>CM053600.1:192849139-192954468 GCA_028646575.1 Pseudocheirus occidentalis
CTTGTTCTAAATATTGTGGCCACTGTAGTGAAAACTGTGTCGCCATTCTAATGTTAAGCTGTCATGAACACTATATTGTGACTTTATGTAATAAGATGCAATATTGAGAATATTATATTGTGAATATTGTACTGAATCTTGATTTGTAATGGAATAAACAGAGTGTTCACTATTACTGTGTAATCCAAATCTTAAAAGCTGTTCATGGTAGCATTCTTTTGGGAATCTGCTTGTGCTTGGCTTTACACTCCTGTGAATTCTAAAGTGAGCACATACAAACCATAGCCCATCTGAGCTGAAAGGGACCTACCTCATAAAACATGAAGCCTGAGGGCTTGCCCAAAATCTCATAGGCAGAAAAAGGCAACGGACACCAGATCTGAACCCAGCTCCCTCACCCTCATTCCAGGGTTATTTCTACTATATTCTGCTGCCTCTCCACACTCTCAAAAGATTGATATAAATTGAACAGATCCATATCATAAAAATAAGCTCTATAATCAATTCCATGATATGACACCAGGAAAAATACAAAAATATGAAGCTTTCATTTCCTTTTTATGTTTTGCTTTACTGCTAATAAATCAAGGGGGAGGGAGTGCCAGTTCTAACTGCTTTGAATCATAAAAGGAGGGATAAACCAACATGTCATTGTGGATAAATGGGAAGTGAGAATTATTGGTAACAACAAGGAAGCAACAGAAAGAAATTGACATTTGTGGTAGGCTTCTGAATATCTTAGCATTTGGGAGCTAACATTAACCTCCTCTCTGTTATGTATTCTTCACCTCCAACCCAGTGAGAAGACTGAAGCGAATTATTTTAAGTTACTAAAAATGACCCTGTGTTATTTAAATTTAAGAGAAGGGTAGAAGGCAGGTCAGCAAGAAAGGAGGGAGGAAGGCAGGAAGACAGATGGAGAAGAAGAACAAGAAGACAGAACATGAGTAGACATGGGCAAATGTTATATTTTTAATTTACCGCATATCTTTCTCCAAAGGACTCCAAAGAGCCCTTACAGAAATCTTCTCATTAACCTTCCCAGTACCATGGCAACCAGGAAAAATGATGATGATAGTAAACAGGGCCTGGGTTGTGTTTTCTCAAGCCAGTAAAAGGTATACTTGCCAGTCTCTTCTTCTCATTCTGCCAAAAAAAATAGAGGGGAATATCTGTTGCATTCAATGCAACCCAACAAACATTTATCAGTGGTCTATTATGTACAAAGCCCCATATTGGAGATACAATATGGCAAAAAAAGTGAACCAGACCTTACCCTCAAGAAGTTTACATTCTCCTGGGAAATGTAACCTGCCCACAGATAATTTGAATAGGAGAGGATCAGTAACTGCTAGGGGAATCCCAGAAAACTTCACCAAAGTGTTGGCTCCTGAGTTGAGCCTTAAGGGAGGCTTGGGATTCCAAGAAGTGGGAAGAAGAGAAGACATATGTTCCAGGAACCAGGAATAATCTATGCAAAGGCACAGAGATGGGAAACATATGCTAAATTTGGAGAACTAGTAGGTCAGTCTGTCAAGGTAGCTAAAAACTAGATTGTGAAGGACTTTAAATGACAGGCTGAGGGGCTTGCATTTTAGGCTAGGAACACTAGTAGCCATTGAAGACATTTGAGCAGAGGAGCGACAATTTCAGTCATGTATCTTAGGAATATCAGTTTGACAGCTAAGTGGAGGGATGGGTTGGAGAGGGGAGAGACTGAAGTTAGGGTGGGAAGTGTTTTGCAAAAGTCCAGGTGTGAGAGGGCGAGGACCTCCATCAGAGTGGTGGTCATGTGAGTAGAGAGAAGATGCAGATAAGGGATGCTGGAGAGGGAAGGTAGGACATGTCAGGGAAGGACAAGGAAAGGGTCAAGAAGAACTTCAGGAATGACTGAAGGAAAGATGGCGCCCGCAGCAGAAATAGCCAAGTCTGGAATGAAAGTGGGTTAGAGGAAAGAGAGTGAATTCTGGTTGGGCAATGTGGCATTTCCCCTTGATAGAAGTCACACACTCAAAATCATTCATCAAGTCAATGAAGAAGAGAGAAATGGAAGCCAGCGATCCTTAAACCACAAACCAACCAACCTAGAATCAGGACCTTTCCATCAAAAACATTAACTTATGTGATATGACCATAAATTTGCTTAACTCGGTTTAAGAGGCCCAAAGTCTATGAGTATAAAGTAAACCAAGTCCAGACTCCTACAAGTACATTCAGATCTGATATTCAAGGTCATTTAGATCCTCAAATTGATTAACTTAACATCATAGTTCAGATGTTAGAGATGCAGAAACACATGAAAAAGGCGAAGGTGAGTGTGCTCTTTCTCGATGCTTTCTTCCCAATCCACCCTCCATACCACAGCCACATAACAAAAAAAAAGATCTCCCTAAAGCTCAGGTCAGACCATGTCACTTGCCTAGTCAAGAGTGTTCCTTTGCTCCCTACTGCCCCCAGGGTAAAATACAAACAGCCTGACATTTAAAGCCCTTTTTAACATGACTCTATCTGCTTGTTTTAAGTCTTTCCTCATCAGATGTCCTCCATTCCTGAGAAGCCAGTTTCCTTTCTGTTTTGGGAACTTAGAATTCCATCTCTTCCCCTGGACCTTTTGTACAGGCTGTTCACCACTCCCAGAATGTCCTCACCGGCTAACCTCTGCCACTCAAAATCTTTAGCTTACTTGAAGGCTCAGCTGCTATATGACCTCCTATCAAGGGAGCCTTTCTTGATTTTCCAACTGTTGGTGCTGTCTGCCTCTTTAAATTATATTTCATCCATTTGCCTGCTTCAATCTCATGTCTCCCAAGTAGAATGTAAACTCTCTGTGGGCAGAGATTGGTTTTCATTTTTTAATTCAGCTCATCCCAAGTCCAGAGTCCTGGTCACTAAACCACCTCCCTATCTAGGACTGGGACATTTTCCCAAACATCAAATCTAAATTTAGTTCAGTTGTTCCTGGCTCTGCACTCTGAGGCCAAGCAGAATAAGCCTCATTGCTTGTGCCTGTTTTATTCCTTCAGGCACATGGAGATGGTTATGCTGAGTCCCCTAGACCTTCTCTCCAGGCTAAGTAGCCCCATTTGACCAATGGCTCCCAAGACTGAACGCAGTTCTCCAGACATGATCCAAGGAAAGCGGAGAGGTAAGATGGATGGGGATTCCTGGGCTTGCCTCATGGCAACAGAGCATTGGCCAACAACTGTCCAATGTAGACCCTGGGCAGCAGAGACATTTGGCATAACAGCCTGGAAGCCTAGGTCCGACCACCTCCCAGGGAACAGGCAGCCAGAATGACCTCTTCCCTGTAATGGGGAAATCAAAGAAAGTCCAGGGAATGTGTGAAGTGTGGAGAGCTTCAGTAGAGATCAGGACTCTCCTCTGTAGCAACAAACCTCAGAGTGGCCACCACCCACCAGTGACGGAGACACCAGGCCATCTGGAGCAAAAGCTGTCTCCTCTCTGGAGCCAGTTTCCAGTGAACCAAGTCCTTGTTGTTAGGTACAGATTCTTGAGGGAAACTGAAGCCTCAGACAGCAAACAGCAGCTCTCTATTCAACCCCTATTTATAAGCAGATTAAGATCCAAAGATGGCACCCAGAGTGCCTGGATGAAGGGTCACTTGGCCCTGGCAAAAACGGAGCTGCAGAAGTACAACCCTGCTGAAACCCCAGCTCTGTTCCAGAGGAAGCAGAACAGTCGCCCCGTTTATGTGACACTTCAAGGTTTGTGGAGGGCTTTGCAAACAGATTCATATACAGGCCTTTACAATCAAGAGCTCAGCTGCTATTCAGGAAATCGAAGAGCTAAAAGGGACCTTTGTTGTTCTTGTTGTTCACTCTCCATGACCCCATTTGGGCTTTTCTTCACAAAGATACTCAAATAATTTGCCATTTCCTTCTCCAGCTCATTTTACAGATGAGGAAACTGAGGCAAATGGGGTTAAATGACTCAGCCAGGGTCACACAGCTAGTAAGCATCTGAGGCTGAATTTTAACTCAGATCTTCCTAACTCCAGGCCCTGAACTCTATCTGTTGTGCCACCTCGCTGCCCAAGGAGAGCTTAGAAATCATCTTATCATAGGCTTTGACATTTAGAGCTAGAAGGGAGCCATCCAGCCCAGCTTCCTTCATTTTATAGATGAGAACATGGAGGACCAGATAGAAATGACTTGCCCAAAGTCACACAGGTAGCAAGTGCCAGGAGCAGGTTCTGAACCAAGATCTTCTCACTCATCTCCAGTATGTTTTCCACATAGCCTCCTACAATCTGCCTGCTTCATTTCGGTGATAAAGAAACTGAAGCTCCCAACTGCCTTGAGACCAGAGGACAGAACCTTATGGGCCAGCAAGGTAAAGCCCATTGTTTCACAGATGAGGAACCTGAGATTTGGAAATGAAGTGACTTGCCTTCAGTCACAAAGCTAGCAAGCCCCAAAGGCAGAATCTGAATACAAGTCTCCCTAACTCCAGCCACTATCCCATGACACTTCCCAAAGTCTCACAAGTGGTAAAGAGCAGAGCCAAGACTCAAGTTGTCCTCCTCTGAGGATGCAGTGAGGAAAGCACAGGGCCTAAAGTCAGCAAGACCCAAGTTCAAATCAGTCACTCGAAGTGTGACCCTGGTCAAGTCACCTAACTTCTCTCAGTCTCAGTGTCCCCTTCTGTAAGATGGGGATAAATTACTTCCTAAAATTGTTGTGATGATCAAATGAGACTGTCCTTTGCAAACCTGAAAGTGCCATATAAACGGCAGTTGTTGTCACCGTTACCAACATCATCCTTATGATCTAAATCCACGATTCTTTCTCCTTTACTCAGCAGCCAGGATGGGCCTGGAACACAGGTCTTCCACCTCCCCATTCAGTGCTCCAGGGGCTTGGGGTTTTTCCCATTACACCCCATTGCCATGAAAACCAAAAGCAACGCAGCCTTGCCGGCCTATGTTGACTGACGTTGCCATTGGCCGTTTGTCTCCTTCTTGCCCTTCCTACCCTTCACCATCAGAGAGAGGGAAAGCCAGGGAGGGGCTGGGCAGGTCTGCCAGTCTTCCTCCCAGCCCAGCAGCTCTCAGAGCAATCAGCACTGAGAGCAGTGGCCAAGAAATCTGGGTAAAACTGCAGCCCTCCCACCTGCCTCCGACACTCACTAGTCCTAGGAAGTGGCCTCCCCTCCTTGAAGCTTCAGCTTCCTCATCCATAAAATGGGGTATGAGTACAGAGAGCACCTACCTCATAGGGCTGTATGAGGGTCCAAAGAAATAATGATGCCTGACCCTCAAGCCCAATTAACATAATTAACAAGACACACTGGTACCTTTATCGGGGGAGAACGTAACGTCTCTTGGACTGAATTACAGAATCAATTAGCAGAATTAATAATAGCCAACATTTATATAGTCTGGACATTTGCAAAACACTTCACAAATCTCACCTTTTTTCTCCTCACAACAGTCCTGGGAGAGAAGGGTTCTTATTATCCCAATTTTACAATGAAGAAACAGAGGTTTAATGACTTACCCAGGGGCACCCAGCTACTAAGCAGCCCGAGCAGAATTTGAACTCGGGACTTACTGCATCCAGGACCAGCATTCTATCCATCGCACCACCTAGCCACCCCAAGGGCATTTGGGAGGACTGAAGTGTTTCTTAATCATCAGACAAAATTGGGTACTGTTACTCATGAAACGTATTGGGTTTGAAAGAAGCTGGAACATCTCTGGGCCCAGATGCGTCTGAGAAAGGGCTCCAGAAGCAAAAAGCCTCAAGAGTGCCTTGGGAGGCAGAATCCTACTCCAGAGACATCCCTGGGGAGGAAGGGGGAGATGAAGCCCAGAGAGAGGGCTTCACTTCCCCCAAGTCCACACAGACCATGTCATCAGAGGCTAGACCAGCTGAGAGATGAGAGAGGACTACCTTCTTTCACTTTGGTCTTTGACTCTCTGGTGAGTGACGCATAGTAGGTGTTTTATATATGTCCGTCAAATTCAACTGAATTGAACTAATTGAGAATTTTTTCCTATACACACACTCACCAATATGCACACACACATACATACACACACTCAGATGTGTGCATGTGCATACACGTGTGTATACATATATATATATATACATATATATAACATGTGTGTGTGTGTGTAATTTTTAAATGGGCCCCTTGATTGATCATCACTGTGTCGGCCTAACTCCAGATGTGGATTTGGATCATAGTTACACATCCCAGGGTCTGTTGATATTTGTGCAAATGGAACTCTGATTCTTATTTAGAAAACAGAATTACCCACAAGACAAGATTTTGAACAATCTGAGCCTCGCATAATATAAACCAGTCAGTGGGCCCAGCAGGACCCCCAGTTGCTATTGAGGCAGCGAGGAGAAGCCTTCTATAAGAAATGAAACAAACAGACTAAGAGCCGACAGGGTCCCTCTGAAGCACAGAGCTTTTTTTGTTCTCCAACCAAACCCCAGGTCTTTTCACAGACATTCTCGTTTTCCTGGGGGGAAGGAGAAAGGCAGGCACACACTTCCTTAGCCACTGTTTATTCAACCCTGAGCTATTATCTTATACATAACCTCCAGAATTTTACATTAACCACAAGGAAGGAGAATGAATCAATAATGAAACTGAAAAGCCATGGTGTTGGGTTTTTTCATCTCCCAAGTACCTGACGGGCAGCAGTGAATTAAGCCTCACCAGGCCCCTCACCAGTGACTAGTGGGGGATGGCTGGGGAGGTGAGAAGCTGTCTGCAGGTCACCGGCTCTTAGCTACAAAGGCCACTGCCAAAGGTTAGGCAAGAATTCCAGGCTGGGGGGGGGGGGTGATTAGGACCCCACTCAGTGACACAAGAAAACAGTCCTTCCCCCACCCCCTCATCCCATCTCAAGGGGTTAGTCGTCTTGAAGCTTGGGCGTCTCTCTGTCTGAGACCACCCAGAGAATGTGTTTTCAAGTCAAATATCTATCACTCAACAGTCATTGATTTTCTTTAATTGTCTCCACAGAGCAGCCTTTCCTCTGAAGAGCTGATGTGATTTGGAAAATGTGTCGCTTCTTTGTCAGGCGTACATAATTTATGAAGCCTCTTTTGTTCATACCTTAGGGCCTGGAGGCCTGATGAGTCATGATCGTGCCTGGGACAGCCTATGCCCCATCAAGAAGGAAGGACCTTCAGTTGTGTGCATAACAATATCAGCATTAAGGATGAGGGATTCTGTTTCAAATAGCGCCTTCATGGTCCAGTTATGGAACCGCCTTCCAGGTGAAATGATAGCAGCTCCCAGCAAGGCAGTAGGGCTATGTCAGTAATGCATCCCCTGAGTTTAAGACATTTCCTTCCTCCGTGCCTTTGTACAGGCTGGCCCCTATGCCCACTCCTGAAACCTCTTAGGATTTCTAGCTTCCTCCAGGGCTCATCTTGAATGCCACTTTCCATGTGAGACTTCTGATTCTTGCCTAGATTCCCAGCAACTAGCACCTCTCCACACCCCCATAAAATCACATTGAATTTCCTTTGCATATATTATATATGCCTGCTTACTGTATGACCCTCAAAAGGTAGCCCTGACTTAATGGAAAGAGACATGATTTCAGATCCAGGAACAATCAGGTTGAATCCAGCTTCTGATTCATGCTGACTCAGTGATCTCCGGCTAGACCAGAGAGAAAGGTCAAAGATGGGGATCTTCAAGCAGCATGGGAAAAATGGAAGGGGGAATCATTGGAGCACAACACTCAAACCAGTTCAAAATGTAATTGGAAAACATTTAACAAAACAAATAACTACCATTTATAAAACACAGATAATGTTAATTTGTGGTATTCTGAATCAATAGGCAGTTAGCAAGGATTCTTATGTCCAGTTTCTGATGTATGGATGATTTTCATTGTTTTACATCAATGCTCTAGGCTATTCCCTAATAATGTAGCTTAGAGAGAAGGTGCCCATCCATGGGGGGAGAGAGAAAGGACCGGCACCCAGATGTTCTCAGTATCAATAAAATCACAGTCCAGTTCCTAATCTCCTACCAATGTTCATGTTGTTTCCCACAACAGAATACATGATCCTTGATGTCAGGCACAGGTTTTTCTTTCTTTTTTTTTTTTTGTCCACACATGCCAACATCATGCTTCCCTGGCACCTGGAGCCTTCTGATTAAAAGTTCAATAACCAAAAGACTGGCAGACACTAACTTCCACCTCACTGCTACAGCTGTGAAAATGGACTGATTCAAGACATCAGAGTCAAAGCACCAGCGGAGAGAGACAAAGTCTTACACATCCCATTACAAAAAAATGAAATCACCAAAGAGAAGACAGCTAGCGATGTAGCAAAAATGAAAATGAACAAACCAAAAAGAACCGCCAATACCACAACAATGAAAAAAACCAAAGACTGGATATTTTTATTTCTTTGCCTCCTTTGGCTCTCCAGGACCCCTTCTCTGAATAATGTTTTCAAATTCATAAAATTGATTACAAAGGAAATCAATTCTATTGAAATACAGTTTTAAAATGTCAAAATATTTTTTAGAAAACAAGTTCTGTGTGACCTTGGGCAAGTCACTTAAACCCAATTGCCCCTCAAAAAAAACCCAATTTCTTTGAATGAACCCCCAGGATAAAAACTCCTGCACATAGAGAGGCTATATCAGATAAAGAATGAGGAACAAAACAAATGGGAAAAGAAACCTCCTATCACCCAGGACATTGCTCATTGGATAGAAGCACATGCAAAGACATGAAGAGAGAATTACTCATATGAAGAAAACCCCTGAGACCATATAGCAGAAAAGCTTCAAGAAAATGGAGTTAGAAGAGAACATTTGTGTCAAAAAGATGAGAAAAGATAAAGAGAAGTAAGAATAAAGAAAATGTGGCAAATTCGATGGAAAACCTCCAAAAATACACAGAAGCAACAAATAACATATTTGTGACCATTGGAAGAAAAAAAGATCCCACCTTTGTCAGGGCAAATACAAAATTGAAAAGAAATTCTCAGGTCTTTCAATTATCCATTTATTGAGTGTTCGCCCAGCTTGCAGACACTGTACCAGCACTAATTCCTCAAAGGCAGGGACTGTCAGCTAGAGCTTAATAAATGCTGGTTGAGGGAGTGATTTAGAGGGTCACAAAGTTAAAAAATAATGGTCTCTATCCTCAAGGAGCATACATCCTATTGGGAGGAAATAAGATCAGAGAGAAGTAGAAACAAAGTATACTTAGAATACACAAATCCAGCAGAAATGCTAAGTATCTGGGAAGAAGGGCACTTTGTAGCACTGGAGGAAGCCTGTGAGTGCCTCATGTAGGAGGTGGCATTTGAACTAGACCTTGAAGAAAGCTAGAAACTGAAAGAATTAGAGATGAGGTGAGAGGGCATTCCAGGTGTAGGGTTCAGCCTAGCCAAAAGTCCTGAGGTGGGAGAGAGAATAAATTTTGTATGGGAGAAATGACCAATTTAGCTGCAACAGAGAACACTTAAAGAGAAGAATTGTGAAATAAGCCTGAAAATATAGACTGGAGCCTGAGGGAAGGGATGCGAAACTGTGTACAAGGGAGCAGCCAAGGGTGAAAGAGATGGATGTATAATCATCCTGGAAATGTAGGGTGGAGTCAGAGAATCAACAATGCTTTTGTTTATCTCAAGAAAAGCCCCCAGGCCCCTAAAACATGATGGCCAGACAATTGCCCTTCTCTGTCTGGTGGACTTCCTCTTTCTCCAGGGTTCTCCTGATTCAGACATCCAGACTGGCTTAAGTGCCCCACCCATGGCTGTAGCCATGAGACCTGAGTCAGTGGCCAAAGGCCATCAAGGCCCCAGGACATGACCTCTCACCTGGGAGCTTACAATTTGTCAAAGATGTACAGGGAGGAGAAGAAGATCCTTCTGCCCCTTCCAAGGTGTGACTACTCCGAAAAAATTACTGAGATATCATGTTCTTTAAAGTAGATGCCATTTACTAAGAAATTAGTAACTCTTCAGTATTTCATAAGAGCTCTGATTTCAACAATATGGGTGCTACCTCCCTGAAGCAGAGAAGTTGGTTTTAGGAATTTCCATGACCAATCTTCTGGGAATAGAAAGTAAGCCCCTTGAGAACAAAGACTGTTTCATATGCCTTTGAATCATAATACTTAGCATGGTGCCTGGCACAGAATAAGCATTACATAAATTCTGACTGGTTGGTTGCTGAGTGGCAATGAGCTTCTTCATATAGAGGGAAGTTGGTCTAGTGATGATGCCATCACTGGGCTTCCCACAAGACTTTTTATAACTCAGATGGAATTGTTAGGCTTTTCACTCTAATGGCACAGTCTTCAGAAAGTCAGGGTCACCTTCATGAGACTCTGAGAATTGGAGTATTACAATAACAATCATTGATGCTCACATAGTGCTTTGAGGTTTACAAAGAGCTTTCCTCAAAACAACCTTATGACGTGAGTTGTGCTATTATTAATTCTACTTTAGAGATGGGGAAATTGAGATCCAGAGAGGTTAATTGACTTTCCCCTTGTCCCAGAACAAGCAAAGTGTCAGAGCTGGGATTCAGACTTAACTCTTTCCAGATTCTAAGTTCAGTGCTCTTTGAACAATTCCATGATGTCTAGATTCCATCAGTGTGAGCCCTTCTTCCAACAAGGCTGATTACGCAACTTTGTCCACACCCTCCTCAAAGTCCACCCAATGTACTGATAACCCGCCCCCCCCCCCCAGTGTTGATGGCCCCAGGGCCACCTGATGTGCTGGTAATCCCTAGAACAGGGCACAGGAGGACAACCCAATGTAATGGTCACCCCCAGCACAGGGCACAAGGGGTCTATCTGTCAGCTCTCATTCACCAGCCCACTTTATTTTCTGGTCATACATTTCTACAATGATAGATTTTATACTAACCTTTCTTCTGCCCAACTCTGTGTTGGCAAAACGTTGTCGTATATTTACACCCACATTTGAGTAACCAGCAATTTTGATTCTTTGGAGATTATACTATTCCCTGATTCAAAGCCATGAAGCATACTATTAACATTAATAATATCCTAGTCAGCGATGTATTTTTATCCATTTGGTTGAAAGCACTGAAGGAAAGCCTCCAGCAGGCGGGGCTTGTACTTTCTGAAGGATTTATGGGAAGACTCGGAAAAGAATCATCCAGAATAAGAAAAGGGAGGAGGACTGAGAACAGCCCCAGGGGAGAGAAGGCCCACATAGAAATATCAAACTAAACATTGCTAATAATTGTAGTAACATTTTCGTTATCTGTGTACATAGCCACTTTCTCCACCCCACGCCGATTTGAGTATAAGCTTCTTGAGGGCAAGAACCTGGTCACTTCCATCTCTTTATCCACTATATCCACTACATGTGGTATAGTGTCTCATAGTACAATAACTAGACAATAATGAGCACTCAACACTGAATTAGATGTAGGAAAATAGATGTTTTTCTATGGTAGATATATTTTTCTAGGAATATCATTATCTTCCTGCATAAATTACATAAAGCCACAACAAAGCAGAAATAAGAAAGGAGAACAAAAGAATGAATGATATCTTAGGAAAATCACTGAACTAAGAGTAAGGAAACCTAGGCTTGAGGCCTGGATCCTCTCTGGGCCTCAGTTTCCTCACCTGCAAAATGACTGGGCTGGTGGGGGGGGTGAGCATGGCAGGGGATGGGCAGGGGGGCAGGGCAGGGGATAGCCAGAGAAGCTGGACAGCTTTCTAGCTCAGGAGTCTGAATAAAACCACTTAACCTCTTTCCCCTTAATGGGAGGGGGAGAGACAGAGGATAATGACAGCTCCCTTGATTCCTTCCCAAGAATGTTACAAGGATCTGTCCATCACCAGCTATTTATTCTACACATGTTCTCATCAATGCTTTCTGCTGGTGCCCAGAACACCAAGACACACAAACACCACCCTATGCCTTACATTCTATCAGGCAATACAGGAAGTGCATCTATAATTCTGGGCAGGGACATCGCAGCCAAGGCAGGGAGAGGTGGGGACACCAGAAAGGTATTGCTGGACAGTGGCATTTGAGCTGAGCTCTGAAGGAAGGTGTCAGATGAGAGCATGTGTGCTTTATTTCCTAGTCCTAAGACCTATATACAGAAGGAAAGAGCCAGAGGAGGCTATTATAAATGGTTGGAAGAGGTGGTGAGGTTCGACGCATTTCTTATCGTTCTAATTTCAGGAATATGTGGTAAAAACTATTAAACGGACTTAGAGAGTAAATGTGTTAAAGACCAGTCCTGCCTTTGGACTTTGATCATGTATTTTCAAAAGTCCCCACAATCCCACAGATCTCAAAGCTCCAGGGAACCTCAAAGTCATCTTTGGTTGTTGTTTAGTTGTTTTGAGAAACAACTCAAAGTCCTGTCTGTCTCTGATCCCCTTTAGGGTTTTCTTGACAAAGATACTAAAGTGGTTTGCCATTTCCTTCTCCAGATCATTTTACAGATAAGGAAACTGAGGCAAACGGAGTGAAGCCACTTGCCTAGGGTCATACAGCTAATTAAAATCTGAGGTCAGATTTAATCACAGAAAGAGGAGTCTTCCTAACTCCCGGCCCAGCTCCCTATCCACTGTGCTACCTGGTCATCTAGTCCAACTCAAATCTCTGTAATGTACTCAGGAGGTAAGTGGTCATCCTACTGTTGCTTGAAGACATCTAATGATGGAAAAACTACAACCTCCAGTTGGCTAGTGCTAATGGTTAAGAAATGTCTCCTTCTTTCAAGCCTAAATCTACCCCTTCCCAGCTTGTACCCATCACTCCTCCTCATTCTGCCCTCTGGGGACAAGCAGAACAAGTGTAATCCCTCCTGTATATGAAGCCCCTCAAACTGCTGTGTCCACCTGGGTCTTCTTTTCTCCAGATTAAACCAGCTCAGTCCCTTTACAATCTGCATGTCAGAACTTAGACATTTGTGAGCACCTGGATTGTCCTTTTCTGGAAGTTCTCCAACTTATCGGCATCCTTCCTAAAATGTGCTACAAAGAAGTGATGTGTCTCCTAGTGTGCTCTGACCAGGGCAGCATGCAATGAGCCCATCACCTCTCCCAACCTGGACTATGTGCTTCTCAGTATAGCCTGTGATTTCCTCTACTTCCTTAGCTGCCCTCTCACAGACTTGGCATATCTATTGAGCTTGAATCTACTAGAATCTCCAAATAGTTTTCAGATGAATTTCTCTCTAGCCAGTTATTCCACATCTTATACTTGTGATAGTAATATTTTTTAAAACATTTAAAGTATTAAGGCATTACATTAATCCCTATTAATTTATATTCCTATGTAAATGTAAGCCCCTCAAGGGCAGAGAACATTTCACTTTTGTCTTCATATCCTCTGTACCTGGCACATAGTGTTTAATAAATGTATATTGATTGATTGACTAATCTAAGTAGATGGAGTCAGTCCAACATTTCAGCCTGCTGAGATTATATTTTTCAATCTTCCCCTAGTAAGAGTTTAGAATATAAACTCCTTTTGAACCTGGCTTTTTCACTTTTCTAAGAAAAAAGGTTTTGTATCACCAACACCTGGCACTGTGCCTGGAACACAGGAGGCATTTAATAAATGTGTGCTCATTCCTTGACTTGATCCTGTCTTCCTATTCACTAGCCATCCCTCTTAGATTTCTACTGGAACCCAATACAAATACATTGCAAGGCTTTCCATGTACTCACCCATTGCTCCCATCTCAAGTGATGAATTCCCTACTATTTCCCCACCCTTATAGGATGATATAAGAATCAAGACTCTTTGACACTTAAGATTATAGACACAGATCTGGGAAGGATCTCAGGTGTGATCCATTCCAGTGTTATAGATTAGTAAATTGAGACCCCATAAATGAAGTCACTTTGATCAAGATAAGATGCATAACAAGTCACAAAGGCAAAAATGGACCGTAGGTAGACCTTAGGACTTCAAACACAGGGCATCTTCTCCAGCATCAAGCTACCAAATATATGGAAAGCATTTTAAAGTCTTTGGGGGAAGGGAAAGAACAATCTCCATGTCAACTCAAACCACCATCGTCTTTGTTACTAGAGGTAGAATTCCTGAAGTACTTTAAGTTTTACAAAGCACTTTGCATATGTTAACTAGGTTGACATTATAATGACCCTATGAAGTCAGAGCTATCATTATCCAGATTCTACAGCACAGAAAGGTTCATTGATTTGCTCAGGATCGCATAGATAGAACATTTCTGAGGCAATATTTAAATTCAGGTCATCCTGACTCTAAATGATGCCTTCTATCCACTGTAGCACCTCAGTAATAATATTATTAAATATTATATCACATATAAACATTAAATATATTGATAAATTCAATTATTCTATATTATACTAAATATATGTACACATATTCATGATCATTTTAATTATTATATTTAATATTATTGTTAAATATTATTGCTAATGGTTACATATTGAATTAATATTATCAATGATGATAATAATGACCTTTATAACAAAGCTTTTAAATGGGCATGTAGAGGTCAACCAGCTGAATTCTATCAGGACATTGTATAGACTTCTCAAATGGCCTATGTAAATCACAAGCCAAATTGGGGTGGAAATCATCTGACTGAAAAAAAACACAAGTGTTTTCCTGTTCATATTATGAGGCAGATGGATTAATTTTGCATGAGCAAGACCTTGAAAGGTTCAGATTGGTGCCTAATTGAGCAACCCTCAATACTCCCCCCCTTAAAAAAACCCACTAGGATTATTCCACTATCGAATTAGCAGCTGCAGATGGCTGAGGTCGACCTGATTACACAACTTCGTGTTGACAATTCTGATTTCAAAGATGTTCTATATGAATTAAAATTTAAGAGCCCCAAATCTTTACTCTCACAGACCGTCGCACTTAAGAGTTTTAATTCTCTGTTTTTATCGTTTTTAAATCAGCTAATCGTCGCCTTCCCAAATGTAACGCCGTGTTCAGGGCTACGGCATGTTCTGGAATCAGATCATCATTTTAGCTCATGGGCTGAGAACATTTGCCTGTGAGGATGTGACTCCACTGTTTGTGGAAGACTCAGCGGGTGCAGTCCATGATTAGAGGGGACTGTGGGCATGACCTTGCTCAGCTGACACATTATTAAAATACTGAAATATTATTTTGTATTGCTTTTACACTGCAAATAAATTATTTATCCAGTGACACGGATGTTTATTTAAACCAACAAGGCCAAGGTTTGTATGGGGAAGAAAAGGAATAAAAGTTTATGGGAAAAGAGCTTTCTCTATTTATTTGTAAACTGAAGTAGGGGCTCAGGATTACTTAATTAATTAATGAGATTGTATATTCCTATTTACAAGGAAATACTAGACTACATCCCTTGATTGCTTTAGAATTCAGGTAGAAAATTAGTATGGATTATTTACTCATGTCTGGAAGGGACCTGAGAGTCCAGCTGGTCCAATACTCTCATTTTACAGACTATCAAAACAAGGGCCCCCAGACCATAAGTGATTTTCCTGAGATCACATGACTAATGAGATGACCGGAACTAGTCAGGTCTGGCTAATTCCAAATCCAGCCTTCTATCTACCATTCTGGTAGCAGAGAGAGAAAGGTGAAGGTTGGTGTGATTGTCAACTAGTACACATCCCTACTGCCTACACACCCTTTCTACAGATCCCCTCCTTCCTGAGACCCCAAAAGCAAACTACACAAAGAGATTGTTGCTTAAAATCTTAAAATCTTAAAAATCTTTAAAAAATGGTTGATTTGATTACTAGCAAAGAAGCTGACTAAAATATTTAGAAGAGAGCCATAAATAAACCAAAATTCTGATATTCCTAAAGAGGAAATTCTTGGGGTTGGAACATAAGCCATGGAGAGTATTATTAATTATGCTTCAGGATGGAACTCAGCCCATTGGTCCTCAATCAAAATGGGGTTGTATACACCTTATTTCTCATTCTTCTCCCCATCCTTACTCATCAAAAACTATTGGTAGAACTCACCCTTTGATTAAACGTGTGAATGAAGAAGGAAAACCCTCCTAAAGCTAATAGTAATTTCATATCAGATCCCAACAGGGCCCCAAAGTAAGATAACAGGTACAAGTCCAAAGGATGGATTTCTTAGATCACATACCCTGCATCATTAAACCCATGAGAATTGCAAAAGTCATGAAGAGAGTGTATGTAGAGAGAAAAGAGTAAGAGAGGCCAAAGACAGAGTCCTGTGGAATACCCATAGGTAGGGGATGTAATATGCATGACAAGCCAGCAGAGGAGGCTTTAAAGGTTTGGTCAAACAGGCAAGAAGAAACTCAGGAGAAAGCAGTGTCACTAAAATCCTGAGAGGAGGGAGTAGCCAAGATCAGGAGGTGAGCAACAGCATCAGATATAACATACAGCTCCAGAAGGGTGAGAATGTAAAGGGACAATAAAATATGGCAATAATCCCACCTTCCCACCTCACCCCCCCGTTCCCATCCCCAGATAAGAGGCACCCAGCATCAGCAACTTTCAAGATTCCTCGATGTTCTCAAGGTGAATCTTTTCTGCCAGCTCACCATTCCTATCCTCCCTCAGCTCCAGCCATCTCGGTCTCTGTCTGTCTTTCTGTCTTTCTGCCATTCTCTCTTTTCCCCTTTCTCCCTCTCCTTTGTTCTTTCTCAGAGCTACTGAACATGGACCCTGTGGGTACCTTCTCAGAGATGCTGAGCAGACTGCATTGTCTTCTGCAGGTAGCAGGTTGTGACCAACTAGCTGTCTGCCTTTACTCAGGTCCTGGAAAGGGCTGTGTGTGCCCGTCATCCCTCACAGCAGCACAGGGCAGGGCTAGAGGGAAACTGAACTCAGTAACTTTGATGCCCTAGGGCAAAACACAACCACAGGGCCAGCTCCCCATTCTCTGGGTACAATCCTTTTAGCACAAGATGGTGCAGATTAGGTGAGGCAAATTTGTCAGCAAGCTAGTGTGTGTACATACAGTGTGTGTGAGAGAGACACAAGCATATACACATAATACAAAAAATTGTGTATGTATACACATGCGTATATATATATATATATGTTCATATACACATAAAAATAAGTATATACTTATACTCCTACTACACTCCAGCCTGTGTATGAATGTGCATATAAATACATTATATATGTACATGCGTGTGCATGCATATACATATAGATTCGTATGTTTCTCAACCCTAACAATAAGGATTCTTTCCCTGAGTCAGCTTAAAAATAACGTTGACTTTTACAGTCAATGCGTTATAGATCTCTGTATTCATGTCAGGCCTTATTGGCATGGAAATAAATCAGTGAGGATATTCATGCTTGAGCCTTACATTTTAAAAGAAAACTTGCTGCTCCATACCTTCCCTTCATATTTCACCGCTGTCCTTTTAGAAACATTCATTCTGATGTGTTTTACTGGACCTGAAACCTTTTTTCCTCTACATTAATATTTCTGTGGGGCTCCTGTTTTCATTTTTTTTAATGTCAGTTCCCCTGCCCCATTCCAATTCACTTTGTTGTCTCAGGACAAACCTTGATTCCGCACCAGATAAGGATAAGTTGAAGGAACTAGGAACGGTTAATGTGGAGAAGAGAAGATTCAAGTTGAGCCATGATAATTGTCTTCAAGGATCCAAGGGCTTTCATACCTTTGATTGCTTCCTCCTGGTCTCAGGGGCTAGATCTAGGAGCAATGAACATGCAGAAGCAAAAGCAGGTTTGATACCAGGGAAATTTCCCCTAATACCAAGAGCTATCCCGAAGTCGAGTGGGCTGCCACAATGGGCCAGTGGGCTCCTTCTTTCATCAGAGTTTTTCCAACAGAAGCTGTAACCTCATAGGAGACATGGTATCTTACCAAGTGAGTTCATATACATTATATATATACGTATATATGTAAGTACTTTGCTGACCTTAAAGCATAATACAAATATTAAATATAATCATTGCTCTTGTTATTAGGATTCTGTTTTGAACATGGAACAGACCCGACAGTCACCACGAGTCCTTCTAACTTCGATATTCCTTGACTTGGCGAATACCAAAAAATCTAGGATTTCACCCGCGTGATGAAAATCCTCCCCAAACTCGCTTTGCCAAGAAAGATCCCAACCCCTGTACAATTCAGTACATGAGTCCTAGGGGGTTGATTGAGAGTCATGTGATGGACGCAGGAGCACACAGCATTCAAGGACAGTGATATCCACTCTCTCCCATTGCTCCAAAATGTATACAGCGCTCCATCAATGATGAGACCATTGAGCTTTATAGGTTATATGAGGACAAATTATTTCAGGACCCAAATGTGCACTAATATACCGTAAATAAATTCACTCTCCACCTCAAGCTCCAAGTTAGAACATTATATTTGCTATCTCCGTCTGTTATTCAAGGATTTTAAAGACCAAACAGAATCTCTCTGCTTCCCACAGTTATAAAATCAGGCACTGATACTGCATTATGGAAGGAAGGAAAGGAAATTGGTGCATTCTCTTAAGAAAGTAGAAGAGTATATTTGGGGGGCAGGGAACCCTGAAATCCAAATGCGCAAACATAGGGGAAGCCCTGAAGCAGGTGTCCTCAGGATGGCTGTACCCCCCGACAACTTCAGTGGCCAAGGCAGGATCCCCATGCTCCGGTGACAGGTTTACCGTGATTTCTTTTGTTGTCCAAAACTATCAGTGATGGACAAGGTCAGAGATTTAGAGATAGAAGGGCCCTCAGAGGTATCCAACCCAACCCCCTAATTTTACAGGTGGGGAAACTGAGGCCCAGAATTCTGAGTGAAGGGACTCACCTACAGTCACACAGGGAGGGCAGAGCTGGAATTCCAACCCAATTTCAGGGCTCTCTCCACTATACCATACTGCCTAATCTATATGGTTTGATGTGCAAAACAAGGAGAAACAGACCTCTCTGAGTCATTTGGAGTTAACTATCTCATCCAAGATTCTAAATGAGAAGACAAGATGGCATTTTTAAAGCATTTCTCTTTGGGATTTGGGCATCTCCTGGGCTATCAGGTACCTGCAGAGAACATTAATGATAACACTTGAAGGATTTCATTGGTCTTGGTGTGAGGACCACCATCCAATTCAATTAGACTCAGCAAGAATGATTAAAGACCTCCTTGATACATGCCAGGCATTGTTTGAGACACTGTAGAGGGCAACAGGGTTCAGGGGAAAGGACACAGAATCTGGATTGAAAAGACCGTGTTTCAGCTCTCTAGTCTGCCACTTGCTTCTTTATAAATCTGGGCAAGTCATTGCTCAGAGCATCAAATAAAGGGGTCTTCCAAGGTTAAATCGGTAATTCCACGATCCTGTGACATGTAGGGATACAGAGAGAAAAATAGAATTGACCCAGAGATGGGGGAGAAGAACATGGGCAAAGATAAGTAAATACAAACACTACATATTGTTCAGGCTACCAAGACCCACAGAGTCTCTGGATGAACTACGCACATTCTCTCTGCTATTTGGGGCTGCTAACAAATCACACAATCGTTACGGTGAATTGTCAAGTCCCATGAATTTGATGGTCATGAGTAAACAGGAGAAACCAGTCCAGGGGAAGGCAAACTGAAGGAAGAGTAAATTCTGGAAAGTCTGTCTAGAAAGATGGGCTGAAGCCTGACCACGCAGGGCTATAAAAGCCAAACAGAAGAATTTGGGCTGTATTTGAGGTAAGCAACTTGGATTTCTTGAACAAAAGCATAACATGATTGGGCTTGGCTCTTAGTAAAATGAGTCTGACAGCCAGCTGGAGAACAGATTAGAGAGAGGGAAAACTAGAAACAAGATTGGTTAGGAGGAGACTGCATGAGTCCCGGAAAGATGAAGAGGGCTTAAGCTAGCACAGTGGAGGACACAAGAATATAGATGCAAGAGAAGCTGGAGAGGAGAACAAGCTATGGGGCTGAGGGAGTGGAAGAGCTGAGAATGACCAAAGCTGTGAACCTAGGAGCCTGGAAAGATGGTGGCTCCCTAGATAGAAATAGGGAAGAGAGAAAGATCAATTGGAGGGTAGAGGGGAGTAAATGAGTTCTGTTTGAGACTTTTGGAGTTTGAGACGCCCCCCGGGTTGTCCAGCCTGAGATGGTGAAAAGATAGGACAGTAAGTTATACAGGATTAGAGCTCAGATCAGAAACTAAGGCTGGATAGAGGAGCTAATAAATTCAGAGACAGAGAGAAAAGAGAGACAGACAGACAGACAGATAGACAGACAGACAGACAGACAGAGGCAGAGAGACAGAGAGATAGAGAGACAGAGACAGAGAGACAGACAGACAGACAGAGGCAGAGAGAGTCTCCTTCTGGGTAACTGAGTGAACTGACTGGAGATAATCAGATCACCCTAGACCACCAGCCAAACCTAGGACAGGGGGGCTAAGTAGAAAGAAACTACACACTCCCCCAATAATACCATCCACTGGGAGAGAAGAAGGGAGAGTAGAATCTCTAACAGTTCATAAATAACTGACATTTATATAGAACTTTAGAAGCAACTAGGTGGTGCCATAGTGCATAGAGCACTGGTTCTGGAGTCAGAAGACTCATCTTCCTGGATTCAAATCTGATCTTAGTCACTTACTAGCTGTGTGACCCTGGGCAAGTCACTTAACCCTGTTTGCTTCGGTTTCTTCATCTCAAAATGAACTGGAGAAGGGAATGCCAAACCACTCCAGTATCTTTGTTGAGAAAATCCCAAAATGGGTCATAAAGAGTCAGACATGATTCAAAAATGTCTCAACAGCAACATATAGAGCAGTGGTTCCCAACCTTCCTAATGCTGCAACCCTTTAATACAGCTCCTCATGTTGTGGTGACCCCCAGCCATAAAATTATTTTCCTTGCTACTTCATAACTGTAATTTTGCTACTGTTACGAATCGAAATGTAACTATCTGCTCTGCAGGATGGATTCTCATTGTTACAAATAAAACATAACCCACAGGCTGAGAATTGCAGATACAGATCTTTAAGGCTTCAAAAAAGAGTTTTTCACAAATGACCTCACTGGATCCTTGCAACAACCTTGCCAAATCAGAATTACAGACATGATCATCCCCACTTTACAGATGAGGAAACCAAGGTTCAGGGAGTTCAGCAACTTTCCCACAGTCATGTATTGAGTGAGGGTGAGACTAGAACCAAGTATGGAGTACTGTTTCCACTACAACATGGTACTGCTCTTTTACAAAGCAGTCACTTCTCAACAGCTCTGGGAGGGAAGGAGCAAAAGCAGAGTTGTCTCCATTCACAGATGAGGAATCTGAGGCTTAGGGAAGAGAAGCTTCTTCCCAAGGTCATAGCTCATCAAAGATAAAGCAGGGCTCTTGGAAATGTTAGCAGCAGAACTCTCAGATCAACACACCTGAAAATGGTTCTGTTCCCTCCCAATCCTCCAAGTTTTCTCTTCAAGAAGTGAAGAAGAGAAATTCCATTTATGGAAGGTAGGGAGAAGGGGAAAGTGGCATAAAACAGTTTGTATGACTTAATTAAAATGTAGTGAGTGACATTTTTCCCTTAGACTAACATAAATTCTGTACCTCCAGTCACCTTATCTGTCATGACAATGCAGCGTCCATCACTGTGATCTTTTCCCATCATTCACCATGTTTACACCAATTTGAAGCTGCCAATTAAATCAGATGCTTATCAACAGAAAACAGAAATTGGCAAATTGCTCCCTACACTAATTCCTGACGCTAACTTTTCTATATCTCCAAGACAGTGTCTGAAATTATTTAAATAATCCAATTTGTTATGAGCCCACAACCCCAACAGACAAGCTTAATAGGATAGCTCAAACTTAGAAATGGGATCTGGGCCCACTGGAACACTGGCCTTCTGCAGGAAAAATGCTTTGCAAAGCTAAAAAGGGAGACAGTCAACTCATTGTAAGAGCCAACTCATGCTGTCCCCAGGCCAAGTGTCATTTGGGAATCAAGAAAACCTCACTTGAATCCCATCTCAGACACTTAGTGGCTCCATGTCCTCAGAAGAAGTTGCTTAAATTCAATAAGCCTTAGTTTTCACACCTGTAAAATGGAACTCAAAGCACCCTCACAGTGCCATAAGTTCTAAAATAATGTATACATGTAAAGTGAAATAATAATAATTGTAGCTCACATTTCTAAAGTCCTTTACCTATTAAACTTACTTGATTCTCACTCTAGCCCTGGAAGGTAGGAGCTGTTATTATCCCCAATTTACAGATCAAGAAATTGGCTATGAGAAGTTAGGGAACTTGCCCAGGGTCACACAGCTAATAAGTGATTTTGGCAGGATTTGAATTCAGGTCTTGCTGCTTCCCAGACCAGGCTTCTCAGCTATAACATCTATATTAATTCAACACATGTTCAGAACACATGTTCAGAAAGCACCTACTGTGCATGAGACACAACTAACTACTGAGGACAAGAGACAAAAACAAAGTGGCTTCTGGATGCCAAGAGTTAGAGGTGAGAGTATACACACTTTGTAAACAAAATCTCTGTAAAACAGATTAAAAAGTCATTAGGAGAAAGCATTAGCAACTGAGGGACGGGAATATGCTACAAGTCAGGAAATGGTCCCTGATGGGAGGGATGAGGGAAGCCCAGGTTCGGGCCAGCAGTATGACTTAATTAAGTCTGGAGCCCTTCAGGAATGAGGGCAGCCACAGGAGCAGGAAGTGCAGGGGTATGAGAAGCCCACAAGATTGAGGTGCAATGAGCCAAGAAAGCCAGGCCAGGCTGGAGCCAGATGGCCAAGGCAAGATGGCCCTAGAGCCAGAGGGGACCACTGGGCTTTAGTAATATCAGTATGGCAGTGGTGTGGAAGACGAACTGGAAAGAGACAGAAAAGGGAAACAGCCAGACCAAGGAGCAGGCTGGCACAAGAATCCACGCAAGAGGTTATGGAGGGTCTGAACTAGTGTTGTAGCCATGGGAGCAGCAAGAAAGAAATGGGTGCCAAAGAGATTGGAAGCTGATTGGGTATGGGGGGCAAGTAAAAGTGAAGAGTGCAAGATGACCTGGTGGTTAATGCCCTCGACAGAGACCAGGAGAGTAAACCATGCCCTTCTTTGCAGAAGGGGGTGTAGACCATTCTATGGATACAGAACATTCCGTGCACATATTGTCAGGTTTTTATAATGTGTTGGCTGACTTTGATGAACTGATGGGGTTTTTTTCACTTTTATTCTTTCTTATAAGGGATGGTTCTCCAGAAGGAGAAAAGGATGTATTTAGAAATGTAGGTGTGAAAACATAAGAGATCCAAAAACAGCCATTTTAGGAAATTGAGGAAGAAGAGTTACTTTGGGGGAGGACAATGAGATCCACTTTGGACAGGTGAGTTTGAGATGCCTACAGGACGCGCAGTGGGATTTGTCCAATGGGAAGCTGATGTAAGACAAGCTCAAGAGAGACACTGAGGCTGGATTATAGGTCCAAGGGTGATGTGCCTAGAAGCTGTAGTTAAACCTATGGAAGCTGCTAAAGGCACCAAGTGAGGGTGTAGAGATACAAGAAGCAGGAAAAGTGAGAATAAACATAAATGGGACCTACTATGTGGTTAAATTGTGTTAAACACTTTCTACAATAACATTTCATTTGATCCTGCAACAACCTTGCAAAGTGGGTGTTATTATTATTTCCATCCTACAGTTAGGAAATGGTGAGGTGTCTTGCCCAAATTCACATGGCCAGTAAATGTCTGAGGCTAGATTTGAACTCAGGTCTTCCGGATTCTAGGCTCAATGCTTTATCTGCTATGTCATCAGTTGCTCTGAAAGAAGAAAAGAAAGTTCAGGATGACCCCTGGAATATACCTATGTATGTAAGACAGATGGGACACGAATTTGAATTCAGCAAAGAAAGGTGGGAGAACAAGGAGAGAGGAATGTCATGAACATCAGTTACTCCACATGGCTAGGTTTCACATATATCCCACTCTCCATGTGAAAGAGCTTTGGGTCTTATTGCTAGAAGGGGTTCTAAACTGGTCCTGATGCTGCACGTGTAATCAGGCGCCTTCTATGCTCTGAGCCCTTCCAACTCCGCACCTCTGGGTAATTCTGTGAGACACCCTAGTGCGTTGCTTTTGCTGTCAATGTGCCCAGTTTTCTGCAGGTTGGACACAAGACAAACAGTATCACTCCATTATCAAAGGCAATCTGGCCCAAAGAGCAAGGCGGAAGGGATGAAACAACAGCAGCAAAGTCAGCTCTCTCCCCCTTCTCTGCTCCCCAAATTCTGACTGATCCTCTGCTAGCATTGAAATTTGACTGACCTGTAACAGTACGGAGAGAGTACAACTCTCTCCTAGAACATCACACTCTTGGAGGATGAGAACATCAAAACATCAGAGAGTTCAAAAAAACCACTGGACCAGGGCCAGCCAGACCAGGAGGCAGAGTAGTTCCTCGGACTGTACCTACCTACCCAAACCCCCCACTATGGCAATGCCCTTATGGTCCAAACTTCTCTCCACTGTTAGTCCTATCAACACTTAACTGCCTTGCTCCCCCATTCCTGAAGGGCTTGACTCTCACTTTGAGTAACAGCTCAGAATTAAAAATCTAAAAATTAATTCACCCTAAGGTCTTAGTGATGAAACAGCCCAGTACAAGAGAAAGACTGTTGGATTAGGGGTCAGAGGATTTACTGCCTGGGTGACCTTGGGGAAATCATTTCACTTCTCTGAGCCTTAGTTCCCTCATGTGAAAAATGAGGGGCTTCAACTCAATAACCGATGAAGTCTTTCCCAATTCTAAGTTTTTGATTCTAGCTAAATAATGGTTTAATTTTGGAGGATAACTTGGGATCTGTAAACTTGTTTTTGGTGATAGATAGACAGACAAATAGAGACAGAGACAGCCATACAGACAGATAGATATATTGCACCAAGAAATCAGCAAATGAGATCATTAATCCTTTTAAGTGGGGTTTAATAGCCAGTGACTGCAAGGGGTGAGCACCACCCAAATCAAGCAGCCCTAAGAAGTGTGTGCACAGGGTTTATAAAAGCAAAAACCACAACTTAACGTTGCTATGCAAGCAGAAAAATACAGAAGCCAATGACAGTGATTAGTCGTTGCCCAGCAATCATTGCACAGTGATCAGTTTGCTGCCTAATTGGAACATTCCCAAGTCTATTTCGAGAACCATACAATAAGGCGGGAGGAGGGAGGGGGGCCTATGGGTTCCAGGTGGCAGGCTTGGGCAGGTTTACTAGGCAGGTCTCCTAAGCAAACTTACCCAGGACAAGAGAAATAGGAGTAGTTCACAAAATGGTGGTTACAACAGACAGACGGACGGACGGACAGACAGACAGACAGACAGATAGATAGATAGATAGATAGATAGATAGATAGATAGATAGATAGATAGATAGATAGATGACTGATGGAGAGATGATTAATATTTCAATAACTCTGATTTCCTTTATAATCCTTAAGTATTTTATTTTGTTCATTGAAAAATATTATTTGGAGAAGGGGTCTATAAGCTTCATTAGACTGCCAAAGGGACCTATAACACAAAAACGGTTAAGAAACCCTGACTTAATATGTGTTCCTTTTGGATTAATCTACATTTTAATAAGAAATGCTTGGGCACACGATGTTTTAACCAGTGGCTATAGCCAATGGAGGCAATGAAAAGATCACTGGACTTGGAGTCAAAAACTCAAGTGACACTCCCAGCTCTCCCCCTTACCCTCTGTGTGACCTTGATCAAACTTGTGCCTCAGTTTCTTCATCTGTAAAACGTAGGTAAAAGTGTTTACAGCCCTACATACAGGGCTGTTGTGAGGATCGAAGGAAGACATGAGTGCAAAACTCTTTGTAGACAAAAACTGGTAAGTCAATGGCCTGCTGTTGTTGTTACTGTTTAATCATTTATAATTTTGTTGAACTACTTTGTGACCCTATTTGAGGTTTCCTTGGCAAAGATATAGTAAGGGCTTACCATTTCCTTCTCTAGTTCATTGTTTTTGCAAGTGAGGAAACTGAGGCAAACAGGGTAAATGACTTGCCCAAGGTCACACAGCTAGGCAGTGTGTGAATCCAGATTTGAACTCGTCTTCCTGACTGCAGACCTGATGCTCTATCCACTTTGCCACCTAGCTGCCCAGATAAATGGGGGTCATTCATTTCAAATACTATGGGTAGAGGAGACTTTCCATTACCCTTACATCATAGCACATAAGTGCCTAAAGGCAGCATGATGTGAGGTAGGCAGAGGGCTGCACTCAAGAATCAGGAAGACACAGGTTCAGATCCCATCTCTGACACCTACTCATTGAGTGACTCGGACAAGCCACTCAAGCTCTATACATATCAAGAAACTCCCTTGGATTTATACAGAAAGTCATACGTGGGATGTCATAGGGGGAGGGGCCATACAGCCTCTTGTATTTTCATTTAATATAAAAGCACAGTTTAAACTGTAAAGCAGTGAATAAATGTAGGGCATTATCACCTGATGTATTTGAGTAAGCACAGAGTCAAACGGGACTTTCCATTACCAGCAGGGAAAAAAAATCGATACTCTGTGCGGGCCGCCATCGCCACCCAGTGGCTCGTTGGACACATGACATCAACATTTCCTAGATCATTTGGAAGATAAGCCCTTTTAAAAGGTGATTCAGGAGACCCCCCTTCCCCCTAACCAAACCCTGAATTAAAATCCCATTCAAGCTTATAGAATGTGGAATACTCATTGTGACCCCAGGGTCTAGAGTTTGCTATAAAGGACCCAGACCAGAACTACTTGGGACCTGGGAATCTCGCGGGTCGGTCACATTTTGCAATTCAGGATCCAAACCAGTCTGACTCTAACTACCCATTACCTTTATGAGGCAGGTTAGCATTCTTAGTGCATTCCTTTAGCACAGCGGTTCTCAACCTTCCTAATGCCACGACCCTTTCATGCAGTTCCTCATGTCATAGTGACCCCCCCAACCATAAAATTATTTTCGTTGCTACTTCATAACTGTAATTTTGCTACTGTTGAATGAATCATAATGTAAATATCTGATATTCGGGATGTATTTTCATTGTTACAGATTGAACATAATCCACAGGTTGGGAACCGCTGCTTAGCAGATGGAGAAGGCCCTCCAAATAAATACCATACAGATAGTCTGGAGAGTGGACAAATGGTTTAAAGAGGTATGTTCCACAGTTGTTTTCAAATATCATGGAAAGGGTTGAAGCATGTAGCTCCACATTTAGCAAAAGGGAATATTTGAAAAGCTGAGAACTTAACTCTTCTCCTTTTATTTAATACTTGGATGGATGTTTATAAACCCCCTACAACATCAAAGAATGGAACTTTGCAACGGTGAGCATCTCAAGATCATTGAAAGCTCTGCTCAGTCCCCTGAATCAGATCCCAACTCACTTCCTCCTCTTTTGCTCAGTTTTAGGTCCACTTCTTTGTCCTAGCACACGTTAGCCCAGTCATTCTGGACTAGCTCATTGAGTGGACATCTAGCTATATGTTCAAAGTCTGAACAATACATTCTTTCACTCACTTTGTTTTCCCAGAGTAAAACACGGAGGATGCTGGCTTGGAATGAGAAAGGGCGGCTAGATAGAGTGGTCTTCTACTGTGGGTTTCACTAAAGGAGGCCAGTAGATCAAAGGGTTACACTGAGTTACACTGAGTGTGAGATGTGGTATTGGAAACATACAGAAGTAAGAGAGAAGGAAGGAAAATAAATAGCAGCTGGCCCTTGACTTCCAGCATCTCACATGATTTCCACGGAATCTCACAACCTAACTGTGGCTTCAGTGATTGTTTCCATGCACAGAAAGCCAGCATTCCCTAGAGTGGCATGAAGCTCTACCTGTGAGTGATTGATGCCTACCATCCCTCTCTTTGTCTGCTAGAAAGACAGAGATGCCCACTGGGGACTGAGATTCATGCAAATAATGAGTTCTGAGAAGCCCTTCCACATATTCTAATTCAGATTTGAAGTCATAATTGTATGAAATGTTGTCATCGGTTCCAACCCAATAGAAATATGCAGCATGAATTGGAATGATGTAACCACTGTATGGGATTCATTATTTGTACTACTTGGGATTTATAGTTATCAGTTGCTGTGGTGGTGAGGAGGTTGGGGTTTGAACAAAAAAAAGTAGCTGAGAGATTAGTTAGATAGGTAGATAGGTGTATAGATAGATAAGTAGATATATGATAAATAGGCAGATAAATGTTAGAGAGTGATAAATGGATGATAGATAGAGCGATAGATAGATAGACAGATAGACAGATAGACAGATAGACAGATGATATATGGATGGATGGATGGATGGATGGATGGGCAGATAGATGGAGAGAGAGATGGAGGGAGAGAGAGACAGAGAGAGACAGAGAGAGACAGAGAGAGAGAGAGATGGAGAGAGAGAGATGGAGGGAGAGACAGAGAGAGAGACAGACAGAGACAGAGAGAGAGAGATGAAGAGAGAGAGACAGAGAGAGAGAGAGATAGAGAGAGAGAGACAGAGACAGAGACAGAGAGACAGAGAGAGAGAGACAGGTAGAGAGACAGAGAGATAGGTAGATAGATAGGTAGACAGAAGTAGATGACATACCTCTGTTGTGTGGAATTTCTAACTATTTCTAACTCTAGCCCACTTGCCCACCAGCTGATGCTAATTAAACCTTCTTCTAACTTTGCCTCTTGATCTACTGACCTCCAGTTAAATGGACCAGTGTGGGAAGAATTACTATGAAGGAAGATCTTAGGATATCTGGGCTGGAAAATTTCCCAACACTAGGGACTCTGGGTCAAAGTGCTTGAGATTTACTTTTTTTTAACCAACCCAATAAACATTTATCAAGCACCCACTATTCACAAGGCCCTGTGTTAGATTTCAGGGAGACAATGGGGAAAAAAATCTGTCTGTAAGGGGCTTCCGTTCTATTGGAGTTCACCAAAGGAAATATGTGGGCAAACCCTGATGAGCTTTGCGTTTAAGGTGTCTTCAAATTGTTTCCTGAACTTTAAAAAAAACTTGGCATACCAGCATACAGATGTTAATAAATCCACTCACAGCAAAATTCATGATAGAAGCATGTCACTGCTACTGCCACTTTAATGGGATCAGTGATCTTGTATCCCAATCTCTGTTTGGTCGTATATTTGCCAAAAGTGTCATTGTCTGGTGACAGCTTTGTCTAAGTTCCCTTCAGACCATTCCATTTACAAGGGTAGAAGAGTGGGAAGGCACACTCTACCTGGAGTTGGGGGGTGTGGGTTCAAATCCCAGTACTGACTCCCACTGGTTGCATGAACACGGGCAACTGACTTGCCAACTTGCCAAGCCTTTTTTTCCTTGTCTGTGTAACGAGGGTAAACAACACTTCTGTAATGCCTATCTCACACAACTGTCATCCCAAAAATATTTTGTAAACCTTAAAAAAAAACCCTATTTCCCAGTTTCATAGCACTTAGAAGTTTAAAAATTATTTCCTTCTTGCAAACCCAGTAAAAGAGTGTATTATCTCTATTGGAAAGATAAGAAAACTGGCTTTGTAGGTGATTTTCCTGAGGCAGCCTTTGAACCCAGGACCCCTGGTCGGGCACTAGGTCTACTACAAGATCACTAAGAATTCCCTGCGTCCTTTTGAAAGCCCCTTTCTGTGGCTATCCACTCTTCTGTTCTGAGCAAACAGCTGCTCTGGTAATTACCTGGCAATCTGCTCTTCTCCGTTCAAGCAGAGCACAGTCTCGCTTCCTTTTTTTCCTGCATGACACAGAGCTGGGATCACTGATCAGCTGGACAGCAACATACCAGAGCAAGCCAGTCTTTTGAGATCTTGTACAGAGCTTCAGCCCATGTTGGCAGAGATGTCTAAAACGGACCCACCAACCAAAAATAGGCTCCCAGGGGATTAAGTAATTAAACCAACATCCTTCCTACCCAGCCCTCAGTAGCCCTTATTCTCTTTGGGAAAAGGACTATCATCCAAACCCCTGTGATGGGTAAACCCATTCTCTTAGAAGGGACAGACTAGGGCTGACTAGGGCTTATCTGGGCAAAAACGCAATGAGGCACATTCGGGTGGGGAGGGGGGCAGTAGTAAGATGGAGAAAGGCAATCAGAGGAGATGAGGGTAAGAAAGTGCATTATCCCCAATGTCTGCACCTAGAGCAGAGCCCCATGGGCCCAGTGCTGGTTATTGCTCTAACTGGGACAAGAGTCAGAAAATCCCCTAATGCCAAGACAATGACAAGTGAAGTGTTGGACCCTGGGCTAGACCTTTAGGGCTATGCCATTCACCTCGTTATTTTAAAGCCAGTGCAAATATGAAAAAAACAAACTTGATGTTTCTATGATTCTCTTACCTCGAATTTTTTAACTTGAAAATAGGTAGTATTCGCAGAGCACTTTAATAACACATAACAGCTCACGTCTATGTCATCCCTTCTATACTGTGTGTCAGGAACCGTCACCTTTACGACGAGTATCCATTTGACGGTCACAGCAACCCTGGAGGCAGGCCTGGCTATCATGCCCACTTTACAGATGAGGAAACAGAGAGGCCAAGGCGCTCCGTCCAATCTCAAAGCGAGTGAGCTGATTCAAACTCAGGTTTCCCAAATCTACCTCCCGTTCCCCTCCTCCATCCTCAACCCGTGCAATCGAGGGCTTAATCACAGTGCCTTATACAGTCGTCTGGGGGCGGCACAGCACGGGGGAAAGGGTACTGGGCTGGACTGAGAAAGACCTGGTTCCAGGCCCTCCTTGGACACTTGCACTGGGCTCTCTCTGCCCCCAGCTGCTCCTCAGGACTCTGTACAAAGTCCTGGACAGGCTGAGACCTGCACTGGTTAAAGGGGACCCCCTTGCTGATGGCACCCCAGAACCTTCCTTTGCTCCCCATCGTTTCCTCCGTGCTAGCTAGCCTTCTTACGCTGTGAACAGCATGGGTTTCTTGCTCACTTATTGGCCGTATGACTTTGAGTTAGTCATTTACCCCCTCCCCCCACTCCCAACCCCTTTTCTCATCTGCAAAATAGGTATAATAGTCTTCCTCATTGGCTGGTGTAAAGAAAGTGCTTTGTAAACTCACACAGGTCATACAAATTTGAACTATTATTATCCCCCACCCACCCCAATCCAATGGTGATTGGCTTGAGGATAGGAAATTTATTCTCCAGCGCTCAGTAAATGCCCCCAAATTGACTGCAAATCTGATACTCCTGAAAGGTGCCAACTTTTGTCTACATTTTCTATTTGCTTACATGTATGCATACCATTGGCACCGTGGCTGCAGGGGAAAACTCGGCTTCCAGACTCAATTTCCTCATCTGTAAAATGGGTCTAATAGTAGCACCTCCCTTTGAGGGTTGCTTTGTGGCTCAGTTGACATAAAGCGCTATATAGCCCTTGGCCAATGATATAAATACCAGCTATTCTCAGTACCATTCCGTCTTAAAGGCCCTAGTTCAGTGCCTGGCACAGTGGGCACTTGATACTCCTTTCTCCCCCTCCCCCAAAATAGAATGCTGAGATCCTGGGGAGAAGGGACATGGTCATGTTGACCCAAGGGCTTAGAGGAGGGCTTCACATGCTTAGGACACATTTCTTGCATGATCAAAGGGGAAAGGGGGGAGGATGTACTTTAATTAAAGCTTTCTCCCCATTTGAATCTGTTGGTTCTGCATGGAGGAAAAGCACCTGGCATCCCACTCAGATTTGTTTCCTTTCATGCTCCAGATGTCGACACGGTGAACAAGCAAATGCCCTTCGTCATTCAAACCAGCCCTCCATAAAGGCCCAGGCAGACCCTGGCCTGAGGCTGGAAGGGCAGGCTAATGCAGAAGTCATTTGCAGTGGCCTGAGCTCAGGCTCACCCCTCATCCTCCTGAGGACGCAGAAGCCCTCCGCACCTGGTTTTACCTATGGATGATGCCCTCATGCCTCGGCACAAAGGATTCCAGCCACCCCAGGACTTGAGGGGCTGGGGATCCCTTGGGTCAGCCTGAAAGCATCAGGAAATTGCCCAGGACTTGGTCCCTGACCTGAAAACCTCAGTCTACCCCGAAGCAAAGGGCAAACAAGTTAACAGACGGAGATCCATTGTCCCAGGAAACTCTGTGGTCTGGATGTGAAGAGTCCTTTGCTTAACAGCTTCCCTTTCATAGAAGGGTGTTGGACAGCAGTCAGAGGTCCTGCGTTCAAATTTGTCTTTTGCCTTTTAGAACCTAAGTAACTTTGCCTAGTTACAATCTCTCTGAGCCTCTGTCTCTTCTTAGTAAGACAAGGGGAGTAGACTAGACCATTGCTCAAGTCCCTCCCAGTTCCAGACCTACGAATGCTGGACTCAGAGCCAAGAAGAACTGGGCAGTATCTGTGCCGCTGGGCAGTGGCCCCAGCAGCTAAGTCTATTATTTAGTGGAAGATGGGCCAACCTGCTTTGCTAAAGGAAGCTATCCGTACCAGGATTCGCTAAACGGACAAAATTCAGGTCTGGTATAAAAATAATTCATTGTCGTTCATTTGTTTCAGTCACGTCTGATTCTTTGTGATCCCATCTAGGGTTTTCCTGGCAAAGATACTGGAGCAGTTTGCCATTTCCTTCTTTAGTTTACTTTAACAATGGGAAAACTGAGGTAAACAGGTTGTGACTTGTTCAGGGTCACACAGCTAGTAAGTGCCCGAGCCCAGAACCAAACTCAGGAAGATGAGTCTTCCTGATTCCCAGCCCAGTGCTCTATCCACTGGGCCACTTAGCTGCCCCCCATTAAAAAAAAAAAAAAAGAATTATTTAATTAATAAATTTTATTCGTCCAATGAGAGATGAAATAGACAGCAGTGAAGAAATGACCTTTAGGGGTGATAGGAGTTTAATCACAGTCAAGCTGCCAGTCCTGGGCATTCTCTATAGAACCCAGCACATTTTCAATTGACAACCTCATCAGTGTTATTAAACAGAAGGAAAAAGTTTGTTTACACAAACATCACCACGCAGCTCAAAGACAATAAAATTAACTTTTAAAAAAAGCCACCCAGGAGATGCTAGCTTCCCCATTGGCTGGGTAGGTTACCAACGATGGAGATGGCCATCTTTTTCCTTCTTTATCACTGAGCTCAGGTCAGCTTTTTGGTCCCACTTTTTGGTCTCCTCTGGACTGTCACTATAACGTCATATTATGTTCTAACCAAGGCTTTGGAAGCATTGAGCTACTTTGCAGACTCCCCCTTGAACAGGTGACAGTGGCAAACATGATGAAAACTCTGTGTGCACTTTGCTTTTCCCTAAGGGGCAGGAGCAGAAAGGGTGGCCATGGAAGGTGCTGGAGGCGCAGAGGCCAACGTCTCCTTGGAAGGTCAGTGCCAGATGGTCGAGAGCTACAAGAAGGTCTACCTTCCCGTGACCTACAGCATCGTCTTTGTGCTGGGGCTGCCTCTCAACAGTGTGGTCCTCTGGCTCTCCTGGTGCCGCACCAAGCGCTGGACGTGCACCACCATCTACCTGTCCAACCTGATGGTGGCCGACCTGCTCTATATCGCCACGCTGCCCTTCCTCATCATCAACTACTCGCTGAGGGACCGCTGGCCCTTCGGAGAGGTCTTGTGCCGCCTGGTGCGCTTCCTCTTTTACGCCAACCTCTACGGCAGCATCCTGCTGCTCACGTGCATCAGTGTGCACCGCTTCCTGGGCGTGTGCTACCCCATCCAGTCCTTGGCCTACCGCACCCGGAGACTGGCCCTCATGGGAACGGGCGCCACGTGGGCCCTGGTCGTGCTGCAGGTGCTGCCCACGCTGGCCTTTGCCGAGACGGGCTCCAACCTCGGGCACACCGTCTGTTACGACCTGAGCCGGCCCGACATCTTCGGCCACTTCTTTGTCTATGGGACGATCCTGACTTTCTCGGGCTTCGTCCTGCCCTTTCTGATCATCCTCATCTGCTACTCACTGATGATCAGGAGCTTGGTGATGCCCTCGGAGGCCCACTCAGGGCTGGGGGTGGCCGCCCGTGCCAAGTCCGTGCGCACCATCCTGGTGGTGTGCACCCTCTTCACACTCTGCTTCGGGCCCTTCCATGTGATGCGCTTCGTCTATCTCTTCGTCCGGCTCCACGCCCCCAAGAATTGTCCCCTGCTCAAGGGGGTCAGCGTGGTTTACAAGGTGTGGCGGCCTCTGGTCGGCCTCAACATTTGCTTAAACCCAGTGCTCTTCTTCCTGTCTGGGGACAGCAACAGAATCAGGCTGGCCCAGGAGCTGAGGCAAAACAAGTGAGTGAGGGCCTGCAGGAAAACCCAAGGAAGGACAGGGCCACTAGTGGGTAGGCCCACACACTGCAGACATGGGCCTTTAACACAGTCACAACCAGGAATCCTTGTACCCAGGGCAAAGTAACTTAATTAGGTACAATCACATCAGAGAGGGTGTGCTTACAGTCCAGCCCATCCCTCAAATTCACCTTGCACTGCCACAGGTTCCTGACCCTCTAGAGGAAACTGGCAAGCAGGCAACAGAGCATGGCAGTGGGGGAAAGGAAGCCTTGGAAAAGGGCCACAAAGGCGACGGGTGGCCCAAGGTTGTCTGGGAGGGGAGTTAGCACAGAGTTGGAGGGGCCAGAGCTTGCCACAGGTAAGAGTATACCCCTGCGGTCAGTACCATGGCTGCCCTACCCTGGTTATGACTGCTCTCAAGGTTTGACTTCAGGAAATGTCTTAATAGATAAGCGATTGAAATATTCTGGAAAATCAAACACGACCCTAAGCAAGGCAAAAAGGAACCTATCCAAAACCAATGAGGAACGTGGCAAATCTACGTCTCCCTTTTCTAAGCACTCCCTGTGAAATCCCACACAATTGGTTCAGCTGACTCCCATCAAGCCCTGCCCTAATGCCTTTCAGGACCGGTCAGCCTAAAGGCAGCTAGCCCTTCACTGTCGTCCAGAGCCAGGGCCAATAGGAGGAGGCACGGGGAACACAGCTAACAACATTAAAGATTTTCATTTCCCAGTCAGAACCTAAGAAATCAATGCTCTACCCAAATTCAAATTAACAACATAGGTTATCACAGAAAATAATTCTGAACACCCAGTACTGAAATTCACGATGGTGTCGTCCCTCCTTCAAGGGTCCTCTGACATGTCAAACGACAGATGAATCAGACTGCCTTAATGGAGAAGAAAGCTGAGGAGGGGGGAGGAGGGGGGAGAAAGGGGACAGACAGAGGGAAGGAAGGAAAGGAGGGAGGGAAAGACAAAAGAGGGAGAGAGAGGAGGCAAAAAGAGGGTGGGGGAAAGGTGGAAAGGGAAGAGAAGGGGAGAGGGAAGGGGGGTCAAGAGAAAGAAGGGAGGAAGAGGGAGAAGGAAGCGAGAAGGGGGAAGAGGGAGAGGGAAGAGAAGGCAGGGAGAGGGGGTGCGGTGCGAAGGGTATCATAGTCTTGACTGCTCTTCAAATGCTCACAGTAGTTTGCAGAATACACCCTCAATGGAGGGGTTCCTCATAATGAAACAATGCTGTCCCAAACAACTAAGTTGTAGGTTTAAGTGCTGGCGGATACTGGCAAAATCTGCCTTTAAAAAAATCCCAACTTACTAACAGGACAAAGAAGGAAAGCGATAAACGTTGCAGGGGAGGGCAGCGGGAGCTGAGACGCCGACGCACGGCCGGCAGAGCTGTGAAGTGACCCATCCGGTCATTCTGGAGAACAATTTGGAACTTGTTCTCCACGGGCCAAAAACACTGCATACCCTTAGATCCAGAAATACCGCTGCTAGATCTATGTCCCAAAGAGATCAAAGAGAAGGAAAAAGCTCTATACCTACAATAATCAGAGCAGGTCTTTTCATGGTGGCAAAGAACTGGAAGTAAGGGGGAGCCCGGCAACTGAGGAATGGCTGAGCAAGTTGCAGTATGTGACGGTGGTAGGATGCGATTGTAATATAAGAAATGATGCGCGGGAAGGTTCCAGAAAAACACTGTCAAGTCTTCCGCGGACTGATGCAAAGTGAGATGAGCAGAACCAGGAGGACGCTGTGCGCAGAAATGGCAGGACTGTATAGAATTTAGCTCTTCTCAGCAATACAATGATCCGGGATGATCCTAAAGGATTTATGATGGAAAATGCCGTCCATCTCCAAAGCACTGATGTCTGAAGGCACATCGAAACATGTTTTCTTCTTTTTTCTCTGAGTTTTCTTGCACAAAATGACTAATATGGAAATGCCTGACATGACTGCACACGTATACCTGTAGCAGATTGCTTACTGTCTCAGGGAGGGAGCAGAGAGGGAGCAACAGAACCTGGAACTCAAATTCTATATATTAAATTCTATTTTTAAAAAAAACCCAAAAGTTAAAAATTGTTTTTACATGCAAGTGGGGAAAAAATAAAATATTCTTTTTTTTCAAAAGGGTGAAACAAAACCCTAGCTTATTCAGACAAACTTACCTGCATGAAGTGAAATTGCAGGCCGGTGTGGAGGAGGGAGTCCAGCTCCATTTTTCACAAGGATAAGATTGAGGAGGCACAACGAGACAAGTATGCTGTAGATCTGGTATGTTCAGGACTACAAGGACTACAAGCTATGGGCCCAAAGCACGTACCACAGCCTGACAAAGGCCAGCGATGCTGGGTGCGTGTGGAAGGGGCAGAGGTGCCAGGACTAGGGAGCTGGCTGGTCCACTGTCCTCCACTTCCTATAGACCTCATCTCCAGTGCTGGGCACCAGTTTCAGAAGGGCATCGACAACCTGGACAATGCCCAGAGGAGAGTAAGTAGAATGACAAAGGGCCTTGACATTGGAGGATATTGGTTTTGCCAGCATTAAATAACACTCAGGCTGCCTTTAGGTGAAAGGCTGCCCTGCAGAGGCAGGAACTGGACTTGGCCTGTGTGGCCTCAGAGGAAACGACCAGGAGCAAAGAGGCAAATTTAGCCTCTGATGTCAAGAAAAACAGTCTGACAGGTAGGACTGCCAGCATACACCAGGCTCCCCACTCCTGGAGCTTGGCTTCAGAGAGGCCAGACAGCCGCTTGTGAGGTGTGTTAGCGCAGACACCGCTCTTGTGTTTGGTTGGACTGGATGGCCATCGAGGTCCTTCCAACTCTCAAATTCTGGGGCTGGCAATGATCATTTAAACTGTAACAGGATGTTATTATAAAGTATGATTAAACAGCAGATTAGGAAAATGTAAGCCAAGTCACCAGGTGCAATGAAACCACACAACTGTGGTAAACATTTTAAATAAATATTTTAAACAACTTTCAAATCTACCTATTCTAGAATGTGATTTACTTCTTGCCAGTTAAATATTTGAGCTACCACCACCAGGCATGAGGTTTGTAAAAGAGTCCTGACCTCTCAAAGGAGCAGGGTGACCAATCCCTGAAGGCGAGTCCATAATGGGTATTACTAACCCACAGACCCACAGGACAAAGATGAATTCCACCCCATCCTTTTCTTTTTTTTAAACAGGATGGCCTTATATCTTGTTTCTCCAGAAGCTAAAAAATATAAATGTTACTAGTCTGGGGAGAGAGTTCTTTCCCAAATAAATTCAGTGGTTGTAATTTGTCCACATTTTCTTTGTTCTGGCTTACTTATTAATTTCTAATTAAGATGGGAAATGTTGCTTATTCATGGCATAAAAAAAAATAAATGCTCACTTATACATTAAAATCAAAATAAGAAGAGATTTTTCCTTTTATAACTTTTTATCTACTTGTGTAAAGGTATACAATTGTCACCTTAATTAATACATATTTTAGTGATTAGAAGATACATAGACATTTTGCCACCAGGGCTACTCTGAGATAAAGAGAGATTAAGAAGGTGAAAAATAGCTCTAGCAGCTAAGGAGACCCAGTCATGATTCTTAGTGAATTTTCCCCAAATAAAAAGAGCTTTTACTTGCATATTCCCCATTATAAAACTAGAGGCAAATACTCACTTCAGCGTATACATTTTATTTGATATAAAACTTTAGGGTTCTTTTGGTTTGGTTGGGGGCTGCTGGATTGTTTGGTTTAAAAAAAGGTAACCTACTCAAATTTCCAGATTCGGAAAATACAAAAATGAGATGACCTAGTGAAAATTCCCTCAAGAGAGCCCATCTTCTCTTCCTTTATTTACTGCCCCTGGCAAAGTGGCGCAAGGCTTTCCAGAGCAGTTTGCTGGACTTGGACACTAATAAATCATTAGCAAGCAGTTAAGGGTAACTGCTTTGCAGCAAACCATACAAGACATGATCTAAGATAATGTATACTCTTATAGAAATATACTTGGAGAAAAGAACTTTGGAAATAAGCTGCTAATCACACAATAGAAGTGATTCCCAAAGGGCTGCTTTCCCCCTTCCAGCCCGCCACTGCTTCCTGGTGGCTCCTTCCCCAGCATCCAGCTCTTCCAGGTGCACGATAAGCTGCCTCTCTGCTGACGACTGCTCTTCAGATGCATCTGCACAAACACATGAAGATGAGTGATGAGGAAGGAAAAGGGCACCAGGACGCAGGAGGACTCACAAGAAAGGTCCTAAGAAGAACACGCTGCCATCTCAGTGGCATCCAATACTGGAACTTTCTGTCTTGCTCTACAAGGGCCAAAACCCCAATGCACAGAAAGACAGGATCACCAGCTATGGGCTATTGAAAGTGCAATCCCCGGGCTGCGTTTGCTGTTCAGACACCTCTTTACGGAGACATTACCATAATCAATGCTGTACAAACTTCCCTCCTGCTACAACAACATCACCTCCCCACGTGAGAAGGAACAGAGACTTTCTGAAGTGATGGTTGTCTTGCCTGCTCCCATTCCTGCATCACTTCTCCTGTTGAGTGCCTACCTGCACTACAGCATCATCCCACCATGGAGTCTAGACAGGACTTGCTAAGCTAGCTTGCTTTCCTAGGTAGTATCTCTCCAAAGCAGTCAATCTGAACACATTATCACAGCATATTAGGAAAAGCAGAGGAGCACCAATCAAAACTGTCTGGAAATGACCCTAAAATCTGGCATGTCTGTTCTAGCTGCTAAAGAGGCTTCATTGAGGGCTGGTCCCAACAAGAGATGATGCCTGCTTTCCAAGGCCCAGCCTTGCTAAATCCAGGAGGCCCATCACAAATGGACTGGCCCCCTGAAGATAAATGCTCTAGCTATGACCCTTGAAACAAGGTTACAAATGTTAAAATAAGGTTACAAATGTTAAAATGCAATGTTTTACAAGCTGCTAACTGAAATTTCCTTAAACCTCCAAAGACAGATGAGTAATAAATATAATGTTAACTGAAACATAGCCCTTAAACCATGGAATCTCTTTGGGGATAATTTTGAAAAGAAAACAAATTCCTAGTGGACCAAGCCCCTTCAGATTATAGTTCAATTAAAGCCAAATCAAATGAATTTTCAATCAGAATGAGAACTTTTCTAATGGCTTCAGTGGGCCAAGCTAGCCAAAAGAACCCTAAATTGTAGGTTAAGATATCTTAAGGCATTTTAACATCAACTACAGAACACTTGTGGACATCATTTAGCAATGTCTAGAATGAAACCAAATGCCTTCTTCTTACCCTTGAAGCACTAAAAAAGTCACCAGAAAAGATAAAGCTGACAATCTATGGCTGCAGCCTTTTCCACCCCGTCAGAAAGAAGAGGTGTGAGCCATGTTAAGCCAGGAATACTACAAAGAATGAAATCCACTCTATTTTGAGGGGAAATGAATGATTACAGATATGAGTACAAGCATGGGATACTGAGCAGCCAAATCAGAGTAAGGTGGTAGAACCCCACTCATGTCACAGATCAGGACCCCAAAAGAAAGTAACTTGGTCAAGGTCACAGGGGGTGACCTGACCAGCAGCCAGGAAGCAAACCCAGGTCTTTTATGTGACAGAAAGTGAAGCTATAAAGGTGACAGCCACCCAGGCATCTGCTCCATTGAAGCACTCTGTGCAGTGGCCACAGACAGCTCCAAGGGAGATAATGGACCAAAGTGGGGCTTGGAGAAGCTCACGTTTCCCTGACAAAGCTACAAAGCTGGGTCTCGTCCCTCTGCTTGAGCACACGCAGACACACACCAAAGTGCCACATGCCACAATTGTAACTAATTCTCAGTAACCCCAAAGATTCTTGACCTCACTCCCTCTCATCCAGCAAGGGACAGACCCAGAGAAAAGAACAAATCAGAAACAGAGAGAAAGGAAATTAACTGGCCCTCTGCAGTCGGATTTTGTTGTGTCTTGTTCTAAATATCAGGCCTTACTTGAACACCATGTTTAGGCTTGACAAGGAGGGCTATTTTTACAGAAAATGCACAGCCAAGCAGAGAAGTATAATCCTCAGTGACTCCAGTTACTAAACCTACCAGAAATCTTGCTAGCTGGGCATCATGATTCAAAGACCGGCCACTGCTGGGTCAGGATCACCAATACCACCTCACTCCTGAGATCCATCTGAGCCAATCACACTTATGTGCCAACACAGGGTGGCAAGAAAAGAGCTTTCTTCCCTTCTTATGAGCAACGATGTCTGAGACAGCTTCCTAACTACCACTGGGGTTCAGGCTCAGCCCACCTCCCTCCAACGCATATGGTCAGGGGCTCCGTGTTACTAAGTTGCTCTACATTAAAACATTTCAAGACCTGCTCTATCCTTGACAATAGGAAAGAAGGTCTTCACCAAGTTAACATGAAAGTTAACTAGACCCACAGCCCTCTGTTAATAGGTTAACAAATGAAGGACACACTTACCACTTCTTGCCTTCAAACACTTACTTGGTGTGAGTCGCTTTGGACAGCTCTAGCCTCTGTGTGGCAGTAAAATTAAGGTTACCTCCTACAACACAAGAAGGGAGAAGAGCCTCCGTCAGGTCAATGCTCACATCCAAGGAACAAGAGCAAGCTCCTAAAAGGCACAGCACTCCCAAGCACAAGTGGCCATGTACTGCTCCCACTACTGCCTCAGGAAGCACCTGGGGGCTACCAAGGACTGTTCCTCACAGTAATCCTCAGAGGCAGGAAGGGCAAATATCCTCATGACAACTCAGTCAAGAGAGTGGCAGGGCAGGCCTTGAAGCTGGGGCTAACCCTAAATTCAATGTTCTCATCATCATACCAAAGACACACACATGCATATGTATGTGTGTATATATACACAGATACACACATATGTATATATAATTATGTATTCAATTCAATCTTGCGTGGGAGGGGTGGTAAAAATAAAATAGGTCTATGGTTAGAATATGTATGTGTGTAGATTTAAGTATTCTTTTGTAAGACCAAATTGGAACATATAAAATCAAATCCATTAACATATGCTAAGCTAAACACAAATGGTGAGGCCATTTAGAACCTTTAGGGAGCGAAATAGTTCCTCTGATAACACACGAGCACATTTTTGTTAAAGGTGAGGTAGAAATGTGTCCCTCTTCACAATGCTGCTCAAAATGAAAGGATGATAGAAAAGATGAAAATAACTCTGTAGAAGGTGCATATGCCCTAACATTTCCCCAAACCCCAGGGTGGCAACGTCTGATAAGGAGATAATATATTCCAGGGGATTTATTTGGCAGCAAATGGAAGCACTGACATTTGATGACAGGCAGTACACACAACACAACATCTAGAAAACTTCTAGCAATGCACATACACAAACTAAGACAGAAGAACTATGGGAGATAAAAAGAATTCTCATCCACAGCGACATGATGGCAAATTATCGGAAACAGCAGCACTCAGGGTTTCAAAGTCTCCCGTAACAGAAATGCCTTGTGTTTCAACATCACCTTCAGAATGACATTCGAAATTCACAAAACAATCAGTGGGACAAATTATGAAAAGATGGAACAGATTATAAATCAAGACTGATATGGAATACTAAATTAGTCCTACAGAAATCCCCCCCTCCCCATGCCCCAATTGCACCCAGAATTAAGAGAGCCACTTAATTACACCAAAACGTTACCTCGAGCACAATCCACCAAGTACAGCAAAACCACTGCTAAAAATGATACTAGGAGAAAAACGAGAGGAGAAAAGTCTTTTAAGGAAACATTGCAGCACATTACACATACAATCACCAATCACTTCTGGAGCTTATGGCTCCTCTTGCCAAGAAGCCGCGGAGAGCCTCTGCCATCACCTGCACCCTTTCCTGAGTCCTGACGCTGTGTCTTTCTGGTATCTTACCAAGAGCTGTGGCCAGCCCATACTAAGAATCTTTGTGCTGGAGGGAACTAATCGAAAGTCTGGCACTACGGTGGCGGGGTCTGAGAACTAACTGCCATTTTTTTAAACTAAGGGAGTCATATCCCAAATCTCAGAGGGAAGTCACCAGCACCTCCACTCCTAGATCCCAGGTCTCCAAATGCCCCCACCCCCAAAAGGTACATTTTCCACCACATCCTACATGAGCAAACAAATCTCAATACAGCTAATGGATAAATTCCTACAGTTTGGCCTCAGGAACAAAAGAAACCTTCCCTTATAGGAGACCAAAAAAGACTCCAAAAATATTCATCATCAAGTACTTACCAGAAACACAGGCAATGAAGAATATTTCCAAAAAGAAATACCCCCAAACATCCAATATTTCACCAGCAACAATGGACATTACAGCCAGGCCAAGATTCTGGATGGACTGCATGCTAAAAAATAAAAATTCAAATACGTTAGTTTTCCACCCAGATGATGCAAAAAAATTATCTGTGTGCAAAATTACCAATACGGACATCTGTAAACACAATAAATTAAATTTTTATGACGGGCACTATGCCCACATATCTCCTCAGTCCAGGGAGTCTTTATACTGCTTCTTACCCACAGGCCCCAGATGTGCGCCAGGATCTGCTCTGGACACCCCGCCCTCCAGGAGAGGCTGCTCTGGCAAGGAGGCCCATGTGCCTTCTGCACTTGGCAGACCCTGGTGACTCCAGGGAGGAAGACCCTTGGGTGCAAAAGGGAGTGCAGGATGGACCCTGCTCCTTAGGGCACTCCTCAGCGAAGTGTGGACTCAGATGGCCACTCTTAACTATGAAGAGAGGGCAGTCAGGACGCCTTTTCTACTTCCTTGATGCTGCTAGAATGTAATCTGGTTAAAGGGGCACTTAGTCACCATTCAAACATGTGTCGAACTGAAATGCACTACTTTTAAAAATGTCTTTTTAACTGACACCTTTCATCAAATTTCACAATACAGTAAGATCTTCAGGTGGTGTGGTGGATATAGAGCATTGAATTTGGAATCAGGGAGACCTGAGTTCAAATTTGACCTCAGACACTAGCTGTGTGACCTTGGACAAGTCACTTAACCCCGTTTGCCTCAGTTCCTCATCTGCAAAGTAGGGACACACTAGAGAAGGAAAGAGCAAACCACTCCAGCAGCTCTGCCAAGAAAACCCCATGGAACAGTCCATGGTGTCACAAGGAGTCAATATGACTGAACAAATGAACCACCACCATGGCAGAGTAACATTTTGAAGGGTTTTTTTCCCCAAGAATTATCCTTTTAGAAAGATTTGTATTTCTCACTTTCTTAACAGTACACTGACAATAATCTCATTTTTGCCTTGATGACTCAGGATTGTCATCATGAACATCAGCTACTGGGCCATGCACTAAGTGTGGGGGCCAAGGGCACAAGAAAAAGGAATGAAGAGATGCTGACCCCAAGGACCAGTTCTGTGCCTTGATTTCTGGAAGGTTGCGGGTTCCTAGTCCTGACATAAAAGTACAATGAGACAGACGTCACCGGAGAATGTTCAGAAGCGAGTAATCCAGCTACAACAGTATGATCAGAAAACAAAAGGCTGAACCCTTCTCACAAAAAGGTCTTCCCACCCAGGGAAATCACGTCTGATGGATGTCAGGGTTCTCTGACATATGCACTGGGAGCCCACCAGGTAAAAAAAAAAAAGGCCACAATGACCATGTGGACACAGGCTGGGGTCATCCTGGAGGGTTACTTAGCCCACAAGGATCCAGGTGTCACCCCAGAGTCAGGCTATTGGTGACTCATTCAACTGAGTCCTATTCCTCACAGGGCCTCCCCTTTTCCCCTCTTGGAAACACTGTCTGCTGGTAGCTTTTCCAGTCTGCACGGGGGACAAGTCTGACAAGAATCCTCAGCTTTCCCTCTCTGGGGGCTTTGTATGTGGAGGGGCCCACCTCATTCTCTCACCACCACAAAGCCCTCAGTTAGGTCAGAAACAAAGCCATGTTGGGGCCCTGATGTATGGCCTGTGTAGCGGGCCCAGTCAGCAGCACCCCTGGCTTCCATCTGCCTTCTACCTCCGGCTGCACCCCAGCCTCTTTCAAAACTCTGCATGCCAGGCCTGCTCAAATTCAGGCGAGGTGCTAGCGCCAGTCACGCAGCTTGGGCATGGGAAAGCAGTGACTCCCAACATTCCTGCTGTTTTTAATGGAACATGCTCATCAGTTTCTGTTCGCCTCATTAGAGCTAACATGAATGAAGACTAATAGTTGCCATTTTAAGAATTCATGCTTAGCTATTGAAGTCACAAAATTCTTCACCTGTGATATGAGGAAATATTTATCCAAACTCTTAGCTGCAAACTTCTAAACTTCAGGCCAAGTAGCAACATGAAATCTTTAATGTTCTCACAAGGTATCAAGCCCCAAGTGATCCCCACAAAGGTGCAGCACAGACCACGAGATCTCCATTAAAGCACATCCTCTGAACATGCTCCCCACAAGGGCAGATGGGGAGACAGAGAGAGAGGGACACCAGATGCTAAGCACAGGCCAAGCTTCACTGTTCTCCAGCACGGCATTAACCAGACCTACAGTCCATGAGAACATCCCTCCGCACTTACACTTGGTAAGCAGCAGGGTTAATTCAGAAGCTTTTAAAAACTCCCTGATGCCTGAAACATTCACAGTAATTTAGCTCCCCTTTGACAAGAGTCGAGAGAACCAAGACTTAAGCCTATGAAATCTTTAGTTAACTGGTGGGAGGGGAGAGGGGCTGCCAAAGCAACACCCAGCGGGCCTCATCCCACAAGCTCCACCAAAATGGTGGGGAAACAACCAGTAAACAGATAGGACTCAGAGGCCCAGGCGCCACCACTGAAACTCCTTCCTTTGGGAGCTCTGACCTCAGCATAAGTTTTCTCAAAGGGGAAGGGGGACCCTGACTGACGTTCCCGACCTAGGGCTGTCCATTCCTCCCCTCTGGGGATGTGGCTTCTCACGGGAGGCTGGGGTTTCACCTCTCCGTCTCCAGCACGTCCCTGCCATGACCACATGTGATTGGAGATCTGTATGGTAAGAGGTGATTTTTCTTCCTACCAGCTACATGTCTAAGTCATGAGTCATCCAAGGGCCTGGCGCCCATATCACAAACTGACGCACACCCCCCCTCCAAGCCCCAGAAGAACCTCTGAGTGGTTCCATGCCATTAATACTTACAAGCCATATGCAGTCCCCAGCTGATGTTCAGGAATAATAAAGGCCACCATTGGCCACAAAGCGCAGGCAAGAAGGGAATAGGAGACTCCAAAGAGACACTATGGGAAATAGCAACAGAAAAAGAAACCTTTAAACCCAGACATTCACAAAAAGGCATTTGTTTCTCTTCGCGGCACATTTCCAAACCAAAAAAAAAAGCAGACCAAGGTTTTAAAATTCACATTATAAAGTCATATGTAAAAAATGTGGGACGGATAGCAAATCTGCATTAAAAATCAAGTAAGAACACATCTTAAAGACCCAGGGGCAGTGGCTCAGTGCACTGTCAGGAATGCAGGCATCGCCACTCCCTAACGGCGTGACCCACACAGCTTTACCTTCCTGGCCTGGTGTCCAAGAGCACCACCACAAAGGGGCTGACTGAGGTCTGGAGTCAGGCCTGTGGCTAAGCAAGTGAGAGGAGTTGACGGGCTCTATGTGGAGGCCAGGGCCACATAGGAATGATCAGCAAGAGGCCCTAACCAAGCGACAATTCTGGGCATGACCAGGAAAGGACAATGAGACCAGTTCTCCTTCATGAGCACAAAAATTGAAGGTAAGAATGGAGTCATTTTTTCATCTAAATAAAATTCTTGAAAGAAAAAAATTTCCAACCTAACTTCAAAAAGTGACAATTTAAAGCAGTTTTCACTATCTGAGTGGAGGCCCATCGAGTAGCCTTGAGATTAACCGTACTACTCTCTTAACATTTCAGAAATTCAACACTACAGCCTCCTCCTCCTCCTAAAAATGTTTGGATTCACACAAAAGCCATCTCTAAAAGTCAAAGACTCTTGTTTGGACCCACTGAGAATAAAAGACAAAGCAAACAATTTAAATGCTTTCTCAAACTGCATCCCATGACTTTTACCAGCTTCTTACAACAAGGCAATTAAAATGCGATTTCTCTCTACGCTTCCCCACAGTTAATGATAATGATGCCAGTGGTAGAGTCTAACATTTATACATGCCAGGCCCCGGGCTGAAGGCTTAACAGTCATCATCCCATGTGGCCTTCATGACAACCATGGGAGGTAGGTGCTATTATAATTCCCATCTTTGCAGATGAGGGAACTGAGGAAATTGCCCATAGTCAACACAGCCAGTAAGTGGCCAGATCTGAATCCAGGTCTTCCGGACTCCAGGTCCAGTGCTCTGTTCACTGGGCCATCTGGCTGGTCAGATATTATTCTCTGAAATAAATCATTAACTGGGTATAAAAGAAAACTTCACATTTCAATCTTATACATTTTACAGGGAATCAAAAAACAGCCAATGGACATTTATACTGCACCAGGCACCAGCATCACCGAGACTAAGAAAACAGGAGCAAGAAGAGCTCTTTCGTTTCTCAGTAAAGTACAAGGTGACATCCTTGGCCAAGAGAGAAAGGATGATGTAGGAGACACAAGAAGGTGTGGGAAAGCCTCCCTGGGGAGTCTGATCATGAGCGGAGAGGATTAAAAGGCCAGTCTTGTGTGGGGAGGCCTCAGCAGAGATCAGATAACACACACAGGAAATGAAATCCCTCCTCACTCAGGCCCGGCCAAGCAGGTCTCCTACAGCCAATCCATCTCAACCTGTCCCAGAGTTCTTACAGAAGGTTCTTACAGAAATCAGAAAGCATCATCCCAGGGCTCACATTACCATGGGAATCCACGGATTCCAGAAGGTAAACGCCAGCATCGCATGGGATACCCCGGTGGCCACGACTGCGCACACAACCCAGAAGATGTTCCAGCCTACTTTGTCCACCATTAGCCCGAAGATGGGAGACAGAGGAGCTGAAATTACATACACGATGCTAAGAGAACAGGAGAGAGAGGGTGGGAGGGAACACAAGACACCTGATGAGCCAAAGGCAATAAAAACCATCCACTCTAGACTAAACAAAACCCGTCTTCACACAGACACACGTCAGGTTCCTCCACACCCCCAGCCCATCAGACAAACACCCCGACCAACAACTACCAGCACTGGCAATGAATAACCATTCCACTGATCCAATACCTGTTAATTGCACTTGCTTCTTGCTCGAAAAGTTTATATTTCTCAATAAAGAAGGCCCTAAAATTGAAAGGGGTGAGAAAGAGAAATGAAAAGGAGCATTTTTTAGGAAAAATTTCATCTGTCTTAAGAAAAGCAGAGTGCAATGACAAGCTTTCCATGTGATGATACACAAGTGTGAGGCAGAGGGCACTGAAGGGCACCAATGGCCAGTGCTGCCCCTTCCCTCCACCCATGCGGCTGGGCCTCAGGGCCCTCATGCCAAGGCCTCCAGGCTCCATCCATCTCAAATTCCATGAGCCTCTGCTCCTAAACTGAGAGAAAATGAGGCTGTCTTCAGAGTCAGCTTAATATGAATTTTGAAATGCACAGGCTGAACTTGGAAGACACCTAATTATCTGAATTAAACAAACTCCTATGATTCCCTGACTACTTCTGAGACATTAAGTTGTGAATTTTCAGGAAACAAGATTTTAACATTCAAAGGACTGCACTAATTGGGTTCTGCACTTCATGATGATATCAATCTTTGTGTTAAACCATAATGTAAATGCAAGAGTCACCAGGCCAAAAGTTGTTCTGTTCACTTAAATGAAGATGTGAAGCTCAAGAGGGACCAGCCAGGACCAAGCTCTGGTCAAACCAATGTTCAGCCAGGCTGGCCCATCCTCCTTACTCCTGGTCTGGCTCCAAGTGTCATCAACTTCAACTTACTCAAGCATTTTCTCTGTGATTGACTCTGGAACTCTGACCCATTGCAGTCATCCGTGGGGCCATTTAATGGGAAAGGGTTGTTACAAGGGTGGGGAAGCTTCCTGAAGGGGGGAAGGAGGGCTTTGTGGCTCTTCTTTGCATCTTTAGAGCACTGAATGAAGGACGCCTGTGACAATAAGGTGTTTAATTTAATTAATGTTGAATTTGGCAGTCTTCCTAGCTACAGAAGAGACATACTAAGTCTGAAATTAAAATTTAAACAGAATCAATTATGTACTATTACAAAGGGTTTTCTCAAAATTACCTACAAACTCTAATCCAAGGCTAACAAAACCACCCACGCATCAAACTGGTGCTTGCATTTTTTTATCTCCCCTGTCTCCCACAATCTAAGCATATAATTGACATCTAAGAATGCAAGACTTCTGCCTGAAGGATGGTCTGTGTCCGATCCAGGAGCACAGAGAGAGGTGCGGCTCTCCCCGAGGTGGCAGAGATGCTTACTTGCCAAGTCCAATAAAAGGGAACACAGCCACGTAGTAAAATGCACAAATCACAAAGATGAGCCACAGGGACAGAGAGAAGTCCTTTGTGTCTGTCAGTCTGATAACTTCGCCTGGAGGGACAAGAAAAGTAGAAGTTTTCGAGCATCATGGGCTTTCTTCTACCACTAAGATTTTACTTTGTCCATAATTTAACCGAGCTCCACACGGAGTTAAAGCATGTCCGAGCCAAGTCAATTCCAAACAGAATATTTGTGGAGTAATCCAAATGCATGTAGGCAGCCTGAGAAGCTGAAATGATCGAGGGAGGTTATCCCCTTTGCAATAAGCTTTTTGCAAATATTCTATTTCCAAGAAACACAAGACTTAATAACATTTTTGATCAAGTTTGAAAGAAAATCATCAACGTTCAAATTAGAAAATGGGAAATAGATCTTGCAAGTGAAAACAAAAGCCACCGTCGCTTATTAAGCCCCCATTTGGGTAGCCCACTAAGAGGCCTCCCCACAAAATTCTCCATTTATAATTCCCAAACCCAGGGTTAAAGGCTTACCAGTTCTCCCTTGTTCTTTATGAAGGATTCGTTCAGCTCTCCAGTCCAAGTAGCCAAGAATCAACGCACAGATGAGTGAAAAGATACAGGTTACACCCGCTGAAATAAAAGCCAAGAATTCAAATCTGCAAACTACACTGTAAAGTGGCTAAAAGCAGGACTAGACATTCATAAACCACCACTAACCATCCTTCCAACAAGAAGCTTCCCTGTCATTTCCAGAAGGGTCTGAAAAGACAAACTGAAAGAGCCAGGGAAGCCTCCCTGGATCCGGGGCTGGGAAGCTACCACAGACTAGTAATCTTCATCAGGATAGCCTCAGGCTTAAAGTCAAACAATCCCAAGCCCTTAAGGATAACTGATAATGTGAGAAAAGGCACAGCTGTTACCTTTCTCTGGCCACCTCTGAATCTACCTCTCCAGCCAGCTGCCCACTAGGAGTCCTCACTACTCTGCAGAAACACACCTGGCTAGCCCAGACCTGCCTTCTACCTCAATCAAAATGTCCATTTCCTGAGCACAGCAGAGACAGCTAAGGGCTGAAGTATGATTAAAGTGACTGAAGTAAAGGAATGAATGAGTCAAGTGTCCCAAAGGGCTTTGCTTCAGAAAGAGCTACACGACCCTAAAGCAACCCTAACTGGAAATCTACATGGCGTAGTGAGACAGTTTTGGAGGCTTCACGTCCAAATTCTGATGCCTCCTTAGGATAGCTCCTCTTAGCAATCTTACAGGAGGTTTAAATGAAAGCATCAGCATCGCTGGCCACCCCAATACCTCCCCCTTCACTGCCAAAACTCCTGCACCATTTGGGGCTGATGAGAACAGTTATCATGTGGGGAGAGAGCACAGCCAGTCTGCCAGAGACACTTCACTGTATCACTCTTTCCCCCATGCTACGGTCCCATCTCTGGAATGCCTGGAGCCTATAGAAGGACATTCTGCAAATGTCCCTTCCTTACTTCAAAGAAGCCCCTACAAGTGAGGCAAAGCCAGGAGGATGTGCTCCACTTTGCAGATGAGGAAACAAAGGTCAGAGAGCTGGCCTGACTTTCCTCCAGCCATCCAGCGAGGAAGCAGCAGGAGCAAACAGCCCCTGGACCTTCTGATGTTCCCACAGCACCCCTTCTACTAGACTGGCAAAGTAACAAAGATTCACTGACCAATCGTAAGCGTGATGCCAAGTACTGAGTGACCGGGTAAATGATCTAAAGCTTCTATCCTGGAATACAGCCATCCCATAACATTCAGGTTTACTGTGCTCCCCTAAAAGAAGAAAAGAAGTAGAGTCTTCTGTCATCCCAGCTTTTAAAATACACAAAAGGACACAGGCGCAAATTAAGCTTCTGCCAAACTGGAAAGGGAGAGATCAGTCTTTTCAAGTTCTTTTCCAAGTACATTTTAGAGGGATAAGTATGGGGAGGATGAAAAACCAAATAAACACACTTTGTTCTAGGTCTTTTTTAAAGGCCACTGAGAAAACCTCCCCCCTGGACTTTCCTGATAACCGAGACTAACAAATGACCAATGTTTGTACGGCACCAAAATGGGAATGTTCACACACAGGGATTCCACTTGTTTCAAACCTTCTGAAGCAAACAGCAAGTGTTCACTGGCTCTGCTTCTGACACTAAAACACAAGGTGATTACTGAACAAAGCATGAGTTACAAGTCAGCCTCACCTTAGAACAGAAGTGCCTGCGCCCAAGGAAGTTGGCCGCACTTTTCTAACTGCTGAAGCTCCAAAATGGGCTAATAGAGAAAAACAGCAGGAAGTCTCCCCTCCAGGCGACGAGGGGCATCTGCCTGCACCCGCAAGGACAGCCACACTGTGAGGAGATGCTGCTAGGGGTCACTACTCTAGCACGTGGTGGGGCTACCATTCTGAATGAAGCAAAGAATCGGAGCACAGAAGCAGCAGCCCTATTAAAAACCTTACTGTCCTTTACTCGTTGGGATGAAAAAAATTAAGTTGTAAATCATGAGAGCAGTGAGCCTGTGGCAAAGGGTCAGCACTGCCCTGTGATCTGTGTGCGCAATAGCAGCAAAGCGTCCGCGCTGCCCTGTTGTGCGTGTGTGCTGTAACTGAATCTCTGCCTTACACAAACCCTCCACTGATAAAGCTGGCTGAGACTAGAAGTTCCCCAAGGACAAGAACAAAGCCATTCTCCCTCAATTTTGACCCCGCACAATGAATCCCACAACAAAAACTACTGTTCTTGCTCCCAAAGAATGCACTCGAGGACTCTACAAAGAAGGGCAGCTCAGACATGTCCAAACAGGCTCTGAGATAATACAAGCCCTATCCTTTAAAAAAAAAAAAAAAAAAAGACTGGGTGGGTCTCCCCTCTCTTGAGGCAGAGTTGTGCCACATTTCGACCCTGGCCTAACTCACCCTCTCTAGGAATCCACCATACACATTAATGTCACATGTGGCACGGACACCCAACTAGCTTATCCCATTCCAGCTGGGAGGAACCAGGCTGAGCAATCCCCCAGCCTCAGCCACTGCCACCATGGTGGCCCCTTCCCCCATCTGTCCACATACTGCACTACCTATCATCAAGCATTAAAAATGATCACGTCTCCAGACACACACAAAATAATCAGGACTAGCCAAGATGGCTGGATGACAGACACTGTGCTCAAGAGCCTCCAAACAAGCAGCAACCCAACAAGAGACATGCTTGACAAAGAGGGGATGAACCATGAGAGTCTTCTGAAGGGGAATCTGTAAAGAGACCTCAGGGGCACAGACACTGAGAAAACTGCTGCTCTGCTTTAGGGGACACTTGCTTTGTCCGTGCTCCTGCCTGAGGCAGCTGCCAAACACGTCTTAGAAACACAAGCTAGTCTCTCAGAGAAAACAAGAGGGTCCTCAGAATGGCACTGCCCTCAACGTTGGAGAGGCTAAGAAGGACAGAGTGGCCACACTGGAAGGGGGCAGAGAGAAAAGGATTCCAAGGAAAGAGGTCACTAAGGCCGGAGTGCCGGAGGGCAGAAGAATGACCCCAACACAGAGGAGAAAAGGACCCTGGGGTCAGGAGCATCTGCTCAGATGCGGAGAAGGGCAAGGAGAGGAGGGAGACAGGTCACTGAGCCCTGCCCAAGGACCCTGGCCAGCCACAGGCCAGAGGCTTAAAAGTCAATGAATCTCTCTGATTTCATGCAGTATTGTTTTATTCAATATCTCAGGCAAGTAGGAGACATCTCTGCTCTGCACGATTAGAGCTGGACAAAGAAATGAGGTTCTTCAAAGAGAGGAAACACTGAGATACCCACAAGAACTGACCTTATTCCAAAAAAGTACATGTATACACATGTGCACACACATGCACACACATGTACCACTTTGTTCCCAACCACTACTTGGAGACATGGCGCTCAGGGGCACAGAGTGCCCTATCGCTGTTGTTTGGTCACTTCAGCCATGTCCAGCTCTCCACAACCCCATTTAGGGTTTTCTTGGCAAAGACACTGGATTAGTTTGCCATATTCTTCTCCAGCTCATTTTACAGATGAGGAAACTGAGGCAGGCGTTAAAGCCACTTGCTCAAGGTCACACAGCTGGTTAAGTGTCTGAGATCACAACTGAACTCCTGTCTTCCTGACTCCAGGCCTAGCACCCTCCCCTGGCTGAGCCACCTGGCTGCTTTCTACACAGGCCCCTGTGCTCAACTGCAATCCAGGGAGGGGACACTGCAAAAGCAAGGCCCATCTTCACTGAAGCAAGGACATTAAGGGAGATTCAGGAAGAAACAGCCAGGAAAATGCCTGATCACGGTGCTTCCCTCCCAGGACTCCAAGTACTTGAGAGCTGCCATGCTCTCCCTCTCCCCCAGTCTCTCTCCCTCTCTTCCTCCTTCTCTCCCTCCCTCTCTCTCTCTCCTTTATCTCTATCTCTCTCTCCCTCTCTCCCACTTTCCCTTTCTCTCTCTCTCTCCCTCTCCTCTCTCTCTCTCCCACTCTCCCTTTCTCTCCCTCCCTCCTCTCCTCCCTCTCTCTCCTACTCTCTCCCCTCTCCCTCTCTTTCGGCTTCTAAGGCCTGTTTCCTCATCTATAAAGCAGCAGCTCATCCACATGATTTCTGAGGTCTCCCAGTCCACAATTTCCTCCTTGGGCTCAGGCCATGACTTCCTACCAAGGGCTTGGGGGAGCTGGTTGGAGGCATGTGAGGTGGCTTCTCAGACACTTGTCAGGATTCAAGATGGAATTTGGTTTTGTTTCTGTTTTTTCTATAAATATTGGGAAGCTCATGATTAGAAAGAAAATTATCAGCCTGAACCCTTAACAGAACCTTAAGGAAAAGCGGGAAAGGGCCCAATAAAATCACAAAACTATGCTGAGAGTAAGTGTGATGCCAAAGGCACCAAGATCATAAGGGCCCAGAGCTTAACAAGGAAGCCCTTCGAGGCACTCCACAAGGTCGCCCAGCGAGGGGGAAGCCAGGGCACAGGCCACAGCTAGGCACCTGAATTTTCTGAACACCTTCCTCACATCAGCCTTCAATCAGACTCTGCAAGGCCATTAGTGCCTGTACCTCAGCCCTGAGGAGCAGAACAGGGCCCTCTTCCATGGGACAGTTCTTCTAATACCTGCAGGGAGAAGACAGGGCCTCAAGACCTTTTCTTCCAAACCATCCAGAGCATCATCTCAAGACCATCGTTTTTATGCTGCTGCCCTCCCTGGATGCTAACCCCCGAGGCTCTTCCTCAACTGTGGCCCCCAGAACTGCACCTACAAACCAGGGCAGGGTCCCACAGCACCATCACCTCCCTAGGCCATCGATTACACCGGTCTCTTGGCCGCCACATCAAACTGCTGAATGTGAAGCCAATTTTTTTTTCCAAGAATAAGTCTTCAGATTTAACTCTTATCAAATTCTAACATCTCATTAGACTGGGTCCCAGAGTCCAGCCCAGACCTACACAACCGGCAGCATGCCAAAGGATCTTCTTCTACATTTTTCATAGGCCACCCAAAATATAAGCTGTGCAGGCCTAGTCTAGCCCAACAAGATCTTCTGGGCACCTGACGACCACATTACTACTACTTCTGCATCATGACAAGCCGCCTGCCAGCCTCTATCTCAGTAACTGATGCTAAATAGCACAGGGCCAAACCCAGATCCCTGAGACACTCCATTAGCTCTTCTTCCAAGTGAACACCAAATCATTAAAAACTGTTCTATGGGTCTCGTCATTCAGCCAGTTTCAAACACACCCAGCCCAGATCTTTTCATCTCATCCACAAGGCCAGCACAAGACATCCTGCTAAAGCCTTTGCTAAGATCTTGGTAACTACATCTGTGGCCTTGCTCTGATCTGTCCCAGTAACCCTGTCAAAAAGAAAACGAGAGTGTCCTGGCATGGACTAGCTTTCATGAAGCCACATCGATTCTTTCCTTAAATGTTCACTAACCTTCCCTTAGACAACAAGCTCTAGAAATTTTACAAGAAAAACATCCCCTTCACCAGCCCACAGGACGCAGACTCTCTTCTCATCTTGTTGAACACCCAGGGGACATGCCCTCCTCAGATACTGCAGTACCCCTCCCACTCCCATGCCCCACCATCTTTCAACAATTCCCAACTGTGGCTCAGCAATCTCATTCAGTTCCCAGGACAGAGTCTGTGCAACTCATGAAGAGTCTAAGATCTCTCCTCAACACCTTACTTATCCTGAGTCTTGACTCCACTCTGGTCATTCCTCTTGTTGCCAATCCAAGCACCATCCTCCTTGGCAAAGCAAACAGAAAACAGTAGAAGGTGAGCCACTCTGCCTTCTCCCACCATCTGCTCCCATGCTCCCGCAGCCCACCCAACCAGCCGTTGAGGCAGCTAACCAACACTGCATAGTCTGAGCTCTGCTTGCTTGCAGCGACAACCTTCATGAAACACATTATCCATTCCCTGCCCAGGCTCTCCTCTACCATCGCCAACCTTTGAAGAGTTAAATTGACAAACTCCCTGGACGTCCACAAGGAGGCTTAGCCATTTCATTTAATTCTTTATGGGCTTCAGGGCCATCTTTTTTCTCCTATTACTGCCTTGATTGGGGAACAAATTAAAGAAAAGTCCAACACTGACATTCTCTAATTCAACTACAAACACACAGGGTGGGGAATACCTGGTTGACCTGAACCACGTGAGACTCAACGTCCTGGTGGACATGGGGGATAAGCATGACTCAGCTGCCCAGAGCCTGCAATGCTTTAAGCGGGACTTCTAAATCATGTCCAGGCCAAGGAAGGGACTAGTGAGTCTCTGGGGCTCTAAGGGACTGGCTGGCGGGAGCAAAGACAGAGGGAGAGCAGTTATGAGCACTCCAATGATGAGAAATACAGCGACTAACACAGCAAGGGTCAAGTGCCAGGAAAGCATCACATCACAGGAACAACTCAGGGAAGCGAGGGAAATGATTTCCAGGGATTATCCACTATTTGATAGCCCCAGGGCCACTGGAAGCCAGGCAGTAGAAGGAGGTCAAGAGAGTGAAAACTGCAAAGACCCATTCAGGTCCTAGAGAAGCACGAACTTTCTTCAAAAATAGTTGCTGGCTTTTACAATGGAGGGAAAAGGGAGGAGGGGAGGGGGAGGGAGTGAACCCCACTTTAGAGGGAATAACATACACACTCCACTGGGTACAGAAATCTAGAAAAGTAGGAGGAGAGGAGATAAGTATATGGGGGGGGAGGAGGGCTGGTAGTGACAACAAAAGGGAGAGTAGACCCGGGGAGGAATTGGTCAGAGGCAAAACACTTTTGAGGAGGAACACAGTGAATGGAGAGAGAACAGAATAAACAGGATGGAGGGAAAAACACAGCAGCTGTAATTGAAAAAAAATTTTAAGCAAGCATCTCTGATAAAGGCCTCATTTCTCAAAAACAGAGAATTAAATCAAATTTATAAAAATAAGAGTCATTCCCCAATTGGTAAATTTCCAAAGATATGATTAGTTTTCAGATAAAGTAATCAAAGCTATCTATAGCCATATGAAAAAATGGTCTAACACATTACTGATCAGAGAAATGCAAATTAAAACAATTCTCAGGTACTACCTCACACCTACTAGATTGGCTAATAGGAGAGAAAAGATAAATAACAAATGTTGGAGTGGATATGGGAAAAAAGAAACTTTAAGGCACTGTTGGTGGAGTTGTGAACTACTGCAACCATTCCACAGAGCAATTTGGAACTACTGTCCAAAGGGCTATAAAATCATGCCTGCCCTTTGACCCAGTAATAGCACTACTAGGTCTATATCCCAAAAGAGATTTTAAAAAAACAAAAAGGAAAAGGAAGTATGTGTACAAAATATTTATAGCAGTTCTTTTCTGGGGGTAAAGAATTAGAAATTGAGGGGAAGTTCATCAGCTGGGGAATGGCTGAACAAATTCTGATAGGGGATCATGATGGAATACTGTTGTGCTAAAAGAAATGCTGAGCAGCTGCTGTCAGAAAACCTGGGATGTGGATGAACCGATGCAAAGTGAAATGCACTGTGTGCAAAGCAACACTGTGGAAGGCTGAGCTGTGACCGACCGAGCTACTCTCAGTAATGCCAAGATCCAAGACGGCTCTGAAGGACTGAGGATGAAAGACGCTGCCTGCCCCCAGAAAGAGCCGATGCGGTCTGACCAGAGTGAAGCACGTGTCACTTCATTTTCTCCAGTTGTGTTGTTGATCATGTTTTCTTTCACAATACGACTATCACGGACACGCTTTGTATGACTACGCACGTATCAAACTGCCTGCCTTCTTAATGGGGGAGAAGGGAGAGAATTTGGAACTCAAAGTTTTAAAAATAAACATTAAGAAATGTTTTTACATGTAACTGGGGGAAAATAAAATAATAAATATAGAAGCTAAAAAATTTTTAATTAAATTTTTAAAAAATTGTTTTAAAAAATCTGAATAAATTACCACAAAAACAGACAACTTTGCGATGTGTCTGATCCAACAAAGATTAGATAAGTCAGAAGTGTCATCAGGAGAATGCCTGTACCAAGCAGGACGACCTGGAAGGTCCCTCTAACACTATATAGCTTGACACTGTACAATGTTTTATATATTTGAAAAATGGTTAAAGGTTTATAGCAAGTAACCATTTAAAATACTATAGAATTTCTGAAGAAATTTCTCATAAGACAATTAATTGCTTCATATATATTTGCATACATAACACTGAAGAAACAAAACTTAAAATTCTTTGAATGACTGATTAGCTTTACTCATTAAAACACACACACACGCTCACTCATTGTTTCTCTCTCTCCCTGTCTCTCTCTCTCCCTGTCTCTCTCTCTCCCTGTCTCTCTCTCTCCCTCCCTCTCTCTGTCTCTCTCTCTCCCTCCCTCTCTCTGTCTTTTTCTCTCTCTCCCTCTCTGTCTCTCTCCCTGTCTCTCTCCCTCTGTCCCTCTCTCTTTCTCTCCCTCTCTGTCTGTCTCTCTGTCACTCTCTCCCTGTCTCTCTGTCTCTCCGTCTGTCTCTCCCTCTCTCTCTTTCTCTCTCCGTCTCTCCATCTCTCTCTCTGTCTCTGTCTCTCTCTCTCTCTCTCTCTCTCTCTTCCTCCCTTCCTCCCTCCCTCTCTCTGGTCTATAAAACCCTATAAGAAATAAGGCTATTAGACAGTAAAACTAGTGCTTTACTCTCTAATCTACTTGAGCAACACAGCCTAGTCAGAGCAAAAAGTGTGTGAGACACTGTCATTGAAACATTCAACAGATGAAAAGCATTGTCCTACTCACAATTCTAGCCATGCTAAGCTGGAGTCCAAATACCAGGTTTAATTCTTTGCCCTTAAACCAACTCACAGCATAGGTATTTTGTGCAACTGCTAAGGACTCCCCACCAATCCTAAAAAAAGAAAACGCAAGTCAATCATTCAATTCAATATTTATCACATGCCAACTCTAGGCAATGCATCTAAGTAACACAAAAAAGAATGGGGCAGGGGGAGGCTAGAGTGAATGTCCATTTACACTGGCCACAAATCACAACCTAAGTGCATTAGAAACATTCTGACAGGTGCAGGAGTGACCTGAGGAGGAAATAAGGTGGATCTCAAAGAATTCTTAGAAGAGAAAGATTTCAAAAAGGCAGAGATGGTTTCGAGCACGGCTGCCAGTGGGAGCAGAGACAAGAAGATAGGAAACAAGATCTGGAAGGGCAGTGAGGAAGCCGGCAGCAATGGGGTCCAATTCAAAGAGACAGACTCTGCAGAGGGTCTCAGATCCACTTGGAAAACCACAAGGGAACATGATCTATGTTGTGTTTTATTCTTACTTATTTTGTTAAAACATTTCCCAATTACACTTTCATCCAGTTCTGCCCTGGGGAGTTTTGCTGATCCAGTTCAACACCGCTGTTGTAGAAAATTCATTTATAAAAGCCAGGCTGAGGAACGTAAGTGTCTTTTAATAAGCAATAGGGACCTAATGATGATTCTTCAACAGAAAAATGATGAGACTTGTATATTGGGAAGATTACTGTGGCAGGTACATGAAGGATGAACTAGAAAAGGAGGCACTGCGATAGTCCAGGGATAATGAAGAATGAAGGCCGAAACCAAAAGTACTGACCCAGAAGGACAGATGGGCCTTGGAAACTGATGGGAAACAGCAATGCAGGACAAAGAAAGTGCAGCTAAAGACGGCTCCTCTGACACTCCCGGTGATTCCCCTCTCTCGACTTTTCTCTACGCCGGCTCAACAATCCCATCACCCTTCCCTGGCCTCCACTTATCTTAGTCCTCTCTCCAGTCTCTCATTTCTGTCCTTTGCCACACTGCTAATCCAAATGGCAAGCCTTCCTCAAAACCCCACTCCACCACCTTCCTCCTATGCGTCATCACGGAGACCACCACCAGCTCTTAAGGCAGAGTCTCTGAGCCTGAAGACTAGGTCACAAGAAAGGATCAGCAGCAGAAGACAGGCCACAGCAACAAAGAAACAAAATCACCCGTTCCTGCATCACTGAAGTGTTCTTGCTATTAAGCAACTGTGGTTGACTTGAATTTTTGCAATGCAGACATCCTGTGTAGCCTGCCAAAGGAATCCCCTTACTACCCAAACAGAATCAGCTCACTCTTCAGCTCTATGCCCTTCACTGGTCTTTGCTCCCAACGTCCTCTGGCTGGCCCCCTCAAGGTTCTTCTGCCTCCTCCTCTCCATTTCCCTCCCTATCTCTTTGGTCTCTCCCAATGCATTGTTGATACCTAAATCTCTACAAGCTAGCCTAAGCAATCACACACTCTTACTATGGGCACAGGCAATTAGCAACATTCCTAGCAATCTATTTATATTATAATCAGTCCTTCATGTGACAGTGCATCTCAATCTATCCAACATTAGACCTCTCTGACATCTAACATGCCATTAAGCAATATGGTCCAAGGTTAGAGCATCCCCAAACGGCATACTCCTCCATCCCAGGGGTTCATCTGCAAGTCTTCCATGTCAGTGAATCTGGCCTCTCCCCAAGTTCTACAGCTTCAGGGAAGAACAGATCAGCTTATCACAGAAAAGTAGGGGACCTTTAATGCAACACACATGGTCCTAACATTTCTGAATTCAATGAAATGCCCCCCTTGCCTGTGTTACCTTAAGCAGGGCCCCTCTCCTCACTAGGTCTGTTTCCTTATGTATGAACTGAGGCTGGCCTAAATGACCTCTACAGTCTCCTCCAACTGCATACACATGGTATCTTCCTCCTCATGATGAACTGCCAATTACTTGGAATTTCTCCCCCCACGCATTCCCTACAACAGTCTCACTCCTTCACCTCATCTCAGAACTGTTCTTGGTCACTTCTCATCGGCCTCATTTGTAAAACTGGCCTAGCAAAGCCCCAGAAAGGCCACAGACTACCCTCCTCATCCCTTCCCTCACTAACTTTGGCTCACTCCACCCTCACCCCCATTACGTATTCTGGTTCAATCCACTACTGCTCCATTCACTGCCCCCTGAACTCAGTGCTCAAGCTCTGAGCTCAAACCCACTCCTTATGGAAAGCCTTTCCCAAAGCTCCCTCCACATGCTACCACACACTTTCTCCAATTTTTTTTTTTTTGTATTTTCCTATCTGTGCATGTGTTGCGGAAAAGCAGCTAAGCACATAAGGGTGGCACTTGGAGTCAGAAAGACCCAAGTCTAAATCCTATCCTCACCCACTAAAAGTCTGTGTTCCAGCTAGTCCTTCTCTGTGCCCAAGCAGCTCTCTATGAAGTCACAGACAAGATGGCACACTGGTAAAAAGACTTCCTACACGCTGTTGACCATGCATCAAAATCTTCCCCTTTACATAGGGGCAGGTGACCTATCTGCCACAAAACAGAAGCTCTCTGAAGGCAGGTCCTGCTCCATCTCTTTGGTCTGTGTACTCCTGAATGGGTCTTTGCACAGAGGAGGTGTGGAGTCCTCCTCCCCCCACCTCTTTGCTAGTGCTGGGTATACACAGGCTTTTAAAAATGCAAACTCAATGGATCCCTCCACTGGTCTTCGAATACAGGGGCCCTCGGTCGCAAGGATGGAGCCCTTTACCAAATATCCCTATATGTGAGTGAACTCTCACCAGGCTATAATCAAATGGCTTGGGTTTCCAAATGAGGCTTACTATCTTCCTGCCTTATGACAATACAATCAAATCTCCTGCAGGAAAAGTTGGCTAATGGCAAGTAGGGCAGGGGCAAGCACAACCAAGATTTCCTTTATGTTCACAACCCATATGATAAGCAGACACATCAATATTTCACCTATTCTTTAAGGGAAAAAAAAGGAGGGGGGGGAAATTACAGGGGTTTTGTTTCCTTTTTAGTCTTTAGTAATGGTGGGTAGGTTTCGTGTGCTTTATATAATTCAAAGGAAAAAAACTGACAAAGAGAAAATTTTCAATAAAATTATAATTAGCAGAAAATTACAATTAGCCACTAAGGAATAAATGAAATGATCTCTAACTTACCCAAATATAAATCTGCCCAACTGCATCAGCCAAAAAGCATTAACTATTGCACCCAAGGCAAAAACGACCTGCAATACAAAGATTCTTTAGTGATCCATGAACGAGTATAGGTGGTTTCCTGCAACACAGAGAATGAAGAAATGCCCTGACCTCTACAGGAACAGAAGTGTCTATGGAAACCCTCTTAGCAGGTAAAGCCTAGGAAATTCCCTGAGTAGAAGAATCAAAGTAACTGGCCAGAGTCACACAACTAGTATCAATGACAAACAGTGAACTCTGGTCTTCCTTACTCCCAGATCAGCCCTCAGTCAGGCCCTGCTGACCCAGTGAAATTTACTACAATAATTTAAATATGAAAATATCAGACCAACTCTCTTCCAACTGAAGGCAGATTCAAAGTATATATAACTCAGAACAACTACCTAAGGGTCTGTATCCAGAGCTCACATCTGGCTGGGTAGAGAAGTATTCATGACATTTTAAAAAGTCACTGATTCAGGCAAGAATTCCAGAGCCTCCCTAAGTCCTCCTTACCTGTCCAACACAAACAATGAAGATAAAAATAATGGAGCCCCACCTAGAAAGAAAGAGTTGAGAACACATTACTATAATCCAATAACCAAGACTTCTATAAAATTTAGTTCAATTTTCACTACTGTCAATCTCTCCGTTTTCTCAAACACACACCAGTTATTTTAACACAGAGGTAGACAGTTCTGTGGAAACCAAAACTTCTCCAGAAAAATTCTGAAGGATTCAAGCACAGCAAATTTTAATTTAATTCATCCTAACTTCTTTTACAAAGTTTCCACCTTGTGATAGTCACACAATCTTTATTGACGCTTTAATGTCAAGTTATGCTGACCTGTGGTCAGTACTGGCTTATCAAGCTTATTCATCAACACAAATAAAATGCAAAAATAAAACAAATTCTGGTAAGTAGAACCAACTTCCCCCAAAATTTTAAACTTAAACTACTTTAGGAAATGGAGGGTAAAGACTCAAAACTCACCCCAGAGAAATACAATGAAACCATAAACCAACAGCTCTGAGGACTCTCTAGGGAAGCCTGAATCACATCAATCACAATAGCTACAGAGTATTAACGTCTCCCATAAGCTGCCCACCTCGGACTTACCGGATTCCAAATACTCTATCTATCAAAAAACCACCAAAGAAACAAAGAATCACGTTAGGCCAAGAGTACCAGGAGTACAGAAGCATGAAGGCAGCAGTGTTTATGTGCATGTCCTAGACAGAAAAGATGCAAAAAGTCATCATTAGTAACCCCAGCTTGGCAACAAACAGGTCCCGCCCATCTAACTACAGGAAGGACAAGCCCTATTTCTTTTCTGTGTAAGAGAAACACTTCCCACACTGTTCTAGCCCTAAGTGATGAGGCTGATCCTCTCTCCACTAAAGGCCCACACAGTGAAACTTAAATCAGACATACACACACATATGTTTACATACATACACACACATACATGTGTATACAGTTATCCCTTCCACATTGCAAGAGTTAGGGGCTCAGTGCCCCCCCCCATCTGGAAAATCCACATAGAATTTTTTGCCCCCTCTCTATGTACCAGAAAAGAAGTCGGAATGATCACGGTATCAAAAAATAAAACCCGTTGCTATGATACAACACTATGCACATGCTTCACCTATTTCTGAGTTTCTAAACCTTATCTGTGTTGTGTGTCCTCTGCAGGTGCCACCCAAAAGTCCCCCTTTCTTATGCCGACTGGGGATACATCGACGGCGTGATGGGGAAGCACAGGGACGCTGCACACTGCCAAGCTTTCCAGCAGCCCTGAAGCGGTTGACAAGCACCAGCCGTCACATAAATGATCCCAGACGCCACCCCAAGGGGGCCCTCGGACAACAGCCCCACGCACCCGCACCCCGAGGCACAGGTGCAGGAGGAGCGGTCCCCCCACACAGGGTCCGCAGCCTCGTCTTCAGGGAGGCCCAGAAAGGCGGCAGCAGGCTCGGTCACCCCCCAAATCCCCCCGCTGGGCAGGACACTCACCTCTTGGATTTGCATCTGGAGCGCGGCCGGGTTATCGTAGCAGAAGTAGCTGCCTGCGGAGAGAGAGAGGAGGGCTGACCCCAGCACCTGAGGCCTGCCGTCTGCGCCCACCCTCCCGCTGGGGAGGGTCACAGCCCAAGGGGCTGGGGGCGCGCGCTGGGAGGCACCAAGAGCCCAGCCTCGCCCGCCCCTCCCGATGCTCTTTCTGCCAGCCCAAGGGGGTGTCGATCCGAGGGTCTCCCCCTCTGACGCCCCGCCTCAGGGCCGGCGCTGACCCCCGTGACCCGCCCAGGCTCAGGCACACCCGGAGAGGGCCGCGCTGACCCCCCCCCACCCACAAACACCCCCCGCCGGGTTCCTCACCTCCGACCGGCCCGGCCCAAGCCCACGCCCCCGCGCCGGCCCCCCTCCCCATGCTGACTCTGGGGCACCTTACGGACAGGCCTCTGGCCCCCTCCCCTAGTGCTGAGCCCACCCCGACGCCCCGGTTCCCCCCGGCCCGGCCCACTCACCGAAGCCCAGAAAGCACATGAAGGCCAGAGCCAGCAGCCGGTGCGCCAGGTGGGCCGGGTCGCAGAGCGCTGACAGCGGGGAGGCCCAGGCCCAGGTCCCGGCCCCGGCCCCGACCACGGGCTCGGGCTCGGCCCCGGGCTCCGGGAGCTCCGGGTGTTCCGGCTCCGCCGCCAGCAGAGCTCGCTCCCCATCGCCCTCCTCTGCCATGGCCCGGCTGCCTCAGCCGCTGCCGCGTCCGGTCACATGACACCTCGCGCCGGCCGGGTTTCGGTCACGTGCCGTGGCCTCTCACGTGACCCCTGGCGTCAGGAGGGAGGGGTCCCGTGCGGAGCGGGGAGGCGGCGCGGCGCCACAGCGCCCCCTGGAGTCCGGAGGAGGCGCCGCAGCGGCCCTGGAGACGTCCCTGTGGGCCCGCCTAATGACAAGTCTCATGTGTGGGGGTCTCAGCCTCCCCCCTGCAAAAAATCCCTCGATTTTTTAATCCACTCTTTGTTTATTGTTCATTAGTTTAATGTTTGAATCAATGAAGATTAGCTGAGCACCTACTAGGCGCTGGTAATACCCAGGAAGGGAGAGGCCCGTGCCTGCCCTCAAGGAGCTTACAGTCTAACGGTGGATAAAAGCAGACAAATGCGCAGAACCGGCCCCAGTCGGCAGAAACGGTGGGTGATGAGCAGGGTGAAGGGGTGGTTGGGGGTCAGGGGTCAGGGGCCGGCCAGGTTGCGCCGCCTATCCGGGCACAGCCTTATTCCTCGGAGTACAGCGCCCAGGCTCTGTGCCCAGCTCCATCCCTCCCCCCATGACCCTGTAGAAGAGGTGTGACCGAGTCGTCTGCAGGCACCCCCATAATAATAATAATAATAATAATAAATATCCTGTAATATCTACAATCTCTGTGATCAGCCCTATTTTACAGATAAGGAAACCAAGGTGGTGAGATGTGCAGTGACTCGCCCAAGGTCACGCAGCTAGTGGCCGAGACGGGTTCAGCCCTCGGCCCTTCTTGATTCCTGATCCAGCACCGCATCCCCTTCGGGTGTGCCCTCCAGATACCTCTGCGTTCCCCTCCAGCCCGGATGCTCCACCTCACTTGGGTCAATGACTACAACGCAGAGACGCACTTGATGTTGACTCGGGAGACCTAGGTCTCAACTGAAGTCGCACTGGGTGCCAGCACGCAGTAGGCGCTTAATCAATGCAGCTTGATTGACCTGAATCCTGCCTCACGCCTGCAGGGGATACGGATTCATTTACTTTCGTGAAATGCTTGGCCGATCGAGGGCCACTAGAAACGTCAGCTGTTGGGACCCAATGGTTCTATGTCAGATTCGGAGCCTCCTCAGTGATGCCAGGACCCAAGTGCCAGGGTCCAGCATCCAGCAAAGCAGCCAGCATCTCTGGCTGCAAACGTGACCCTTCTGTTCCTCATTCCATCGGACTTTCAGATACTTGCTCTTACCAGCCGGCTGCCCTCTTGACTCATTGGGGGAGAATTCATTTTGATCACAATGAAGTCATGTTTTTAGTCCTGGCTGTTTAAAAACTTGCCCTGGGAGGCCACTCTTGTCTCCAGTTGAGCTGCTCTTTTAAGGCTTACGGTCATTTGTCGGTCCTTCCCAGCAATTCCTGATGCGATTCCAGGCACTCTCCCAACCTCTGTCACGGTGGCCTCCTAGCTCGGCTCTGCTGGCAGCCTTATTTCGTGGCTGCCCCCCAGGTCGTCCTAGCTGGCTGTTGGGAACCCCGGCTTTCGTAGGCACAGCCTGGCCAGACTCACTGACAATGAGGATGGCGGTTATATCGGGGAACCATTGAAGGTCAATATGTCCTTAGTCCTGACTTGTCTTGCCACAAGGATTTGGGATAAGAGACTGATGGCAGAAGGCTGTGTATCAACACAAAGTGTGCACAAACCTAAGGGTTTGAAATAGAGTTTTGTAAGGACTGGAAGAAAGTAGAGGGAAGAGATAGAGGAAGAAGGAAGAGGAAGATGGGAGTTTCCCTAACTCCATGCAATTTACCAGCATTAGGGTTCTCCTTTCCCCTGAAAACATCAGTGTCCACCATGTCCATATACTCAGATTGTTACAATGTACGCCCAGTGAAAAACAGCCCTACTCAAGAGAGGCACTGATCCCTCCACTGCATTGGTCCTCGCCCATTCCAAAATGGTGCCAGTGGCTACAGATTCTTGGAGACCCAGCATGGCTGGAAAACAGGTTGCTAAAATGGATCACCTTTTCTGGTCCTCTAAGAGATATTTCTTCACCCACTGTGCCCTATTCTCATACAATGGGTGCTAGGTCAACAGTAGCATCAAAGGTCCAGGACCAGAATGGATTCCTATCCATTTGAATATTTGCTGTTTTCCTGTTTTTTATCTTTTAAGTAAATTGTTCTTTTGCAGACTTCTACATACAGTCAACTTCTACAACCAATAAGATTTTATTTTTAGAGATTATAGAGTCACAACTAGGTCTTTGTCCAGTTGTTTGTTTTTTTTTTCTGGGACAAACAACCCGAACTATATCTTGGACAAATAGCCCAAAGCATATCATCACACAGGTGGGGGAGAAGGGGCAGGTTCCATAAAGGGAGGAGATCACCCTGTCCTTCTGTCCAATGTTTTCCTGGTTTAGATTATTTTTACTAAGTAGATTCTGATCTCTAGTGTGTCTTTATACTGAAGGACTAAAAGTGTTGTCAATTCCCTCTAAAACCCACGCCCTGGTGCAAAGCACCAATCACCACACCCTAGTTATAATTCTGGCTGGATAGGAAACATTTCATCTCTGAAGGTAGTAATTTATTATCATCATTATTACTTTCCTTGAATATGAACACAACTTTCCATTCTCTCCTATACAGACACATTCCCTCAGCAGTGTAGGCATCCTCAAATTAAGAAGAGGAGGAGGGAACTATAAGACAAAAATGATGCTTAAAGAAGACTATGGGCTGGTATTCTTCCAAAGTGTCTCCGAGGAGAGTTAATACAGTGATGACATCAAGGCTGTATCTCCAATCTCTGAGCCTCCTTGGGAGGCAGGTCCCAGAGATCCCCCAGGCCAGGCATAGGCTCGACTGCAGAGGACTCAGCGATTGGGAGACTCCCTCCTGCTTTGTTTTCTTTCTTTTCAGACACTCATATAGAGACCTTCAAAAAAAATTAGCTTTTCTTTTGTTGAAAGCAGATTTTAAAGACGAGACCTTCAAAGTGAGGCCGAGGAATATGGCAAGAAGGCCTGTGTGTGGTCTTGGCTGGATTCCATCCTCGGAGAGTCAGGCAGCTTCTGGCTCCAGCACTAACTTGAAAGGAAGAAGTTCTGATCTTGTTTGAAAACAGAAGTTTCACATCTTTATTGAGGTTAAAGCATCTTGGCTCTCCAAGTGGGTTAAGTCTGCAGAAAACCCTGTCATCTCCCAGACTGACTTTTTCACATCTATTCTGTGGTAACGGCACCACTTCTGTGACGTTAGACAACTCCTGGAGCCCTTCTGCGCCTCAGTTTCCTTAAATGCAAAAAGAGAGGGTCAGACTGGATGACCTCTAAGGCCCCTTCACAGCTCCAACATTCTATGACCCTATACATCGTACCAATCTGAATGCCACCAAGACATCCACAGTTCCAAGAGTCAGAAGAAAGAGATTTACAGCAGTCACTTCCTTGATGTGTGTGGAGATAAACTGGTATGCAGGAGCACCCCTCTAACCGCTGCTTCTCCCTTCCTTGTTGGAGAATCAGCAAAAGAAATAGAAGCAAAAGAATCACTAAGGTCATTTTGCCAGAGGATGTCACTCTAGTTCTGCTCAGTCCCAGAGACATCAGCGGAAGCCTTTTATTAATTTTGGCCTTCTGTTCCTGTCGTTGAGGACAACAGTTTTCTTAAAAGACCACCTCCCAGGGTCTTAAGATAAAATAGACCCTCATTTCCCCAAGCTGTAGCCTTTCTGAAAACCTCAAGAATGATACGCGTAACAGGAGAGAGCAATTTGTAAGGACAAAGATAATCAATCCAGTGTGTCCAATATGAAACAAAGTGTGTTTTTCGTTTTGATCTGGTAACAAAGACCAGTTAAATTACGAGCAAGATTTACGAGCAATGTGAACTAAAACAGAACCACATGGTGTCTGATTTCTATAAATGTTAAAGGCTTAGCCTTTCTTCCCCCTTTAATGAAACTTCCTCCAGCTGTCAGAAGAGCAAGTTTGAGGACTCACATCCACCTAAAGGGGGGGAGGGGGCATGAAGGAACAATTACTTTGGCATTTGGTGGCATCTCCTGACTTGAAAGGTCCAGGGCTCCTGCTTTATCCTTCTCAAGCCCTTTCTTAATATGCCCTTGGGAACCTTGTTCTTTAAATTAATTCCTGACAACTTTGATGTTCAAAGAAGAGGCTCATTGGAAGAGAGCATTGAAAGGTTCAGAATTTGTTCTTCTGGGAAGTATGTGAAAATAAAGAATTCTCTTAATAAATCAGTTTGCATCAGACAGGGGTTTGGTTTTTTTTTAACATAGAATTACTCCCTTGTGCTTAGAAAAGCTGATTCCTTTTTTAAAAACCAGACCTGTTATTTCATTGTGCAGGGGTTTGGGGGAAGGACTCTTCAGTACTCCCGGTATGGAAACCCCCTTCATCAATAATAACGGGCAGTTGTGTAGCTTTGAGAGTTGCCTGGGACACAGAGAGACCACACAGCCAGGAGGGATCAGAAGCAGGATTTGAACCTGTCTTCCTAACTCCAAGGTCAGTCCTTTACCCACTGATTGATCTTATAGATTGGAGGTCACGTTGCTGTATTGTGTTCCCACTGCTGTGAAGTGTAGATTGTATTTCAGTCACAAATGTTTTGTTTAAATGGCAGAGCCTAGTTTTTTGGTGGTGTTAGTGGTGGTGGTTGGGAGGGAGGGTGTTTTTTGCTTAGGACCTACGTCCTACTCTGAGACCACATCATGGAATAGAGGGGATCCTAGGTTCTCAAAGGCTGCGTAAGCTCTGTCAGGTCCACCAAGCTGGAGATACTGCAGGAAGAGGCCCGGGGATGCCCTGCATTTCTGTCTTCTGCAGATTCACCTCCATAAGCTAAAGAGATAATCCTTTTGTTTTGCAGATGAGGAGACTGAGGCTAGACCAAGTTAAGTGATTTACCTTGGATCACACAGGTGGGATCCAAGGCCAGCTTGAACTCATCTTTATACACGTACCTGCATGACCATCACCTCAGTTTCCTTCCATATTACCTCAGGCCTCTGCTTCCTTAAATGCAAGCCATGGACACCCTCAGACTTCAGCCCTCTCTCAACGTGCACTATGAACACAAAAATATGTCCTGTGTATTAGTCACTCAGTAACTGGAAAAGAGGTATTGGGCATATATTAAATGCAACATTGATCGCTCAATGTAGATCTTTTAATAGGTTTTACATATTCTAATGGACTTTTGGAAGAAACATCACACTCGGTTATGCTCTATCTTCTTGGCTAGAGAGGGTTTTCTAGAATTTTTCTTTCTAAAATAGTCTAAAGGCTACTGCAACTAGACTCTTCCCAAATCTCTTTCCCTCATTCCAGTCATCTCCAGCAACAAAAGTCCCAGGCCAGAACTCCTCACCTTCCTCCTCAAACAGGTTTGTCTGACTTACCTCATCAAGGCCTAGATTCAAAGTTGCTAGATAGCCTGCTCAGCAGTGATTGTTGTGTAAGAAGCTGGCTCCAGCAACATGCCAACATTCCCAAGCTCAATCACACTCCACCTGTTTTAGCCCATCCTTTAGGGATCTGAATATATAATTGACGGTAAATAAAGGCCCCCACATCCAAGACTCGGTATCTGTATCGTGTTCAAAATGGACATGCAGCCATCACTCACCTGCCAATCCTCCTGCTGAAAGGCACAGAAGCTTTGGCCTGCTCAGTTTCTAGCCTGGGCCAGTTGGCAACTCCTTAGGCAGCATCATGGGCTTGGGGATTCACCACACTGACGCCCAGTGTAGTGGGTACACTCAGTCTACCTTAGCCTTGCTGCAGCTCAGAACTTTGGCTAGAAAGTCTGCCAGCCTCAGCAGTCTCAGAAGCAAAGATTACAGGTAAGGGCCACCTGGCCCAGCTAATATTCAATTCTGAAAAAGACTAAACCGAACTAAAAATGTCACAGCAAATTGCTGAGGTTGATCCATTTTATTTTAAAACTACTTCCTCTGACAATCCTGACTCAGGACTCCTCCATACCCTCTATCATTCCAAAAAGTTTCTACCAGTCATGCTGCAGAACAATGATTGGTTGAAACAGAAGAAATAAAGAAAACCGTGAACCAAAAGACCTGCTGCTGTATCCCAGCCAGCTCTAAGCAGATGATGCCGTGAACAAAGAACCATAAGCTCAGGGGCCTTGTACAAGCACTGAGACACTGTCCCAGGACTTTCTGCTGCTGTTGGCATGATTCTCCACACACAGCCTCTTTCAGCAAAACCTCGTCCCTTTGCTGGTATTGTACTGAGGACTACGCAGACTACAGATCCAGAAAAGAAAAGGACCAACTTTGTCTATCCAGAATTCTTTTTTCTGTGCAGGGAGGAAGCTCATTCAGAGTGGTAGATGCCCTTAGGGAGGCTAGAGGCTTTCCCTGTGTTGCTTGACTATTTATGGACTCAGGTACAAGTCCTTTGTGCTTTTTCTTAGGTTAAATAAATCCTGTCCTGCATTTGATACCTTGTTAGCCTGAGTACTTTCTTGCAAGTTGGTGACCCATTTCATTTTGTTAGGGACAAGCTAAATTCTGATGTTTCTGGGCAAAACCTTGGGTTTTTATTATTATTTATTAATATGTAACTAATTAACATTAAATAATCAATTATTTGTATATTAAAATTTTATGTTTTATAATATATTAATAATAAGGTATAGACCTTAGTTTCCCAGGCAAACTCTGAGAGAAGGAGCCAAGAGATTTTTTTGTTGCTTTTTATTTGCTTTTTTTTTCTTTTGGAAGACAATTGGGATTAAGCCACTTGCCCTAGTTCACACGGCTAGGGTTGGATTTGAACTCAGGTCCTCCTGACTCCGGGGCTAGTGCTCTTTTCACTGTGCCATCTAGCTGCTCTGAGCCAAGAGATTTTAGAAAGAAGCCTTCAAAATTTAACCCAATTTGGGGGGAAAATTTTTACAGCAAGTTTCTCAGGTAAGGCCTCATTTCCCAAATATATAAGAAAGTAAGCCATATTTATATAATAGCCCTTCCCTGATTAATAAATGGTCAAAGGATATGAACAGGTATTTTTCAGAAGAAGAAATCAAGAAATCAAAGAAGAAATCAAAACTGCCAACATGAGAAAATGCTCTAAAATCACCCTTGATAGAGAAATACAAATTAAAACGACCCTGGGATGCCACTTCACACCTATCAAATTGGTTAACATATCAGAAAAGGAAAATGAGAAATGCTGGAGGGAATGTGGAAAAGCCAGGACACTAATGTGCTATTGGTAGAGTTGTGAACTGACTCAACCTTTCTGAAAAACAATTTGGAACTACATCCAACAGGCAATGAAACTGTGCATTCTCTTCGACCCAGCAACATCACTACTGGGGCTATATCCCAAAGAGATCAAAGAAAAGGAAAAAGGACCCACATGTGCAAAAATATTTATAGCAGCTCTTTTTGTGGTGGCAAAGAATTGGAAATCAAGGGGATGGCCATCCATTGGGGAATGGTTGAACAAGCTATGGTATATGATTGTGGTAGAGTACTTTTATACAAAAAAAAAAATGACAAGCAGAATGGCTTCAGAAAAACCTGGGAAGACCTATATGAACTGATACAAAGGGAAGTGAGCAGAACCAGAAAAACATTGTACACAGTAACATCAACATTGTAACAATGATCAGCTGTGAATGACTTATGTGACTGATGCTGAGTGAAGTGAGCAGAACCAGGAGAACATTGTGCACAGTAACAGCAACATTGTAACAATGATGAGCTGTGAATGACTTATGTGAACTGATGCTGAGTGAAGTGAGCAGAACCAGGAGAACATTGTGCACAGTAACAGCAACATTGTAACAATGATGAGCTGTGAATGACTTATGTGAACTGATGCAAAGTGAAGGGAGCAGAACCAGGAGAACACTGGCTACAGTAACACCAATATTATACTAGGATCAACTATAAAAGACTCAGCTACTCTGATTAAGATAATGACCCAAGAACATTCCACAGGATTCATGATGTAAAACACCATCCTCCTCCAGAGAGAAGAATGCTGTACTCTGAATGCTGATCAAAGCATACTATTTTTTGCTGTATGTTTCTTTTTTCTTCAGCAACATGACTAATATGGAAATATGTTTTGCATGACTTGACATGTATAATTGATATCATATTGCTTACCATCTCAATGGGCTGGGGAGGGGCAGGCAGGAAGGAGAGAATTGGAGACTCAAATTATTTTTTAAAGAATGTTAAAAATAAATAAATGATGCAATTTTGGAAAATATAGCCCAGTTTGTATCTTCATGTCTGCATGGAGCCTTTTTAGCCAGAGTGCTACTAGCCAAAAGTCCACCCCCTCACTTGGATTGCTGGGGATGGTCAGTCATTTCAGCCTGTTACATCTCCTCATGACCCCGTCTGCAGGCACATTTCTTGGCAAAGATATGAAGTGATTTACTACTTCCTTCTCCAGCTCATTTGACAGATGAGGAAACTGAGGCAAACTGGGTTAAGTGCCTTGCCCAGAGTCACGCATCTATTTAGCATCTGAGGCCTGATTAGAACTCAGGAAGATGAGTTTCCCTGACTCCAAGCCCAGTGTTCTGTCCACCGAGCCCTCCAGCTGCCCCTCATTTGGATATGTTCCTGGGTTTTTCCTCCAATAGAACACAGGACCTTGAGGCCAGAAGTATTTCTTTGCCTTTCTAGGCATAGCACAAACTTATTATAGAGGAAGGCTCTAGGAGGGAGTGATGGTGGGGATGACAGAATGCATCTGAAATAACAGCAAAGCATAAAAACAAAAGATAATAGAATTTTTTTAATTACAAAGTTTTGAAATAATAAAATCGAACCTAGAATTGGTACAGTTGCATGAGAAGAATACAGAAGTTGGAGCGGGGGCGGGGAACCTGCAGCCACGAGGCCTCATGTGGCTCTCTAGGTCCTCCAGTGTGGCCCTTTGACTGAGTCCAGGCTTCACAGAACACATCCTCTTCATAAAAGGATTGGTTCTGTAAAACTCGGACTTAGTCAAAAGGCCTCAAGCAAGGACCTGGAAAGCCACGTGTGGCCTCGAGACAGCAGGCTCCCCACCCCTGATGGAGTGAGAAAATCAGATCCTCATCCTTGCTTTATAGCTGTCTGAGCCAGGGGAAATAGTCTGGGCTCTGGGTGTAAAACAAGGGCCTTATAACAGATGCTTCTAAGGGGCCTTTCTTCTCTGATCTGATGAACTATGTGGAAAATAGCTTTTCCTTTTGTCCCCCTCCCTCCAAAAAAGGAGGTTTTTCCCTAAACCTCCTGCCTTCAAGCCCTTATCTCCAATGCTTTTGAGATTAGACAATCTTGCCTAATTTGAGCTCATTTTAAACGAATTATAAAAGGCCACAGACAGAGCAAAGAGCCCTGTTTGCTGGAGACTTTCTAAAGTGAGGCTTTCTTTTTCCATTAAGCAATTTTCTACAGAACTGGCCTGTGGGCAAGAGAGCAAATCAGGCAGTTTGTGTCTGGCCTCCTCCCATCTTCCTCCAGGGCTCTCTCTAGGCTTCTCTCCCTGCTTCTGCCCTGCTCTGTGTCCAGGACCCTTTATTACCAGATACCCCACCCATCTCTGCCAGCTGGTGCTATCCTCTCTGAGCTGGCCCACTGTTCCATCAAAACTCACCTCCGCTGTTTCTTGTGCCTAAGAAACACCTCCCGGGTTTCCACATGGAGTTAGCTGTCATGGAAAATCCAGTGGCTGCTAAAATTCATCATAAATTTCAGAGCTGGGAAGATCGCAGAGATCATGGAGTTCTCTAACTTTACATTTGAGGCTCAGTAGGAACCTCGAATTGGTCAAATGATTGTTTATTTGCAGCACTGATTTGCTGGTACCAAGCCAATCCCATTCTACGCACTACGACATCGACACCCTGATCAATTCTCAGTGCACACACTTTAAACAGACGGCAACAACACACTGTGAGTAAGTGAGTCTATGACTCTGCAGTCTGGGGAGAGCTTGGTGTACACCCAACTCTGACAAGGGATGCTGTGTGACAGTAGACAAATCAATTAGCTTCTCTGAGCCTCTGTAGCTTCATCTATAAAATGGGTGTAGCAACAATTGCACTAACCACCTCACAGGTTTTGTAAAGATTTGTAAATTACCAAGACTGTAAATGAGAATTATTAGTCCATAGAAAGAATGCTGAACAAAAAGTCTGAAGGCCTGGGTTCTAGTCTCAGCCCTGCCATTAGCTTTTCTATATCTGCTAGGTCACACCATTTCCGTGGCCTTCATCTGTGATATGGGATAAAGCCTGCCCCACTTACTTCATGGACTTGTTGTAAAACAATGTGATATGAACATGTTCAGGAAACTGGAAGCTCTATACAAATGCAAGAAATTAGCAGGACTGAGTCATGTCTTTAAGTTGGCATCACCCCATTATTGTCTAAGATGTTAGATGGGCTAATGGATAAAAATCCTTTTAAAAATTCATCTTTTTAAAGTAGAACTCTCGCTATAATGTTTGAGTAAAAAATTAAAGCTCAGTGATAACTGTAATTTGAAATTAAAGTACATTCGTGTAAGTCTTACTGCTCCCTGACCATGTCATCTCTGAAGTGCAAAAGCATTACCACAATTCTAGCACTTCTGTGAGCAGCACAATCTTGATTCCACCCAAGCTTGGTACATTTTTTCTCACTGACAATCCTATGACCTTTGTACTACATAAGAAGATGGTAATGGGGAGATGTGACCCCCAATTGTCTGAGAGAACATGGCATGTGTACCTACATAAAACTGTTTTTGTACATACAGACAGAGAGGACCTAGATACAAATCAAGGGAAGAAAGGTATGAATTTTGTGTGGCCCATGAGAGCCCCCAGAGATGCAGACGTGTAGGGAAGCCAGGCCCCCTGAACTTCTGGGATATGCAACTCTAGGGAGCAGACTCCCCTTGAAGACGTCATTCCCTCTCTCCTGATTTAAACTGCTACTAATGTTTGTCATGTTGGATCTTCCTAGCATCCCGTGTAGAACTGCCAGGTGCTACTTACACTAGGCTTCCATGAGTCTCCACCACTGGTGTTCCTTTTAGGTCATCCCTGGGTCAAGGCTTTCTCTTAAAAGAGAGGGGTCGGCTAGGGATTCAGGAATTCTCTGAGCAAAGATCTTGGCCCTCCTTCTACAATCCTTAGCAATCTGGCTCCCAAACCCATTACTCAATTGTAAAGACTGTCTAATTTCACCATTTAATAGGTGAATCTTGTGGTCTTTTCTCAATTCTCTTTCTTTGACCAAGCTGTATTGGCATACTACCCACTCTCTCCTCCTGGATGCTCTGGGGCTTTGGGACTCCTGGTTCTCCTCCCTCTTGACCTGCTCTTTCATCTCCTTTGTAGGTCCATCTTCCATATCATGGCCCTCACTGTGGGTGTTGCCCAAGGCTCTGTCCTAGGCTCTTCTCAATCCTCTCTCTCTCTCTCTCTCTCTCTCTCTCTCTCTCTCTCTCTCTCTCTCTCTCTGTCTCTCTCTGTCTCTCTCTGTCTCTGTCTCTGTCTCTCTCTCTCTCTCTCCTCATCAGTTTCCATGAGTTTATCATCTCTATGTGGATCATTTACAGACAGATGGATAGAAAAGAAGAAATAAGTAAAAAAGATAGGATAGATAGGTGGATAGATAGATAGAAAGGAAGAAAGGAAGGAAGGAAAGAAGAAAGAAACAAAGAAACAAAGAAAGAAACAAAGAAACAAAGAAGGATAGTTGGATGGATAGTTGGATGGATAGATAGGAAAAAGAAAGATAATTGGACAGGATGAATAGATAGATGATTGAAAAAAAGAGATGGCTAGAAAGATTGCATATATCCAGTTAGCCATGTGTCTATGAACATACATATGTAGGTACAAACATGCATGCATACATATATGTGTATACCCACGTATTTTTAACCTGCCCCACTCTCTTTCCTGAGCTTACACATGACCACAGCCCCCATCTCCATGCCTTTGCATTGCCCATCCCCCATGTGGGATGTTCCCCCCCTCACCTCTGTCTCTTCACTTCTCTGACTTCCTTCAAGAGTCAGCTCTAATTCCCTCTTCTCCAGGATGCCTTCTCTTATCCCAACCCCTACACTCCTGCTGCCGAGGCCTTCTCCTATGAGATTATCTTTTATCTCCTCCTGTATATTTCTTGAACGGACCTAGTACTTTACAATTTGTCTCCTTCCATTAAAATATGGGCACTTTGGAGCCAAGGCTTATTATTCTAATTTCAAAGCATTCAGCTTCTATTGTTTATATGTGTGTACGTGTGTATACACATATATGTATGTATGTATATATACATATTAAATCTATTATGCCTATGTATACATATATAATATATATTATGTTCACATATACATATACATATATATACATATATTCCAGTTTCACATAAGTCTTCCCATATACTCGTCATATTTATCGTTTCTTTCAGCACCATAAAACCCCATCACATTCATGCACGACAATTGTTTAGCCATTCCCCAACTGGTGGGCGTCCACTTTGCTTCCGGTCCCAATTGTCTCTTTGAACAGGTCAGCTCGGGACTGTCATCATCCCACACAGCGGCTCCTTATCTCCATCCTTTATTCTTTTTTGGTCATTATCTTTGCTTTCATCAACAGCCAGTGGGTAATGGGCCAACTCAAATTACCATGGAAATGACTCAGTTTCAATGTTTGTGATTATTGCTCAGTATTTGCCATCCCAAGCACCTTCCAACTCTCATCTTGATGAAAATGGACAAAGTGTTCTCCCTTGTCTACGAATCTTTGCTTTCATTTCTTGGTCCCAGACTGTCCCTTCCAACAGATTTGTCACTGCTCTTCCCTGGCTCAGCCTTCACATGGAAGTCAATGGTCTCAAAGGATTCGTTGATTTCATTTGGTCAATGTTATCAAGGTCCTCATAGACTTTCTGCATGTATCTTGACATAGAAGCCACAATTACGTTCATGGTGGTCCCTGCTTATGGTCATCTTGAGGACTGTAAGGCCAGATACCCACACATCCCACAAAACAATGTGTCTTGTTTCCTTTGGGTCCACAATAAAATCAATTCCTTGATTTGGCTCCTAAAGAGAATCTGTGGCTGCTCTTCACACCAGTTCCCTTGAGCCTTCTTATTTCCTAGTCTATAGCAAGAACATTAAAAACAATGTGGTTGGGGCAACTAGGTGGCGTAGAGAGTAGAGCACTGGCCCTGGAGTCAGGAGGACCTGAGTTCAAATCTGGCCTCAGACACTTGACACACTAACTAGCCATGTGACTTTGGGCAAGTGACTTAACCCCAACTGCCCTCCAAAAAAACAAAAACAAAAAACCCGACGTGGTCAAGATCTTCCAGAAGTACCTCAACACGTCTGCTGGACAATCTCACATTAAGAAGGCCAGCACTGGGATTTGTGTTTGTAAGTGGGTGAAGAACAGCAATTCTTTATTTCTTAATATGCTCCAGTAATTGTAAAACATATATCACTATTAAGAAACTGTTTTGAATTGGCAAACCTTCGTTCTGGTTCATAGTGAAATCATTCTGGTGCTGAATGAATTGTACCACCCAAGTGCAGACTGCCTTTGTGTTCACCGGCAGAACAATCCACATTAGGATTTAACAGGAAATACATGATTAATCAGGGATAAACACATAAAGAGGAAACAGTCATTTCTTTACATTCAAAATATCTTTGCTATTTCAGCTTTGATCTTTTCCTTCAGCAGAGTATTCACCTTGATCATGACCTTGCCATGTCTGAAACATAATGTCCTTAATACAAGAGTTAAATCTAAGATTGCAGCGGATTGCAGGTAACTGTTTATGTCACAAATAAATACAGCAGATTACGCTTAAAACCCATATTCAGGAGCCTTTATTGCACACGCAATTGCGGCCTTCCCATAAATCACAGTACTTAAAGTGCCAGATGATTCCAAACGTTTAGTTTAACAGCGGGAAATGGGGCAAAAACCGAGCCTGGTGCTTTATAGGGGCTATAAAATCCCGATGCTCATGGCCTCCCTTTTTTGCATTGCCCTGATCAATCAAGGCCTCAGAGCATTTAGGATAGTAAATACTCCCAGGAAACAACGATTAGCTTTCAAAGCTCGGGTCCTTCAATTATCACCATCGCAGGTGAAGTCAGCCACCGGTTCATAATACGACTTCAGGCCAAAGGGACCAGGCCTGGGACCAAGACGAACCTTGCACCATGTTTCCCGTTTCATAGTTTTCATCAGTCTCTGCTATTAATATCCCATTACACTGCTGGCAGACCTTTTCAACTTTGGCCACTCATTCCATCATATAGGTCATTTTTATTTAATTGAAAAAATATATCTCTAAAATATACCTCCCCCCCAAAAAAATTAGGTCACTTTTCACCCATGAGAAAAGGCATTTAAAAATTAAATTTGATTCACCAAACTGATCCAACACTTACTGTGTGCAGGCAAAATCAATCAAACGAGACAACCTACATGAAACTAAAGTGCTGTATAAATGCTAGCTTTTATTTGTAGCGTAATTGATACTTCTGTAAGCTAACTGCAGTATAGATTGAGAACTGGGTACAGGAAAAAAAGAACAACAAATCACAATTTTCCCTGGTTACATGACTGATCCTACAAATGATAGAAAAGGGGGGAGGGGGAGAAACCCAGGGGAAAAAAGCATTCACAGGTCATCATCCCCCAGTCTCCGTCAGTTCTAGAGATATTAAAAAGAAATCTTATGTTCCAACATGGGAGGCATCTGGAGGTAAATTCCACCTCAGATCAGAGAGGAAAAAGACAGGATCAAAAGGCAGTTTCTTTCTTCAAATTAATGGATTCTTTGTCTACCTACGGATGCCACTTCATCTAGGAAAGTTGACTGGTCCTCCCCCTAGGATATTTTGCCTACACAGCACCAACCATCAGGATCAAATAAAATTGGATTTGGTTGGATAGTTCAGCATGATGTCACCATTTTCAATTTTGCATGGGTCTTGGCTTCATTAAACATATAGCTTAGGAGATGTTCATTGAATTGGATTGAATCTCTCTACAAATACAGAAATTCCACTTATACGATTCCTAACAAATTTTTCACCCACCCTCCGCTTGAACACTTCCAGTGACAGGGAGCTCACTACTTCACAGGCAAGTCATTAGCTCCATCGTGGGGCAGTTTTAATCCTTAGAAAATTTTCCCTTATGCAAAGGTCAAAGGAATTCCCCTGGTCCTTCTGATGACCTAACCAAGCAATGAGCCTCTGTGTGGAATTTTCAGTGTAAAAGATCATTCAAGAATGAACATAAAGACCTTTGTGTGTGTGTGTGTGTGTGTGTGTGTGTGTGTGTGTGTGTGTGTGTGCGTATGTGCATTTTTTTATTGGATCTTCGACAGAGGGTATGGATAGCCCACCTGACTCCCCCTGGAGCAAGGATTCTTCTAGGTTGGGTTTTTTTAAACACACACATGCACACACACACACACACACACACAATTGCATTTCAATATAATTGGTTTCCTTTGTAACCCTATGTATTTCATTTTATGCATTTAAGCACATTATTTTAAGAAGGGATCCACAGGCTTCAGCAGGCTGACAAAGGGGTCACAACACAAAAGAGGATCAGAACCTCAGAGGTGGTTTCAGTGACTAGGGATGGTCACCGATTGAACTGGCAGGCTTGAATTCTTGAGAGATCGGATGTTTGTTGTTGAGTTGTGGCAGACTCCACTCGTTCTTAGGCAAAGATTCTGGAGTGACTGGGCATATCCCCATTTTACAGATGAGGATTTAAAGCAAATAGGATTTAAGTGACTTGCCCAGGGTCACACAGCTAGCAAGCATTTGAGATTGGATTAGAACTCAGATCTTCCTGACTCTACACCCGGTACTCTACCTACTACACCATCTAAGCTGCCCCCATGGCTGTTTGTAGGGGGATGCATTTGCCTGTTACAACCTATAAGAAAGACCCAACAAACTCCTCGTGGTTCCTGTCTGACTTTTCCTCGTCACCTTTATTCTGGAGAGATCCTGAGAATGTAGCATATGGGGGAGAAGGAAAGATTCTCCCCTCCTATCCAGGAGCCACTAATGGTGGCTGGAGAGACATACTTAGCTGAGACAGACATGCCCACATGAGGGGAGAAGGTTTTTGTACAGTTTTGGTCCCAAACCCCTGCCTCCCAAATAGAGAAGGGGAGCCTTTCAAGGCAGCATGATCCTGAAATGCAGACTTCTAGTCAGAGAAGGGGCATTTCTTGGGTACCACTAGCACGAGAAACCTCCATTTCAGGGATGTACCATTGTGTCTGGAGAAGAGGAAAGTCCTCAGCAGCGCACAACGTGGGGAGAGAAAAATCACAGCTGGGTGAGGCAGAGACGAAGGTACAGAAACTATAATACTAAAGAATAAGGGAGCTGGACTTTGAACTCCAGTGAGTGACTCAGACAACAAAGGGCCGATGGGAAAGGAAGGAGTTGTCTCTCTAGAAGCCTCACGTGGCTTCCTTACTGGGGTCAGTCTACACCACAGGGTGGCACTCTCAGTCTGGAAGGGACTGTGCAGGACCCTGTGGACAAGAACTGCTGGCCAGATGGCTGTGATTGCTCCACTGACCCTTCTAAGACAACTCCAAAACACGGAATAGTGTTAAGTGTGGAGGATGTTAAGACCTCTGGGAAAATGGGACCCTGCAAAGAAGAGGAGAATCGTGTCCATTGTCTAGCATATACGATGAGTCCTTTTGTGGCAGGGCAAGAATTTAAGTGGTTAATATGTGTCTGACACTAAGCTAAGCCCTGGAGATGTAAAGAAAGGCAAAAAAATTGTCCCTGCTCTCCAGGGGCCCGAAGAGAGAAGCTGTTGTCCCCAATAGGGGAGACAAAATACAAACCATTATGTTGACACAAGATACAGACAAGACAAATCAGAAATCATCTCAGAGGAAAGGCACTAAGATTGAGGAGGGCTGAGAAAAACTTCTTGCAGCAGGTGGGACTTCAGCTGAGACTTGTTACAAGAAGCCAAGAGGCAGAGATAAAGAAGGAAAAAGTTACAGGTCTGGGAAATAGCCAGTGGAAAAGCATTGAGTCAGGAGATGGAACGTCTTGTGCTAGCAACAAAGAGGCCACTTGTCAGCAGATCCCAGAGAATGTGGAGGGGACAAAGGTGTAAGAAGGCTGGAAAGATAAGAAGAGATGAGGTTATGAAAGCCTTTAAAAGTTAAACAGAGGGGGTTATATTTTTACGCAGGATTTTATTGGGGGTTTTTTGTTTTATGGTTTTTTGAGGGTTTGGGTTTGGGCTTGGTTTTGTTTGTTTGTTTGTTTGTTTGTTTTACTTTTTGCTTATAGGCTTCTCTGACTCCTAATCTGAATTTTCTGTATGGTAAGATAAAAGTTATTCTGTATCGAATATACATTTGCTGCCTTGAGTACTTGTACAGGAGCAGTGGGTACTTTTGTTTATGTGTATTGAGAATTAAACCTATATTTCCTACATATGGGCATTGATCAAATGAGATAGTATTTGTAAAGCTCTTAGCCCAGTGGCTGGTACATGCTACGCACTTAATAAATATTTATTCTCTTCTCCTTCCTTTAATCTGCAAGAATATTTGAAAGGTATGAATCTGAGCTCAGAAAGAAAGCTGCTAGAGTCAGAGATTTTCCTGGAATAAAAACTGGTTAGGGTTATAACCAAACAAAGACAGGGTGATCTTTTGTGGTAGCTCCAAGATTTGTCTGAATCCCTCCAGACTCAAAGCTGATGGTCTTTGGGCCATGGGTTACATTTATGCTGAACCCAAATCTGCCTTCCCTTTATAGGAGGGGGGGGAGACCCAACCTGGCAACAATTCACAAAATAAAGACCAAGAGTTTTAGTTGAAGAGAAGAATGAAAACTTAGGCTGTATTATTAATAGAAGTGTCATTTCTGGGTCAAGGGAAGCAATCACAATAGCATCATCAGGGTGCTTTGTTCACATCGAGAGAATCATGTCTAGTTCTGATTTCCTTTAGGAGGAACTTGACATATTAGAGTTCAAATAGAGGAATGTGCCCTGGCTGGTCAATAGTCTGGAAACTATGTCTTACTTAGGAAAGGTTAAGGACAGATTTGTGAAAGCTATGCTGGCATAGTCATGGAAGAAGAAAGCTGGCCTGGAAGCTAAAAGACTTGGGTTAAATTACCATCTACTGGCTGTGTGACTCCAGACAAGTGATTTAACCCCTCAGTTATCTAGACAACTCTCTAAGATATGAGGCAGAGAAGGTATCAACTTGCATTGGGAGAATGAGTTCCCTCATCTGGGAATTCCCTATACTAATACAAAAACAGGTCTAGTCCCCATTCCTTAGAAGACGGTGGTAATGTCTGTCTTGGAAAGTCTTTCATATAGGAGGGGGTCTAGAACCTGTTCTATTGTTGCTCCAGGAAGATAGAACTAGGAAGAATTTTGGCTCATAGGTCTAGGGCTACCTTTCTGTGGCAACAGAGAAGGTCATTCCTCTTCCATGTGACAGCCCTTCAAAGATGGCCACCATGCGCCCTAGAGTCTTCCAGCAGTAGATATGACACTCCAGATGTGATCAAACATCCTGCAAATGGTGGGACCATTGATCTCCTGTTCAAGACTTTATACCATGTGAGCATGGCCCAAGTTTGTGTTCCTGCTTCTAATTACTCTCTGTCATAATGTTTGCTCATATTGTGCTTGTGGTCAGCTAAAACCTGATGTCTTCTTCACATAAATTGCTGTAAAATTAGGTGTTTTCCGTCTTTTATTCATGCAATTATGTTTTCTTTAAACAAAAAAGTGGACTTTTTGTTGATTTATTCAATTTCATCTTGGCGTGAGGCCATCCTTCTAGACCAGGGATTAGCACACCACGGGTCAAATCCAGCCCTCATCTGTTATACTGCCCTATGAGCTGAAAGTTTACTAATTCTGGATCTAGACTATAAAAAATATATTTCTGTATCCTGATTTATCATCCAAACATTAGATATCTCACTCAAATTTGTGTAATTTGAAAATCTGACAAACATGCTTTTTATGTCCTCATCAATACCAATAAAAGGAAAATGTATTATTAGATGAGTCCAAGGAGACAGGAAAGAGACATGACTCCAAGTTTCCACTGGCAAAGTTTTGGAGAATCTGAGAACTAGATTTAAATCTTTGCTCTGCTACTTTTTACCTGTATGACCTTAAGGAAGTCACTTCTCTGAGACTCAGTTTCCTCATTTGTAAAATAAAGGAGATGGATTAAATGACTGATCCATTGATCAGTACAAAATCACACAATCACACAATCACAGAATTTCAGAGTTGGTAAAGATCAAGGAGGGCACCTAATCCAATCCATACCGGACCATGAATTCCCTCTACAATATCACCAACAACCGCCTAGAAGAGACTTGGTCACTAAGAATCCCCAAACCCTAATAATCAGCTGGTAAGGAGATCAGGAGAAATTGTGTCAAACACCATCTAGGAATCAGAACACCCTCACCTTACTGCACCCTCTGATCTGTGAGCCCTATCCAAAAAGAACACAGAAGCATGTCCACTAAGTGATGTGGGGTGGGAGTGGAGCAGATTTCTTTCACCCCCTAATATTTATTCCTTTTTTGATTACTCTGGGCTTCAATCCCTCTTCTAGTTTTACCTGTGAGGATTTCTTTTCCTTTCCCTTCTCTTTCATTCATTGCTCTTTTATATTAGCTGGTTGTTTTGTTTGTTTGTTTGTTTGTTTGTTTTTGGTACTCCTGAGAGATCCTATAGGGAAACTGGGCTAAATCATACCACCCCTCAGCCATCTTAATGGCATTTGTGCATCATACAAAATGTGGTGGGTTTTTGAGTATTTTTTTTAGCAATTGTTATCCTATATTTTAAAAAATAATAAATTTGTTTTAATGCCACAGACTTCTCTAAGCAAGCACCTAAACAAACCTCTTTGTACTTCTCTTCTTCCCCTCTTCAAAAAAACAAACAAAAAGCCATCCAATTTGTTTATTTGTTACTAACAGAAAGGGGGGATGATATGACCAGATATCTTCCTACTTCTCACTTGGTTGCCCTACTTTGGGAGTTCCTTGACTGACTTCTCCATCAGGACTCAGGAAGCTCATTATTGGGTTAACCTCATCATCCTGTAAGATCTGGCACTCCACATCAATTCCCTCTGCCCCTCTGATGGGAGGGTGGGGCCATGGCCTCCAAAACTCTGTTTAAGGAGAGACCTCAGCTCAAACATTTCCTCATTTCTCTCCTGGATGCACCATCTTGGGGTTCTTCTGACTTACTTGTCCTCATACCCCAGCCTCAGATACCTCCCCTTTTTTCAATCTTCCTTTTATGTTTTGTTTTCCCCCATTAGACAGTAAGCTCCTTGAGGGCAGGGACTGTCTTCCTTTTTTCATATTTTTATCCCCAGTTCCCAGGATATAGCAAGCACTTAACAAATGCTTAGTCACCAACTGACTGACTTTGCCTCTGACAATACAGTATTACCATTGTTCATCAACTTGTGTTGCCTAACAATATTTACTTATTCATATTACTGTAGTCATTATGTATGTATTACTTTTTTCACTCTACACAATTTCACACAAATCTGCCCATGTTTCTCTGAATTCTTCATATTCCCCATTCCTTACTGTGCAATAACATTCCAATCCACTCTTATACCAGAACTCGGTCATTCCCCCACAGCTGGGCATATTTGGTATCCAGTTCTCTGTTGTCCTAAGGAATGCATCTATGAACTTGTGAAAATGTATGGGTCTGTCTTTCTGTCACTGACTTCTTTAGAATCTTTGGGTCAAAGGGACTGAATAGGTTAGTGATTTTTCTTGAGTACCCCCAAATTTGTTTTTCAGACTGGTTGAACCAATTCACAAACCCACTAGTAGTGAATTAGCAAACCTGTCCTTGCACAACCCTTCTACCAATGACTTTTTTCCATCTTTTATCATCTTTGGTAGCTTAGTGGGTTTTAAATGATATACCAGAGTTATTTTGATTTGTACTTCAAGGGCAGTAGTCATAGATTCAAAGATGGAGGGTAACTTCTAGGTAATTTCATCCAACACCATCATTTTACCAAGAGAATTTGAGGACCAGAGAGGTTGTATCTTGCCCAAGGTCACACAGCAAGAAATCTCTCTGAGTACTGATTTTGAATATTTAAGTGATTGTTTGATAGTTCCTCTTTCTTCTTTTAAGGACACTTTATCTATAACAGTGAATAAAATGACAATAGTTTATTCCACAACTCATTCACTCAGTCTAATCACTTGGTCTGTTGGAGAATGGGTCTTAGTCTCACATACCTGGGAGTGTGCTCGTTTTGAATGTCAGAATTTTTTCATAGACAGTTAATGCAAAGATGACTTTCTGATTCTGTTGGAGAATGGATCTTTATCTCATATGCCTGGGAGCCCTCGCTATCGATTTTGGATGTCGTGGTTTTGTCATAGATATTTTATGCCAAGATAGTTTTCCAATTCTCATCTTTTCTTGTGATGATAGCTTCACTGATTTTATATGCATGATTTTTTAAAATCATATATGTTTATGATTGTCTGTTTTATCTTTTAGGATTTGGGCTTCAAGAATTTTTTAGAAAGGGAACAGGAATAGATTTTGCTGAAATAACTTCATTTACTTCTTTAATAATGATTTATAAGAAACTTAATATTTAATATCCATATTAATATTTAAACTTGTTTGGTAACTCTTTAAATTTAGTTAGTTTCAATGCGTAAAATATCATAACAACTTGTCAGCCCTTTCCTCTGGTTGTCCATCAGCAGTCCTTAGCCATTCATTCTCATTCACTTTTTCCTTATGTGGTCTTAATTACTGTGTTCTCTGTCCTTTTCATTCTACATTTCTAGATTGACTTTATTTTAGTAGTAGTAGTATTTCTGACAGATTTCCAGGTAGCTCTCCTGGTTGTTGGTGTTAATTGCATGATAGTATTTCCATTTCGTTAGCGTACCACTAGTTAGTTCTCTACTGGGGAACTTTTCAGTTCTTTCCAGTCTTTCCACAATTACAAACAATTCTACTACAAAGCTAGCTCTTTTTTTTTTACTAACACTATCAGAATACATTTCCAACAATGGGAATTGAGTCAAAGGAACTAATTACATCTGTAATTTCTTCTAATTACTTTTAGATTATGTGCCAAAAAATTCTCTGTTCAACCAGCAATGAATGAGCTTTCCCAATTCTTCCCACCTCCACCAGCAATGAGTTTCATTTATTTGAATTTTTTTGCCAATTTAATGTTTAAAGTGTCATCCCAACATCTTGTTGATGAATAATGAGCCTGAATACTTTTCAAGCGACTATTTATAATTTATGTTTCTTCTTTTCAAAATTATCTTTTCATATCCTTTGACCATTTATTATCACCACCACCAAGTACCATTGAGAAGCATTTATTAAACACTTTCTATTTGTCAGGCACTGTGCTAAGTACTAGGCATACAAAGAAAGGCGAAAAAAATGTTCTCTGCCACCGAGAAGCCTAATGGGGGAGTCAATAAACAAACAACTATATACATGCTATTTATCCATTGGGAGTTGGGAAATTTTGAATAGTTAATTATATATTTTAGATGGCAAATATTTTATCTATCATATATACCATAAGGATTTTCATCAATCTGCTGTTTTCATTTTAGTTACACTATAAAATTGAATTATTACTGTAAATATTTAATTATCATAAAATTACTTTGCTTAGAATAAAAGTTGTATTTTAATATATTCAATATATCTATCTTACCCTCTTAGTTATTGAATAGGAAAAAAGTTATCTTTCCTCCACAATTAAAACAAATACATGATTCCATTTGCTTTCCTTTTTTTCTGGTGCAATACAATTTTGCAAACACTTATTAAACACCTACTGTATGCAAGGGACCACTCTAGGTTCTAGAGATATGAAAACAAAAGAGAAAAACAGTCATTGGCCTCAAGGAGCTTGATGCCTCCTCGTTCTTTTTTTTTTTAAGACTCTCATCTGTCTAGAATTCATCATGGCATTTTATGTAAGGCGAAATCCCTTTCCCACCTAATTGCCAACCAATTTCCCCAAGGACATTTGTTCAATGAATACTTTCTCTAGTTTCTATCTTCTATAAGTTTATCTAGCACAGTGTTGGGAGTATTTATTCTGTTCAATATCTGTCTGTTCTATTTCATTGATCTATGTATAGTCTTTTTTTAACCCAACAGTATATGGCTTTGATCTATCAGTAAACATTTATTAAGCACCTACTGTGTGCAGGTTCTCGGGTCACAAAGATAAAAATGAAGCAATTTTTGTTCTTAAAGAACTTATATTCTATTGGGGGAATAAGTAAGGAAATGCTATATTTATACAAGGCAAATGGTACCTCCTTCCCTTTATTCTTGAACTTAATTCACCTCCCTGCACACACACACACATATACACACATACATGCACACACACACATACCACATATACATACATTCTAGAAACTGGATGAATTTATGTGTAAAAACCTGAGGACAAAGGCAAACAGGAGCTTTAAATTTTAATTTCACAGCAGAGAAAATAAAAAGTTAAACAGAAAAATCTCAAGGTATGACTAGAGAGTGAGGGACCAGGTAGACTTTAAGGGCTCCTAGAAGGCAGGGGATGCATCATTCCTTAATGACTAGAGGGAAGTCAACAGCATCTGTGGAAAAGAGGAAGAAAGATTGAGTCTGAGGGCTTGAGAAAGCTCTTCCTGAGTCACAAGGCTGTGAGAAAGTTAGAATTAAAAAGCCTTCTGCATATGGAAATATAGCAAGCACTGGATTTGGAGATCAGAGGCTCTGGGTTCAAATTCTGGCTCCATTGTTCACCACTTGAATGACCTAGGGCAGGTCACACAACCTGCCTGGGTCTGTTTCCTCCGATGTAAAATGAAAAGGGTGGAATAGATTCTCTCTGGGCTTCCTTCCAGCTCAAAATCTATATTCCTAGGATGAGCTCACCTCCCCACTCCCATCTCTGTCACTGTTGGAGCCTTCAAAGTCACTCTAAATACACCCTAGAGCTAGTCTTGTTGAATCATGTGTTCCCAGGCAAACCAGATAAAATGGAAGGATGATGCTTGGTGGGTATGATGAGACATCATGTCTCTCTTTTCTTGGCTCCCACACCAGTCATGACAAGCCCCTCCCCCAGCCCGTAGAGTGCATCACCAAAGCCTGTGACACATCTCTTCCTCCCAGAGACCATAACAAGATAAGGCAGGCATTTCAGGAAGATCATTTGACAGGGGTGTGCAGGACAGATTGAGAGTCAGGGACACCCACTGGGAGGCCATTGCAGTAATCTAGGTGTGAACAGCTGAGGTCCTCCTCCAGGTGAACAACGACAGGAATGACAGAGGAGAGGAGATTCGGGATGGCTGGGCGTTGTTAATGATACAATAAGGAAACTTGAAGGCTGATGAATGGGAGAGAAGAAGGAAAGGAAAATAGTCAAAAAAGATTCCAGGATTGAAAGTCAAGACTCTTGGAAGAATAGTGGGGACGCTAACAGAAAGGGGAAGCAAGAAAGGGGAGCTATTCTGTAGGAGAAAATGGTGACTAGTCTTGAACTTGTTCAGTAGAAGTCAACATGGAGTTTACAAGTAGAGATGTCCTGTAGGAACCTAGGAAGGCAGGATTAAAATCCAGCTATAAAGCCAGGGCTGGAGACACAGACATGGGAGGCATCCACACAGATGTGGCGGCTAAACCTTGGTGGTGACTGGAGCTCCTGGAGGGACAGATAATTGTAACAACAAGGACAAGGACAACAACATGTATGTAGTGCTTTAAGGTCCATGCAGCACTTTGCATAATTATCTCATTGGGCCTCATGATGTTCTTGTGAAGTAGATACTCTTCATTTCTATTTTACAGATGAGGAAACTGAGGCAGTGAGGGGTTTAGTGAATTGCCGAACATCCCAATCATATTCCATTTATCTTGTCCTTTTTCTTGAATAGGAGAAAAAAGTTATCTCCCCACCATGATTTAAGAAAGAGATATTACTCCTTCACTCATCCAGCACTCTTAAAACTAAACCGTAGAGCCTCTTACATGGAGGACAAAGAGCAAAAAGCCTGGGCTAGAAATCCACAGTTAGGAGTTGAAAGGAGACCCATATGGGACATTCAGAGAGGCAGGAAAACAAGGAAATGCTGTGCCGTAGAGGCAAAGAGAACAAGAACTGGAGGGAAACTATTCCAAAGAACAGCTTCAGTAAAGTGGCGGGAACAGAAGCCTGATTGGAAGGAGTTGGTGGATAGGAAAGGGAAGCAGCAGGTGGAGACCACCCATCCACTCAATGAACTTATGGGGGAAAGGAAAGCAAGAGATTGAACATATCGAGCATAGAAGGGTCAGGGTCAAGTGAAGGGTCTAGAGTAACTTAGAGAGGAGGGTGTGTTTGAAGCAGAGATGTTTGAGGGTGGAATTGGAGAACCCTAGTGAAGACCAAGAAACTGACCACAGTGGAAGGAGCCATTGCCCAGAGCAGGAGGAAAGGATACAAAATGTAGGTGGAAAAGTTGGCTTTAGAGAGAAGAGAAGCAACTTTTATTTTTTTAAATCAACTTAATCTTTTGTTTTTTACATAAATTTGCTGTTTGTTGCTTTTCCAGCACAATCTTTTCCAAATATACCTCCCCACAATCCATATATAACAGGTCCTACCTACAAAGAAAAAAACAAGTTAAATCAAACACCAGAGAGGCTGTCTGACAATGTATGCAACATGCCACATGTAACATATCCCACTCCTCGTTCCTGAAAAGAAAGAGAAGAGTTCCCTCATCTCTTCACTGGGGCCAGCATCAGTCCTTATAATTACTCAATATTACGGCTTATTTGGGGCAGCTAGATAATTCAGTGGATAGAGTGCCAGGCTGGAGTCAGGAAGTCTTATCTGCCTGGGTTCAAATCCAGCTTCAGACACTTACTAACTCTGTGACCCAGGCCAAGTATTGATCCCTGTTTGCCTCAGTTCTTTCTCCCTTAAATTCAATTCACTTGCAAGCCACGGGCATCAGGCATCGCCTTCCTGATGTCATGGTCCTCTTGAAAGACAAAGGATAAACAACAACACAATGAGCTGGACAAGGAAATGCAAACCATCCTGGTATCTTTGCCAGAAAACTCCAAATGGGGTCATGAAGGGTCAGACAAGACTGAGATGACTGAACAACAAAAAGAGCTTGGCTTTAGTCTCCTCTTGGTTTGCGTTGTAAGCATCCTGCCCATTGCTTTTGTTCTTTTTCCTCTTTGGCCACCACAAAAAGTACCACTATAATTATTGTGGTACATTCAGAACCTTTGGGAAACCACTTCATTCCGGTGAATGGAAAGATCAAAAGGTAGATACAGACATGCCAATATATGCAGATAATCCGTATTTCTTTGTAGTAAAAATGTCAGACTCTCAAGGATTGTGGGATCTTAAGCAGTTAAGCCATTAGTGATGCTAAAGTTAGGTTTTAGCTCCTCCTGGGATGAACAAAACTGTGATGTTCCATTGCTAATTGATGACATTTGGATTCAGGGACTTGGTGGGCTTCAGGCAGACTGTCTACTTTCTGAACAGCAAACTTAGCTCCTTTAACCTTTCCTCAGAGCAATTATTTCCCTGCTTTCTAATTATAGAATCATGTGGCTTGAGGGGACCTCAAGAGAGGAACTAGTCTAACCTTTACCCCCAGATTCAGTCATCCCTGTGGCTGGCTTTATGTCAGCTCTGTTCCCCCATCCTTTACTTGTGAAATCCAGATTCCACCCTAATGCCAATGCTCCACTCAGGGCACAGCCATGTCAAGCCTTAAGGATATGGAAGCAAGGGGAAATGGAAAGTCGTGTGAGGTCCACTGAGTGATTTTACAAGGAAAGTCGACACTAGAAGGGAGACTTCTTTCCTTCCCATGAAGCAAAGCGGTTAACTTGCCCCAAGGACTGTTTGGCATTGACAACACTGGGAATCCTCTCAGTCAGGTAACTGCCTAGCAGTCTGGCAAGAGCTATCTTCCACCGGCATTAATTCTGTAATTCAAAAATAAAATATTTATGGAGAATCTTGGGAATTCTCCAAAGTCAATATTTAGGTGTTATTTCCTAAAGTATAAGAACAGGTTCACCAGATCTAACAAGCATTTGTTAAGTACCCATTCTGTGCCAGACACTGTGCTCATCACTGAGGATAGAGGACAGAGAGGAAATGTGTCCTGCCCTCAGGGAGCTTACTTACCACTGGAGGAGACAACATGCACATAGATAAACAAATACAAAATAAATAAAAGGTCATTTGGGGGTTGAGGGACATCAAAAACTTGGTAAATGCAAACTATAGAGATCTCCTCTAGTAGGAGATGATGGAGGAAGCTGGAGATTCCAGGAGGCAGAGGTGAGCAAAGGGAGCAGTCCAATCTCATTCATCCTTCTTGATTATTCTGAATCATAGGATCATAGATTTAGTACTAGAAGGATCCACAGGGGCCAGCTAGCCCAATACCCTCATTTAACAAATGAGGAAACTGAGGCCAAGAGCGCTCATGTAGTCAGCATCAGAGGCAGGATTTGAACTCTTGTCTTCTCAGAACTCTTTTCTGTATACCACACTTCCTCAGTGTCATCAGAATACCCAGCTGGAGATCCCATCCCCAGCCTGAGATCCTCCAGAGCAAGGTTGTTCCAGGGTTTTCATTCCAGCTTGGTCCATACAGCTCTGACTGTTGAAATCGTCCCTCCTGCAAGACCAGTCAGGTGCCACCTCCTCAGGAAGCCTTCCCTGACCTTCTCCATTTGGCAGTCACCTCTCCCCCCTCCAGCTTCTCCTACAACTGTCCCCTTCCCCATACACATCTCTTCATTTGCTTTGCCTTGCATTAGAGCTACTCTGTCAAATCCCAGATTGGACTTTAGCCCCCTGAAAGCTGCTCGGTGTCATTTTATCTGGGTGGCTTCCCTGCATGACACGCTGATTGGCGTATGTCAGGTCCTTAATATACATGTTCTAAGTGAGGTCTGATTGGTACTAAACAGAGAAAAGGCCAGCTTAGCTAGAATACAGAGTGTGAAAGAAGTAATGCCTACTGAGGCTGGAAAGGTAGGCTGGAGTAGGGCTTTAAAATCTAAACATAAGTTTGCATTTTATTCTGCAGGTCATGGATGCCACTGGAGTTAGTCAAGGTGGGGAATCATCTGGTCAGCTCTTTACTTAAAGAAAATGATGACTAGGGGTGGGTAGGATGGACAGGTGTAAGGAGAGCCTTGCGGGCTGGAGGACCAATTAGGAGACTGGAATCTAGGTAAGAGAGGTGAGGGTCCGAGGCAGGTATCTGTGTGAGTGGAGAGAAGGGGTCCGACGGGAAAGGGTGGTGGAGGCAGAAACGGCCACATTTGGCAAGATTTGAGAATCGGTCAAGAGCAGAGAAGCCCAGACGGGCTGCCCCGGGGCTACCCTGCTACTCACACACAGAACGCTAAAAGCCCTTGACAAGAAAGGGTTCCTGCACAGCTGGCAGCCAGCATCTCCGTAGTGCGCCAAGGTTCTACAGCATTATCTCATTTGAGCCTCACAGTCTTCCGACGGAGGCTCTACTATTATCCTCATTTTACAGTTGAGGAAATTGAGGTTGAGCGAGATTAAGTGACTTGCCCAAGACCACACAGCTAGTACGCTGCAAAGATAAAATTCAAACCCAGAGCCTGTCACCCTGAATACAGTGCTCTTTCTACCATAACCCCTACTGTGTCTAGGAGCATTCATGATAGCAGAGGAGGGGAATTTTACTGAGCATTTTACTTTGAGCTGGGAATATTCAGACTCGGTATCCCTAATTAGATGGTATGAAGACTTTGTTATAATAAACAGGCAGGTGCTTCAGGCCAAAACCAACCCAAGACAAAAGATCTGGAGGAAACCGCCAAGCTCAGGGATGGTGTGGAGTAATCAGTGGGACAAGGAAAGCCATGCCAACTGGAAAGCAAGCCTAGACCCCTCCAAGGAGGGCCAAGAGGGAGCGGTCCTGTTGAGTAACAGTTAGTGAAGGAGTCATTCAGCCCACAGGATCACTTGGGCTTGACTGGGTACGGTGAATACACTTTCTTATGAAAAGAAGAACTCCCCAGCTAAATAGAGGAAGTAACACATCTGGTGACTTCTAAATATGATTATCCTCATCTAAAACATCCTGCTTGGCTGGGAGTTTTAAGCTTCCATAGCTTAGAGGATTAAGGTACTTTGTTCTCAAATACTTCTGAGCACCCCGCCTTGTGTTTTCAATATGAGAATATGAGTTTGGTAATCCTCCCTAGCCAAAATCAAACACACACACACACACACACACACACACACACACACTCTCTCTCTCTCTCTCTCTCTCTCTCTCTCTCTCTTTCTCTCTCTCTGTTTTAAGGAGTGCTCTATTAAGAAATAATGGATAACAGGCATGAAAAAAGAAAAGTAACAAAAAAAATCAATTTTTTTTGATGTTCATAAATAATTGTTGCTATTGTTCAGACATTCATGACATACTTTGGGTTTTCTTCACAGATATACTGGAGCGATTTGCCATTTTCCTTACAGCTCATTTTACAGATAAGAAAACTAGGGCAAGCAGGGTTAAGTGACTTGCCCAGGGTCACCCAGCTAGTGTCTGAGCTGGATCAGGAAGATGAGTCTTCCTTCTATCCAATACACCACCTAGTTGCCCCTTATAATAATACTAAATATTTAATGACACAGTGTCTTTTTCATTTAAGCTGTCTATCAACCCTTCTCCGGATTGGACAGAAAGGTCAATTCACCTTCCTCTGGCTTCCTCAAAATAAAGCAACTCCCTACTGCTGGGGTATATACCGAGAAGGTAGCAGGGGAATCAGTCACCTGCTTTTACTCACATGGGAAATTGATGAGGTAATATCCCATTCTGAATCCCCATCTATGGTCGAGTGGAGAAAGCACTGAGTTTAGTCATGGAGGACCCTGGACAACTGCCTTGTGCTCTCAGCTCCTGGGACCTCACTTTGACGTCTTCTCCAACATGTTCACAAATGAAATCATTCTCTTTTCTCCACCATTCCATACACCCCATTACTGCTCTAGTGCAGCCACCCAGGCCTGAAACTTAGGTGTAAGACTGGATTACTATCAGTTTTCTCCCTGTGAGACAGATTTCTTTTATAAGTGACCTTTGTCTGCTGTAATTCTGAACTTGGGAGTGTCCTTTGAAATGTCTTTTCTTAAGCATTCAGAATGCACAACTTAACAGAAAGGGGGCTGGGGGCTGGGATCCCAGGACTGGGTGAGGAAAGGGCATTCTCCCCTGTGTGGCCCCAGAACTGTCCAGTGGCCTCAAGCTGTGAACAAAGGAACACCAGACCACAGGGTCAGTGACAGACGTTAATGAGAATTAAGACTTACTCCACCAAATGTGTTCTTTAACAGAATAAAATGACACAGTTGAGTGGAATAAGGCAGGGGCAGGGTAAAGACCCCCTGTTATCACTCTCTGGTTTTTTTTTCTATGCTCATAATTTAAAATTTTTTAAAAAGGCCTATGCCTCTCCTCTTGTAGCCTGTGTTGCATCCGTACCCATCTCTCCACTGCACTGATCTAACCACAACCTTAGCCAAGGCCTTTATCACCTCTTGCCTGGAATACTGTACTAGCCTCTTGTCTGGTCTTCCAGCCTTGACTTTTTGAGACAAGATTCTAACTCAGGCCTCAAAGTCCAGAACTCTATGCTGCTTGTCACCTAGCTGTCTCCCTAAGCAAAAAGGCTCACTAATTACTAATTGGTGGGATTTCAGGCCAGGTAACAAACCCAAGTGGAAGCATTCTGAAAGGTGGGGGCTGCTATTAGGAATGGGGAGTTGGAGGGGATGCAAGGGGACCCCTGCTTGAGAGCTTACCCCAGGGCCAGCTTTCCTGAGCTAGATTTGTTTTTCTTTTTTTATGTTTTATTTATTTTCTTTTTAAATTATGGAATAAAACAAGCATTGCCATAACTTGGTATAAAAAAAAAAGATTGCTCATCTTGTTTTTCTCAGCTTCTCCACCTCCACTCAGATCCTCTAAAACAGAGGTTCTTAACTGTTTTGTGTCCTGGACCCCTGCTACCATCTTATGCAGCCCCTCCCCAGATAAATTTTTCATGTACAAAATTTATGCATGTAAATACATAAGACAAAATCCATTAAAATTCAAAAGATACCAACTAGAGTGGAATTCAGTTATCAAAATATTTATTAAAAACAAGTTGACAGCCCCCCTCCCTGCCCCACTGCTAAGAAAGCAAATGCCTTCCCAGAGGCTCCCTGGGCAATAGCAGCAGGGGCTGGGGAGAAGGGTGCGGTGAGTCATGGGTTCTGTATTTCTCTTCCTCTTTCCCTCCCTCCCCTGACTGTTCTCACACATGCTTGATAAACGTGAACAAAACTACTCTTCCTGGGTCTCCTCAGTGACCTCTCTGATTAATCCTGCTCTGCTCTCTCCTTTCTGCTCCAAGAGCAGAAGAAAAAGAGGATGAGTATAAAGTGAAAACCTCCCTATTGCAGAGGTTTACTATGGGCTACAAACCTGTGACCCTTTGGGGTTAGTGGGGAGTTTGGGGGTCAGCCAAAGTTCCTCACTGGGGAGTAGGAAGAATGGTCATTTGGAAGAAAAAAAACACAGTGAATTTGATCTGAACTTCTTTCTCTTCCTTACCCAAAGGGTCATTACAATTGGGGGCCATCTCCAGTCAGTCTCATCTATATCTGGCCACTGGACTCAGACAGGGGAGAAAGTGAGGCTGGTGACTTTGCACAGCCCTGCCTCACTTAAATCTGAGTCACTTGCAAGGTATGGCATCCCCTCCTTGATGTTTCGGTCCTCTTCAAGAACAAAGGACAAGCAACATTACGACTGGAGAAGGTGCTAGAGAAGGCAGTGTTGTATACAGGGCATCGCTTCCTCTGTCCATTCCGAGGTCATACTTAAATGAGGATTACATTGCTGAGATTCTCAGAAACAGGAAATTTCATGGAATCATTGACCTAGACCAGAGGTGAACCTCAGAGACCATCAGTACAACCATCTGGTTCCTTATTTTAGAGATGAGGAGACCCCAAGAAAGGTAGGTGATTTAGCCAAAGTCACACAGAGAGTAAACCAGGAGGAATCTGAAACCAGGTTCTCTGACTCCAGAGCCAAGGGTGCTCAGTAGACTGCCCAAACAGCGTGAGAGCCAATAGTAAAACTTTCAGTGTAAGCATTCTATCCCAGAACCTGGCAAAGTCTACAAATCAGATCTTAATTTATCAATTTGCTGATTATCTAGATTACAAAAGTAATGAGAAAAATGATAATAATGCAGATTGTTTATCCTGAGATTACATTTTTCAGGAGAGCTGGGTGTTAAATATTTACTAGCACATCCCTATTCCAAAACCAATTCCCTTTGCACTCACTGTACCACACTGCAAAAAAAAAAAAAAATGAAATGGATGACACCATTACTAGACATGAAAAACAGGGTGGCAAAGTAGAAAGATTCCTGAACCTGAGCCAAAGAATTGGATTCAAATCCTTCCCTGGTTGTTTAGGAGCTGTGTGACCCCCGGAGTGGGGGGGGGGGGGAATTGCTATGTAGAGTCTGTTTGTCTCCTCATCATGAAGATGAGAATAAAAATACTTTGTACTGCATGATTTATAGGATTTGAAAAAAGTTTGTAAAGTTTATTCCTTTGGTCCAGACCTATCATTTCATTGGTTTACCAGTGCAGACCTATAATTTATACATGAAATCCTTATGAGCTGGAGTAGACTAGGAAGGCTTCGCAGAGAAACAGAGAAAGAAAGGTACCTATTTCTACATTTGCTTTTTTAATATTTGATGAGTTACATTGCAATGGACTTTCTCACTTTCCACACTTCCTGAACTTTCTACTAAACCTTTTTTGGGGTGGGGAGGATCATGGCTCCCTTTGGCAATCAGTCTGGAGAAGCCTTCTCAGAGTCATGTTGTTAAATGCATAAAATAAAATACATTGGGTTGAAAAGGAAACCAATTACATTGAAGTACAAATATGAAAATATTTTTCAAAAAGTCAACACATTCACAGGCTCCAGATTAAGAATATCTGTACTAGAGTCTTTGAAAAAAGCCTTTTCCTATGGAAGAAAAGGAAATCGAATACAAGATCCCATGGTAATTGATATTCTGGTCATTGACATAGGAAACCAACAAAATGGAGTTACTAATTGATTTCCAAACCTTCTGAGGTGGGCAGATGTGGTGCTTGGTGTGCCCAGGCAGTCACTATCTCAAAAACCAAATGGGTTTTCCATCATTTTTGAAGTTTTTGCATCATTTTGAAAGTAAAATTTAATTGTAAACTTAAAAAAAATTAATGATTCCTTTTATGACTGAATATTCAATTAATGTTTGCCTTTAAAAAAAAATAAAACAAAATTCCCTGGGTGCCACACTGTAATGCTCAGAAAGACAAGCAGGCAACAAATTCTTTATAGAGAGCTGACCATGAATGTACCAGAGCCTGTGCTAAATGCCTGGGGGGAAAAAATACAAGGGGAAAAAAAAAGGACAGTTCCTGCCTTCGAGTTGCTTATATTCTAATGGGAAAATATAACCCACGTCAGGCAGTTAAAAGCAGGGAAGGGAAGTATCACACTGGGTATGGTCTTAAACTCCAAACAGAAGAATAATGGGAAATGAAGGATGGTCAGTGTCTCCCCAAAATGAAGGTATTGGGAGGAACTTGCGAACGGGAGAGGAAGCCAACATGGAGGAAGGATATTCTAAGATGAGAAAGCTTTAGGAAAAGATGGATGTTCCATAGTAAGGAAGCGTCGGGGTAATTCCAGAGTGTGACTATCTGAGACCTGAAGCTGAAATCGAGAAAGTTAGAGTCTCAGCTGGGAAGGGAAGACGGTTGTCCTAATGAATGGTGCCAAGTACACCCAATGTCTCACGTAAAGCCTTTCCTGATCCCCTGGTCATTAGTTCTCTCTCCTAACCTCCCAACTGCGTCACACCGACTTTGTACGTGGGGAGAGATGGTCCAGCTGCTGGAACGCTGGACTAGCACTCAGGAAGACCCCGTCTGAGTCTTATCTCTGCCCCCATGGGCTGTGTGATCCTAGGCAAGTAGCTTAACCTTTCAGTTCTCTCAGTCACGCTCTTACTTTGCCAACAAAATGACTACATACACAAGAACTTAAGAGCCTGAGATGGCTGGCTTTGTTGCTTTGACTCCTAGATCAATTACACCAGTCTCCTTTTTCTTTTTTCCGGGATTCAATGATACTCTTCTTTCCTTTAATAAACGGGGTTTTCCTTTTTTTTAATTTTTGAAATGTTTTCAATTACAAAATCTTTTTTCCAAATTAAAAAAATACAAAGGAATCAAATGTTGCCATGAAATGGTTTTTTCAATGGACTTGTTTGAAAATGCAATGAAATATGGCACATGGGAAAGAACATGAGACTTGTCATTGGGACACTGGAGTTTCTTCTGCCTCCGATGATGCATTTTTTTCAATAAGCATTTAGTAGTTGCTTACTGTATACCAGGCACAGGGCAAACAGAGACAAAAAAAAAGCCTGTCCTCAAGGAGTTTATATTAGTAGTTACTGACCTGGAATAAGTCACCTTACCTTTTTAAGTCTTGATTTCCTCATCGTAAAATGGAGACATGTGGCGCAATGGATAGACTGCTGACCCTGTAGTCAGGAAGGCTCACTTCCTGAGTTCAAATCTGACCTCAGACACTTACTAGCTGTGTGACCCTGGGCAAGTCATTTTACCCTATTTGCCTCAGTTTCCTTCTCTGTAAAAGGAGCTGGAGAAGGAAATGGCAAACCACTCCAATATCTCTACCAAGAGAACCCCAAATGGGGTCACAAAGTGTTGGACAAGACTGAACAACGAGAAAATGGAGATGATGTCTGTACTGTTTGTCTCACAAGGTTACGATGTTGTAAACAACATCCTTATTATTCATATCATCTTCTTATCTTTCTGATGGTATTGGATATAAACTCCTCCCGTTGTTGGTGTCATGTAAGTGATGACCATTACTATCATGCAGAAGTCGTACAATCAACGGGCAATGAGAATGAGAACAACCTGGCTTCAAGTCTCACTTCTGACACATTCTGGCCGAGTGATCGTGAGTGAGTCACAACCTCTCTTCATCCCAGTCCACTCTCCCAGAGATCTCTTAACTTCTCTCTGAGCCTCATAAAATCAGCAAGTTTGACTAGATGACATTCAGGCTCCCTTCCAGCCCAAAATCTCTGATTCGGTATGAAGTTAGAGATAAGAGCCAGTCTGAACGAGTACAGAGAGTGCCCACACCAAGAGCCCTGATATCGATGAAATCACAGGCCCAGCTTGGGGGCAAAAAGTGCCTATGATTAGCATTATTACAATAGAAAGTTTATGAACCTGTGGAAACCATGGCACACAGGCAGCAACTCTCCTGGGAGCGAAGTGTGCTCCTGAGCATGAAGCATACCTCAATGGCTAAACTGGGTTTGGGTTGGGTTTTTTTTGAGGTGGGGAAGAAATATGGAAGCTGATGAATACCCAAGATGCTCTGAGAGTAGTTCTACCAAAAGGCAAAAATAACTTCTCATTAAAGTTCTGAAGCCATATTTCTCTCATACGCAAATTCCCACCCTGTGATCTAAACAAAAGTTCAGCAGGTCAAGAAGGAGGAAAATACATCAGTCCTATGGGAAGTACCAATATTGCTCAAGACTGTGGCATAAGGCCATCCCACCTCCGGTCTCATGGTTTCATGTTTGAAGTCTCAGGAGAATCAAGGCTGGTCACTCCTTGAACTGGGACATTGCCAAAAATCACACAAGGCAAAGCAGGAAATGGTAATTATTATTTTGTTGACCTCCTCGCCTCTGAGTCAGTAAAAGTAACAAGATTTAGCACTCCCATAATATTTATTTTTTAAATATTGGAAATCCATCAAAGTCCCATCATGGGGCCAAGAGCACTGACTAACAGAGGGGACTTTCTCCCCACCAATTTAGCATTTCCTCCTTCCTATCATGTTCAGAAATGTTGACAGTGTTTGGCACCCTCCCCAGTCCCTTACCCTGAATGCCATGAGGAAGAAGGTCTACATAACTTTAATTACCCTGCCCAGTTGACCCCAAAGAAACTCATGGGCCCCAAAGGACAAGTGGAAGAAAAACAAAGAGGTTCTGATGAGACTCCAAACTCACAGAAAGTCCTAATGAGGGATGTGAGATGTATGACTTTGGTACTAGGGAGACGGGTTATCAGTCTGAAATTTTCTCCCTGATCCAATGTGATATTGAAGACAGAAATTTACTCAGAAAATGAAAAACATATAATGTCCCTGATTGCTGGACAAGCTTCTGAGAACAGGGTCAACAGGAAACACAGGATAAGTAAGACATGCAGAATAAGGTCCCTAAGTTGACACTACATCAGAGCTAGCCATATTCTTGAGTAATTAGATTGACTCTATGCAATTGGTCCCAAAAAGAGGTAGTTCAAGAGTCTCCAGACAAGACAAGGAAGCTTTGGAATGTCACCCCACACACACATTCCCATCTCTCCTGCCCAACTACGGGTCAGGTATCTGAGGCGAGTCTTTACCTAAGGAGCTACCCAACAAAGAGAATTAAAAGAGTGACCAGAAGGCAGTGGATACAACCCTTGTATCAGAGGTTCTTACATGATGCAAAGGGCTCGTCAGAGAGAAGGACCACCAGAGCTTGTGTTCCCCTGGTGCAACTTCAAATCTCAGGATCTCCTCCACACCAAAATGAGGCACTGGCATGTTTTGGTGAAGATTGGACATGTGACATAGTGCTAAAATTCCCTCTAGTAGGAAGAGAGATCCAATTTAAAATAACTACAAAATACATGAACTATCTGAGAGTCAATCCTCCAAGACACATTCAAAACCTATGTAGTAATAACAAAACATTCTTTACAGAAATATCAGATAAATAATTGAAAGGATAGTCATTGCTGACAGGTGGGCCATACCAGCATAATGAAAATAGTGATACTAACAAAGTTAATTTATGGATTCAGAGCTCTTCCAATAAAACTACCAATTCATGACAAGAAAATAAAGTATTTGAAATAAGTACTAAGACAGTTCTAATTCAGTTTGACTCCATCAAATGTTTAAAGACTAAATGTGAAAATCTTCTGATCCTGCTTTAGCTTATAGGAATCACTCATACTGTCTATAGTCTACTTCAGGGGCTACCATACTTTTTTTGCATGTACCAGATCCCTTTGACAACCAGTCTGGTGAAGCCTATGGACCCTTTGTCAGAGTCATGTTTATAAATGCATAGAACAAAACTCCCTCCCCCCATCTCTCTTTCTGTCTCTCTCTCCCTCTTTCTCTCTGTCTGTCTCTCTCTCTCTGTCTGTCTCTCTTTCCCCCTCCCTCCTTCCCTACTTCCCTCCCTCTCTCCCTTCCTTCCTCCCTCTGTGTGTTTATATATGTATGTATACATATGTGTGTGTGTCTGTGTATGTGTATATGTAAACAACAGCAATGTAAATGGAATGAACAGCCACCAAACAAACAAAGATAAACAAAACTGAATCCTGAGGGTGGAGCCAAGACAAGGACTGACCTGAGCTCTCCCAAATCTCCCTCCAAACAATATAAAAATAATGCCTCAGAATGAAAACGAAAGCAACAGAATCACAAAAGGATAGGATGAAGCAAACTTCCAGTCCAAGACAACTTAGAAGGTTGGCAGGGAAGATCTGCTTCACGGGGATAAGAGTGGAGCACTATCCAGAGGAGGCCATGCCCAAGCACAGATTACCCTGGTGAGCCAGCAACAGGCCTTGAAGGTAACTGAATTGGTGGCAGAGGTTTCTGGAGCTCTCAGCTTACAGACAAAAAGAGGATTAGACAACTAATGAAAAGAAAACCACAAGGGACCCCTTGCTGGCACTGTAAGCAGGACTCTGTTGTATTGCCGATATGTGGTTCTGGGTCCCAGTCCCAGGGCAAGGAGGAGCACTAGCAGGAGCATGAACCATGAACACAGTTCCATGACCAACAAGAGTACTTGTAGCCACTCACAGAGTACAGGCCAGGAGAGTAAAGACCCCACCTCTCCTTAGATCATACCACCTTGGAAGAACTGAACATTTACAGACCCCCAGAACTAGCTCTGAAAGTAGCAGCACAAAAAACCTGAAGCTTGGGACACTGTCCCCTTTACCCAGGGAGCTGAGCCCATAATTAACATGAAGCTCAAAGTCAAGAAATAGACTCAAAAAATGAGCAAACAAACAAAAAAAGGAACCTGGCCATAAAAAATCCACTATGATGACAAGAAAGAAAGAAAACACAAGCTCAGAAAAAGGCAACAAAGTCAAAACAGCTATATGTAAAACCTCAAAGGAAAAAAACGTGAATTGGACTCAGGCCCAAAAAGAATTCCCAGGAAAGCTCAAAAATTATTCTAAAAATCAAATAAGAGAGGCAGAAGAAAAAATAGGAAAAGAAATGAAAGTGATGTGTAAGGGCCCCTTTAAACTTTATGAAAAGATGTCTGAGCTTGGTCAGTGTGTCCAAAGGTGGGTCTAAGAGGCATCTATGCATTTACTCTGCCCCTGTGACCTCACTTCCTGTTTACCAAGCACTCACTGTCCCGTGTTTCACGGGTATGGGGTCTTGGGGGGATAAAAGGTCATGGGTAGCATTGAGCATGCACGAGTAATGGAGGTGCGCTCCCCGCCTATCAGGCTCATGTTCTGAGGCATGTGACCAGGGGAAACCAGATGGTCTATATAAGGCAGAGGAGGACTTGGGAGCGCAGGACAAGGCGCACAAGGAGGTACGGCACACATGGGGGCATGACATACAATAGGATAGAATAAAGAAACCTATGCAACTCCACCAAGGTGTGTCTGACTAGTCTGTCCAATCTGGGGTATTCCAAAGGGTCGTAGAGGTAACTGGGTACCCTGAAGATCTGTAGAGGTGGCTGAGGTTGAGTGCACACATAAAGTAGGTGACTTGGGGACCCCCAAATCCAGCTAGCCAGGCACTGATGCATGAAAATCATGAAAAAAAGAGTCAACAGTTTGGTAAAGTCACAAAAAACACTGAAAAAATAACACCTTAAAAAAACAGAATAGGCTACATGGTAGAAGAGGCATGACAATCTAGTGAAGATCTCCTTTAAAAGCAGATGGTTAAATGGAGAAAGAGGTACAAAAAGATCCTGAAGAAACAAATTCCTTAAAAAATAGAACTGGGTGAGTGGAAGCTAATAAATCCAAGAGACATCAGGAAACAGTAATACAATGTCAAGAGAATGAAAAAAGAGAAGACAATGTGGAATATCTCATTGGGAAAAGAGATTACTTGGAAAACAAATTCTTTTTTTTTTCTCTTTGGAGGTGGGAGGGCAGGGCAGGGCAATTGGGGTTAAGTGACTTGCCCAAGGTCACACAGCTAGTAAGTGTTAAGTGTCTGAGGCTGGATTTAAACCATGTCCTCCTGACTCGAGGGCTGGTGCTCTATTCACTATGCTACCTATCTGCCCCGTGACCTGGAAAATAGATTAAAGGGAGATAATTTTAAAATTGTTGGACAACTTGAAAATCATGTTCAAAACAGAATCTAGACTTCATATTTCAAAAATTCATCAAGGAAAACTACCCTGATATCTTAGTTTCAGAGGGTAAAATAGACATCAAAAAAATTCACCGCTTACCTCCTGAAAGAGATCCCGAAATGAAAACTCCCAGGAATATTATAGTCAAAATTCAAAGTCAAGATGAGCAGCTGGATGGTGAAATGAATAGAGAGCTGGGCCTGAAGTCAGGAAAACTAATCTCCCTTAGCACAAATCTGGTCTCGGACACGTACTAGCTGTGTGACCCTGGGCAAATCACTTAACCATATTTGCCTCAGTTCCTCATTTGTAAAATGAGCTGTAGAAGGAAATGGCAAAGCCCTCTAGGATCTTTGCCAAGAAAACCCCAAACAGGGTCACACTGAGTCAAATACAACTGGAACAACTGAATAGTAACCCAGGACAAGAAGCCAATATTACAAATAACCAGAAAGAAACAGTTCAAATATCATGGAATCACAGTCAGGATAACCCAGGATCTAGCAGCTTCTACATTAAGGGATTGAAGGGCTTGGAACATGATATTCCGGGGGTCAAAGGAGCTAGGATGAAAACCAAGAATCAACTACCCAGCAAAACTCAGCATAATCCTTCCATGGGGAAAAAAGAATATTTAATGAAATAGAGCATTCCTGATGAAAAGACTAGAGCTGAATAGAAAATTTGACAAGACTCAAGAGAAGCATAAAAAGGTAAATAGGAAGAAGAAACTATAAGGGATTCAATACAGTTAAACTGGCTACATTCTTACATGGTAAGATGATACTTGTAACTCGTAAGAACTTCATCATTATTAGGGCAGTTTGAAGGAGTACATGCATAGACAGAGGGGACCAGTGAATTGACTATCGTATAAAAAATTAAAGTAAAGAGTGAGAAAGCACGATGCCCTGAGAGAAGGGGGAAGGAAGAGGCAGAATGAGGTAAATTATTTCACATAAAAGAGGCACAGAACAGGCAGAGGGGAAGTCAGGCAGATGGGCAACATTTGACCCTTACTCTCATCAGAATTGGTTCAAAGAGGGAATAACATACACAGTTGGGTATAGAAATCTGTCTTACCCCACAGAAAAATAGGAGGGGAAAGAAGAGGAGGGCTGATAGAAGGGAGGGCAAGTGGGGGGGGTGTGATCAGAAGGAAAAACTTTTGAGGGTAAGGATGGAGAGAAAGAGAGAGGGAAAGAGAAACAGGGGGAAGAGTGAGATGGAGGGAAATGCACAGTTAGAGATTCTAACTGAATATGAATGGCATGAACTCACCCATAAAACAGAAGCAGAAAGCAGAGTAGATTACATGATTTAAACACAAAAGGTGATACCATAAGCAAATTAGAGAAGCATGGAATAGTTTACCTGTCAGCTCTGTGGATAGGGGAAAAAATTGTGATCAAAAAAGAAATAGAAAGCATTATGGAATGTAAAATAAATAATTTTGATTATATTAAATTAAAAAGAGTTTGCATAAACAAAACCAATCAGTCAAGATTAGAAAGAAAGAGAAATCAGGGGGCGGTTAGGTGGCGCAGTGAATAGAGCACCGGCCTTGGAGTCAGGAGTACCTGAGTTCAAATCCGGCCTCAGACACTTAACACACACACA
>CM053600.1:192954968-192988173 GCA_028646575.1 Pseudocheirus occidentalis
TCAGCAACTCTCGAACACTACAAACTGCAGACAAGGTACCACACTGCATTATAGAGGGTAGTGTCCTTACCAAGGAGTTTGCTGTATCAATGAAATCACAGGTCTACTCCCTATCTCTATCCTTACTTCATTCAAATATCAACTTGGGAAGAAGCAATTTACTCCACAAATTGTTGTTGTTGTTATTTGTCCTGTGTTTGTCCAAGAAGACCAATGACGTCACTTTTGAGTGATGGTTTGACTTGAGAGTAAATTGTATTTGATTGGTTGGTTGGTTGCTCTTCTTCATGCTCAAAGAGGATATTACTATGTTGGAGTCAAGGTAGAGTGTGTCCAACTGTGGCTGATCAGATCAATTTGAGCTCAAAAGACTCTACCACAGGTCAAGCACAATTAATCCACATGAACATTTGGAGTGCAGGAACCTCTAAATGTATACATCTTGCATTTCTTTTGAGCTACTGCAATTCTGCTTTGCCCATAGAGTGCAGCATCTTGGATTAAATTGGATTTCACCTCAGTGAGGCAGAGGTGCACAAAGTCATGAGCCTCCCTATAGCCTCCAGAGTCATCAGAGTTCAGAGGCAAGAGAACTGGTGATGGCCAAGGATACAGTAGATGACTTTGATGGCTTTGATATCTGACCAAACTCTAAGCGCTCCACAGAGCCTGCTTCAGCCATCCTGGGATCATTGTTCCCATCCACCCATTCCCCAGGAGGAAGTCTTCACTTGCTTGGGACAGGCATCCCCCTAACTCACTAACAGGTTTAAGGCCTGTTGACTGCCCTCAACATGCATTAGACCATCTGCCAACATGGCTTTACCAGGGTGTGGCCACTGCCCATGCAACAGCTCCTTGGAGCCACAGGTAAGAGTTGGATGAATCAGGTGCACCTCAAAGGTGAACTGCTCACAAATGACTGGCAGATTCTTTGATTTTTAAACAGATTGTTATTGATTTTTTTGTCTTTACATAACCTAAATTTTCTGTTTCATCTCTCCTATCCCTCCCTTAAAGATTTTTTCAAAGGGGAAAAAAGAAAGAGGAAGAGAAAAATTCAGCAAAACCGATGAATACATTTTTAAAAACTCTTGAAATTATATGCGATGTCTACTACCTGTGAACTCCCTGCCCTTGCAAAGTCATATGCAAAGGTGTCTATGTGCAAAGGGTGTCTTCTCATCTCTTTGAGGCCGAGTTTGTCCTTTTTAATTTCCCAATATCCACCTTTGGTTGTTCTGGGATAATTATTCTGTCCACTTACATTCTTATAGTCATCTGTGCAGATTGGAAAATTCTGAAGCAAAAGAATAGTTTCTGAAATAGGGGAACATACCCATCTATAGACGGAGGAAAAACGTGCAGAACACAAAGTATCTTAAAGTTTCCATTGAAAATCTGCTGCCAGGACCAGGAGAACATTGTACACTGCTGTGCACAGCAATATTGTGCAATGGTCGGCAGTAAATGACTTAGTTCTTCTCATCAAGACAAGGACTCAAGACAATTCCTAAGGACTTACAACGAAAAATGCTCTCCATCTCCAGACCGAGAACTGATGGAGTCTGAATGCAGACTGAAGCAGACTATCGGTCACTTGTGTATTTTTTCTCTTGGTCTGTCTCTTCCTTCACAACATGACTAATATGGAAATAGGTTTTGCATGATTCCACATATACAACCTAGATCAACTTACCATCTTAGGGAGGAGGGAGAACAGGGAGGGAAGGAGAAAAATTTGGAATTCTGATTTTTTTTAAAATGAAGGTTCAAAATTATCTTTATATATAGTTGGAGGGAAATGCTGTCTAAAAAAATGAAGAAGACTGCCTGCCTGTGCTGTACCTGACAAACTGGAAACCTTTCTGGTTATCACTTAAGTCCAATGGAATTGCAGACGAGGGAAACTTGGACACGTCTTTACTTCTGAGCCCACAGGTGGATACACGTGATCAGGTCAAATATATACATATACATATATATGTATATGTATATATGTACACATATATGTATATACACATATATTTATATATGTCAGTCAACAAACATTTAAGTGCCTACTATGTGCCAAACACTGTGCTAAGGGACAAGGATAGAAAGAAAGGCAAAAGGCAATTTCTGCTCTCAAGAACCTCATGGACTAACCAGAGCAATAGCTTAAAATACTTGGCCTCTGTCCTCAGAAGTGTCTCAGTCTGACCCCACCAGGGCATCCAAGCAGGGCTGGTTTATTTTAAGCTATAACCCCAATAAACAACAGGTGATGGGCTAACAAACTGAACCAGAGAGGCAACGATTAATTATCAAGTCCATGAGGACCAATCCTAGACTTTTTCTCTGGGGTTAGGTTTGATCACCCTAAGCCTAGTTACCCTCCCATTTTTAGTGGAAAGGCCATGGGGATTGTATTGCCATGTTTACCAGGATTTCCCATATTAGACATGAAATCTTCTTAGTATTATAAAAATAGTTTTGAACTTGTGGATTTCCTGAAAAGGTCTCCTTTCCTCTATCTGGTACCTCCAGGATCTCTGGACATTTTGAGAACCTCTAGCCTAGTGGGTAGAGAGCCAACGTCAGGATTGGGAAGACCTGAGTTTGAACTAATCCTAAATTCATTCGATCTCTGATGTAAACTGGCTGTTTGACTCTAGGTAAATCATTCAACCTCTTCAATTTTGCTGTTCAGTTGTTTCAGTTGGGTTTAACTCTTCGTGACCCCATTTTGGGGTTTTCTTGGTAAAAGAAAGCAGTTTGCCATTTCCTTCTCCAGCTCATTTTACAAATGAGGAATCTGAATGAAATGACTTGGCCAGAGTCACACAGCTAATAAGCATCTGAGGCCAGATTTGAACTCATGAAGATAATTCTTATTAATGCCAAATCCAGTGGTCTACCCTGTGCTCCACCTATCTGCCAACCTCTCTGATTACCCCCAGGCAACTCTAAGATCATGAATTGTAGGGTAGTTTCATTAGTGGAGATAATTTCCTCACTGGGAGTTACCTACCCCAACAATCACAGGTCCAGACAGAAAACAAAGATATCTACTATCTTTCAAGCACTGGGAATACAAAGACAAGTTCCATCCTTTCCAGGGCATACGCTCTCTCTAGGGGAAAACAAAATGTACCCAGATGAGCAGATACGAAGCATGTTGAGACCACACAGAATGCAGAGAAATGGAAGAGTACTTGATTAACCAATGGAGAGCAAGAAAGCAAAACTGGGTGAATGTATGTGCAATGAATGCGGTCTGACCCATGAGAGCAACACTAAGAGATGGGGAACTCACTTCTGGAGAACAGCAGGTGCCTTCCCATGATTCTCTGGATTCCGTATCTTTGTAATTTCTTATGACGCACTCTGTTTTTGCTGCCAGGAAGGATGAATCCACAAAGGAGGCCTCTGTGGACAAGACTGCCTGAGCAGCGCCATGCTAACAGAAGATTTTGTAATATGATGAGTTTCTAATTTTTTACTGCATTTCTTGGAAATGTTTAGTAAAGATCCCCATGGTTTTATGCAGAGGAAAGAGCAACTTAGTCTGAGAAACACATTTCTGTGCCTGTCACTTTCCTGCAAAGAGAATAATTTATGCCAACAAGCTCCCTCATTACCCACCTCCCAACAGAGAGGTGGTGTCTCAGAGTACAAAATGAGGCCTATTTTGAGACTTGGCCCATGGAGGAACTTACTTTGCTTCACTATGAAAGTTTGTTCAAATGTTTTCTTTTCTTTTTTTTTTCATCAATGGAGGAGGGACATGGGGGGGGTGGGGAACAAATGATTGCTAATTTAAAAATCAATTTTAAAAAATAGCCTAGTTTAGGAATTCTTAACCTAGGGTCCATACACTTAGTGTTTTTTAAAATACTTTGACAATTTTTGATTGAATTAGGTTCTTAGTAAGCCTTTGTATTTTACCTTATGTATATAAAACCAATAGTACCTAAAGGGTCCATGACACAAAGTTTTAAGAGACTGCTCTCATTGATATCTCTTAATTTAGACTTTTCAGAGAAACTGTGGGGGCAGCATGGTATAATAGAAATAAAATGGTATCAGCCAAGTTCAAATGGCAGCTCTGCCATTTATCATTGGTGTGGTCTGGAACAAGTCATTTAACCTCTACAGGTTCCACATCAGTAAAATAAGGGAATAGGATGAGATGATCTCTGGGTCCTCTGCAGCTAAATCTATAATTATAGAAGCCAGTTTTCCCAAGTCACAGACAAAAATATTCTTTTCTTTGATTACTTTCCACCATAGGATAGAGTATATTTCTATAAATTTCTGTGAATATGAAGAAAAATTCTTGACACAGAAAATAGAGAAAGTCTACCAGGTAACTCAGCTCAAAGGAAAAGTCTACTTTAACGGCTTCACAAAAATTCCCAAGTACAGAATCCACCTAGTTCTAGAATCATGGACCGTCAAGCACTTGCCTTCAATGGCTGCATTAAGAGGCAGAACCCTGAAGCTCATCCATGAATCTGTGCACATCTTCCCTCTCTCCTGCAGTGATGATGCATAAATCTTGGGTAAAACTCACTAAAACTCCTAGGTGGACAGTGATTTCGACTCCACTAAGTACATTTAATTTTCATTTAACTGGATTTTTATTTCCTATAATTTATGTTTTCTAAGATACAGGAAAAATATGCAATTATTCATGTTAATTATACAAGATACCAATATTCTTTTATAAATTTATTTATTTGGAATATTCCTTTTTTTTAATTTGGAATTCAACATTTTATCCCTCTCTCCAGTCTCTCTCCCACACATTGAGAAAGCAAGTAATATGACTTTCTTTTCTAAAGGAAGTAGAAGAAATATCCAGAAAATCCCTTGAAAGAGGACTAGGCTTGTAGTCAGAAGATCTGAGTTCAAATCCTAGCTCTGCTTTTAACTGGGTTACCTTGGGCAAGTAATTTAATTTCTCTGGGGCTCAGTTTCCTCACCTACCCATTCAAGGGATTGGAATAAATAAGGTGTCTTAGAACTCCAGATCCTAGAACCGCAAAGAGAATTTTGAAAAATCAAACCGCATTTATCTACGGTCTTGGGGGGGGGTTTGTTTTGTTGTTGTGGTTCCTTCTTCCTGCCCAATCCCTTTATGTTACACTAGATAGACACAAAAAAGAAACAATGGTCTCAAATCAAGAAGACCCAGGTTTATGTACCGCCTCTCACCCATACAAGGCAGCTGGCTGATACAGTGGATTGAATGTGGAACCAGGAAGACTCATCTTTTTAAGTTCAAATCTGGCATCAGACACTGATTAGCTGTGTGACATTGGTCAAGCCACTTAATCCTGTTTGCCTCAGTTTCCTCATCTGTAAAATGAGATGTAGAAGGAAATGGCAAACCACTCCAAGAAAATCCAAAATGGGGTCATGAAGAGTCAGGTACGACTAAAAAACTACTGAACAACAATCTGACACATACTGGCTGTGGGACCTTGGACAAGGCCCTTAACTTCTCAACATTCTAGGCAACTCTATAAGACTATAACTTGCAGAGGAACAATCAGCTGAATTGAGAGGAGTTTCCTCATCCAGGAGTTCCCTATACCTTTGAAACCCCAGCTCTAGTCCCTTTCACTCAAATTCAATAAGCCAAGACCATTAAAAGTACATGAGCACCTGCTCAGACCCTTTCCTTAGAGATGATGCCTTTGACTTGTGTTCGCTGACCTGTTACTTTGTTGGGACTCAGTAATTCAAGCTAAGACATGCCTTGGACATAGTTGTGGCTGTCGCTTAGCCGGAAGTGAGGAGAGACCTAACAGAGTGGCCAGCCCCACTTTCCTTCCATGCGTCTGGTTGAGTCATAATAATGATCACAAAGATTTTCCATCAAAGGACCAGCCATGACCAGAAAGGTGAGCTAGTTACCTTGAGAGTCAGGAATGACTGATGGAGATCATGGGTGCTCCATTGTTTAGAGATTTCTTAGAAGACCATTAGCATACTGGGGGTGTGGGCACCCCTTGTGGAGTGTGTTCAAGAAGACATGAACAAGAGGCCCACAAGATAACACAGTGTGGATGGGCTGCAATCTGTACCTTGGAGGGTGTGCCCCCATCTGGATCACAGATCCAGCCAAGCCTCAAAGCAATGACCAATACCTGAACAAAGCTGTCTCAAGCACTATTTGCTATATTACAAAGCAGCCACTTTTCTAAAACCCTTGTTTCCTACCCATGGCACAATATTATTCTTTGTCAACAGGCATCATGAAATGCCATGAGAAAGTTGGGAGACTCACAGTCTGACTGCTGCTATAAATTCCATACAATTCATGGCACAGCCAGCGGAAATTCTCAGTGCGTAGCATGGCACACCCTACAAGAGCCTCTACCCGAAAGGTCATAGGCTCATTTTGGCTTTTCTGGCTTACGCTCATAGAATGACAGATTTAAGGCCAGCAGAGACCTTAATAACCACCCTCTCTCAGCATCATGGATTTAAAAAATTGAAGGAAATACTAAATTTTACAGGATAATAAAAACAAAGATGTTATTTTTCCCTTTCCAAGTTCACAGACCCTTTGAAATCTCTCCATGGACCTTCTAGAAGGAATTGATGGACACCAGGTTAAGAATCCATGATTCTAATAGAATCTCCTCATTTTCTGTATGAAGGAATTGAATGCCAAAGAGATGAGGCAATTTATTTACCCAAGATCACACAGGCAGGATCAGGATTTGAACTCAGTTTCTCTGACTGCAGATCTAATGTTCTTTTCCCAGCACCACTGCTATATCAACTTATTTCTGTGTAAAATACATGGTAATTATAGTCAGAGGCATGAACAATGATTTATACTGCACAAGCAGTTAAAAAGTGTGATCAAAGAGATATGGTCAAAATGCTAAATCTAAAAAACAAAATCCAACCACATTCATATTAATACATTCAATAGTTCTGTTCCATCTTGGGGCAAGGCAGGAGACTTCCGTGCAAGCCTCAGGAAAAACATCTCCACCTTCCAGATTTTGTTCACCATGGAGCTACAAATGAGTTACCAGGTGGAAGATTAGGACAAAACCTAGCTAGCATCAAGGGAAAACAGAGAGGATGGGTACTGTGGCCAGAGTATACTGGGAAGGCCCACAGCCAGAGCCCTGAAGATGAAGAGATGACATAACTCAAGTGGGTTTTGGTAAGTGAGACAGAAGGGTGGGGAACGGATGATGAATAAAAGAGTAAGACAGCGAGCTCACGAGAAGTCCCTGAAGCAGTCACATCCAAAACTCCCCCAAGTCACCTTTCTGTCCAGTATTTGAAGCAGGAATTTACTTTTTATCCACTCATGGGAATGAGTTTGCACTGGGGAAAAAAAGCAAAAGCTGGCACATAGCAGAACTTAATAAACATCTATTGGTTCATAGGCTGACAGATATAGAAGAGACCTCAGAGGTCACATAGCACAACTCCTTAATTTTGCAGATGAAGAAACTAAGCCTCAACCAGATTAAGTAATTTGCCCAATACCACAGAGCTAGCAAGTTGTAGAGTCAGGATTTTAATTCAGTATACCAAATCCAGTGCACTTTCCACTATGTTGTAATGCCTCCCTGACAGAGTAATTGTTTCTTCTCATGTATGGCCATTTCTTGCTAAAAAAAAAAAGTTATTACTTAATTAATTAATAAATAAAATTTTAAAATAAAAATCATTGATTTAGAGATAGAATGGACCTAGGAGGCCGTCTAGTCCAATACCCCCATTTTAAAGATGAAGAACTAAGGCCCAGGGAAGTAAGGTTTTGCTCAGTATCATAGGTAGTCCAGGGCAAAGTCAGGTCCTGAAGGCCACCCAAAATACTTATTTGATGAGCCAGACCTTTAGTCTTCCCAAGTCTACACAGTTAAAATGTGTGTAGCATAAGGAGTGAAATTTAACATCCCAGGACCTCAAGAGAATGTTAAGACCCCTGCAAACAAGGATTGTTTCATTTCTGTCTTTGTATCCCCAATACCTAACAAACACAGTACCTATGTTATGCCTGTGGTAACACACATAGTAGGTGTTTTATAAGTGCTTGTTGCCTGACTGAGTGGACAGCTACTAGAACATAAATAAGGTTTTTCTCCTTAGTCTCTGTGCCCATCAGTGCCTAATGATTAGGGAGGAAATTGTCCTTCCAAGCATCCACATCTGCTGCTCTGCCTTTCCCCAAGCATTGTGGAAGATGCCTTCCTCAGATTCCCTAGTGAAGTCAATCACGATTAAGAACAGGGGGAAAAGGTGTTCAATTATATCAATAAACTCAAAAAGGCTTCTATTACCATGCGCTACTCTGCCACCTGAAGAGGACCGGCAGTGCAACATCCGAACAGCTCCCTCCTGGCTGCAATGGTGTCCTATGGAAACATGAGCTGCCATCCTTAAGGAAATCCTCATAACCGCAGCAGAGAGGGAAACCGAGGGCAGGCACGCATGCCCTCCACTGCTGACTGCAGCAGGGACCCAGGCACACCCTTTGGCAACATTTAGCTGCACTTTCTTTTCATTCATTCTTTACGGTATCTATTTGAGAGAATGGGTATTTACTACAAAGCAATCTGGGGAGTCCTCACCTACAATAGTTCTGAAATTCCCACCCTGTCATTCTAGGCGGGCTATTGGGCACGGAGTTTTTCTCTAGGCTTGTACCTAGGGCCCTTCTGAATTTTTATGGGACAGCATGATACAATAGAAAGAAAGTTGGCTTTGGAGTCTCCAGGGATCTGACAAAGTGACCTCTCAGGTCCCTTCCTCCTCTAGATCTGTATTCCCATGACTGATATACTTTAGCATTCTAAGACCCCAGTGGAATGTAAGTTCCTTACACGTTCTCAGTATTGACTCTTCTTCTACAGGTAAAGACTACAACTCATTCCTTCAACAAACTGAAGGTTATCTTAAGTTGTCTTAAGCTCCTACTATGTGCTAGGCACTGTGCCAAATTCTGGGGACACAAATTTAAGTGAATTAGATGGTCCTTGACCTGTAGGATCTGACAGTGTAATGGGCAAATCCACACAAAAGGGAAGCAACTGCAGCATATAGAAATGTCCAGGATGTGACACAGAGAAGGACCTTAGTAGGTGTATATTCTAACCCTTTCATCTTATAGATGAGAAAACTGAGGCCCAGAGAAGTCATGACTTACCCAAGGGTACAAAGAGAGTACATGACAAAACCAGGATTGGAACTCAGACCTAACACCACCAGTCGGCCCTCTTTCCCCTGCGTCACCCGGCATTCACTCTGCGAGGAACTCACTTGCTTTTCTAGTCACTCCTGTCTTTGAGGATAGATCCTACTCCACTTTTGATGTGTGCTATCATTGATAATGTGCCATGGCCTACTTGTCTGCTTTTCCTTCAGCCTTTGGGCCATCCACAACACATACTTTTCAGGCATCATGCTGTTCTGTGATGGGCAGGCATACAGAATCACCAGGAGAACACTGGTATGGAAAGCTTGAGCTTTTATGTCAGGGAGCAATTTGGAATGAATGGGAAAAGCATTTTGCAATTTCCAAATTGCAATCCAGCTGGCTCGCTTTCTTCCTCCCATTCAATCATACGCTTGTGTGTCAGTTTCAAGATTTCAAGTAAAAGAGACAAAGCCACTAACAAAATGGGTCTAATCAGAAGGTTTATTGAGTGATGTACGAGCCACATGGACCTCACTCCAACAGAGAGGGCTGCACCCATCACTGGTCCACCTCACTTATGTCCACTGAGTCTCGATCTTTGTCTAACCCAAGGAAATGAGCTGCATGGTTACCAGCTCCCAGAAGGTCGGATCTAACCACAGAAACAGTCCAGCTACTGGAAGGTTTACAGTTTCTAGGGGCTGCAAGGTTAGGTTTGTACTGGGTTGAACAAAACAAGAGGAAACCTCTTACAAATGCACCAACTTCTGGTAGAACAAATGCAAGGATCGTGTTTGTTACAAACTTCTTATTTCCCAGGGGGCTGGGGTGAGGTAGGAGGATGACAAGGTCAGTCAACTAGCATTTTTAATCACCTACTATGTGCTGGGCATTGTGCAAGTACTGGGTTGGAAAGTAGGTTTCTGGTGTTTGGGGAAAAAATAACAAATTAGACATCTTCTGCCTTCTTTTATCTAAAAAATGCCTGATAAGTTTACATCAAGTTATCTCATTGGCCATCTGTGGTTCCCATCCAATACCTGTCCTTGAGGGATTAACTCAATGACCTGACTATCCACTTTCCTGTCAGAATCCAGATAAGAGACATTTTTCATCCATTTGATCTTTTTTTCATACAGATTACTAAACTGGTCTCCGTGAGGTCATTTAGGAGGTTACAGGGTATTTGAAGCCTTGCCACAATCAGCACTACTTTACCTGCATACAGGAGTTTCATCTAGCAGAGACAATTCAAACAGTCCCACGTCTCCAAATCTAGGGAGCTTACTGCTGTGCTGTGCTGTGATTTCGTTCTTGAAGTACTCCCTCCAGTAAGAGTCATCATGAGGTATTATGGATGATACATGCACCACATGGAGAAAGGATGTCTACTGTCTAGACTGTGAGATGCCATTGGATGGGAAGTGCATTGACTTAAGCCAACAGGACCTATATCTTGGATAGGTACTACAGATAGCTTAATGTGCTTGTTTATGCAGACCTGATAGATCTATTATGCCCAGAGGAGCTGGAGAGGGATATATATGCAGATAGAGATGGATGAATATTCATGAGTGCAGCCCCTAATTCCCAAGGAATTCTACCAACTCCTGCTTTTACTTTATCTAACCCTGTTCTTGGTTGATGCATTTTGACCATCTCTAATCTTCGCTGAGTAGTCTGCTTCCAGGATAGACTGTTCAACTCAATAGGTCCACCAAAGCTTAGAGCCTGCTGGCCCAACCTTCCAGAATTGGGGTTAGGGGGAGGACAATGGAACAGTCCTAATTTAATATTAAAGTACATTTTGTAGTACTGTTTTACTTTTCAGCACAAGAAATTTTTCTTCAAGCCCTGGTTTTATGCTAACTGGCTATTTTTTCATTAAGATATAAGAAAGAACACCATGGAGCATGGTGTTAGTTTTCTTAATGTTCTCATTATTTTATTTGCTACATCACAGCTTCTTGTTTATTTATATTTATCGCTTTCATTTCAGGATAATTTTCTTTGTTTTCACAAATAGGATCTTCGTTTGGTGATATTTTCCATGATACATTATCCTTCTTATTAGATTATTTAACATATTATTGCCTTCAATATTAATAAGCCTTGTTTGTTGCTTAATTCTTCAGAGAAAAGCCTCTAAAGCTTTTGCCCAGAATTAAGAAACCACAGTGCTCAGTGGTCTGATTGCAACACAATTCTGAATTCTGGATTTGCATCAAATATTTCTCTTTCATTCTCCCAGCACCTTTTGTTTCTAGGCTTCTCCCAATCCCCCACTTAATGCTGTAGATACTAGAGACCCAGAAAAGAAAGCTTTTCTCCCTAAAGTCCTTGGCACTGTCAAATGGTTCAACATTAGAAAGAGATATGGGCTTACTAATGGAAATGATACATTAAAAAATGATGCATGGCCATCTGCTTTGATGCTCTGTCCTAAGGATTATGGATCTTTCCATCTAACCTGAAGCTGAAACATCCTGAATGTGCTATCTCCTTCTATTAGAATGTAAGATCCTTGAGAGCAGGGGCTGTCAAACATTACTACTTATATCCCCAACACTTCGTCCAGTGCTTGAAACATAGTAAGAGTTTAAGACATTCTTTTTCACACCTGGAAAGGTTTACATGAACTGATGCAGAGTGAATTGAGCAGAGCCAGGAGAACGCTGTATGCAGTAACAGCAACATTGTAACAATGATCAGCTGTGAATGACTTATGTGAACTGATGCTGAGTGAAGTGAGCAGAATCAGGAGAATACTGTGCACAGGAACAGTCACACTGTGTGATGACCAACTCTGACATACTTAACTCTTCTCAGCAGGGCAAGGATCTAAGACAACTCCAAAAGATTCACAATGGAAAATGCCATCCACATTCAGAGAAAGAACTGTGGATTCTGATTGTGGATTAAAGGGTGCTATTTTCTCTTTTTTTCTTTCTTGTGGTTTTTCTCTTTTGTTCTTATTCTTCTTTCACAATATGACTAATATGAAAATATGTCTAATAGGATTGTACATGTACAACCTATACCAGATTGCTTGCCATCTTGAGGAAAAGGGAGGGGAGGGAGGGGGAAAAAATTGGACCTCAAAATCTTATAAAAGTGAATGTTGAAAACTAAAAAGAAAAAAGAAATTAATTTTTTTAAAAAAAAGAAAATCCAAAAAAAGAAAAGAAATTCTTTTTCATTCATTTAGATTGGCTTCAACATTTGAAGCAGCAAAATCCCTGAGGTGAAATATAGAGAGAGAAATCTCACAGATAAATATATGTATATGTGTATGTATATAAAACCAACCCCTCTATAACCTGGTGGGTGATTTTTAGGAATTGCGCTAGTTGAAAAAGATCTCTTTCTGTGGTGAGCCAAGTGATAAACCTCTGAAAAACTAGCTAGTTAAGCCAGCCTTCAGCCTACATATATGCAATCCTTGACCAGACCCATACTTAAAGCCTTACCACCTCAGGAGCACTCATTAAAGAAGGATTCAGAGACTCTTGGGAAAACTCATATGAACTGATGCAGAGTTAAATGAAGAGAACCAGGAAAACAATGTTCAGAATGACTATAATAATTTAAATATTATAATTTATAATTATAATTATAATTTAAAGGAATAATTTAAAGGAAACTATATTAAAAGGTTTAAAACCAATGATCAACACTGTCAGGCAAGCAATCTGTCAGTAAGCATTTCTTAAATGTCTGCTTGGTGGCACAATGAACAGAGTGCCAGGACCCGGAGTCAGGGAGACTTGTGTTTTTTAGTTCAAATCTGGCCTCAGACACTTGCTAGCTATGTTACTCTGGCCGAGTCACTTACTATTATTTGCCTCAGTTTCCTCACCTGTAAAATGCACACCGGAGAAAGAAACGGCCAACTACCCCAGTATCTTTGCCAAGAAAACCCCAAATGGGGTCATTAAGAGTTGGACATGACTGAAAGTGACTAAACCACAAATGTTTACTTCATACCAGGCACTGGAGAGACAAAGAAAGGCAAAAATTAAAATTAAAAACAACAACAATACTCAGTTCCTTCTCTCAGGGAACTCACAGTAGTACATGGGAACAACATGCAAACAACTATATGCAAACAAGATACATACAGGATATATTAAAGACAGGCTCAGAGGAAAGGCTCTAAGATTAAGGAGGACTGGGGAAGAGTTCTTTTAGAAGATGAGACTTTAGCTGGAGCTTGAAGAAGCCAAGAATGGATGGATGGATGGAAGGAAGGAAGGAAGGAAGGAAGGAAGGAAGGAAGGAAGGAAGGAAGGAAGGATGGATGGATGGATGGATGAATTAATGGATGAACTGATGGATGAATGAATCTCCAGTGGGTAAAGATAAGGAGAGAGAGAGAGTACCAAGCATGGGATCAGCGAGGGAAAAGGCTAAAAGGGTCTTATGTGAGGAATGGGGGGGGCGGGGGAGGATCACTGTTGCTGGATTCCAGAGTATATCGGAGGGAGGAGGAAGGTGTAAGAAGAATGGAAATTAGAAAAGGGTCAGGACATGAAGGGCTTTAAAAGCCAAACTGAGGCTTTTATAATTTATTCTGAATGTGACAGAAGCCACTGGAGTTTAATAGGGAGATGATATGGGTGAACCCGTGATGATTTTGACAGCTGAAGGGAGCACAGACTAGGAAAGGGAGAGTCATAGACAGAGAGACCCCAGCATGAGAAGAGAACGGTTCAAGCATGAGGCAATGAGGCCCTACATAGCCCACAGTGGGTACGGTGCCAAAACAGAGAAGGGGCTTGTGCGACAGATGTTAGGAGTATAGGAATTACAGTATTTGGCAACTAAGTAGACATTGCTATTAATATTATTAGTAGTACAATTATAATTATAGAATTTATATAGCATTTTGAGGGTTTGAAAAGAGCTTTACAAATGTTATTTTTTCCTCACAACAACCCTAGAAGGTAGGTACTATTATTCTTCCCATCTTATAGATGATGAAATTGAGGCAGCCAGTGGACTTGCCCAAGGTCACACGGCTACTAAGTCTCAGGTCAGATGTGAACTCAAGTTTTCCTGACCTCCAGTCCAGCACCTTATTACACTATGCCACCCAAATAAATGCCCATGGTGAATGAGGGGTCTGGCGGATATTTTTAAATGTATTTATTAGAGATTAAAAATCATCAATAAACACAAACTTTCAAAAAGTAAAGAAGACAAATGAGATGGTATACTCTTCAAGTATAACCTTGAGAACTGAGGACAATAAGTCTCCAGAACAGGACTTTTGGAGGTGCTCTACTCCCCTGAGGAGAAGAGCTGGTCGAAATGTCTGTGGTATGGAGCACTGGACCTAGAGTCAGGAAGACCTGAGTTTGAATTCTGCCTCCAGGACTTCCTAGCTGTGTGACCCTGGGCAGGTCACTTAACCTCTGCCTTGCTCAGTTTTCTCATCTGTAGAATGGGGATGATAACAGCATCTATTTCCCAGCATTGTTGTGAGGATCAGATGAGAATTCATATAAATCACTTTTCAAACCTTAAAAACATTTGATTTATAGATAATAACAGACAACCAAAATAGCCAAAATTTAGTTAGCCATTATTATTCATAGGCGAAATTGGATTGCTCACTATCCCCAGTAGTGACAATCCATCTCCTGCCTCCATGCCTTTGCATAGGCTGTCCCCCCTGCTTAGAATGCCCTCCCTGCTTACCTCTACCTTTTAGAATATCTAACTCCCTTTTGGGCTCTTCTCAGATGGCATCTCCTACACAAGACCTTTCCTACTCCCCCTAGATGTTTGCATTCTCTACCCTTCCCCCAAAATTGCTTAGTACAAATGTGATATTTATTTATGTCCACACATGTTGCATATTCCATCCTCCAGCAACACATAGCTCCTAAGAGCAAAGACTGAGGTTTTTTTCCTTTGTATACCCAGTGCCTAGTACAGTACATTATATATAGTGGGTGCTGGTCAGATGAATGTATGTCTCTAAAAAGTCCCTTAGAGACCTAGAGATCTGGCACTGTGGATCAGAAAGGAGAGTTGCTATTAGGCAATGTTTACAAAGTCTCTAAGAAGGCAGATGAATGAAGCCAGGACTCCAGCTTTTCCTTCTGTAATATCGTCTTGTTTGTACTTGAGCAGATTTCTGAGATCCACCTTCAACTTTTGCAATCCTACTTACAACAGACTTCTCCTTTCTACTTCAAGAGCCAATCTCCTCAAAGAAGATTAATCTCTGGACAAAAGGATGGCTTTGTAAAGTCCAATCCAAGATAAACACTGAAAGGAGTGTGAATCTTCTTTAAAATACGTCAGCAGATTTGCTGTCTGAGGTTGTACTCCCCTGAATTCCTTCCTGTTTCTGATCTTCTCTGCCAAACTCCCTTGTGTGATTAATTTTAGTGTGGAATTATAATCCTCATTTCTGACTTAATTTTGTTTTAATGATAGCACAGATGTTTCACATGAAAGAAAAAGCATTCAGCTGACAAAACTAAGGTTTGGTAGACAAGAAATTCCAGGCACAAAAATGAAGTTAAGAGAAGAAAAAGCAGATTCATAACTCTTGGGCTATGTGTGTGCTACAAAGCCAGAAAATAAAATGCTTTAAACCTTCATTTCCCAAATGGTCCACAAAATAGTTAGACCCGAAGAGGGGAAAAAATGCCTAAAATCTCAACTATCTGAATTGCCCATAGAAATTAATTGGCAGAGGATTTCATTGGAAAGGCATCTTATGCCTACATTGGAATTAAAATTTTGTCCAGGGTTTATTGTTCGAATTTCAAATAATGCCAAGTTCCCACCACTTCTGCTAAAGAAAAAGGAAGGTAAACAAGCAAACCTTACTGATATATCTTCAAAATTCCTTTTCACCTGTCCAAGATTTTAGTCCATCTGATAACAAATCACTTTTCTTTTTACCTGGTTTCTATTATTACCCACTTTGCGGAGTAGGAGAGTGGTTATCGAAGGGGCTTCACTAAGACACATGTAGGATGTGCTGCCGTATTGATTCTGTAATAATCTTGTGGCATCAGTGGCTTTAAGGTTGGGATATTGCAAGTGACATTCAAAGATAACATAACATTATAGGTGAAAATGCTAGATTCTCTTGTCAGTGTTCTTTTGAGCATCACTGATGACCAAGCCGGCTTTTCTTATCTACAGAAGACATTGATTTACGCTGACCTGGGAAGCCACAGCAGCCCTACCACCTGGCTCCTTCTCTCCAATAATACAGTAGCTAGCCAGGCTGATATCCTACCTCTTAGAACCCAGTAGGTAGACTGCCATAGCTGCCCACTCCCCATTCTCTAATCCATCCTTCACATAAAAGCTAACTTGATAGCCTCAAGCACAAATCTAACTATGTCACACCCTTACTCAGAAATGTTCAGTGACTCCGTTACCTCTGGGTTCAAATTCAAAATCTTCAGCCTGGCACATGACATACTATACATTCTTTCCAGTCTTATTTCATGATATTCTTCTTCAGACACACTGCATTCCAGCTGGCTTTGCCAAGTTCCCTGTACGGGTCATCATATCTGCTGCCCACGTGGCATTACGCAGATGGTTCCCCATGTCTGGAATGGATTTCCTTGGATGCCAACTCCTCCACAGTGCTTTTCCTGACCCCTGACTTACTAGCACTTCCTTTTGAAAAAATCTTCTATGGCTTTCTGTATATAGTTTGTGTTTATATAATAATAATGATAATAGCTAGCATATATAACTATATAAATAATTATGTATGTATAAATATATAGTTATAAATATATATAGCTAGAGTATATTATATAACACCTATAATGAACTAAACACCAGGGATATAAAGGCAAAAAAATGATGCCTGTCCTCAAGGAGCTTACATTCTCTAGAGGGACACCACATGAACATTTCTAGATATATGCAAAATAAATTCAAGGTAATTGTGGGATGGATAACTGGGGGAATCAGAGAAAGGGAACAAGCATTTACTGAGTGCCTACTATGTGACAGGCACCATGATGCTAAGTGTTTTATCAATATTCTCTTATTTGATTAATCAGGGCTTCATGTAGAAAGGGAAACTGTAGATGAGTTTTGAGGGAAACGAAGGATTCTAAGAGGTGGCAGTGAGGAGGGAGGGCACTCCAGGCAGGAATGAAGCCAATGCAAAGTTGTGGAGGTGGGAGATGATGTGAGGTATAGCAATAAGCCAGTTTGGATGGATAGTAGAGTTGGAGAAGGGGAATAGTTTCTAATAAAAAAGGAAAAGTTGATGGGGGCAGGTTGCCAAGGGCTTTAAAAGTCAAGCAGAGGATTTCAGATTTGATTTTAGTCACAAGGGCCAGGGGAGTTTATGGTGCAAGAGTACAACATTGTGGGACCTGGGCTTTAGGAAAGTCTCTTTGGCAGCTGCATAGAGGATGGCAGCCAATACTTGGTAGAATCTGCCAAAGTTTATGCTAGGCTAGCACAGATGTCAAAAATCCAGGGTTATCCCCATGTCACAGGGACACACAGGAGTAAAATTGAAGTGAAACTATTTCTCATATTACTTTATAGCCCAAGTCAATATATTGTAGAGGAGATAACGCTGAATTTGGCGCAAGAAGAAACCTGGATTTAAATCTCACCTCTGACGCCTCCAAGTTCCATGAATTTTGGCGAGATTCTTAACCTCTCTGAGACCTCAATTTTCTTATCTCTAAAATGGAGATTAAAATATCTCTTCATTCTGGATCTAGCCATGCTTCTCACCTGATAGGGTTATGGCAAGGATCAAATGAGAGAGGGTTTATAAACCTCAAAGCACTACATAAACATCACCTTTTATTCTTTTGGTCACTTCATGTGTATAACTCTAGTTTCCCAGCTAGACTATAAGGTCCCTGATGGCAGGAATTGAGATGTGATGTCTTCTTCACTCTTCCCAACACACTCCAAGCACATACAAGGGCACAAAATAGATTTCCCTAATTCAACCCAACAAATATTTACTGAATGGTTCCTATGTATCGGCACTGCATCAAATGCTATGGAGACTAAAACAAACCATGTCACAGTCTCTGCCTTCAGGGAACTCATCATTAATGCAGCCATGAAGGTGTGTGGTGTCTGATAGCCTGCCTGCATTTGGTATCACTCATTTATTGCCCTTACACGGATGGACACAGCCTCATGGAAGGTGTGACTGATGTCATCTGAAGAAAAAGAAAGAGATGAACAATTAACCTGATTTACAAGTGGCATTTTCATTTCTGTTGCAATCATGGGAAGGGTGGATTTCTTCTGGAACTTAGCATATACACTACAACTGATCGGCACAAGATACTGTCCATTACTTGTTATTATTCTGGGAAGGAGTTGATGATGTGGAACCATGTGGAGCAGACAGATTAGACACCAGGAATCAGTGCTGCATTCCTACTCACTGGCCAAGAAAATCTGACAGACATGCCCTGGGACCAATCAGCATTGGACATTGCTCCTTATTGTCAACCAAGAACCCTGAGCATTTTGTTATCTGAGGATGCTAAATCACTGGACTTTGCTGGGGAACTATCCCTCCCAATGTCTGGTTCTAAAAACTACACATTTTTCTTTGTTGTTGTTGCTCTTTCTCTTGCTGCTGCTGCTGTTGAAACTAAAATTCAAGCATGAATATAAAGGCAGATAAAAATCTCATTCATTTCCCTTCCCCTAACAAATGGCCATAACCATATTAATTCATGTTTTGAATTTTTCCAAAGACAAATAGTCATCAGTCAATAAGCATTTCTCAAGGATTTCCTATGTGCCTGTCACTGGGCTGAGGGCTGAGGATACAAAGATGAGTGAAAACAATACAAGACCTATGTGAACAGTAAAGGGAAATAAATGTATTGTTTTGTTTTGTACATACTTAAATACTTTTCACTGAAAAGTACTTAAAAATGCAATCCATAACTTATCAATAATGGCGACCTTCTCAATGAAGCAACGATGCAATTACCATTCACTCCCCATCAACCCCATTCTCTGAAATAAACAAGCAAGAGTCAGTTTGGGCTCCTCTGTCTGCCAGCCCAAATACCACCATATATGTCTGCACTTGGCTTGGGGTTCTCCTTTGCATACGTTCTGTATCTGTGTTCACACTGCTTCCCGCCTCTCAGAATGTAAACACTTTGAGAATAAGGAATGTTTCGCTTTTCTCTTTGTACCAGCAGAGCCTAGCACAGTGACTGGCATATAGTAGGCTCTTCACAAATGCCTATGAAATAGAGTGTTTTCAAATGAATTCATAGAATTAACCAAATTGCTCAAATCTGAAGTAGGGGAAATTCATGTGACTAACACAGTCTATAAAAAACATTGTTCAAATTGGAAGGATCCTTTTTCCCCTCAGTCATCCAAGCTATGCTGTGTAGAGCATAGCTTCTTTCCATCAGCACACTTCCCAGCAAGGCTTGAAAAATCTCTTGGCAAAACAACACAAAATCAAGCAAAAATATGCTTTGTTTTCCAACTGAGACTTTGTATGCTTTTCACTAGAAAAACTGGGGATTTGCTCTTCATTTCAAAGCTAATCTATTTCTCAGCGCACAGAATTGCTGGTGGGTTTGTGCCACTGATAGGGGTGTGTGTGTGTGTGTGTGTGTGTGTGTGTGTGTGTGTGAAAATGCCACAGTCATCACATTGGTCTGCATTCCCATCCTTCTACAGTCTCCAAGTCTGCCCATAACTCCTGGGAATTTTTCTTAGCACTGTCAAAAGGCCGAGTGGTTTAGCAACTTTCATCAATCTGGGAACTCATAAACTGAGAATGTTAATCCTGGATTTGCCACATGAATCATCTCAATTCCCAGCCCTACATTTTTGGCAAAGTGAAGGTGGCTGCCATGTCAGGGAGCCACGTTGAGGAGACCAGGGATTAGTACAGTGCTAGGGACATAACGTACATCAATGAAGACTTAATGATTAATTAACACCAACAGATACTCTTTAATGTGGATCAGTGGAAAGGGTACTAGATTTTAAGTCAGAGGCCTGGATTTGAATCCCAGCTCTGTCCACTTCAACCAATGGGATCTTAAGCAAGTCATTAGTATCCCTGGGTCTCAGTTTCCTCAGCTGTAAGAGGAAGAAATGAAGTAAGATATCCTCTAAGACCCCTTCTCATTCACAAGCTATGATCCTATGAATTCTAATAACCAATTAATGCCCTAAATTTCAACACATGGGAACATCATGCCTCTTGTGGCAATATGTGCATAATGACATGTCCATATTGACAACAGCTATGCTGGGTATGGAACATCCCACCCTGGGTAATTACTATTTGCTTATTAAACATTTGTCTTCCTGACAAGCGGTAGTGACCAGTCTTCACATTTCTTGTATCCTGAATTAGAGAAATGGCTTCTTACTTCAAAAAGATGGTGGAAGTGATCATGAGCTTTAACACTCTGTAGGTACTTTCATTGTCCCCAGTGAGTGGGGGCAGGACCTGCTCCCAGCTGAGCAGAGTATCATGGTCTGTGAAGACAGGAATGCTATATTTACTTATTAATACAGGGGTATCTGCAGAATAATCTATTACCAATTAGACCCAAGCAACTTCTCTGAGGCTATGGGATAGCACCATCCCATTGATAAAAGATGTCTGCTGACTGAAAAATCTACTTACATTCAGCCTTCCTTGTGTTGGCCATTTGTCTTTTAGCTGTAATGAGTATATGGAGGCAAAGCCAAGGAGTGGAGATGTCTTTGTTATGGTAAGGAATCGCAGCTCTCAAAATAGATTCACATTCTTGGAACTCTTGGCGAGCTTCCAGAACAGAGATTAGAGGTGCTCTAGAAACATAGAGAACCCTCTAAAGAGCCAAGACAGAAGCCGCGGGTGGAACAGGTTTGGATTCCCACTCTTTGCTTCCACAAGTCTGCAGGTCTCATCCATCAGTTGTGAGTGGCAGGGAGGCAGTGTGGAATAGTGGAAAGATTGCTGGATCTGGAACCATAAGCTTGGTGTTATGGAGCAGTGAGGTGATACAGTAGAAAAGAGTGCTGGACTTGGAGCCAGGAAGATTCCTCTGAGTTCAAATTTGGTCTCAGACACTTCCTAGCTGTGTGACCCTGAGCAAGTCACTTAACTCTGTTTGCCTCAATTTCTTCATCTGTCAAATGAGGTGGAAAAGGAAATAGCAAGCTACTCCAATATTTTTGCCAAGAAAACCCCAAATGGGGTCACAAAGAGGACAGAAATAAGAGATGTGGCAACTGACTAGATATAGAAGATGAGAAAAAGGGAAGAGTTGAGAGTGACTTGAAGGTTATGAACCTAGGAGACTGAGGATCAAACTCAACAGAAGAGGGAAAATCAAGAAGAGGAATAGGTTTCAGGGAAAAGATAATGAGTTCCACATCGAACTCACTGAATATAAAATGCCCGGGGGACATCCAGGTGGAGATGCTCAGCAAGCAGTCAGAGATATGGGACTGGAGCTCAGAAAAAAGAGGAAATAACTGGATGGGGAGTCGTCTCCATAGAGACGAGAAAACTCAATCATTCAACCTACAGGTACAAATGAGATCTTGGCTGAGATTTTGTAGAGAAAAGGGCCCAAGGCAGAACCTTGATATACACCCACACAGACAGGGTGGAACACTGATAATGATCTGACAGGAGAATCTGGGGGGAAAAAATGGTTAGTCCAGTAGGAGGAGAATGAAGAAAGAGCAATATGACGAAAATCCAAAGAGGAGAGAGTACCCAGAAGGACGGGGTGGTCAACAGCCCCAAAGCTATAGGCAGGTAAACAAAAGTCAAGACTGAGAAAAGGCCAATAGACCTAGCTATTTAGAGATAATAATAAATACCTGGGGCTTTGGGTGCTTTAAGGTTTGCAAAGAGTTTTATTTACATTAATTCACTTTACTCAATAATCATTTGAGACAGGAACTATAGTTATTGTATATGCTTACAGTTTGTTTGTTTTTTTTTAATGAGGAGACTTGGGCTCAGAGAGGATGAATCACTTGTCCAAAGTGATATTACAAGTAATCACCAGAGATGAGATTCCAACCCAGGTCTTCCTCACACCAAATTCAAGCCCCTCCCCATTGTGCCAGCTGACTGGTGGGGGTCAGAAGCCAGTTTGTAAGGAGTTGAGAAGTGAGTCTGAGGAGGAGAACATGGGAGCAACTAGCACATCAAGACCTTTCTAGAAATTGGTTATGAAAGGGAGAAGGTAAAAAGGACAGTGCCAAGTGAGGTTTGTTGTTATTGTTGTTCATTTTTAAAGATTAGGGAGAGCTAGGTGTATTTGTTAGCAGCAGCAATAGAGATGGAGATTTAAAAAAAGATTGAATATTGGAGGAAGGAGTGATGATCTAAGGGGAAAGTTCCCAGGGGGGCAGGTCAGGGTATCAGCAAGTCCTTGGCAGGAAAAAGGGTCATTTTTTTCTAGGGATGATAAAGGAGGAGAAAGTAGAAGATTCCATTGAGGGGGTTAGGGAAGAAGAGATAGCTCACCATAACTGGTCTCTATTTTCTAGGTAAAATATGAGCAGAGTCTTCTGCTAAGAGAAAGGTGAGAGTTAGTGGAGTAAGTGCCTTGAAAAAAAAAAGGTATCTCTGATTGCAGAAGAGTGGTATCTCAAGATCATGACTTAAGCAAAAGTTAGTCTGGTATAACAGGTGACTGGGACTAGTCAATGAACGCTCAGTCATTATGAGCATGTAGGCCACACTCTGCCTGAGGCTATCAAAACAAGAACTTGGACATGGAATAGGTATGTTTTGAATCAACTTACCACATAAAGAAAGGGGTCTTTTGATTGGCTGCTAAATCAGAAGGAGTTCTGCATTCAAACCTGCCAGTGTGTTTTCATTTCCCTGCTTGGCTGTGCTTGAGTGAGAGAATCATATGAAAGCCTTGGGATGGGGAAAGGACATAAGGATTCCTTCCCCACCTGAGACTGGCAAGTAAGAAGTGAACATGGCCCTTTGTTTTTTCCTGCTTTTAAGTGAAGGCTATTGGAAGTGATTATGACCTTGCAAGGTCAAAAGACTGAGCCACCACAAGATTTGTGATGAAAAGCCAGGCCAGAGTTTGTAACCAGTTGAGGTATCAGTGTAGCCCTGAGAATCAAACCAAATCCAGGGGTAACAGGAACATTCAACATCCAGAGATTTTGCTGATTTCATAGGCAACTTTGGTGGGATAAATGCTTTATGAAATATAAATGCTTTAAGTCTCAGCCTACTCTCCCCAGAGACCAGGGTACTAGAGAAGAGAGTGCCCCCTACTACTGTGGTAAAATGTTTTTCCTTCTATTCTTGCTGGATTTCAGTGACTATGTCTTTGTAAAAGCTATTTGGTTAATTATTTTAATGACATAGGTATTAAACACTGATGACTGATTTAGGGGAGAACACACCAAAATGGGGGCTCAAGTCAATAATATTAGAGAATTACCCGAACACCTGAGAGGTACCCCTGGAATCCTGAGGTGGATGAGACACAACCAGTCATACTCTGGAAGACTGGATTCATCATTGTGTGTAGGAGCAACAATAACTATCTTCAGAGTTTATGAAAGTCACGCTGCAATTAAAAATTCACCACCCAAAAACACAAGCTGAGCAGGTCATTCTCAGTGATCAGGACGGAGAGGCTAGACGTGGGCTTGATAACCCCCAATCATTTGTATAAGGCTATCAAAATGGCAGATCAAGAGAATGCCGCTGACGTAGGGTGCATGTTGTGGTTTGTACAAAGGGAAGAAAAGGAAATCTGCAAACCATTGAGCTCAATTTCTGCCAGAAGTCTCAATTGTATCAGTAAAGGAATGCTATTGCTCAGTGAAGTTAGAAAGAAAGAAAAAAAATCAAGAGATTACAGAGTCACCATGACTTCATCGAGAACAAATCAGCCCTAAACTTACTTCCTTTTCTTGACAGTCATAAAAACCAAAAGATCAGGGGAACAACAAAGACATATTTTACCTAGATTTTCTTTTATAAAGCATCTCATGCTATTTTTGTGGAAACAATTAGAGCTAGATCAGTGGTCAATAGACTATGACCCATGGTCAAATCTGACTCACCACCTACTTTTTTATAGTCTAAGTATAATGAAACTTTCTTCTAAAATCTAAAATTCATTCTTAGCTCATCAGGACATACAAAAACTGGGATGGATTTGTCCCTCAGGTTTCATTTTTCAGAACTAGACAGTAGTACAATTAGGTAGAGACAGAATTGTTGAATGGAGTAGTCATCAATTGTTCAACATCAATATTCAATGTCATTCCTCTCCAGGGCTTTCTCCTGACTCTCCTCCTGGACTCTCTCTACCATCACCCAGGTGGAAGCATACTCCACCCCTGGACTGCACCCACTGGAAGTGCCCTCCACCCCAGCAACCTTCCCTCCATTGGATTGCTCCCTCCCATAGCCTCCCTTTGAAGAAGGCTAGCTCCTACATCTTCATCCCTCTCTAGGCTACACTCTTCATTGTCTTCCTCCGCTGGAATACAAGCTCCTTGAGGGCAGGGGCTGTATTTCTGTTCATGTTTGTGTTCACAGAGCGTAGCCCATAGTAAATATTTAATAAATGCTTGTTGACTTGACTTGAAAGCAGGTTTCCTATGTTGTTAAACAGTGTTATAAATAACTGGTATTCCTAAATGGGCTGCTTATCCAATTTTCCCACAGCTAGGTGGCACGGTGAATAGAGTGCTGGGTCTGGAGTCAAGAAGACTCACCTTCTTGAATTCAAATCCAGTTTCAAACACTTCCTAGCTGTGTGACCCTGGGCAAGTCACTTCACCTTGGTTGCCTCAATTTCCTCATCCATAAAATGAGCCAGATAAGGAAATGTCAAACCACTCCAGTATCTTTACCAAGAAAACCCCAAATGGGTCACAAAGAGTCAGACACAACTGAAAGAATCAAACAAAACAATACAGTTTTCAGAGGATACAAATCTCAAAGGGATTTTTATCACACTTTGTGATAGATTCAGGATTCACAAAGATCTCTAGGGGCTAGAACCCCAAGTCACAGTAATGAGATCCAACTGAACTGGGACAAATGTGAAGTCTTTCACTTGAACTCCAAAAAATCAACTCCATGTGTATAATGGGGAAGACATTCTTAGAAAAATGGTTTATCAGGAAAATTTTTAAAAAGCTAATGGTTTTACTAGCCAAAGACCACCCAGTGTGAAATGACAGCTCCCAAACAAACAGTCTTAGCCAGCATTCAAAGAGACATAGTGTCCAGAACCCTAGGAGGCAGAGCTCCTGTACCCTGTTCACGTCTGGAGTACCATGTTAGGTCTACGCACTATGTTTCATTGAACACACCAATGAGTTTGAAAGCACCAGGTAGAGGGCAACTTGTATGGTGAAGGGAGTGATGGAGCATGAAAGGCTCTGCCCTTTCCCTGGCAGTGTGGTCGTAGGGTGGGCATTCTCATATCTTAGGTCCCCTGCCAGTTCAGGAAGAGTAGGGATTTGCCCAAGTAGTAGAGTTAAAGGACTTTTTAGCTGAACAATGGCATCAGTGAGTGGTGATGAATAAAACATCCTCACCTTGGTGAGAAGTCTCCAGTAATATACTTCAGGGCATTATATGGTGGCCTTTATTTAGTGACTTAGTTAAAGATTTTGAAAAGTACATTTTTATCAGATTTGCAAATGACATAAAACTGAGAGTTGTAATTAATAGGTTAAAAGATATACTTAAGATTGAAAATTATCACAATGGTATAGAACAACAGGCTGAAATAAATAAGACAAAATATAATGTAGATAAGTAGAAACTATGGCACTGTTGCATTAGTGCCATAACTATGGAAGTATAGGATGGCTTAATGGCAGCTCTTGTTGAAGCCTGGGCGTTGTGACTGGACACTGGGACGCACTCTTGGTGCAGGTGCCTGTACAAGGTCCCTTTCTGTTCCTGCAGGAGTGCTGGTCATCTTTTCTGTTATACTGACAGCTACTGCTTAACTCTAAATTTTTTTGAAGCAAGGTAGATAAAGACAAGACCACATTTATAATGACAACAAAACACCATCTGAGCCTGAGTACAACCGGTTCTTCCTTGTAGATATATTTGGAGTAAGTCTGTTTCACATCTCTGCTTGGGAAAGATGTGGGTTCATAAAGTTGGCCCTCAGTTGTGCAGTGTTACAGTAAACAGAAGAGGTGATGGTGCTAACAAATGACTTGAAAACAAAACAGAACCATCCTCTCTAACCCTCTGAAGTTAGAGAGGGTTCTCTAGGATTTGCCAGGATGTAGACCAGTAGAGAATGAGACTTGACTCTAACATACAAATCCAAAAAGGAGAAGTTGGGATGGTTAATATTTGATTCTGGGTAGCTCGTGTAGGGAAATCATTGCAGAAAGGGTGGGAGGAAGAATTGAGTAAGATTGTTCTCAAGCCTGTGGTGGTATTAGCATTATTGCTGGAAGAATGTTCAGTTGGAGCCATCTGTTCCAAGAACAAAAACAAAATTATAAAAGCAGAAGCCAGGATGAAGCAAGTTTTGGATGTGAGGCAGAGTGGGAGACAGATATTGGTGAGTATTCTTAGCAATTAAGAAAAAATGTTAAAGAGCTATTTGCTTAAAGATGATTTTTCTTAAAACAATTATCCTGCCCCATCTCCTCAATGGTCTATGACCAGCACAGTCCCAGGCATCAGATTGTTCCCTGAAAGATGAGTGCTTCTTTTGCATTTGAGAGATGGAGAAAACACAAGAGTAGAAACAAGAAGTAAGTTTGAGCCTGAGATATGTCACCAACTCCCTAGGTGACCTTGAATAAATAATGGAATCTTTCTGATTTTCACTTTCCTCATCTGTAAAGTTATGGAATTGGACAAGATTATTACCAAACTTTCTTCTGACTCAACAATTATATGAACTTATCCCTTTCTGAAGAAAAGGAATGGTACTCCCAACCACATCATCAGCTTCTCAGAACCAAAGAATATCAAAGTTGTAAAGGACCGCGGCGAACATCTGGTCCCTGCCCACACCCCGAAAGAGTCAACTGGACAATATACCAGATGATCAGCCATCTGGCTTCTATATGAAGACCTTTGTTAAGGGAAAGAAGGGGAAAACCAAGCATTTATTGTTCCCTGTGTGCCAGGCAATGTATTAAATGCTTGTACTACAAATGCTAGCAAAAAGGACAGTCCCTGCCCTCAAGGGGTTTCCATCTTAACGGGGGAAGACAAGACATGAAAGAAAATCAAGAGGAGAAAAGGAAAGGCACCAGGCTTGAGGGCATGAAGTCTGGAAGTCAGGAACAGGAACAGTCAGGGAAGGAAGGCAGCCTGAGCCCTTCCACGAAGGGGAAGCTCCAGGTGTAACTTACCTTGGAGAGAAAAGAGCAGGTCTTACACAATGATGTTCCAGGCTGAGAAGGAGCAAGGCGGTTTAGTGTTCCAAGGCAAAGAGGTGCTACGTACTGAGGGAAGAGGCAGCATGTGACAACATGGTTCAGAAGACCAGAGCCCAGGAACAGAGGCAGGAGGAGAATGTAAGCCTAACCGGAGTGTAAGATGGAGGCACCAACATGGGAGCCACCAGGGACCTGCTTCTGAAGGCAGACATTCTGAGTCCTCCTACCACAGGGCTGAGAGCAATCTTCTCTGTCTGCCATGTTGCCAAAACTGTGGGCACCTTTAAAATTCCCCTGCAGTGCAGGGGAGGGTGAAGGTTCTACCCACCCCAATACAGGCACCGAGGTTGGCAGGGGAAGGACTACCTTCTCCTCTCTCCTGTTTAGGGCCTGATACCCCAAAAATCAAGTTTACAGTTTTCATCAGATGCTTTTCTCTTTTCTTCTTCTCTTTTTTTCAGTTCTGGGCACAAGTGATAAGAGTCCTGAGACACAGGAGCTCCAGCCATAGTAACCTTAGAGGCAGAACTCCATGCCCGGGACTAGAGCCCAGAGGAGACTGTGGACTCAGGACTTGGGATTCTGCTATCTAGAGGCGAGTTAAGAGGTGGTGGAGGGGCACACCATGCCTGCCCCAGGCTGGGATAGATGTTTGTAGATTTGTTCTTCTGTATCCTAGACATAAATTGTCTTTTGTAAAAGTTAATCTGACTTGGACTTCATAATTACCAGGAGAGGCTTATACAAACTGATGCTAAGTGAGAAGAGCAGAACCAGGAAAAATTTGTACACAGTCACAGATACATCATATGTGTGATGACCAACCTTGAAAAACTGGACTCTTCTCAGCAACACACAGGTATAAGACAACTCTACAAGTCTCAGGAGGGAAGGAGAAGTCTACATTCAGAGAAAGATCTAGAAAGACCAGAGTTTACATGGAGACTGAAGCAATACATGCTTTCGTTCTTTTTCATGTTTGGTTTTCTTACTTCTTTCCCATTGTTCCCTCCATTGGTTACAACCCTTCTATACAACCAGACTAATGTCCAAAGCAAAAGTATTTGCAGATCCTATACTCGACTGTATGCCACCATGAGGGGGGGAAGGGGAGGGAGGGGAGAAAATTTGAAACTCAAGGGATTGTGGAACTGAATCTTGTAAACTAAAAGTAAATAAACAAATCAATTTTTTTAAAAAGACCTTTTTAACACACAAGCTTAAGGAGTTTAATGCTTGTCTTAACCAGATAGCATCTTCATGTGGGAAAACAAAAAGATAATATCCTTTAAAAAAAAAGTTAATTTGACTGTTAAGTGGTTAAATGGAGCTGAGGTGCCAGGGACCCTGGAAAACTGGGGAACACAATTGGTGGGGAATAAAGCCAAGAGCTGAAAGTCTACAATCCTTTAAGGGGAACTGGAGAACCTGGGGGGAGGGTGAAATGTAACATCCCTGGTCTTCATGAAGTGAGCCCCAAGGCAGTCACTCTTACGCCAGCAAGGGGCAAGCACCAACCACCTTGCTAGGGTGCCATTCTACTTTTTCTCATCATCATAAAGTTTTTCCTCAGTTAAAACCAAATTTGTCTCTTTATAATTTCCAAACCCTTCCTCATACTTTTGCCCTTTAGGGATAGGAGGGAGGGGTGCTGTCAAATAGAACAATTCCTGCATTTGAAATCAGAGAACCTAGATCTGAATTTTGACTCTGACACTATCTGCGTGGTCTTAGTTACCTGAGATCCTAGAACTCCCTCTTCCTTGAAACACCCTTCAAATACTTCAAATACTCCCTCTCTCTCCCCTCCTCCCTCTCTCTCTCTCCTGTCTCTTTCCTTCTGTCTCTCTGTATCTTTCTGTGTGTCTCTCTCTGTGCCTCTCTGTCTCTGTCTCTCTATCTCTCCCTCTCTCTGTCTCTCTGTCTATCTCTCTCTCTGTCTCTTTCTCTCTCTCTCTCTCTCTCTCTCTCTCTCTCTCTCTCTCTCTCTCTCTCTCTCCCTCTCTCTCTCTCTCTCTCTCCTGTTTCCTCAGAAAGGAGGAAGGGACACAAAGCAACAGCAGCTATTGCTCTAACAGTAGGACCCCAGGAGACAGTGACACTTGAGAATTCGGGAGCTTATGCCAAGGATCCAGAATGTCACCAGCTGAACTCTGCTGAAAGGATTCTCTGCAGATGAAAAACCTCCAGAAATTCTTCCTCTGTGTGTGTGTGTGTGCGTGTGTGTGTGTAGCCTGCATTATTCAGTGACCTCCCTCAAAGGTTCAAAAGAAGTCGTCTAGAGAAGAGCTTCCACAGCCACTGAGTACCCAAAAAGAGGGTGTGTTGCATCAACAAAAGACTAAAAGGAAGAGGGGAAAGGCATTAGAATTCAAAATTTAGCTCTGATACTACCTGTGTGACGCTGGGCATGTCACTTAATTTTCTGGGTCCCAGTTTCTCCATGTGTAGAAAGAAGGGGTGAGATGAGGTGATCCCTAAAGGGGAAGGGCGAATAAAGGACTACAACTTTATAAGACCCTAAATTAATATTGGCCTACTTCTTGAACTACCAACATATGGAATACAAGAGTTTTCACTGACTTCTCAAGAACAGGGTTGCTTTGAGTTCAAATCTAACTTCAGATATCTACTAGCTCTGACCTAAGTCACTTAATCTCATCTGTGTAAAATGGAGGGAAGGTGTTTTCTCCTTCATTTTTGAAGAGGACCAGTGTCTTGACTTGCTCAGGAACTGAATTTAAGTGAGATAGAACAGCAGAAAGATGTCAACCTCACTCTCTCTTCCAGCATCATTGGAGGCCAATGGCAAGAAAGAGTCAGGATAACTGGCAATGGCCCAGGATAGGCAGTGCATGATCTTGTCGTCTCTGAGGCCTGACCAGCCTGTGAGGGCTCCCCGGCACCTCCTCCACATACTTGGGGTATACACCCCCCATAACTCACCAACAGGTTTGAGGCCTGCCAGATACCCTCAGCCTGGGTTAGCCAAGAGACAGTTTGCTGTGGGGTGGCTGCTGCTCATGCTCCAGCTTCTTGGAGCCCCAGGTGAGAGTTGGGTAAATCAGGTGAACACCCAAGGCAGATAAGCAGCCCTCCCACCAGAGGTGCCAGTCGTCCTAAATACCCCATACGCCCCAATAGGGATAATAACAGCACCTATCTCCTACGGTTGTTGCCAAGAAAATACAAAAATATTTTTAAAGTATTTTGCAAACCATCAAATGAGATGTAAATAAAAGCTAGTTCTTTTCCAGCGATTTCACAAACAGCCCAGCAGCCCTGGTGGAAGACAGTCAAGAAAAAAAATGGAAAAGAAGCTGAGATAGTGTGAAAAATCACCCTAAATGAGTAGGAGGTGCTGATATTGGGGAAAGAACCTGGCGCTAGAGAAGAGAGAAGGTCATTTGGAGATGGCAAGAGCCTAGCTCATAGCACTTCGGTAACAGTAAAGTATCCATTGTGGGAAGAGAAGGGAACAAACATTTATTAAGTGCCTACTGTGTGCTGGGCACTGGGCTAAGCACTTTAAAACTCTTATCCCGTTCAATCCCCACAACAACCCTGGAAGGTAGATGTTGTTACTATCCCTGCTTTACATTTAGTAAACGAGTTTGTGGGGTAATCAGCAGCACCCACCTTTAGGATCTGAGCCTGGGGATGAAAAAGGCAGACGAGAGGAAGGAGATTGCTCCTGGCATGCATGAATGAAAGAGCCAGCGGTCAGCTTGACCACGCCATAGAGGGCCTAAGAGGTAATGATCTGGTCAGTCTAGAAAGATAGGTTGGAGCCAGACTGGAAACTACTTGAGACTCCAAGCAGGGGATTTGTATCTATCCTACAGACAATAGGGAGCCATTCCTTGAGCTGAGGAGTGGTGGGGTCACCCTTTGCTCTAGGAATAACAATCTGACAGCCATGTGAAGAATTGAGCTGCAGAGAACAGCTGCTGGAAAACGGGAGATGAATTTGGGGGCAGTTTTAGTCTGGGTGAGAAACAGCAGAGGTCAGAACTAGTGGTTGTATGAGAGGAGAGAAGGGAATGGATTCCCAAGAATGAAAGATGGAATGGACAAGACTTCAGAACTGAAGGCATTGGGGAGGGGAGGGAAAAAGAAGAGTCAAACTGGAATCTGACTGAGTCACAAAACTAAGAGATGGGAAGGATGGCTCTGCCCTAAGCAAAAACAACGACATGGGGAAAAGGGACGATGAGTTACACTTTGTTGAGCTTTACACGATAATGGGGTTTACAGACAGAGACCCCTGGCAAGTAGTCAGTGATGTCAGAAGAGAGTTTAGAGAGAGTTTTCTCTCTAGATGTTGATGTTGAAGTTGAAGTTGAGGTTAATCTCTAGACTAGATGTTGAAGTAGCCAGGAACTAGTTAAGTAGAAATTTCATGGCCTCAAGATTTGGGAAATTAGAAATTCAAGTAAAAAGCCTTATGAACTCGAGATGAACTTTATATAGAAGTCAGTGAGCCAGCCTGGGAAGGAAACTGGGTAATTTTTTTCTTCATTTTTCTTTTCCTTGTGCCCAGGTCATCATGCCCCATGCCCCTCCTTCTATCACCCCCCCCCCGCCTTAGTAACAGCTTCTGTTTACACTTGCTTAGTAACAAATTATGTTAGTTGGACAGTGAAGGTGAACTGTATATAAGATCCTGTATTTCTGTGCTTTGGGTGGCTCCTTTAATTGGCATGGAGTAGCCCCAGCTAGTAAATTAAAGCTCCTTAAAACCATTTATTCGGATTCTGTGGTCACTCTGTTAAAACTTTCCATTTCAATGTAGAGATGTGGAGGCCAGCTGCAGAGAAATTATGGGAGAATCTATTGGAGATGATCAGGTCACCAACAGAGAGAGTGCGGAGGGACAAACTCTTGGACCTGGATGAACCCTAGACATGGATGCCAATCCAGCAAAGGAGAGGGAGGAGTGATTAGAAAGGTAGGAGAATTGGGGTCATGGACTTCTTTGGTTTGCTAATTGTTGAGGGAAAACAACACAGAAAAAAACAAAAAACAAGGATATGGTGTGTTGGCTTTGGAAGGTGGGAACAAAGCTGTTCTGTGTGTTTAGTATGAGTTTTGATGCTGTTTCAAAAAAGGGGTGGGAAATGTCGACAAATTTCTGTAAGTCCAATGACTTCCAGGAAAACTCCCATACAAAGACTGGGTGCTCTCCAAGCAAATAAATGTAGGGGGATGATTTTCCCAACTGCCACACCTATTTTAAGGGTCATGGCACTATAATCTCTGAAGAATTGAAACTATGGGCATCAAGAGTTCAAGGGTGAGATATATGGAGGGTATATGTAGGCTGCCACACATAGCAAACAAAAGAATGGGTTCAGATCCTGCCTTCACTGCTTACTAACTGTATGGCCTTATCCAAGTCATTTAATCTCTTTGGGCCTTGTTTCCTTCAAGTGGAAAGAGAGGAGATTGCCTTTGACCCATTAATACCATTTCTGGGGTTGTATCCCAAAGAGATCATAGAAGTGGGAAAAGGTCCCATATGTACAAAAATATTTATTGTAGCTCTCTTTGTGGTGACAAAAAACTGGAAACTTAGGGGATACCCATCAATTGGGGAATGGCTGAAGAAGTTATGGTATATGAATGTAATGGAATACTATT
>CM053600.1:192988673-193026173 GCA_028646575.1 Pseudocheirus occidentalis
TCACAGATACATCATATGTGTGATGACCAACCTTGATAAACTGGACTCTTCTGAGCAACGCACTGTTAAAAGACAACTCTACAAGTCTCAGGATGGAAGGAGATGTCTACACTCAGAGAAAGATCTAGAAAGACCAGAGTTTAAATGGAGACTGAAGCAACACATGCTATTGTTCTTTTCTATGTTTGGTTTTGCTTATTTTTTCCCATTGTTCATTCCATTGGTTACAACACTTCTATACAACCAGAAAGAGTTTGCAGATCCTATACTTGATTGCACGCCACCATGGCAGGGGGAGGGGGAGGGAAGGGGAGAAAATCTGAAACTCAAGTGATTCTGGAACGGAATCATGTAAACTAAAAGTAAACAAACAAGTCAATAAAAAAATAAATTTAAAAAAGAAAGGAGATTGGACAAGATGGTCTTTTATGTCCCTTCTAACCCTATAGTCTTATGGTCCTACAGATTATGGAGAACTCTGATAAAAGATGGCTCCAAAGGAATGAGTAAGACAGATATATTGGAGGTCAAGGAATGGCCTACAAACAGTATATATTGCACCAATATACTCTTTATGACAATAATGCCTCCAACATATTGGGTAGGTTCCTCATGAAGAAGTGACTGGAGGTCACAGACAATCTGCATTACTAAGAGAATGCCCACATCTACAAGAACGCAGACCCATTTCAATTCATCTGAGAATTGGAGGGGTCGTCACCAACCAACAGCATTTACTGAGCACCTACCATGAGCACAGTGCTACATTTGTATAGGCAGCCTATGGTCTGCTCACTGATTATAACAGCCCAGAAGAATATTGAGATCAGGAATTGCTTCATCTTTGTCAGTACCAAACACCTACTAAGTGCTTTGTAAATGCTTGGTAACTGGCCAGAGTTGAGACAATGTAGAATCACATGGAGGCTCTAGATGAGTAAAACTATTCATGAAAAGTCTGGAATGGTGTAAAGGAAGTTGGAAAAAGCCCAGATTTGGATCTTCTGTGCCTCCCCACCCAGTGAGACCATAGCAAGGTATAAAACATCTGCATTTCTAGATGTCCTTCAAAGGAGCATGGCTGGAGTTTGGGAATGAAAAGTCTTGGGAGGATTTGCTTCCCCTGCCAGAGCCAGCAAGTCATACATATAAGTGCTTCCTTGTCAGCATGGCACAGACACCACACCAACATAAGTCTGCACAAACAAAGCCAATCAAGTTAAAGCTAGAAGGAAAGCAGTTGATTGGGAAGGTCTTCACAGCCAGTTTCTCTGATAAAGGTCAGATTCACATGTATAAGAATGAGTCATTCCCTAATAGATTGCAACGGGTATGAGCAGGCAATTTTCAAAGGAAGAAATTCAAACCATCAGCAGCCATATGAAAAACTGCTCCAAACCACTAATAAGAGAGAAATGTAAATTAAAGCAACTCTTGGGTTCTACCTCCTACCCCTGTTTGGCAAAAATTACCCCCAGAAAGGGAAATGACAAATGATGGGGGGGAACAACCTTAACAGTTAATTAGAGGGGTCATCTGGGATAACTGGACCTGGAGTTAGGAAGATTTGGGTCCAAATTCTCCCTCCAACCCCTGCTAGCTCTGTGACCATGAGAAAGTCACTTACAGTCCGCAAGTCTCAACCATCTCATCTGCAAAAATGGGGGTAATCCCTATGGCATTTCATCACAAGGCTGTCATGAGGTTCAAATGGGAGAAGGTGCTTTACAAATCCTGAATCTCAACACAAATGCCAGGTCTGAATAGATGAGTAACTCCCTCATTTGACAGATGGGGAAATGAAGTCCAGAAAGTAAAGGAATTTTCCCAAGGTCACACAGCCCAAGGTCACACAGTTTGGTACCCTTTCCAGCCACCATGAGAGCAAATCAATAGATAAAATGACATTTTATTGAACAATAGCAACTTGTCAGCCTAAGCCAAGTCTCATTCTGTTCTTTCTCTGTGACAATAAGCAAACAAGGAATTTTCCCATTAGTACTCATTTGCATGCAACAATATTTACCTTTTCAAAGCACAATTTTTTTCTAAGCTCAAGTAAACAGTTTTCAGTAGCCAGACATGGGAATTTGGGGCCTTCTTTATACACTGCTCTGGGGTCCAGGTTCAAGACCTTCCACCCCATGTGCTTTTCCCCTAGCCACATTACCTTCTTGCCAACCTCAAACACAGTAATTCAAACACAGTCAAACACAGACCAGTTACAGCAAGCAGCCTTGGAGTCATTTTCTCTCAGCTGGTCCCCATAGCTTAGACCCCCATCCCTGGGGCATTCCCCAAGCCTGCCCAGCCTTCTGGTGCCCACATCTCTAGAATGCTCAGCCTCCTAAGGACCCCTCAGGCAGGAGCTAGAGGTATTCCTCCAGAGAGGGGATAGGACCTGCCTGGATCTGGTCCAAAGTCTGGGTGTGATCAAATCTATGCTTTATAATAATAGCAAGTTGGCATTTCCAGAGCACTTTAAAGTTGGCAAAGAACTCTACATCTAGCACCTCATTTACTTCTCACAGCAGCTCTCAAAGAGAATTACTACTCATTATCTCCATTTTGCAGTTGAGGAAAATGGAGTTGAGAGGGGTTGACTTGCCAAGGACCTACCTCACCACCAACTCAGGTCTTCCCCACTCCAGGTCCACCATACCACCATACCACACTGGATTCAGTCAAAAACCCACACTTGAGGACCTGGAGGGTCACACATGGTCTTGAGGCTAAAGTTTCCCTACCCCTACTACAGAGAATTCCAGATGAGGACATTCCCTCCACAAGAAGAGACAAGCATTCTAACACTGTCATGAGACATAAGGACACAAGAACTCACATTTCTTATTGTCAATAATACTTCCAACTGCAGGAGACAATTACAAAGAAACTGAGGCAGGAAGTGGTTAAGTGACTCACCCAAGGTCACACTGCTAGTGTCTAAGGTAGGATTTCACTTCAGATCCTTCTCACTCCAGGTCTAACACTCCTAGTACAAGGACCCAATATCTATTGCATTTTGAAAGTAGTGGACTTTCTTTAGTGCTTTGCAGAATGTTAGCTTGGGTTAGGAATGGTTAATAAACTTTATGCAATTATGATTTGGTACTTACTATCCTGAGGACAAGATTTAAGTATTATATATCCCTCAGGTTGTTGGTATGGTGGAAGAGGCCACTAGATTTTAAGTCTATCTCTTCCTTCTCTCCGTCTGCTGAATTACCACCTGAAGACCCCTCCCCTCTTGAGGTCTCACTCTCCTGACCGGTGGCTCCTATCCCTGGCTTGTCATTTTAGGAAGGACCCCAGTTATGCTCCACTTCACCCTCCTTTTCCTTGGCTACCACTCTCATCTCTCCTTGAAGTGAAGTCTTCCCCAATTAGAACGGAGCCAACACCATTTTGTTTGCTTGCATCTGTATCTCCACCACTCAGCACTGGGCCTGGCACATTGGCAAGTGCCTAATAAATGTGACCTCTGTCTGCCCAGGATCAGACTATGGCCATCACTCACAGCTTCCAAGATCTTGGACAGGTCTTCAACTTCTCCCTGGGCCTGAGCCTCCTCATCCATAAAATGAGATGTTGGAATATCTTTCCCCCAAGCCCATCCCTCTTCTCAAACTCTGTTAACAAAGATGGTGCCATTATCCTTCCTGTCACCAGGTCACCACCTCAGGGTCATCTTCACTCTTTCTCACCCCACAGATCAAATTATTGACCAAATCTTATAACTCCTTCCTCAACACCTCTCACCTACCCCTTCATCTCTTCACTCCCACACCCACCAGGGCCACATCACCTCTCACTGGACTGTGGCAAAAACTGGCAAATTGCTCTCCCTGCCTCCTCTTTCTTCAGCTCCTTCCACCACACAGCTGCCAAAGTGATTTTCTCCAGTGAAGATGTGCACCACTCCAGGGGACCAGAGGTGGATCAGGCACGCTCCCACCTCCTGACAGGTAGGTGAGAAACTTGAAACACAGAGTGAGACCCACGTTTTGGGACCTGGCCAATGAGAGAATTAGCTGCACTTGACTTTGCATTTTCAGCTTTGCTTTTGTAGTTGTTGTTCATGGGGAGGGAGGGAGGGATATGAAATGGAGAGGAAATAATACTTGGTCATTAAAAATTTTTTTTTATTTTAAAAAAGTGCATGTAGGTTTGACCATGTCACCATTCACTCCCTTTCAAACTGCAGTGATTCCCCATTATTCCTAGGATCAAATACAAGCTACTCTGTCATTTAGAGCTCTTCACAGGCCAAACTCTTCCTACCTTCCCAATTATCATCATCATCATCATCATCATCTTCTTCTTCTTCTGCTGCTGCTGCTGCTGCTGCTGCTGTTGGTTAACTATTTACAATGGCTCTCTCTTAGATAGTATTTTATTTTTTCCAATTATGTGTAAAGATAAATTTTAACATTCATTTTTAAAAAGATTTTGAGTTCCAAATTTTCTCCTTCCTTCTCTTCCCCCTTCCCTAAAATAATAAACAATCTGATACAGGTTATATATGTGTAGTCATGTAAAACATATTTCCCTCTTAGTCACGTTGTGAAAGAAGAAACTGAACAAAACAAAACAAAAAAGAATAAAGAAAGTGAAAAAAGTCTGCTTCAATCTGTATTCGGATGCCAGCATTCTTTCTCTGGAAGTGGGCAGCATTTGTTATCACAAGTCCTTTGGAACTGTTTTGGATCATCGCATTGCTGAGGATAGCTAAGTCATTCCCAGTTTATCATCCTACAATATTGCTGTTACTGTGTACAATGTTCTCCTGAGTCTGCTCACTTCACTTTGCTTCAGTTCATGTAAGTCCTTTCAGGTTTTTCTGAAAGCATCCTGCTCATTATTTCTTATAGCACAATAGTATTCCATCACAGTCACACAATACAACTTATTCAGCCATGCCCCAGTTTTGATGGGCATCCCTTCAATTTCTAACTCTTGGCCACCACAAAAAGAGCTCCTACAAATATTTTTGAACATGTGGGTCCTTTTCTCCTTTTTCATTTTCCCAGTCTCCTTACACCTTTCTCCCCACCACACATTCCAATCCAACCTTTTCAATGTTCCTCATACAAGACATTCCCTCCTTCCATTACTTCTGTACCTAAGCTCTCTCATGCCTGGAATGCTCTCCCTCCTCACCCCAGCTTCTTATATTCGCTGGAAATCTTCAAGACAGCTCAAATGTCACACCTAGGTGGCACCAGAGTGCATAGGCTTGGAGTCAGGAGGATTTCTCTTCATGAGTTCAAATCCAGTCTCAGATACTTAACTAGTTGTGGAACCCCAAGCAAGTCACTCAACCCTGTTTGCTTCCATTTCTTCATCTGAAAATGAGCTGGTGAAGGAAATGGCAAACCACTCCAGTATCCCTGCAAAAAAAACCCCAAATGGGCTCATGAAGAGGGGGACACAACTGAGTAACTGAGCTAATGCCCCTCTTTTCCATCTATTCCTTGTACGTACCTAATCATTTCTAGCTTGTTTCCCTCATTACAACATAAGTTCCTTGAAGACAAGAATTGTTTTTGCCTTTGTCTTTACATTACCAGTACTTAGTAGTGCCTGTCATGCAGAAAAATCTTGACAAATACTTGTTGATTGATTAATTGGAGAGGCAGTGTGTTACAGTAGGCTTGGGGTCAAACCCTAGTTCTGCCACTTGGGTAAGTCCTGTTACCTGGGGGTGCGGAAGGGTCTTTAGTTTCTTCATCAGTAAAATGAGGAGGTTGCAGTAGGTTTATAAGTTCCCTACAGCTTGAAATCTATGATCTTAGTATATATTGGGCATCCCAAAAAATTAGTGCAATTTAAGCTATTAAAGCTTAATAATAGTTGTTGCTCAGTCATTTCCATCCTGTCTGCCTCCATGGTTTTCTTGGCAAAGACACTGGAGTGGTTTGCCATTTCATTCTCTAGCTCCCACTCCTCTGGATGAAGAAACTTAGGCACATAGGGTGAAGTGACTTGCCCAGGGTCATACAGCTTAGGAAGTGTCTGAGGTCAAATTTGCACTAAGGTCTTCCTGCCTCCAGGTCAAATGCTCCATCCAATCTGTCACTCAGCTGCCCTTTAATAAGTAATACAATGTCCAAACGAGACTTTGCTTTTACAAAAGACTTTCTTTAAAAGTTCTCTCAAATTGTTTTAAAAGAAACTCTTTCTTCTCTATTGGAATAAATATGCCGCTCCCATGAATACTGAAAAATTAAACCCCACTTTTCCAACCCTTGTTTAAAGACCTTTTTCCTGGAAAAGAGGTAGGTTTTTCATTGTTCCTTGCGCATTTCCATTTGTGGACAGGCACCTGAATGTTTATCTATCTTTGTAAAATTCCCTGACCATAGTGATGGATGGAAGAAGAAAGCTTTGTCATGCTTTATCCCAAATGTACAAATGGGGCCATAAAGACATTGTTTTCCTAACTCTTGTGAGAGTCCAAAATCAAACTTTATTTAGAAAAGTTGCAAAATTCAATCCATGTGATACTGACCATATTCATTTCATTACATTACAAAACCATCTGCTAGTAATTATGAGTAAACACAACCTCATAAAACATTTGCAAGAAGAAAAACTGTCTTTTAAAAACAATATAATCTTTAAAAAATAATAAAATTTCCTTCTAAAATTTTTCATGGAAGATGGTAAAAGAAAACATTGAGATTCTAAGCACTAGTGGCACCAGGGACCCAGAAACAAAATGAAAGATGGCCAGAATAGGACAGCAACAACTTTCTCAGAAAAGGAAGAGATGCTTGAAGAAAAAAAGCAAGAAGCAAGAAAAAACAATATATTGCTACATACAAAATAGGAAAAGAGCCCAATCTAATCAGAAATGAGCAAAGCTGTGGTTTGTCTTTTAAAGATACAACCCATTTGATTCAGTTATTTTTCTCTGGTACAGCATGATCTCTGTACCCAGCCTAATTTTATTATTAAGTCCATAAAGAGCATGTGTGTCTGTGTCTGTGTCTGTGTCTGTTATGTCTGTGTGTCTGTGTGTATGTGTGTGTATGTGTGTGTGTGTCTGCTGGGACTTTCACATTCAAAGTTTGTATTGGATACTGTCATTAAAAGTACATCCCCTTGGGTACTGCCAGGACATTTCATATAGTTAATAACTCTAATATCTGGTTATAGCCAGGGTTATTTCATGCTTTTATTTAGTTTAGGATCCCAGATTTTATATATGTGCCTATTCCCAATAATAACTACAAGAAGTTGGGCTGTACAATTAGGATGTTTCTTCTTCCTTTTTCTAATTCCCCTAATTCAGATCTCTGACTCACTGAGCTCTTGGAGAAGAGAGACAGGGGCATTAGTGAAGTCCCTTATCTCTCTCTTAAGGACTGAATTGTGGCTAATGACCAAGATCTCAGCCTAGTGAGGAGAGATCTGAATGCTGTCAGTATCCTCCTATTGCATTCTGAACCCGATCTTGGGCATCTCTCACCTCCATCAAGCATCTTGGAAACACCTGCTTCCAGCTTCCTTGAGAGCCCAGCTTAGTTGTTAACTCTCTTTACAGGATGCCTTTCCTGATCTTCTCCAAATGCCCCCAAGATCTGTTCTTTCTACCTTGATATCTACTTGGTATCACTGTGCATGATACTGTATTTACTTATGTCCTTCCAGCAGGATGTTAGCTCCTGGAGGGCAAAAACTGCTTGTCCTCTTGTCTATGTATCTTAGGGGCTCGGCAGAGGACTGTGCATTTTGGGGGTGGGGGAGGTGAGTGGGAATCAGACTTGTGATTGCCTAGATGTGGCAAGCTCTCTGGAGGAACTTCCTCTACCATGGCTAAACGTCACCTTCTCCTCCCCTTATGACCTTAGAAAGTTGCATAGGGGACTAAGATAAGTGAATTGTTCAGGGTCACACAGCCAGCAGGAGTCAGGAACAGGACTCTGAGGTCAGCATGCCTGACCTTCAAGCACAGTAGGAATTTAATCAGGCGGCTAGGTGGAGCCATAGTGCCAGGCCTGAAGTCAGGATGACTCATTCATCTTCTTGAGTTCACATTCAGTCTCAGATACTTACTAGCTGTGTGACTCTGGGAAAGTCATTTGTCCCTGTTTACCTCAGTTTCCTTATCTGTAAAAATGAGCTGGAGAAGAAAATGAGAAATCATTTCAGTATCTTTGCCAGGAAAACCCCAAATGGATCATGAAAACTGAAATGACTGAACAGTAAAGGAGATTAATCAAAGCTGAACTGAACTGACGAGAAGTGACAGGCCATGTCCATCCCAGCTGCTACCGTGGAAAGTACAATGATACAAATATATCTTATAATCTACTGAGGCGAAACAACATATCAGTAAAACAAAGTGAATACAAAGTAACTTCTGTGGGAAATATGAGTAGGAGGAACAATTTGAGGGGGAAGGGGGGATCAGAGAAAGCTTCAGGGAGGAAGCAGTCCTTAGGCTGAGCCTTGATTAAACAGTCAGAGACTCCAGGAGACAGAAGTGAGGAAGGGGAGAATTCCAGGCGGGGGGACAGCTTGTGCAAAGGCATAGAAGTAAGAGATGTAATGATCATCCAGTCTGTTGCAAACTCTTTCATTATATTTTATGTATGGTATATATTAAATAGATTATATATTTATGTGTATATATAGTTATATATTATTTATTAATTATTTATTATGTTATATTGTCTTCCTTCAAAATCTGACTCACAAGTCCTATTCTTTTATCATCATCATCTCCACCATCACCATCATCATCAATAAACATTTATTAAAACCTACTATGTGCCAGGCATTGTACTAAGAACTGAGGGTGCAAAAAGAGGCAAAAGATAATTCCTGCCCTCAAGGAGTTTATAATCTAACAGGCTTTCATGAAGCCTTCCTTCACTCCATCTTACTTCCCTTTGGTAGGCAGGAAAATACTGATCATGGAAATCTTAGAAAATATTGATGATTATCCCTATAATCTTTTGAGCCAAACCCTAGTAGCATATCCTCTAGCCCATTTCCTACCAACTCACGGTCCCAAAATGGGTACCCAAGGTCAGGGCTCTCTGTGAGTCTGCTCTCCAAAACTGTAACTCATGAGCCTCTGCCAGTGTGTTCACCTTTAGTAGTAAGCCAGTTGACAAAATCAGATCAAGCAAAGGCATTTACTGAGACTGAATAGTAATAGCATCAGTTAAAAAAAGATGTCCCTCATAAACCTAGGGTACCCTCTCCCACAAATTCACACAGCATCAATGGGAAGAATAAGTGCATACATAGATAAAGCTCACTAGAAAAAGACACATGCTTACAGAAAACATGGCCAACTCACATCTCTACTGCTGCAGTGCTCCATGGCGTCTGGGTGGATCCACAGTGGCCTCCACTGGGCTGCCTAGGCTTGCTCCTCCTCACTGGGCAGTTCTAATCTCACTCCCTCCAACGTCGAGCTTAGCTGCAATCCTTAGGTGCCATCCTGACTTGCTCTTTCATAAAGAGCACAGACCCTTCCCTCAGACTGAGAGAAGCCTGGCCAGTTCTTTTCCCTCAGGGCTTTATCTCTGAGTGCTGCCACTTCTCTGGTGAAAGATGGAGGACAAAATCTTCCCAACAAATTTAATGCCTTGAGAGTCAGCCTTTCCTATCACAATTTTTCCTGCTATGGTCCCCTCAGTAAGAGGATGATGGACTGAATGGTGATGACTATCTTTTTGTATTTCCTAAATCTTCAACTAATTATTAAAAATGTTTCCCGGGTTCAGGGTTTCCTAGTCAGGGGGTGGGGGAGAGGGGGAAGAGAAGCTACTCTAAATCTCTCTAGTTGGTCCATGCAAATAAGTGGGCAGGGAAATGTTCCAGAGGCATTCTCAGGTCTGGGGACGAGGCTAATTCAGCTGCTTTTCTGACTCTTCCAAGGACAAAGGAACTACTCAAAGCCTCATGTCCCTTACAAGGTTCAAATTAATAAATCCAAAGTGTATTTGCACCTCTGTAAGGTGATCACCTTACAAGATCACCTCACCTGGCCAAGATCACTTCACCTGGTCAAGTCCCCTCACCTGACCAAGATCACCTCACCTGACCAAGATCACCTCACCTGGCCATGATCACTTCACCTGACCAAGATCACTTCACCTGGCCAAGTCCCCTCACCTGACCAAGATCACCTCACCTGACCAAGATCACCTCACCTGGCCAAGATCACCTCACCTGGCCAAGATCACCTCACCTGGCCAAGTCCCCTCACCTGACCAAGATCACCTCACCTGCCACACTCTCACATTTACTAATCAATTCTTAGTTCTTTAGGAGTCACGCTCCCTACCTATAGCTTTTTCCCTAATAAATTTTCTTATTTGTTAGCACTGGTGACAAGATGGTAAGCAAAAAGGAAGCATTTTCTTGAGTTTCTGTCTGCATATTGGACATCTCTTTCTAGACTCAGCCCAGAATTACTACTCTCCTCAGAGCCATGGATTAGCTTTCAGGTAGATCAAGGTTCAAGTCCTCCTTCAGACACTTATTGGCTGTGGGGCCCATCATCTGTAAAATGAAGAGTTGGACTTGATGACTCCTAAGTTTTTTTCAGACTCTAAATCTGTGATCCTATGATTTCAAACCTGAGTTCAAATCTCGCTTCATTCAGAGTCATAAGCTGTGTGATCCTTGCTAAGTCATTCAATGTCTCCAAGCCTCAAATGGCTCATCTGTAAATGGGAACAATAGTGGCCCCTAGTTTCTAGGGTAGAGTGAGACTTCAGCAGGCTAATGAAAGCCAAAAACTTTGTGACTCTTTGGGCTCTAGGGATTCAGCATTTATTGATGGTGATGATGGTGATGCCGATGCATCTTCTACCTTTAGAATTCTTAACCTGCCTTCTCCATGAAGCCTCCCCTGAATCCCCGAAGATTACTAATGCTCTCTCTCTCTCTGCTCAGTTTTCCTCAAACTCAACCTCTTTGTGTAAGGTGTTATGTCCAACCAAGAAACTGTTAGCTCCCTGGTTGTAGGGACTATTTCTGTTTGGGTCTGTGTCTCCCCAAGGTCTCACTGAATGCCTTGAACATAACACCATTGAACCTTAAAGGCCATCTAACCCCATATTTTACAGATGAGGACACAGGCCCAAAGAGGTTAATTCATTCACCCAAGTTTAGGCAGATGAGGAGTGGCCGAGTGGGTATTTGAACCCAAGTACCCTGTCTCTAAATCCAGGGCTGAGTTCTCTTCCCACATTGCCTACCACCGTTATAGGCATCCTCTTACTGGCCCCTCTGGACACTGGATGGCCTGCTGGCACCTCAGAACTTAATGGACCAAGACTGAATTCAACTAATCAAGGAAGATAACACAGAGGAGGCACTTTGCAAAGTCTAAAGCAAAATATGAATGTTCACTCATTTCCTCAAAATGTGCTCTTCTCCAAAATTTGTGTCTTCAGAAGAGAACTAGAGACAAAAAGAAAGACAGATAAATAAATGATAAAGTTAGATAGACAGATAAATGATAGATAAACAGATGACAGATAGTTGGATTGATGATAGCCAGATGAATGGATAAATGGATAGACAGATGAACAGGCAGGTCCGCAGACTCACCAACATAAGATAGGCTAGTCCTCTTGTGTCCAGTATGTACTCATATCCTCAGTTCAGGACATGCGGAGATGGTCCCTGTATTCCAAGATTCTATGTAGTTGTCTGAATCAGGGCAAAGAAGGCAAGTTATATATGATGCAAAAAGAAATCCTGATGTATAATTTTGTCATGTCTGTGAACTTAATTTACTTTCCACAATTTTCAGTTTATATTAAGAATTATAACATGGCTAGTGGGGCATCTATGAGGCAGTTGGAAGTGTCAATCTGACACTTGCCTGCCTTTATGATTTCACTGGTAAAAGGAACTCCCAGGTGAGGAAAGTCCCTCTACCAATGAAGGTCAACACCTTCCCTCCCACACCCATGTATAATCTTAGAGAATCCCCTCCCAACCCAGGGGCTGAGGACTTGGGCAACTTACCAGGATCATCCTTCTCAGTAGATGTCAGAGGCAAGATTTGAACCAGGCTCTTGGGGTTTGAGGCCAGCTCTCCAGCTATTTTCCATTTGAAGAACACCACATTGACAAAGGTTCCCCAGCATCACTTCCCTCCGTTTCCTCATCTAAAAGACTGAATTAAAAACACTTGTGTTACCTACCCTGACCTGTTTGTTGGGATGAAAGTACTTTCCCAGCTTGAAAGGACTTGGTGTGATTTCATCAGATAGGAATTCTCTCCCCCCCATGCAGATTGCTGGTCATCATATCATTTAGAGCCTTGGAGAATTGCCCAAGGCTCCAACCGGTATCTTCTAGACTCCAAGGCTTATCATTTGTCCACTAGGGCCATGATGCTCTTAGGATCATAAATGTAGCCCTGGAAGGGACCTCAGAGGTCATCTACCCCAACACCTTCATTTTACATTTGAGGAAACTGAGGCCCAGGAAAATGAAATTATTCATCCAAGGTCGCATAGGTAGCAATAGCCAGAGGATAATGCTCTAACTTCAGTCAGTGTTTTTTGCTGCTGCTGCTGCTGTAGTCCAACAAATCATCATTTCTAGAAAAATACTCTAGTTAAATTTTTAAAATGCTCATAGCTAGCATATATTCATCCAAGTCATGCTTTAACAAACTCCTAGAAAGAGTAATTGCCTCCACTTCCTCACTGTCACCTCACTTTTCAATTAGATCACACCCTTCCATTCAGCTGAAATCGCCCCCTCCCCAGTCACTGAAGTCTGAACTGCCAGATCCAAGGAATGGCCCCTTGCCCATTCTCCTACTCATGGCCCTGTTGATCCACCCCCTCCCTTAAATGCTCTCTCCTCCCTATGCTTGCAGCGACGCCCATCCTACTGATCTGACCAGTCCTTATCAATCTCCATTCTTGGTTGCTTCTCCTCGGCAGCATCCACCAGGCCTTTGGCCCTGGCCTTTTCCTTTCTTGTTCTATGCTCTCTCCCTTGTTCTTCACCACTCCCATGGCTTCACTTTATTGCAAATGATTTCCAAATCTATGTTTTAGCCTGTTTCTCCTCTAGGTTTCAGATTGACACTTCCAACTGCTTCCATGAGATTCCAGAGCTAGAAGGGGCTTTATTTTTTTTCCAATTCATTTATTTATTTTTAGGTTTCAACATTCATTTCCAAAAGATTTTGAGTTACAAATTTTTCTCCCTGTCCCATATCCCCAACCCCAATGGAAGGGACTTAAGATCATCAGTTGACCCAATCACTTCATTTTAAGACTGGGGACACTGGAGCCTAGCTAGAGTCCAGCTTTGGTGACTTTCCCAAGATCATCAGACTAGTAAATTGAAGAGTCAAGATCTGAACTCAGGTCTTCTGACTCCAAATCCAATACACTTTCTCCTGAATCAAACTGTATGTTGCTCTGACAGGTAGACACAACATTTTCCCCACCAAATTCCTCATCTTTTCTCTATGTGTCCCCTAACTTTCCTGTTTCTGTCCATGGCACTCATTCTGCCAATCATCCAGGTTGCCAATCTCATTGTCATCTCTTCCTCTGTTTCTCTCCTCGTCTTTGTTGTTCAGTCATTTTGATTGTGCTTGACTCATCACAACCCCATTTGGGGTTTTCTTGGTGAAGATACTGGAGTGGTTTGCCATTCCTTCTCCAGGTTATTTTACAGATGAGGAAACTGAGGCAAACAGGGTGAAGTGACTTGTCCAGGGTCACACAACTATGAAGTGTCTGAGGCTGGATTTGAATTCATGAAGATGAGTCTTCCTGACTTTAGACCTGGCATTCTATATGCCTTGGCACCACCTGGCTGCCCTCTCTCAACCTCCAACATCCAGTCAATTGCCAAGACCAAGACCAATTGCTTCTGCTTCACCAAATCGCTTCCATCTCTCCTTTCCAGTAACACTAGTAGATGCCCTTAGCACCCATAACCCAGACCACATTAGCCTCTTAATTGATCTCTCTCTGTGTACAGTTTGTTCCCTTGTCTGTCCAGCCTGGCTTGTCTTCCCCCATTAGAATGTAAGCTGTTCGAGGGAAGGGACTGTCTTACAAGCTTGAATGTGTATCCCCAACACAATGTTAGGCACATAGTAAATTCGTACTAAATGCTCTATCTATTACTGTATCTAGCTGGCCTTCATAATTCCAACAAAATAATCTTTCCAATGCCCAGATCTCTTCATGTCACTCTCCTGTTCAGGAAACTTCTGTGGCTCCCTACTGCTTCTAGGATAAAACCCAAACTGGGCATGGTGTTCAAGGTCCTCCAAAGTCTGACTACAGCATAGCCCTCCTGTCTTATTTCACTCTGGCTCCTTCCATGTCTGCTACTGACTCTTTCAGTCAAACTGGACCATTAGACAACCAACGGTGCCACAGTCTTGTCCTCTGCTCTCCCACCTCTTCCAGGCCTTCATACACACTATCACTGGTGGATGAAAGACACATCTTTACCTGCTTAAATCCTTCCCTGCCTTCGAGGCCCATCTCAGCTACTACCTGTTCCATGAAAACTGCTCTGAGTCCCCACCAGTAGGAACTCATTTAACTTTTCAAATTTGCTAAGAGCATCACATCTTAAATTCTCTTTTACTCTCATTGCCTTATGTCATAAGTGTGTTGTAGAGGTCATGCTCCTCCCTGCCTCCAAACTCCATGAGGGTAGAGACTGCGTCTTATTTCATCTTTGTATAACCAGCAGCCAACACAAGGTACATCTGTTGAATTGGAGTGAATTGTTCTCTTGCTCTGTTTGCTGGCATTGATTTCCCAAGGTATTTTGCCATGTTCAACTTAATCAGTGTTTCCAAGTTTTTGCTAGGTCTGGTTGGTCAGGACTTTGAACCCTAGGCACCACAACAGGGATGAGGAGGGAAGACTGAGAGCACCTGCATTTCTTTAACAGCATTCAAACACCTAAGCAAGAATAATTAAAGTTGGAGACTTCCTCCCCTTGGTGACCAAATCTCTGAGGAGTTCCTCCAAGGCCACCGACCCTGCCCCTTTCCTACCTTCCTTCAGTGTCCTGAGACCTTTATCATGTGGGGTGTTACCCCCTCTCTATCTCAGTTCCATATGGAATAGTACTCCAGGGTCTTCCCTGCCTCCTCAACTGAATTTATCTTTAAAATGTTTGTTGGAGAACACATCTCTGCTGATTGTTCCTGGTGTCAAAAACGCAGCATTGTTAGTTTTACCTGTCTGCTTTGTACAAAGACTGGAAGTTAAAGGTAGTATTGTAATTGGGCAAAGGAACTTCCTCAAGCAAGCCACTCAGTTAACTCCAAGGTTGTGAACCTGGGTGGTGATGTTGTGCCTCAACCCAAATCCCAGGTCACCTGCCCACCACCTGATTCATGGCCCACCTGTGCCCCACCATTAAGTCCCTCTTGATTTTGCCTATTTCTTCATAATATAATACCAAATTTTACAGCATTTATAACAAATTGTATACAGAAATTTCAGGACTTATAAACACATATTCAAGACCTGAAATTTAAATTTCTAAGAATAATGGCCAATTTAATAAACTTAAACTGAGTGATACTGGATTGCCTTACACAAAAATCACTTATAGCATGAATTTTACACTCAAAAGAAAGCTTTACATTGAATAATAATCACAATTAAGTCCTCTTCCCAATTTTTACCCATACAGACATTTTACTTAGTACATGCCATTTGAGTGAGTTCCATGGAAACCCAAACCAGAACACCTTTACAATTTCTTAGGGTGTGGATTTTACCTTACAATACATCTTAGGGGGAATTTATACAATAAATCAAGTAGCCAGAGCCAAAGAACACCATTGACGGTCTTATCATACATGTCCAGATTTTAATACTCTTAGAAAAATAAAATTATCACTTACAATTATCAATTTTTCTAACAGTTTAATTTTCCATTTTTCTTATTATAATCAGATCATTTTAAAATATGCTAGGTCAAAATGTTAACTGCTTTCTTTGGTTTTGACCAATTAAATGAATCTATATTCCCTACCATAACAGGTGAACAGGTGCCATTCTCAAATTTACCTAACACTAACCATCCAATTTTGCCCTCTCTCTTAACATTCAAAACTTCCTTGAACCCTCTCAACATGCTTAAACCATCTGATACTACACAAGAACACTCCAGGGTGGGGGTGGGAGAAACTCACCTAGTTTTAAGCTTTTTAAACTTTTCTAACTTTCACATTTTCGCCCAAGCCCTTATTTCTCTTTCCCAATCTTTCAAACCTATTGCTCAGACTACCTATATTCCTTTACATTCCAAATTAATCATACCCAATCTTCACGCTGCTCTATGCACCTTTAAAACTAGAGAATTTGAAAAACATATTCAAGGAGACTACAGAGGGCCTGAGGATTTTCAGGAAATGGGGGGTTTGGGGTCCTCCACTTGTAGACATCAGGAGTAGGAAAGAGAACAGATATCAGAAAAGAGCCCTTTCAGGAGGTCGCATCTCCTGTAGGGGACGATTGGCAGGGGTGTAGGAAGAAGGGGAAACCTGGAGCTGATAACCGATCCCTGCTGGAGTGTGGGGGGAGAGGAGTGATAAGTAACATTTCCAGGGCAAAGGAAGTGATCCCTCCCTTTTCTCATTAGTTTCCCCCTCCAGGCTCCAGATCTGGCCAGGACCTAGAACATAGAGGGGGAAAAGAAAGATTTCACACTGCCAATCCAACTAGCATATAAATTAACGGTGTAGAATCTTTCCCCTCCCATCTCCCTGTCACCCAGCAAAGGAAAAAAAAAGTTCCACTTTACTTCGGGCTAAACCAGAGAGATGTAGATTTGAGTGTATGCTCCAGGTAGTCTGCTACTGATTAATAAATCCACACCTAAATTTATCTTGAACCCAGGTCTGGGCTCCCTCTTATTCTCTGTGCAACATTGATACCCTAGACCAGGGGTTCTCCACCTGTGGGTTATGTTCAATGTGTAACAATGAAAATACATCCTGCAGAGCAGATAGATTCATAACAGTAGCAAAATTACAGTTATGAAGTAGCAACGAAAATAATTTTATGGTTGGGGGTCACCACAACATGAGGAGCTGTATTAAAGGGTCGCGGCATTAGGAAGGTTGAGAACCACTGTCCTAGGCAGAAATAAGGAAGGTAAGTTTAGGGCTGGATATGTGATTTTAGGAGTCGTCCGCACACTGGTGATGGTCGAATAATCCCGGGAGGGATGAGTCTCCGAGGCCCTCGAAGGATCTAAGGCCTGTCTGAAGACAATCTTTCTGAGGTCTAAAGAACCGCAGCATCTTCGATCAATCAAGAGAAGTGATGCTGTCCAGAGAGAGGGAATGGTAACTGTGTCAAAGGTGCAGAAAGAGCATGAAAAATGAGAGAAGAGAAACGGTCATCAGTGAGAAGGAAAGAGCTCTCTGGGTGACTTCGCAGAAGGCAGCTCCCCCGAGGGATGGGGCGGGCAGCCAGAAAGCAGATTAAAGAAGTGAGAAGAAAGTCAAGCAGCCGCTTGAGTCACGGGATCGCTTCCTCAGGATACCCTCCTGAAAAATCTTCCTCTTCCCCCGGGGCTGTTTTCCTGGCTCTCTCCACGTTCTCTGGGCCTCAGTTCCCTAATCTGCAGAATGACGGAGTCAGACGGGGTTGCCCCTATCGTCCCCGTCGGCTCCAGAGTGCCACGATTCTTTAGACTTTAAAAAGGGAGCCTTCTCCCTCGCCTTAGAACCTTCGCAAGGCTCCAAGGCTTTTCCAGCTAGAGTCAGTGACTTCCTCTTGAAAGTGAAGGGAGTTGCAAATGGGATAGAAAGGTGGTCCCGGGGTGCAGGGGAGGGCGGGGAGTCAGAGTCCGTGCCACGGCGGCCAGTCCCGGCTCCAGGGTCAGAGTCGCACAGTAGGGACTCCGTGGCTCCTCTTGGGCAGCCACGAGCACCCAGGGGCGCCCAGCCGGCCGACCCTCTATCGTTTCCACCAGAATCCCGGACAGAGCCTCCGGCCCCCAGCGCCCGGGAGGCGCCGTTCCTTCCCGGCACTGAGCCGAGCCAAGGAAGCTGGAGCAGAGGGGAGGCGGGGGGAGGAAAGAGGAGGGAGGCGGGTGAGCCGGTAGTTAGCTCCGCGGGACCTCGGCGCGGGAGGGCCGAGAGGAGGAAGAAAAAGGAGGGGTGGGCGCGCCAAGGCAGTGGGGCTGGGGGGAACCGAACCCAGGAGAAGCGGCCAAGGCCGGGCATTGGCCGGAAAGGGAGTACCGGAGCCTTCGGGCGGGGGCTGGAGGCCGTCCCAGCCCTTGGGCGGAGGGGAGGGGCCTCGAGCCCCTATTTGTGCCCGCGCTGGACGGCTTGCGGCTCAGAGCCGTGGGTCCTTGGTCACCTAGGTTGCAGCTGCCTCCGCCCCCGTAGGCCCCCACCCGCCCCCCGCTGCCATGCTCGCCCTCCCCCTGCGGCTGCCTGGCTGGGCCTGTCCGACGGCGGTGCTGCTCGTGGTGCTGCTGCCCGCCGTAGCCCAGGCCTTCTCGGGCCTCTGGCGATCGCTAGAGCCGGAGCGCCAGCAGCTGTGGCGGCGGCTGGACGTGGCACCCTCCAGCCCCATGTTCCAGCAGGCCGCCCGGGCTGCCCTCCATTACTTCAACTACCGCGCTGCCTCGCCCAGCACCTTTCGAACCCTGAAACAAGTGCGCAGCGGCACCGCCTGGGTGAGTGTGCCCGGGCCCCGGGGCCAGGGGGCGGCGGGCTAGGAGGGCGACTCGAGGAGCCCAGACCCCCCAGGGGGTCTCCTCCAGCCTTTCAGGAGCTCGCCGCAGAAGGCCCGGCATCCCGCGTCTAAATTCCCTCTGCCCCACGTCTGTACCCCAGCAGAATCCGGGCTTTAAGCTTCCCCGACCTCCTTCAAGCTTGTTTCCGAGTCTAAACTGCCTCAACTTGCCTGTTCCAACATTGCACAGTCTCCAAGTTCTAAACCTCCTAAAGCTACCTGTCGCAATGTCCCAAACCTCCTTGTATCCTAATCCTCAAATTACCTGCCCAAGCGTCCTCACCATCTTGAACCCAAAGTTAGCCGGCTCACCAGCCACGAGTTCTCAAGGTCCCTGTCTTAGCCTTCTAAACCTGCTGATGGTCCAATCCTAAAGCTTCTTGTTTCAGCAATCCCGAAGCTACCTGTCTCCCATTCTACATTCTAAACCTCCTGGGTTCAGCGTTCTAAAGTTCTCTGTCCCAGCGCTGTAAAGCTCGCTATTACTGAGTTCTAAATACTGCGGGCATCAGGACTCTAAAGTCCGCTTGGTCACGAGTCCCAAGCCTGCGGTGGCCACTACTTAAAGCTCGGGGTCAGCTCCCGAAGCCCACGTGCCGGAGGCGACCCCCCCGGAGCCTGGCACCGGCGTCCGTAGGGCAAGCGCCTTAGCAGCTCGAGTTTAAAAAGGCTGCCGCGTAAGTGGCTAGCTGGGAGGGGAGTGTGGGAGCTTAGATGAGAGGGCCGCGGCCGTGCTTCGCCATCTCAATCAGCAATCAATCAAGAAATATTTATTAAGCGCAAACTCCAAGTGCCAGGCACTGGGAGTGGGGTGGGTCGGGTGGGGAGAGGGCCGAGGGGGGAGAGGGATGGAGAGAGAGACAGAGACAGAGAGACAAAGAGAGAGGGAGGGAGAGGGGAGGGGGGGGAGTAGAAAGAAGGAAAGAGCAAACTTTATTAAGCACCTACTGTCTCATTCCACAAGTCTTAGTTTCAGGTCCCTCAGGTGGGTGGAGCTGACTGTAAATAGGGGATCTCAGAAAAGCCATCTGAGGCTGGATTCAAATCCAGGGCTTCGGACAGACACTGGCCGGGTGATCGCATACTAACTGAGACCTGGGAAAGACCTGAACTTAAAAGGCCAAGGTCTCCCACTGCACCGAGGGCCATCGCCAGTTCTCCTGAACCATGTTCTTGTCTGCTTTGCTAGCCGGAATTTCCCCACTGGGAGCTCCTTATGCCAATGGAATCCCAGGTCCAGTCCAGGAAAGAAAAATTAATCATTAAAGGGCAAAGATTACATCATGACTTTTAAAAATATTGCTGACAAGCACCAGATTTACCTTAAATATATAGCAAACAAGCCCTTCTGTCTTCTTATAGGACCTCCCAGTAGCTTACATCTGAATATCCTTAGCGTCCTCGGGCAGCTAGGTGGTGCAGTGGACAGAGCACTGGGCTTGGAATCAGCATCTTTCTGAGTTCAAATCCAGCCTCTGACTTTTAGCTGTGTGATCCTGGGCAAGTCACTCGATCCTGTTTGCCTCAGTGTTGAGGGAGCACATTGGACTTGGATTCAGGAAAACCCAAATTCAAATTCAGCCTCAGACACTTACTAGTTTGGTGACCTTGAGTGAGTCACTTGAATTCTGCCTGCCTCCGTTTCTTCATGGGGTTGAGGTTTTCACCAGTAGGGATAAAATGACACATTTGTAAAGTGCTTTGCAGACCTTAAAGTGCTATATAAATGCTAGCTATTATAGTCATTACGATTCGTTGCCCTGTCACCTTCTGCATAGATACTCTTGAGAGCCATGTTTTCCTGCCCAAACAGCAAAGCCTGCAGGTTCAGGCCCTGCAGTTGCAGTACAGAGGAAGCAATTTAAGGCTTGTAAAGTCCTTCGCTTATGTTTCCACATTTGCTCCTCACAAAAATCCTGTTAGGTTGGTGTTGCTATGAAACCCATTTTACAAAGAAAGAAGCCAGGCTGAGGGTAAGTAACTTGCCCAGAGTCATACAGCTAGAAAGTGTCTGAGTCAGAATTTGAACCTGGGTCTTCCTTGGTCCAAGCCTGTTGCTCTGAAGTCTCATTCCACCTCGTTCTACTACCTACTTCACTGTGCTGATCTAAGTCAGAAGCTTTGTACCTTTCAAAGTGCTGAGAGAATTCTGGGCTGTTACATCACATGTGATATTCATTGCGTTGTATTCTATCCTGTTATATCATATCTTATTCTGCATTATTGTATTGCTTAAGTATATCATAGGAGCCCTGAGTTCATCAGATTAGATGCTCCCTCCACTGCCACAGTTCTTAGCGTCCCTCCCCCCCCCCCCCCATGATTCAGCGACTGGTTTCTCCAGTTGATGTGACCATGGCCCCTTGGCCAGGGAATCAGCTTTTCCAAACTTAGCCGGGTTGGCCCTCCCATTGCTGGACCTATCCTCTGAAGCTGCCCAGTTTGGTAAGACCTAACAGAACTTATGTTCCCTTGGCCTATTCTTTGAGAGCCCAGGGTCAGTCATACAGAGACAAGGGGATAACTGGAGAAAGCTTGGTGCTGCCTGCACAGAAACTAACCAGAGGAAGAAAGAGGAAGAAAGAAGCTATTCCTCTGAACAGTTCCCAGGGTCCATCCTACTGATTTCATCAATGTGATGAACGTCCATGGTGGAAACTCTCTCCATGGACGTGATCACATACTGAGACCTGGGAAAGACCTGAACTTAAAAGGCCGAGGTCTCCCACTGCATGAGGGCCATCGCCAGTTCTCCTGACCCATGTGCTGCCATTGTACTACTCTGACTGGAGGAGAGCCTGAGGCTAGTGACTTTGCACAGTCCTGCCTCACTTAAATCTAATTCACTTGCAAGTCACCCATCTGATGTCATCAGTCCTCTAAATCCATCATTTCCAATTGGAGAGTTGCCTGGGGCAATGAGAGTCATTCAACCACTTTGGGTCTAAGGCAGGACATGGACTGATGATTCCCTGACAATGAGCATGGCCTTCTACACGATATGCCATGCCAGCTCTCTCTTTGAAAAATAAATAACCTCACTTTCTAACTCCCACAAAGGAGCTCAAAGTACCCCTGAAAAACCCAGTATTTTCTCTCTCCACAAAGAACTAAATTGCTGTATCCTATTTCTAATAAGTTAACTATCACATCACGTTCAAAGCATCTTATCCTCTTTAACTTAAGGAAAAGAACAGGCACCAGGAGACCAGGGGAACTTGCCAGCCACCGGGCAGACCATTCTCATTATCTTTGGAGAAGCACTGCATTACCCTCAAAATGATCAAAGGAACTCAGTCCAATAAGCTGGGGTGGCAGGAGTCTCTGGTGACAGAAAGCTCTCGGGGAATCAGTGAGAAGGAAACCAGGTTGCCTGACACTCCTTCCACTTCATGGCCAGTGACTCATTCCTGTCTCTTACCATTCCATCCTCCTACCATTCATTCAGTAAACATTTATTAAGCACCTGCTATGTGCTGGGTGTTAAAGGAAGCTTGGTACTGTGGTTTTGTTGGTAATAACCAACAATGTTTTGGGACTGGAGTGCCCAGGTTCTATTTGCTTTCCTTTTGGGTGGTGGCTGCCTAGATTCATGGGAGAGCAGGGGGGCATTCCTTTTTTTGTTTTTTTGAAAGGGGGTACATAGGGCAATTGGGGTCACATAGTTCATGTTAAGTGTCTGAGGTTAGATTTGAACTGAAGTCCACCTGACTCCAGGCTGGTACTCTATTCACTGCACCACCTAGCCACCCTGGAGCATTCCCTTAGAGTAAATGTGAGCACCTGTTGGCTAGCCCTTCCTAAAAGGCACAAGAGTCAGTCAGCAGGCATTTATTACCCACTCACCAAGTGCTGGGCATCGTGCTAAGTGCTGGGCATCGTGCTAAGTGCTGGGCATCGTGCTAAGTGCTGGGCATGCAAAGAAAGTGAAAAGACAGTCCCCATTCTCAGGGAGCTCACAAGGGGAGGGACGGATAGGCAGCATTCAAATAATAAGGCACATAGGAGACTCGGTGCATAGCGTGGGTGGGAGCCACAGGGACCTGGGAAAAGGCTCTTCAGGAAGGCGGGAATGGCGCTGAGTGTTGAAGGAAGCTGACTGGCACTGGGAGGAGGAAGGTTGTTTCAGGCATGGGACCCAGCCGGGGTCAGAGTCCTGAGACAGAAGATGGTGTGGCTTGGGGGACAAGCGCTGCTGGATCCTTGAGCGCAGGGAGGGCAGGAAGGTGTGAGAAGACTGGAAAGGTAGAAGAGAGCTTAGGGAGGGTGGCGCTTCAGACCGGAGAGGTCTATATTTGATCCTAGAAGCAACAAGAAGCCTTTGGAGTTTATTCATGTTGGGGCCTAGGGAGTAGCCTGGTCAGATGGTGCTTTAGGAAAACCACCTGAGAACCTGAGCAGAGGATGGGCAGGGATGAGCAGAAACTTGGGGGAAGGCTAGCTAGGCTATGTCGGTGGTTCAGGTGAGACAGGATATGGGAGTGGAGAGAGGGGACGTGTGTGCCGGAAGTTGTACAGGTAGAAACAACAAGACTGGACAACAGATTCGCACTCTGGGGTGACACTGGAGGTCACCCAGGTGGGGGGTCCGGCCAGATGGTGGTGCCCCAGTAGAGCAGGGACGTGAGGAGCCTGGCTTACCTTTACTCTTCTTTTCCCATCTGTAAAATGTACATAAAAGATGTTCTTGCCACGTCACTCGTCCATCCTGGGACTCAGTTTCCTCATTTGTAAAGCCAGAGGAGGAAGAGCAGGTGAACTTTTCTCCAAGGTCCTTCCAAGTCTAAAGTTCTTGAGGTCTTAAGTAATCCTGTTGTTGAATTTTTCTGGAAACACTAGCGGCCTCTAGTGGGGAAAAGCCACATTAGGTCTGTAGGATCATAGCTTAAGATCAGGGACTTCAGAGACATTGCAAGGCCAGAGAAGTGCCCAGGCTCACCTGGTAACAGAGGGAAAATCTGAACCCAGACCCAAGTCCAGTGAGCTTTCTGCTATGCCATGATGATCCTTTCTTAATCCATCTGTCTTAGGGAGCAGGCAAAGCCTGGCTAATGTGGACGTGACTTCTCAGTGATGTCTGGATAGACCGGGGTTCTCAACCTGTGGGTTATGTTGAGTTTGTAACAATGAAAAGAGATCCTGCACATCAAATATTTACATTATGATTTGTAACAGTAGCAAAATTACAGTTATGAAGTAGCAAAAAAAATAATTTTATGGTTGGGGGCCATCACAACATGAGGACCTATATTAAAGGGTCACAGCATTAGGAAGGTTGAGAACCACTGGGATAGAATGAAAAAATGATATGTGTATGTTTGTGCCCATGTGTGTACATGTATGTATTGTGCATGTGTGTGTGTGCGTGTGTGCACATCTATATGCAAAGAAATGGGCATTCACACACTGCCCTTCTGTTTCCCCAGCACTTAGCCCAGCTCTTGGCACACAGTAGGGGCTTACAACATTCTTATTGGGCAGTGAGGTGGCAAAGTGGTTAGAGTACCAGGCCTGGAGTAGAAGATTCACCTTCCTGAGCTGAAACCTGGTGTCAGACCCTTCCTAGCTGTGCGATCCTGGACAAGTCACCCTGTTTTCTCATTGGTCAAATGAGCTGGAGAAGGAAATGGCAAACCACTGTAGTATCTTTGCCAAGAAAACCCCAAAGGGAGTCACAAGGAATCAGACATTGAAAATAGCTAAAACTCCACTCAAATCTGTATCTATAAAGAGCTTTGTGTATGTACGTACAGCCCTATGTTGACAGGAATAGAGTGGTCCTTCTCTCATCCAGGTTACAGTTTAGTGAACATACTAATACATATACCCAAGTAAGTACAGATCGATCTTATGAAAAAATGATACCTTCCGGAGAAGGAAATACCCAACCACTCCAGTAGCTCTGCCAAGAAAACCCCAAACGGGGTCAGGGAGAGTCTTTCACTGCTGAAAACAGCTGAATGACAAAGAAAAAATGCTTCCTGACTGACCACAAAAGTCAGAACACCAGTACGCAGCATCCCCAAAGTAGGGAACCCCAGCTCCGGGGCTACCTGGTGTGCTTCAGTGTGACTATCACTGCGTCCCAGTGCTCTGCATAAATGCAAACAATTCCAAATGACTGTGAAGAAGAAAGGAAGCCAAAGCAGTGTGAGCTGTCCTAGCAGGGATGGATCTGTGCTCCTGCACCTCTTCTCCACCCCACCCATCTGCCCTGTGACTGACCATCCAAAGCTGCGCGTTTGTCATTGATGAGGCTGCCATTTACAGAATGCTTTCAAGTGCTTTATGGACCTTGTCTCCTTTGCATCTCACAATGACCCTGGGAGGTAGGGATTCTAGCCCCATTTCACCAAATGCAAACACTGGGGCTCTGAGAACTTCAATGATCGCCCATTAAATGATCTTCATCTCGCAGCCAGAAAATGCAAAGGCTTCAGTTTGGGTCTTCCTGACACCAGGTTCAGTTGTCTATTCAAATCATAGGGGACAGGATTTAGAAGTGCAAAGAGGTCATCCCACTCATTTAACAGATAAAGAAACCGGGGCCCACTGGTGACACGGCCTGGCCAAAGTCAGACCAGTAATAAGGAGCAGGGCTGAGATTTAAAGCCAGCGTTCTCTGTTACACCAAGGAGAGCTTCAGGAGATGAACAACCTTCAGGTGACCTTGGCCTCCTGAGGCCATTCTTCAACCAGCTAAGCTAAGTAGATTTAGATGATACAACAAGAAACAGCTTGAGGAACTGGCCTTTGCAGCTCAGTCTTTCTAGAACAGAAGACATTTTGTTTTGTTTTGTTTTGTTTTGCTTTTTGGAGGGCAGTTGGGGTTAAGTGACTTGCCCAAGGTCACACGGCTAGTTTTGTGTGTGTGTGTGTGTGTGTGTGTGTGTGTGTGTGTGTTAGTGTCTGAGGCCGGATTTGAACTCAGGTACTCCTGACTCCAGGGCCGGTGCTCTATTCACTGCGCCACCTAGCCGCCCCAAACAGAAGACATTTTACCATGTGAGGAAGTGTGCCCCACTGTCTTCACATAGCAACATAATGCTGAATGATGGCAAGCATTTGTAGCTCCAGGGGCCACTTTGGGGGGCTATTAAAAGGTTCCTTCAGCCCCTGAGTTTTGGGATGACTACGTGGGCCTGACTGCTTTGATGATTTATTATTTGATCTGTGCTGATTCAGGGCAACTAACTACTTTTCAAAGGCTGTGATGTGAATCAGAAGCTGACCCACTCTCCTAGTCTCATCTTCTCTGTATGGTCTGTCTCTCTCCAGCAGCGTCTCCCTAACCCCAATCTAGCCCAATGCTTAGAATGTGGGGTCAGTTGTCTAGCCTCCAGATTCATCCGCTGCAGCCTTGGGATTCTGATGTCATTGCTACATCACCTCCTATGACTCTGGACAAGAGCTATGATAGGTATAACCCTGAGGTCGTGCTGCAGACCAAAACTTCCCCATATGGGACAGGCATTCCCCAATGGCTGATCTCTTCTCCTGCCTTCTCTGTGCGTGCAGGCTACCCACAAAGAAGGCTCATCCTCAGGGTTTTCTCAAGGACACCCTCGGCCATGGATGATCTTAACAGAAACCATAAGTAACTCTAGGCAGCTGGTAAAAACTCGTTGAGATGGTGGAAGTTCTTTTTCATGACATTTTGAATTAAAATGTCATCTTGACTCCCCTGCCGTTTGGCATTTCCCGATTTTCCTGCTCTTTATTTGTTGAGCCAGAATCCTGGCCTCAGCGTGGGTAGTGGAAAGTCACAAAGAGAAATGCTAGTGTAATCTCTCCTCCAAAGGTCCTTCTTTACTAAGCAGGGGCCTTGTCAGATGCTTCTCTTCTCCCCTGGAAACCTCGAAAAAAAGACCGAGAAGAGAGGAAGCATCCAGTCAACACTTGTTAATTGAGTTTTCCCCAATACTGGTTTATCAGCTGCCTGAACAAAGGCATAGCTGGGACGCTTATCACAGCTGTCGATGACAGGAAGCCAGGAGGGAAGACAGCATCCGCATTGGGCAGGCGACTGAGCCAGATGCCCAGGATGTCTTGGTAGGCTGGAATGATGGGCTAAGGCTTGACGTGGGAGTCAGAAGAAAACGGGCTTGGGTCTGGCATTTAATGCTCAATAGCCAAGTGACCGTGGGGAGTCACATCTTGGAGCTTTAATGTTTTCATCCTTAGGTTGGGCATCACAATTCCTGCTGTGCTCTCTTCACAAAGCTGGTGTAAGGATGAAATGAAATAAATCTCAAAGCGTTAGATGGCAGGGAGGGACATACATGAAACACCTATTGTGTACTGGTACTAGGGATGCAAATCTAAGCAAGCAAGACAGCTCCAGCCTTCAAGACCCTGTTTTCTAATAGGGCAAGACAACACACAAGGGGAGAGAGGAGGAAAGGCTACAGTGGAGGTGGTCTGCAAGTGGTGTGGTGCCAACCTAAGGCAAAGGTCCCCTATTGGAGACCAGGATGCTTCCAAGGATGGGGTCTAAGGCTCCTGTGTAGTAGAGGCAGAGACGGCCAGGAGGTGATGCTTGGCCATTACATCCTCATATGTACATGTAGACTACATGCACACACATAATACATATACATGTGGACATATAGAAGCTGCCTATCTTGGCACCTGGCGGCTGCCACAGTCTGGTACCAGCATCTCCTCACACCACACTGCATCACCTCCTCTAGTTTCTCCCTTCTCCCCAATATTTTCATTGTGTTGTTGCCCATGCAGGCTCCTATTCATAAAATGGACTCCCTTCGGGGTCCTTCCCCTGTGAAGTCATTCCTGGTGCCCCAGGTGACAATGCTGTGCTCCTCAGTCATCATTGAGACATGGGGTTTGGACCCATCTTCTTAGCTCCAGTCTGGCACTCAGTGCCCAGCGTCATGCCGCCTCGCCAGTGAAAGGCTCCTCTCTGTATTTCTCCCTAAAATAATTATGGGAAGAATCTCTCTTATGGGACTTGGAGCTGGCTGTGTTTCCTCCTCCAAGAGGAAACTCCTTAATAGTGTGTTAAGGCATGTTCAGAACCTCCGTTTCTTCCTTGTACTGTTCTATCAGCTTTGTGAGCTCGGCTGTGAAGAGGAGGGGTTCAGGCAATGCTGTTCTAGCATCACCCACTAGGTGATGTCTTTGACCTTGAATTCTCATAATTGTTATTTGGAAAATTATGGCGCCAGAGCTTGCTATCAAGGAGTGAGCTGGGGACCATGGGTGTGGCATGTGGCATACATTGTCAGACAGGATTGGTTTTACTGACCTGCTTTTTTTCTTTTTGTGAAAAGGGCTGGATTGCTGGGTAGAAGAGAGGGAAGACAAATACTCAGATATGAGGTGATATAAAAATAAAAGATCATTTTGTAAAACTGTTCACAATTAAGGTTTATTTACTGAATGAATGGGATAGAAAGTAGTTTTTTAATGTGAATTTTTAAAGCTGGTAGAGCTTGTTCTAAAATCATATCTACCTATGAATAAAATTTATCTACTGCCTGCCTGACAAGTAGCTAGGCAGCCAGCACTTACAGCCCCCCAGTGATGGGAAACCACCATCCTCCAGTCCATTGCCCCAGGAAGTTCTACATGTTAAGAAGTTTTGCCCTCTTCCACGGAGCTGAAATCTCTTTCTTTGTACCTTATTATTATGGGATTTTAGAGACAGGAGTAACTAGAGAGAATGCATAACCCATTTCCATAGTGAGAAAAACCGAGGCCTGGATAGACAAGAGAGGAAAAAGCAAAGCCAAGATTCCAACTATGTCCGGTGAGTTAGTTAATTCAGTGTGTCTTCCATCACACCATCGCACCTTATATTCCTGGTTCTACTTCTGAGGCCAAGAAGAATCAAATTGTGGCCCTATAACATCTGAAGATGCCCATTGGATCCAAGGATTAGGATCCTTGCGGTTTGGTTCGGTTTTGGTGGTCAGGAATGATTTCTTGGACTAGTAGAGCCTGGCGCTCAAGACCATGCCTATCCTCAGTAGCTAAGACCCAGAAGAAGCAGCTGAAAAACAGGTTTGACAGTGAGACTTTGGGGTGGCCAAGTTCACCCCTTGCTCTTGAGATAAGTGAAATGAGAGCTAGAGATCTGGTCAAGTGCATATACTGGAACTTCTGCTATGGGAGCTGGGCAGACTCCATGGCTAGACTTGATTTCTGTTATATCAGCTCTCATTGTCTTGGAGAAAAGGAAATTGGAACTAGGGTGAGCACCAGCCAAAGCGGCCAGATTGCAGGAGCTGTCAGGCCCAGAAGGTGAGAGGTACTTGTCCTGCATAATTCTGCACTGGGCAGATCAGTGTTCAGGCTGGGTGCCACAAAACTTAGAAAAGCTATGGAGAAACTTACCTGTTCTTTAGATGAGCACTTTTCAAACTTTTTGGTCTCGGGACTCTTTTGCAGCTAAAATTTATCAAGGACTCTCTGCAAAAGTATATGGATTGTATCTGTCTGTATTTACCGTATTAGAAATTAAAACATCTTAGTATTAATGTAAAATAGGTTTTACCTACTGGATTCCCTGGTAAGGTCTCAGGCAACCCCAGATCACACATTAGGAATGGCTTCTTTAGATCATCTTAAACCCAATTCTTCCAAATGGGTCCAGTTCCACAAAACCAGCTTTAGGAAATGACACTCTTTCCTTCAATCGGAAGAGATTGGTATCTGTAATTTCTAAACACAAATGCTAGAAGAAACAGCCATGGATAGAAACTAATTTTTTTTAATGTGAATTTTTAAAGTCAATAGAGCTTGTTCTAAAATCAGATTAAAGAAATCAGTCCTTGGCAACCAAGGGGAGTTGGGATGGAGTCCAAGGATAAGCAGCGTTTTCCTTTGGAGCATGATTATGTCCTTTCTACAGATCAGCTTCAGGCAGCATCGTGCATCTGGAGACGAGAGTACATAAGGCTGCATGATCTGAGTGGGCTCTTGCACAAAAAACAGAGGCTTCTTTGGCAATAGGATCCTTGAGCTAGTAATGTTCTTTTCCTGATTTCGATGCCAGTGGTGGGTGGTTTTCATTGTTCTCAAAGATTAACCAGGTAAATGAATTTTTTAAATGTCCATTTTTGAAATCAGTCAGTATTTTTTTTTTTTGCTTTTTGGAGGGCAGTTGGGGTTAAGTGACTTGCCCAAGGTCACACAGCAAGTTTTTTGTGTTAAGTGTCTGAGGCCGGATTTGAACTCAGGTCCTCCTGACTCCAGGGCCAGTGCTCTATTCACTGCGCCACCTAGCCGCCCCAAAATCAGTCAGTATTACACTCAGAATATCCACATTCCTCATTCTTTATCAGTTCCACAGGCTGTAACTCTGCCCCCTGCCCATGGCTCTTTCTGCATCTACTTCCTTGTTTTTCAACATCTACTCCGTACACAGAACGTTTCACATGTGGATGATCTGGAACAGTGTTGGGAGTGAGGAGAGTTCTTAACTCTTTTGTGGCTCTCACTCTCAAATTCAAACTGTTTCCAAATGGTGAGTTGGAGGGGTCAGACCAGGGGACCTCTAACATCTGCTCGTGGTTCAGGAGCCTCATCAATCCCCTCCACGGTACATCTGACAACCCATCCAATCTTATAGCCACCAGCCCATGTCAAGCCCTGTCACTTTCTACTTACTGCACTATTACACTACAGTTTTCTGACTGGACTCCCAGCTTCTATCTCTCCCTGCTCCAATCTGATCAATAATCACTTATAAAGTGCCTTCTATTTGCCAGGCACTGTGCTCAGCACTTACAAACATTATCTCATCCGATTTCAAACAACAGTGGGAGATAGGTACCATAACTACCTTTGGAGGCAAACAGCAGTAAATGACTTGCTAGTAAGTGTCTCAGGCTAGATTTGAACTCTGGTCTTCCTGACTCCAGGTCCAGCACTCTGTCCACTGGGCCACCTACCTGATTTCTGTGAGGCTCCAATAAGTGAACATGTGTCAAGTACTTTTGCACACCTTAGAGCTGCACATAACCGCTGGCTATCATTAAGAGGAGGAGTAGGAAAAGGAGAGAGCTTTGCTTGCCAAGCAGAGTGTTGATAGGTTCTTTCCTGGATTGGCTTGAGAGTCATTGGACTGGACTGAGTTGGGGGGAGGGGTGATGGGCTTTAGGAAAATCCCTTTGGCAGCTGACTGGGGGAAATCCTGAAGGGGAGGGAGAGTCAAGGCCAGGAGGGAGGAAGGCCAATGGGAAGGTTGTTACAATGGCCAAGGCCAGAGGGGATGCGGGTCTGAAATAGGGTCAATGGCTGCCACAATTAAGAGAAATGTTGGGAGGCTGAACCCCAAGATGTCACAGTGGTTGGATATGTGGGTGTGAGTGAGGATGGGGAGTCCAGGACGATCCTGAAGTGGTAAGTCTGAGTGACTGAGATGATGGTAAAGTCCATAACATAAGAGACAAGTCTAGGAAAAGAGAGTCTGAAAGAAAAATGAGAGACAGGGAGAGCACAGGTGCATTTATTAAGCTAACTTGGTACCCAAACTCTGCCTCAGGGCTCATTACAAATACAAGCAAAATGAGACCTGTGCTGCCCTCAGAAAGCTTACATTTGATTGTGGATGGAGAAGCGGCAGGCCCACCAAGCCACGTGGTGTGGAGGTGGACAAACACGGCAGCCAAGGCTTACCCTGGAGAGCCAAGGATCCCAAGGCAGTCTAAGCTTATGGTGGGATCATGAGCTACTTTGAACATGTGGATCTGAGAGGCCTACAGGGCATGCAGGTGGCCCCAGATGTGAAATTGTAGCTCAGGAGAGAAACTAAGGGTGAAAATCTCAACCTTGAAATTACTTGTATAGAGATGATGCTAGAATCCAAGAGAGCTGCTGGGCCACCCTTTGGGTTCCTGTGAAGATGAGGAAGGATCGTTTCATGTACTGCATCAGGATGCTGAATGACTAGGACAGTAGCAGGCACACAGTAGGCATTTCATAAATGTTAACTCACTGATTACACGGTTAAATTAAAACAAAAGATTAGAAGCTCCCTGAACGCAGGGGCAATGGCCATAACTCTTGCTGGTTCCATCATTCAAGGCTGATTCCACATTATTCCTTGCTCACCCATTCCCTGTTTTTACCAATGGACCCTATGGAAGTCACTTAACCCTGTTTGCCTCAGTTTCCTCATCTGTAAAATGAGTTGGAGAAGGAAATGGCAATCCAGTCCAGTATCTTAGCCATGAAAGCTCCAAAGGGGGTCACAAAGAGTCTGATATGACTGAAGACCCATCAAAGGGACCGTACAGCTTTGCTGCTCTTTGTCATTAGGCAAGTCAACTCACCTGTTTTCTCCTCTGTAAAATGGGGTGAGATGTGTGGACTGGACAATGGGATAGTGCCTCCCAGCTCCCCCAGTGGGTGGTGAAACAACCCCAAAACCACTCGCCAAAGACACCGGAGAGATGCCATTTGGTGACCTCTGATCAGGCAACTTTCTGACTTGTGTCCAATTCAAAACATTCTGTAAATATCATCTCCTCACTCCTTCCTGCGGGCTGGAAAGCTCCAGGGTCTCTTCCTTTGTTTGACTTTCTGCTTTACAAAAAAAGAGCCTGGTGCTGGAAAATGTGACTAACAAGCATTCTCTGCTCCTGGCTGTTGACAAAGCCTGATGATAATAAAAGTTAAGAGAGAAAGGATGTCAAGAATTCTCATCTGTCTCCCAGATGATAAAACTAGGCAGCAGGAGGGATCAGGGTTCAGGGAGAGATAGAAGAGAACTGGTAGGAAAGAAAAGAATGCACCGATGCTTTGTACAGCTCACAAGTGCAATCGTGGTGGCCCTGATTCAAGTCAACAAATATTTATTAAGCACTTACTGTGAACTGGTCCCTCCCTGGGTGCTGATAATTAGGCTGCAGACTTCTCCATTAGACTATAAGCTCCTTGAGGGCAGGGACTGTCTTTGGTCTATTTTTGTACCCCCCCCCCTGCCAATGCTTAGCATAGGGCCTGGTATGTAGTAGGCACCTAATAAATGCTTATTAATTGATTGCTGATAATGTCAATATAAAACTGAAACAATCCCTGCCTTCAAAAAGCTTACATTCTGTTGAGGGTAACATGTATAAAAATAAGTAAAAATAAAACTATACTCAAGTTAATGGGGGGTGGCATCCCATAATGCAGCCCTCTCCAGCTTGCCATTGATAGGTAAGGCTGTCACAGATGAGATTTCCACTGAGCTGCCTCCTCTGCCATAAGCCATTTCTGAGTCCTTGTCCTCTGGGGAATTAGGGCTCCCAGATTTTTGGGAACCTGTCTTTGGAGCTTCCAGGCTGGGGTAGAAAACTTAGGGCCAAGTTAACCATCAAGTCAGCATGTGCTAACCTTTGAGCTAATGGCAGCTCCTCATTTACAGCAGCCAAGATGATGATTGAGATGGGAGAGCAGAGGTGCAAGATGAATGACACCCAGTGTTGGAATGACTCTCCAAAGAATATCTCCTTTATGAGAAGAGAGAGTGCCCCGGACCCGCCCTGGCTGTGACACCCTGTGACAATCAGTCACTGCTCCTCATTGGGCTCTAACCTCAACAGAAGCAGGGCCACTAATGCCTACAGAAGGATCTCTGCGGCCACAGCGTTGGACTTTGTTTGAAAATGTGATCTTATCTCTGTTCTCCTGCGCTTCTATTTCTAGGGTTAAACCTTTCCCAATTATATCTTAAGCTGGTTTGGGCTCCCTGAGCAAGTGCTGACCCCCTTGCTCTAGGTCATGCTGGAGCAAAGCTGCTCATCTCCATTGGTCCAAGAAGTTTGCTCACCATCCCGTGCCTTCATTCCTTCCAATCCCTAAACCCCCCATTTTCAGGACCCATTTGTAAAGGGCTCCTGGGGCTCTGACCACTCATTCATTAGTACCTCAAGATCTGGGACCTCATCAGTGTGGAGATCCCTTTTATCAGGCTTGACAACTTGTCAATCAAGCAACAAGTGCCTACTGTGTTCCAGGAACTATACTGGGTGTGGGGGATTCAAGTAGCTATGTGGAACAGTGGAGAGAGTGCTGGGGCTGGAGACCTGAGTCCATATTCTATCTCAGATACTTCCGAGCCCAGTCCCCTCACTTTATAGATAAGGAATCCAAGTCCCAGAGAAGAATGACTTACCTATGGTCACACAGCCAGGATTTGAGCCCAGATTCCTTTTGGTCTTCAAAAGTGTCTCTGGCTGCCTAGTCCTTTCCCTGCATCCCACCAGATGACAAGCATCTGTGAAATCAGTGAGACTGGTCCTTGGAACTGACATACAGTCCATCACTGGACCCATACTAAAAGTCTGGCAATCTGCTGGGATGGCCTTTGAGGACCCAGGGTCATCTTCATGTCATGATGAGGCATCAGAGGAGAACCTCAGTGGAAGATGAGATGGAAGCATAAGTTCATCCCCATCATCACCACTGTACCTTCATCATCACCACGTCACCATCACTATCTCAGCACAAATTCTCACTCCACTCTACCCAACAAGCAATCACCCAAGAGACCCCAAGAGAAGAGAGATGTCCTGAAGGCCATTTTGGCTCTGCTTTGAGGTCCCAATAAAAGGCCAGATCCTGAGGGGTCTTAGAGGACATCAACTCCAAGCTTCCTCATTTTTCAGAAGAGAGGTTAAGTGATTTGCCCAGGGTTACATAGCAAGTCAGAGGTGGGATTCAAACCCAGGTCTTCCCAACCTCAGGCCCATTACTCTATCCACTGCCCTACAGTCTTTCTGGCATATTGTAAATACTTAATAAACATTCAGTTGAATGGAACTACCTCCCAATGAAAATCCACTATTTCCCAATTCATTTTGAGATGCTGGTGCTAATGATAATTTCAAGCCCAATGTTCTCCCCCTACTAAAACACTTTGACAATTGATTGCCAATTTAATCATTGTCTCTTTTACTTGGTATGGGGGCCATAGATCACCTCAAAGCTAGGAAGGCCTGGGTTCAAGTCTTGCCTCTGACTTGTGCTGGCTGAGAGACCCTGAGCCAGTCACTGGACCTCTTTCAGCTTTAGGCGATTCTCTAAGACTGTAGGAAAGGTGCTAACTTGAATTGGTAGGAGTTTCCTCAATGGGACTTCCCTATCCCAATGAATTCCCAAGTCCAGTGTGGATGCCTATGTGAACATTACTGGCTTGTACAACTTCTGGAGGGCAGACTCCATCCAGGTTGTCTCTGTATCCTGAGAGCCTTGCATGGTGTTTGGCCTACACTTATTAAACAGCATTTGGTAAATGTTTGTTGAAAAGCCCGTATACCACTCTCTCCTAGGAGACCCTAAAAAGGAAAGAAAGAGCTAATGTAAATACACCTCATCCTCCCCTCCTGGAGCACTTCTGCTGTGGAGATTTCAGAGCCCAGAGAGGAGAAGAGATGCCGTTTCCTATCTCCCATCCTCTGAACAGTGTGACTGCTCAATGCTTATCTCTAAAGAGCTTAGTCAGACAATGATAGGAACCTCTGAGTCATCTTAGGGAGGAAAAAGGAAGGGGGGGGCCCTTTGTGGGAGATGGAAGAATCTCATCTCAGATAACAAGCCAAGGACCTAAAAAAGAGCCTTGAAGAGAATGCCTCTAACAAAAGCAAATCGAATCAGCCAATAAGACAACTCCATAAAGACCCTGTCTCATCTTTAACGCAGCTGACAGCCTGGGGGATTGGGGTACACACCCACCATCTGCACTGCCAGGTGTGCCTAGCTCTGGGGAGGGGCGTGGCCCTAAAAAGCCTGGTGTAACCCAGTGAGGGGCTAAAATGCACAATTTTAAACTTGGGGCTTTTGTCTTCAAGGAATTCTACTGTGAATTAGAGTGAATCACTTTGTGTAACATGAAAGAAAGCACCCTTCTGTTGTTTTTCAGTCATATCTGACTCTGTGACCCCAGTGGTTTGCCGTTTCCTTCTCCAGCTCATTTTACAGATGAGGAAACCGAGGCAAACAGGGCAAAGTGACTCACCCAGGGTCACACAGCTAGTAAGTGTCTGAGGCTAGATTTGAACTCAGGTCTTCCCTACTCCAGACCCAGTGTCCCCTCCACTGTGCCACCTATGTCCAATGTCTGTAGAATGGGCGTTCCTTGAGGGCAGGAATGACCGCTGCATCCGTTTCTGGTGCTAGCACAGCAGCTGTTTAAGAATTGAATTGTGGTGAGAAAAGCACTTTGAGACTCAAAGGTCTATGGAATATGCGCTATTGTCAAGCTGGCCTCTCTGCTGCTCCTAATACACATCATGTCATCTCCTGTCTCTTGACCTTTGCCTTGGCTCTGGCCCCTGCCAGGAATGCAGCGCCTCCTCATCTCGAATTCTCAAAATTCCTAGTTTTCTGCCAAGCTCAGCCCCGGAGAGGCCTTTCCTGATCTCCCCAGCTACTGACACCTTCAACCCCCCACTTCCCCACCCCCATTATACTGTGTTTAAGTTTCATGGTTTGCACTTATACACTCAGTGCCTATGACAAAGTAGACACTTAATCAATGCTTTCTGATTGGTTGGTTGGTTGGTTGGCCAGTTGGTCCACCTGCTCCTAGAAAGAACTGAAGACAGGCCCCATCTCAAGCCATCTCCAGCTTCCCTGCATAATTAACCTTAATGAGGGCCTGGGCTTTGTTGCCCAGCCCCAGCTCAGTTTTCCACAGACTCCCAGCTTCTGATGGAGCCTGTCCACACCTGGCGCGGCTGCCCGCTGACATGGTGATGCCTGCTCTGGATGCCCCGGTGGCAGGACCCGGCACTTTGTTCTCCGCCAGAATCCCAGACCACAGGCCCAGGCCACTTCCCTGGTTCCAGGGAGGCCGCTGAGGAAACCTTTGGCAGTGTCGCTGCTATCAATCAATCAGCAAACATTTATTAAGTGCCTCCTACATGTGAATTTGTGAGGAGTTTCTGTTTGAACCAGGGAGACAAGTAAATATGTAAGTAAGTGTTGTTTGGTTATCTTCAATGGAGGCTGATTCTTCGTAACTCCATGTAAGGTTTTCTTGGGAAAGATCCTGAAGGGTTTGCATTTCCTTCTCCAGCTCATTTTACAGAGGGGGAAACTGAGGCAAGCAGGGTGAAATGACTCATCCAGTGTCACACACCTAGTATGTGACTGAAGCTGGATTTGCACCTGGGTCTTCCTAATTTCAGGCCCGGTGTTCTAGCCGCTGCATGACCCAGCAGGCCTTCTAAATAAATCCTGCGTAGCTATGAAGTGAATAAATAAAAATGTGTTCAGAGTAGTTCAGCATAAGTTCATTTAGGATGGAGGGTGCTGATGGGTAACTCTGGGACAGCAGGCGACCTCCCGGGGTCTTGTCTGAAAATGCCGACTGACCGGCCGCCAAGCTGACCTTCCCTTTCTCTATTTCAGGTCAATGCAAAGAAAGGACAGAAACTTGACCTGGAGTTCACCGTGGAAAGCTACAGGCCAGAGGTAGGTTGGATTCCCAGGGATGGGGGGTAGAGGAGGAAGCCACAGCCGGGAGAGCATGTGCTGTGTGTCTTTGTGTGTACATGAGAGGTGCAGGCCTCAGAGGCTGTACCCCTGTTCAACTGCTAAGCCCGGAGCTTCCTTAAGTGGGTGACCTCTGGGTGAAACCGAGGCCAGGGAGCATGCAGGCAGTGCCAGAACCCAGATTCAAATTCGGGTCCTCGGGCCTCCTTCCTTCTGTTCCTCACATCCATTCCTACCTCCCATCATCAGGAAGCAGCCTTCTCTTGGGGGCATCTTGTTCTCCATTCCACAGGGCACA
>CM053600.1:193031173-193058236 GCA_028646575.1 Pseudocheirus occidentalis
CAGAAAAAGGATTAGGGCTCAAGTCTTCATGATTCCGGGCCCAGCACTGTATTGCCACAACAGAATTTTGTTTTCCCTAAAATAATTATGGGAAGAATCTCTCTTATAGGATTTAGAATTGATTTTGCTCTCCACTGGGATTTTCCCTTTTTAATGTGTTAATGAACACTAACCTTCGGCTTCATTAGTAGCTGTCTGTTTCCACATCTATAAAATGAGAGAAGTAATACGTAAACTGCCTTTGCAAACTTCAAGGTGCTAGGGAAACTTAATGATTCATAGCTCAGAATGCCACTGTGCAATGGACAAAGCACCGAACTATAGCTTTGTGTTTAGTTGGGTGAAGTCCTGTCTTCCTTCTTAATTTTGGGCTAATCCTGTGAGGCATGAGAAGCAATAGGCGACCCTGTCCTTGGAGCCAAGGAGATTTGGGTTCAAGGTCTACCTCTGACATGGACCAGCCCTTTGCCCTCTCAGGGCACCACCCAACTCTCTAGGACTATGGGTTGCAGAGCAAGTACCACCTGCATTGGTAAAAGGGATTTCCTCACCTGGGAGATCCTTATGTCAGTGGAACCACAGGTCCAGGCTCTATCCCTGACAATGAGCTATCAGGTTCCTTAGAAGGCTCTTCTTCATCAGGTCCCTGCCATCAGGCCAACTTTACACAGATCAACTGGCCTTCTACAGTGTCAGGTTTCTAGTTGACAGATTTTAAGAACATAAGAAGAGGGTGAGATGAAATGAGATAATCAGAAACAAAGATAAGGCAGCTGGGAGTGCAGTGTACTAAGCTCTGAACTTGGAAACAGGAAGACCCCACTTCAAATCCAGTCTCAGGCACTTACTATCTGGGTGGCCCTGGGCAAGTCACTTAACCTCGATCTATTTCCTCATCTGTGAAACAAGGATCATAAATAACAGCTGCCTCCCAGGGTTGTTGTGAGGATCAGGTGATATTTTACACACACACACACACACACACACACACACATATAATATAATACACACACATATATGTATACATATATGTACATATACACACACATATACATATATACATAAAGTACTTAGCACAGTGCCTAGCATACAGTAGGCCCTTAATAAATGCTTGTTAAACCTAAATCTAAGCTGGCTGAAGATTTTCAGGTCTCCATAGTGAGGCATCAATGGGGAAACTGATGAAAAATGAATTTTGAAGTTTTTTCTTCTTTATTAATTGTTTATGTCTCAATGTTCCAGCCAGAGCTTTTTGCTCTTTTTAATGTTCTTTGAGCTTAGCTCTGCAGCTGTTCAGGCATCACAGTAGCAAGGAATAATAAATCCAGTTTTGAAATGCTGATTGATACCTTTATGAGAAATAACTGAACATCTGGACCCACTTTCTATGGGAAGATCTGTGGGAGCAGTCCCAGTTTCCAGTTGATCCCTGCAGCTAAAACATGCTGGGAAGGGGAGAGAGGAAAGAACCTGGAGATTTAGACAATTAAAAGGCAAATAGGATGAAAAAAATGTTGGCTAGCATCAATTTGGCTCAATGGCTCAGTTTGGAGACACTGGGGGATTTTTTTTTTTTTGACAGAGAAGCCTACGAGTCCAAAAAATTTGGAGGCATAGCTGCTAATGGAGAATGGTAACATAAGGAAAAAAAACTGTGGACCATGATATTTGTACCCAATTCTCATCCATTTTCCTTCCCCTAATCACACATCACTTCAGCTACTTTTCCAACTTCTCCATGAAGATGCAAAGTTAAAACTGGCCAACATAGGACAGGACTTATGCCAAAGACAAGTTTACTGAGGGAAGTCTGTTTGCTAAAGAATGATTCTTTTAGCAGTAATTTTATTTTGTATTCCTGTGCACAAATGTGGGTGTGCTGGCTTGTTAACTAAGGATTGCAAACAGATTGCACACGGAGAGACCCAGCTGGCGATGCTTCTTCCATCTCACAGCCCGGAGTCAAACACTGTGACTCAGCCACAGCAGATGCCCAGAGCATCTTGAGAGATGGGGCAGAGACATCAGGCAAATGAGAGAAGAGGGTGAGGCAGGCAGGGTCCCAAGAAACGAGAAGCCGTGTAAGTGCTTTAACACTTGCAAAATCCTTCCCATATATTATCTCATTGAGGAATAGTATTGACAGCTAGTCCTCAATACCGCTGACAGGTACCACAGTTACCTTCAATGTATGGATGAGGGAATTAATTTGGAGAGACATAAAGCGATTAGCCGGGTGTGCTAGTCAATGTCAGAGCGGGCTTCCAACCCAACCAGTCACCCAACTTGGCCTTGAGGTCACAGGTTCCCCATCCCTGGTTGATCCTCTAGACACTAGAGGAGATCATCCCAAATTGAGGAGTTTAAGAAAAATAACATTTGGATTCTTGGTCTCCAGCCTCCCACTCTGACTCCAGCAGAAAGGACAAAGTACAAGTCACTTACTTAGAGGGTCTTGGCTGGCCCATCCCTCTGGATCCCCCCACCCACCAACAATGCTGAGTCTCCACTCTTGGGCCTCTTCCATGCTAGGGAGTGTGGTAGTTGAGAGCCTCCATGGGACATGGAAGTTTCTGAATCTTGTCCCATAGTGAGGAGGAATCAGATAGAGATGGCCAGGCACCATGACTCACATCCCCCTCTCTCTAACTCATATCTGGCTTGGGTCAATCTCTCTTCCCCCGTTCTTTGGCTCTTTTCCTTTTATAAGCTGTGTAAGAAGGGCCCCTTTTGGAATTTGATGGGTAGGACCAACCTGGGACCCAAGACTCATTCCCTCCCCTTCCTCTCCCTTCAGGGGCACCAACATGCGTAGGGAGTCACATCTTCATTTTTGAAGGTCAATTCCTGACATCATTGTTCTGCTTTTGCATTATGTAGCATGAAGACTCGGTATTCACTGGGTGTTTCATAACTGGCATCCTCAGAATAGCAAGATGAAACAGGGAAGGTTTCAGAGGACCAAAGAGACAAACTAGGCAGATGTCACATGCCCAGCTCCAAATGCCACCCCCCAAAAGCCACGTGGGCAACTTTCACAGCCCTGGGGCTGAAACTTCTCTCCACTAAACCAACCCGTCTGTGCTTACTTCCTTCTTCTCAGGCAACCTCGGCCACCTCGACCCATCTCTGCAGCCCATGTGGGACTTAGCCATGGTTGGCAGCTCTTACGTGATGTGGGAGAAGACGTCACAGTCATTACACTATTATATGATGCAGCTCAGTGGAGTAAAGCAGTGGGTAAGCAACACAGAAAGAAAAATTCTGCACTAAAGGGGTCCCTCCTACTGCCCTGAGGAAAGAGCCAAACCCAGAGTGGCTCCACTGGAAGCACAAAGACCAACTTGCCGTGTTGGGGGGGTTTCTAGAATTTAGAAAAGGGCTTTAGATAACACATCCAAGACTATAGCTTCCTTCCAGGAGAATAAAAACACAGGCCACACCCTACTAGGTTAGAGATAAACTCATTTTTCAACAGTGGGCACAGTTGCTTAAAAATCATCTCTATCTTGCCTGAGGACCCACGCTTGTTATCAGCTAACTGATGCCAGGAGGCCAGAGAGGGCCATTCTCCACAGCCCTAGTGCAAGGAGTGAGACTTCCCTTCCTGTGCCTCAGCTCTTAATAGCTGGGTGATCCTGAAAGTTACTGACCCTCTCCAGGACTCAGTTTCTTCATCTGTAAAATAAAGGGTTAGGCTAGATGATTTCTTGGTTCTAAATTTGCAGTCCCATTCTCCTATGTCAGATCGATGGTCCATGAACTCCATCAGAGAACAGGAAGGGTAAAAATCTATCTGTCCATCAAGACCTCCAGCAGGTCGGGCAGATTCTCTTTGGAAGAACATCGATCAGATGACAGGGCCCAGATGGGTTGCAATCTGCCCCAGTGGAAGGAGTCTTCACATTCATGAAATCATGGATCTATTCATTCATTCAGTTCAGCTCAATTAGGTCAATGTTTATTGACACTCTGTGAGCTGAGGGATTAGTCTCCATCTCTGTCCACTCCTCCTAAATTGTACAAGGCTAGAAATGTAAAATGGCCCCCAACTGAACCATCCTGAGACTTCACAGCTCAGTATCGAGCAAGAGAAAGTTGAAAAGCCCCCGGCTCTAGGGTCATGCAACTTGGGTTCAAGTCCTGCTTCTAACAGGACAGCCTGAAGGACCTCGACCAAGGCAAGACCCAAGCCTAGCTCTCAGTTTCCCTCTCTGTAAAATGCAGCTGGGAGCACTGGCAGGCCTCTGAAGTCCATTCTGGCCCAGAGTTGGGATCTTCCAGCCCCTGGTGCCCTCACTCACCATAATAGTGACTAGTGCATCATGGTTGATGGTTGGCATCTGGTTGGCATACTGGTTGGCAAGGAAAGTTCAAGAGAATGCCTAGGGGAAAATACCTACAGATCACATGGGAAACAAGAAACCCAATTTAGAATTCATCTCCTATGATGCAGAACATCCATTGGAGCCTCATGACCATTACGTCAGGACACAAATAAGCAGCGGAAGACTGATATTTGGAGGGACCTGGGTTTCGTTTATGTGGCACTCTCTCCACCGGTGAAGATCACGCTCCATCTCTATTTTCTTATCCCATGTAATTCTTGACCATGCTTTGCAATGAATTCTCCACAGAGAGTTCTTTTTCGGATTCTCTGACTGTTGGACCATTCTGGATGTCCACTGATTGTCCCTCGCCCTCACTATACTATTGTCCCATTCCTTTTCTGGGCCAATTGAAAATTGGAAACAGGGACTGAGGGTTGAGGACTCAGTACATACCAGAAATGTCACCTGGTGTGGGAAACAGCGGCCTAGGCCCCTGGTAAAAGTAAATAAATAGACTTTTGGGGGCCGAACCTGTGCTTTCATTGGTTTGGGGAACTCAGTTCAATTCAACAAACACTTGTTTATTGCCTTTTGGAGAGGAAGCTCCTTCTATCAAAGCAGATCCCTACCTTCTGGGCTACTCCAACAGTCAGTAAATAATTATTAAGCATCTGCTGTGCAGACCTGGCAAAGGTCAGTCTTAGCTACGGCCCAGGGCACTGAGAGGTTAAGTGACTACCCAGGTTGAGGACAGTAATGGCCCACTTATCAGAGCCCCAGATTTTAAAGTGCTTGTAATTAGAGATGAAGAAGGCTGCCCAATATGGTGAAAGCCTTGAGCTCCCTTTTAAAAAATCATTTAGAATAAGATGTTGAGATTGTCTGATCTTATGACCACTGTGGGGGTTCCATGACCCTTCACTCAACACACAAGGCCCCAAGCAGCTGGCTCAAGCAGACAGAGCCCAGGGCAGCTGTGGCCAGAAAGAGCTGATACAGAACCAATCAGGCTGGGGAGCCAAAGGCCTGTGTATGTCCTTCCCCAGGGTAAGCAGGGATCAGAACTGGCTCTGTCCCAGCCAGCTGAGTGGGGGCCAGGGCCCTTCCTCCAAGGCATAGTGGTTCTCAATGACTTTTTGCAATAGCCCCAGGAATCAAAGGCCCTTCGACTCAGAAACAAATGAAGCCTGAGATACATCAATAACATTGGGGAATGAGGATTTAAATAAAAACATAAGCTACAGAAGAGCAAATAGTACCATAACTTCCTTAGGCTCCCTGCCAGCCCCATCATTCTCAGCTCACTGGGGACTTGGAGAACAGCTGGACAACGTTCTGAAGACAGAAAAGAATGAAAGCGTTCTTTGCAATCATCTGAGTACCTGTCCTAAAGCCCCAGGCCTCTTATTCAAGTTGAAAAGAGGCAGAAAGGGAGGGCAGAGACAGAGACAGAGACAGAGACAGAGGCAGGAGGGAGAGACAGATAGACATAGGTTCGAGAGGGGGGGAGGGAGAGACAGAGAAGAGGGAGAGACAGACAAATACAGAGGGAGGAGGGAGAGACAGATACAGAGAGAGGGAGAGAGCACACTCTAGTACTGGAGGTTTGCCCAGACAAGCCTTCATAAGAAGTTCAAACAATGTATTTTCCTGCCCTCCCCCAAACACACACAAATACACTCTCTCTGTCTCACACAAACACACACGCACACACATACACATACACTCACATACCCATTTATTTAAGCACCCTCTTCCAACTTGACAATACATATGAAGCATCACCAGGAGAACCATGGATCCATAATGGAGGAAACCCACTGAAGGTTTCAACAAACATACCCCAGGGCCCTCAGAGAGGGGTAATGAGGACCATATTAGCTGTAGACATCATTCCACCTTGGAAATTTTCCTTGGGAATCACTGATATCAAAACCGCAACACCCCTGCCATGGCCCACCATCTCATTATAAAAGGTACAAGACAAAATGCAGGAAAACCAAAGCCAATGGAATGAGCTTGTCTCTGAAGTCCAAAGATCTGGACTTCAAATCCCACCTACCTGTGTGACTTTGGGCATATCTCCTCATCCATAAAATGAAGCAGGTGGCCTTTAAGATTCCTTATAGTTATAACTCTGGGATCCAGTCTTCTATCAGGCAGAACAGATTTATCAGGTTGATCAAAATTACATCATTACAGTAAAATCTCATTGACTCAACCAATTCAGACCTTGTGGTAATCTGCCCAAAGCCAGGTAGAATCACTTAAACTCAACCCCGTTACATCTGGGACTGATAAACACAAGGATATTCTAAAGGAGAGGTTCTGGCTTCTGCCCTTCCCTAATGAGTGAGTTCTAGTCAAGGGGTGAGAATGAGGGAGATAGAGCATCAGAGAAGTATTCTTCCCCTCAAACCCCAGGATGCTACCCGTAAGGATTTCAGGCTTTCTCCATGGAAATCAGCTGAGAAGCTTTCAATGAGGAAGGCACTAGACATAAGAAAAATAGTTTCAAAACTGGGAGAATGCTGGAAATTGCCACACCTTAAAAAATGGGAAACTGCCCTAATTTATTTGATGTGTCCTAAGTGAAATATTTCATCCAGGGGGGCCAGATTCCCATCATCGACTTCAGTACAAGCTCTGTTTCTGTTTAGCCTAAAATCAGCCACCATGGTTTCCTCCAAGGCTATTCAGCTCTTCTGAAGGATAGAATTAGGAGAAATTGTCCTGGGAACATCATCCAAGACTTAAAAAATAAAACAGATTTTTTTTTAATTACTGAAGAGAAAAAGATGCCATACAGCAGTTAGGTCTCAAGAAGTATAGCAAAGGAAGAAAGAAGCTAATGAGATGAGTCAGGCAAAGAGAAGCATCGGGACTGGGCAGAGCTGGCTCCTCTCAGACCCAAGTAGAACAAAGTGAATCTCATCACCCCAGAAGAAATCAAGAGCCAAACAGTGACTGGAAATCAGCAAGGCATTTCCTGAAGCAAGAGGAGAGGGTTTTCTCTTCCGAGTTCTCAAGCCCTTTTTAGGGGCCAACATTTCCACCAGCTTTTTAGTGGCCAGTTGGTTCTAGAGTGGAGTTACAGGCTGCCATCTTTTACATAAATCTCTTGGAGGGTGTGCTACCATGAATGGAAAGAAACTACCAGCAAGCCATGGTCAACTCTTGATTGTGGGTTATCCAGGTTCTTCAATGCTCTTATCTGCCATATCCTGCACACTGGGCACCTCATGACTTGGGGTCATGGATTTAGAGCTGGAAGTGACCACAAAGATCATGCAGCCTGACCCTCTAATTTTACAGATGAGGAAACTGAGGTCCAGAGAGGTTCAGTAACTTGGTCCAAGGTCACACATAGAGTAAGAAGAGTTGTAATTCAGGTCCAGGTTCTATGAGTCCAGATGGAGGATTTTTTCCTGCTGTATCATGATGCCTCCTAAGAAGATGGCGGAGCAGTCATCTATAACTGGAGAAGAAGCCCTCACACCCAACAAACACCCAACAAGTGGTCATCCAACCTTTGCTTGAACACCTTGGCTTGGGAGACTGTGGGCTCCTTCTCCATGGAGGACATCAAGCAGAAGACGGAGGACCATTTCTGGGGTATATTAGTTGGGGGGGATGTTTTTTAATATGGGTTGGACTAGATTGGCTGCTGAAGTCCCTACCAACCCTGAATTTTGTGTTTCTATGGCTTCCAAAAAGGGGAAACTCATTACCTCCCAAGGCAGCACATTCTACTTTTGTATAACATCAGACAATAATTATTAGGAAGTTTTTTTAGCTAGGCAGCTAAGTAGAGCAGTGGATTGTAGGACTATGGGACCTGGAGTCAGGAAGATGAGTTCAAATCCTTTAGACTATGCCTAGCTGTGTGACCCTAGACGAGTCAACTTAACTTCTGTCTGGGTCTCCTCATTTACAGAATGAGGATATTAATAGCACTGCCATCCAGGGCTGAGATAATATTTGCAGCATTTTATGGACCTTAAGTACTGTGCAAATATTAGCTATTTTTATTTTAATCGCTGATTACTAATTTGCTTCTTTGCAGCCGTCCTTCCCAGTTCAGTCTTTTGGAGCCAGAGGAATCCTCTTGTACCAGAAGAGAACCTTTCACACCCCTAAAATCTGTTACCATAATCCCATTATGCCATTGCACTACTCTCAGGCTTAGGAACCACTCACACCTACAACGTTTTACACCCTGGTAATAAAGCAGAAAAATGGAAACCTTCCTCTTCCGTATCTCATCCTACAACATCATCCCCGAGGAATGAGACAAGGAAAACATCTAGAAAAGGAAAGGAAAGCTGATGTCAGTAGCAAGCATTTATTAAGCACCTACTGTCTGCCTGACATCTGGGTCAGAGTTCAGAGCACAAAGAAAGGTAAAAATCATCCCTGCCCTCGAAGAGCTCAGGCTAACAGGAGTCACCAAGAGAACTGTGCACACGCAAGATGTGAACAGCATAAACTGGAGATAATCATCCCTTAAATTGAATTGAATAACAAACCAACCATAGCCCGGTGGTTAGAGCAGTGCCTGGCCTGTTGCAGGCATTTAATAAATGCTTGTTGATTTGATTTGGCTTGACTAGATCCGATGCCAACTCAAACTATTTCTCACACTCATTCTTCTTTCCTTTCGCCAGATAACAAGAGGTGATTTTATCAGTTTCAACTACACCGTCCTACTCCATGAATTCTCAACCCAGGTGAGAGCTCTTCTGTGCTCTTAGTAAATGAACTGGCACTCGCCGTAGGTCATTGTATATGTGGTGACGCTACTTTCCATCCTGTCTTCTCTAGGAGATCATTCCCTGCCAGATTCATCTGCTCTGGTATCCTGGCAAACCTCTTAAAATACGGTATCACTGTCAAGACCCTGGGGCGCAAGAAGAAGTTTCCGGGAATGGCGAAGGCTCGGCAGAGATCCCGACAAAGATCCTTAGTAACTTCTGAAAGATGAAATGCCTACTTCCTACACCTATACCAAATAAATGGCTTCAGCTACTACCCAGTACCATAGCTGACTAGAATTAACTCCAGGTATTCTGGAGATGTAGGCAACACAGTGATTAATAGTCAACGTTCAGAAAACCCACAATATTTTTTTAAAATTAACTTCTGGGAGCACTTGCCTGATTCCAGTAATTCAAGTGTGCACTTAACTCCACTCAGAGCTACTTTGGGGCCGCCTGAATGTTAGGACTGGTTAAGCCCTAAAATACTACATATAAAGCCAGGATGAATCAACAGCTTTGAAAGAGTATGTTCTTCAGGCTGAATTTTCTATTTTCAAAAGCTTGTACCTAATATTACTTTTAAAACTATAGCTGATTATTTTACACCACTCAAATCTCAGAGTGTCCATACTAGTAGGGAAATAAAGATAATATATTTCAATAAAAGCAAACTGAAAGGGAACTATGAAGCCGGTTTAGAGCAAAGTTTGTGATTCTTAAGGTTTCCAGCAAAATGATTTCTTCTTTAGCCTGAGAATCGACGGTGAAATAAATATGGTTCCATTTCTAAAGAAGACAATTGGCTTTGTCATCGTTTGCCTTCATGGGCAAGGTTTGCTTCAGGATGGAGAGTGAAGTCAAAGCTGGGACTGTAAAAGCACGGATTGGCAAAGTCTAGGGGAAGATCTTGGCATTGGCTGTTTAGAGCTAGAGGAGACTAGTCCAACTTTCTCATTTAACAGCTGAGGACACGGAGGAGGCCCAGAAAAGTAAGTGTCCTGCCCATGCTCACAAGCATCTGAGAGGGGGTTTGACGCCAGCACTTCAGGATTCTAAAGTCTATCATCCTTCCTCCTGTTTTTCACTTACAGAAAGACCTTTGCACCCTGGATTTCTGCCCTTAGCCTGAGTAATTTAATAGCAACAAGCAGGAGAGCACATAATGGAAGCTATAATTGAATTCAATGGAGTGCCTGCTTGGGGCAAGACCAAAATGGCTGTGGGGAGAGAGAAAAAAAAAGAGGGACAGAAAATAAACATTCCCGTTATCTGACGGTACCCAGAATTGGCATGTCATGGAAGGTCAGTATCAATGTCAGAAAAGTATTAAGCAATTTACTTAGGCCAATGATGAGGAAGTCTTAAAAGAAGTAGTGGACAAAAATACTAAGCATTTCCCTGTTTGCACTGAATGTTAAAACACACGGCACGACTTTTATGCCCAACTGGAAAGTTCTCAAGGCTTGGACCTGGTTCTGGGTCAAAGGATGATTGCCAAGGTTAGTTAGTTAGTCCAAGCTTCTCATTCTACACATGAGCAAACTGAAGCCGCCAGAGGCTAAGCGATTTGCCTAACGTCATTCGGAGGGTAAGAGGCAGAGCTGGGAATCAATCACGGACCCTCTCAGCCATCTGGTTCCACCTTCTGACTTTACAAACAAGAAGTGTCTACCCAGTCACACAAGAAAGGGACAGAGATAAAATATGAACACAGATGCTTTGACTCCAATGCCCACGCTCCTTCCCATACCATGAAGTGGTATGACCAACAGTAACACTGTGAACTACCCAGGTTTCTACAGCATCTCACACGTCCATCCATCTATCTGCCCAGAACCCCTCCCTCTAACCTGAACTGTTTACACTGACTTAGATAGGAAAATGTAGGACAAACCCAATTATCCCAGTTATGGGAGACTGTGTGCTAGTAATTCACACAAATACAACACTGCAGGACTTGCAAAGCACTTCATAATGCCTCATCCGGCCTTATGACAACCTTGTGAATTTGATACTACAGACATGCTCAGTCCCACCTTAAGGATGAGCAAACAGAGGCTCAGAAGTTAGGCGGCTTGTTAGTCAACAAGCATTTATTAAGCTCCTACAATGTGCCAGGAACTGTGTGTGAAGCACTAGGCATAGGAAGGAAGGGAAAAAAATCCCTGCCCTCAAGGAGCTTACAGTCTAATGGGAAAGACAGTCTACAAATGACTATGAGAGCTAATAAGAGATAGAAAGTACTAGAATGAAAATGCTTACTTGGGACTTGAAGAGAACCAGAGAAACCATGAGGCAGGATGGAAGGAACAACAAAGAGGCCAGTGTCACTGGACCACAGGGTGGGGTGGGGCGTAAGAATGAAAAGGCAGGAACAGACCCGGTTATAAAGGACTTTGAATGCCAAACAGGATTTTCAATTTGATCCTGCAGGTGCTAGGGACCCACTGAAGTTTATGGAGTTAGGGGCTGTCATTTGATAGCTGAGTGAAGGGTAGAATGCTGAGGAGAAACATTTGAGGGAGTGAAAACAATCAGAAGATTATTATAATAGTCCAGGTGATAAGATCTGGATACAGATCTCCCTAATCACTAACCAGGATTTCACTTTCTCTAGATCAACTTCCATTAACACTCCTTAGAAATACAGTAAAATGAAGGGCACCTACATTGCACCCAGTACAATGCATTTTAATGATCCAATGGGTGTGACACTTTCAGAAAAAGACTTAAAATTTTCAAGAGCTTAGCTCCTCAGAATAAGCACTCAGCCTCCCATGACCACCTACAAAAGAAGGGATTTTTGGTTTCTGATGCCAGATTCAAGTGTCTTTGTCCAGTCTTAACCCTGATCCAAGACATGCAAAAAAAATGCTTAGCTGGTAAGACGCAGGTAGCTAATGAATCCTTCCCACTCTTTGGCGGGATTCTAAGACCTGAGGTCTGCAAACACAACAAATTAATCAAGAGGAAATTTGTTTTTTTAAAAAGGCTATCAGGGAAGGATATACACGGTGACACCAAATATCTTGACATTTTATTTTAAAACTAATACAAAATTCATATAAGGGAAAAGAAAGGATGCTGATTCAGCATGTAGCAGTTTTCTCAAAACTCTCCGCCTTGGAAATGGAAACTAAAATGACCTTTTATCTTATTTCACAGAATAGATACTTCATTAGGCGTGTTCTTTTAGGATCATGCCATTTTTATGTTCTGCAAAGCAAACAGTAGATAGATAAAGACTCGGACAGATGGCAATTACTTAGAATAACAGTAAAATGGCTTCCCTTTTCCAACTTCATTTATTTAGTCAATTATGCTAATAAATGGTTTTTCCTCTTAGAATCACAGATTTAAAGCAGAAAAGGACCTCAGAAGTTGCATACAACTCTTTCCTTTTAAAAATAAACAGTTGGAATTTGAACTCAGGTCCATCGCTCTCTCTGCTTTATTAGGCTATTTGTTACCTTTCATGTCTAACACATTCAAAGAGCACCATATATATTGCTGAATAGGAGAATTAATCCATTTAATAGGATATGTAGGAGAAAAAGAAAAATCTCCAGATCTAGAAATAGAACAATCTTGAATACAAGAAAGGAGTCTATGATGTTAAGCCTTAATTCTTTTAGTTGTTTCACACCAGAGCTAACAGGAGTCCTGAAAGTATATAAATTTGAACCATTATGATTAATGGAAAGTCTAGGAGACATAATTCCTGGGTAATTAGTAATCATTTGTTAATTATGGCCAGCAAATAATTAATAAAATGAGGTCAGTGGCACTCTCAGAAGCCAAAGACAAACCTTGGAGGATGTTGAGAGTTTAGATACCCTTAAAAGAGTGGGTGTTCCCTACAGGCAGAAACAAACTCTGGTTAACAATTAATGAGAGAATGAATTCTATAATGAGGTTGATTTATTCTTGTAATGTTACTCTTGGACAAAAAGACTCATCTCTACCCAAACCACCCCAAGCTCAGGGCAATCTAGACAAAAGGAGCTATTCTCCACCCTTACTTGAGTAGAACAATGGAGGGGCTACCTTAAAAATTCTACCTAGATAGGATGGGTCTTTAGCCTGTAATAGGCTAAACTGTCCCAGTTGGATGGGGTCCTGCCCCAAGATTGAACCCAATCTCATCATCTGCTCTGTCTTTCAGAGGCTGCTTTGACCTATAGGGCCTGATTTTTGAATGAGGAAATAGGAAGTGGAAAACAAAAACCTGAATCATCGCACATTAGTAACTGATTATTAATAATTATTTCTCTCAACATAGTTACTAGTGCATCACATAGATCAGGAAACTTTTTTCTGTTAAGGAAATTTTATTAGAAAATTGAAAAGAACATGGAATAAGTCAAATCTTCCTACCCCCAAATAACAAGCAGACAGCATCTTTTCCTTGAAATTTACAGAAAAAGACAGGAGTTCCCGAGTGCTTGCAATTGCCTAAATTCTTTCTGGCAGAATTTTGTCCAAAAATAGGGCCCTCTGATTACTTGTAAAATTATTTTTATGCAAAAAAAAACCCCTGAGAGGTCCTTCCTAAATAAAAGCAAGAGAATTTCTGACCCACATTATGATGCTACTGGACTTTGAGCTAAGGGTTCAATATACAGAGGACTAAAGACAGCTATGGAACCTAAAGGGGAATGGAGCTTGTGGCCACTTCCAAAGGCTGAATTGTTCAAATATTTAGTATGATGCAAAAGACCCAATACCAACTAATGCCCAATGGCCCAAACACTGACATAAGACTTTGGAAACACGAGTTAATTAGGAAATTGCTTTGGTGTTCATAAATAATCAAGTGTTTAGATTCCCATGGGAAAGGGCCCAGTTCGGTCCATATTTTCTTGTGCCAGTATCTGTCATCAATTCATAATATCTTTAAGTTAAAGAGCGATTATCCCTCACTAGAGCATAAATGCCCTAATGAGTGCCTATCCTAATTATTCCTCCTCGTCATGAGAGCTAGTGGTTGGTTTTTACCCATTTCAAGTATATGAGGTGATACACTCAGGTGCCAAGTGCTTTGGTAGCTGAAGAGAGAGCTTCTCCCTCCCCCCCCCAGGAGTTCCCTAAGCCAGTGACATCACAGGTTTGTTCTAATCCAAAAATGAAATGGTTGTAAAACACGTAGCCTTTGGAGTCCACCCCACCACGTAGGAGCCTGTGATGAAGTGCTTGGATACCAGCTAACTTCCTGGTCTTCCTGCTGGAGGCATGTATTCCAGAGCCCCCTTCCACTCTAACCCTGGAGCCCCTTGTCCTCTAGCCTGGGAATCATCAAACCTGACACCGCTTGCCAAGATCCTCCATGCTTTGCTACTTTCCCTGCCCAAGAGCCCCCTGGCCCTTCTGTTTGCCTTCTCTTTCCCCCATTAGAATGTAAACTCCTTGATGGTAAGGGCTCTCTCAATTGTGTCCCCAGCACCTAGAGTAGCATCTGCACACAGTAGGAGCTTAGTAAATGTTTCCATTCCCTTCTATAGATGGCACACTAGCAAAAATGGAGGTAATAGGAGGCTTGGAGAGATGGCTAATGGACTGGACGGTAACTAGGAAGCAGACAGGCTGGAACAATGGGATAGATTTACATTTATTTTATCCTCGGTACATTTTCTAATCAATATATCTTACACTTAGATTCAAAAACTGAACTGCAAATGTACAGGATAGAAGGGTCATGGGTCAAGAGCAATAGCTCAGCCTCTAAGGATGATACGGTGGCTTACAAGGCTCATGTGATCCTTCAGAGAACAAGAGCATGTCTAACAAAGTCAGCAACGGTTCCACTCCAGCCTGGTCCAGCTCTATCTGATGGGCTGTGCTTGGCTTTGGCCACTCCTTCTCAAGAGCCCTTGACATGCCAAAGTGCATCCAAGATATGAGTGGTGAGGTAATAACCCAAAAGCATTTCATGAGAATCCACCAAGGAACTGGGGATGTTTAGTCTAGAGAATAGAAAACTTGGAGGAACTTGAGGGCTCCCATGTGAAAGAATTAGATGTGCTTTCCTTGGCCCAAGAAAACAGAAATAGGACTAATGGCAGATACCAGCTTGAGAGGAGTAAAAATTCCCGAAATATGCCTAGATTTATAGAGAGAACGCAGCACAGAAGTCAACTAAGTTGCCTTAGGGAGTAGTGAGCATGACCACTTGTCAAGGCTACTGCAGAGTGGAGGTTCAGCTAAATGGCTCCCGGGACCCCTTCCAACCCTGAAAGCTTGGCTCTGTAAATACTTAATAAAGCACAGATCCTCTCGGGTTAACTCAGCCCAACTGCCAACACCCCTGAAAATCCAAACGAGCCCAGAGCAGCTGGAGCAAATGTGGCTGATGCAAAGGCACAGTCCATGAGGATGTTCCTCTCAAAGAACCACAGCTAACCTCAGTGCCTCTCTTCTCGTAGGTGGCCTCCACTGTTGACAAGTGATTTGTGGGAATTTGCAAACACAACATACTCCCAACACCGATGCTGAGTCAGTAACAACAACACTTACAAGGCTAATGGACGTGTCTTAAGTCATAATCATAACTAATTTCTTCTTCTGTGACCCTCTAAATATGGAGCCATGCCAGAAGATACTTCCAAAAACCACAAGGAACTTAATGTCATCTTTTAGCTACCGGGTTGTTTTTTAAACATTCCAAGAGAGAGGTGGGAAGTCTTCTATGTCCAGATGGTCTCTGGAAGAAATGATCAGTGTTTCCAACTTAATTTGAATCAAACAGCTGATAAAAATGAACACTTCTTCCTCCTCTTTCTCTCATTTCTCACCATCCTCCCCATCCACAACCAACAAATGCCAATTTTCCCAAATACCACAGACAATTGTTTTAAGCCTCCAGACCACTTGTTTGCAAACAGAAACCATCTTTGCAAAAGGGAAGACAATAGTCTGCTGTGCGCATGCCTCAAAAGGCTGGATACTGGGCTCATGCAAAACCAAGGGATTCTAAGGAAAGACAAACTCTTCCACTATACCAGATGGACTCTGGAACAATATGCCATCACTGCCATCCAGAAAGTTTAATTCACCCATTTGGGGAGCCGACACTGAGGGCACTAGACCAAAGGCTGACCACACCCAGAAAGAGCTGACAAGGCCAGGGCCCTCGAGGTTGTCCATGGTGCTGCTGAGCTGAGTGAGGGTCACCTTCTGACTAACCCAGGGAGGAAACACTTCATGGCAATTTCTCTTATTTTACTTAAGACCCCACTAGAATGCCCTCTATCATCCTAAAATGAAGCAGAGTGATTAGGGAGCTGCCAGAGCAGCACTTAGGAGCTTAAATCCTTTAGAGCTAAAAATTCAAGCCCACACATCAATTTCTTGAAGCAAAGACCCAAGCCCGAAAAAGTTCCTTATACCCTTTCAACAATCCAAAGCCTCCATCTGCTGGGAGAGACACCAGAACTCACTTTTCTCGGTAGCTTCTGATAAGACAATAACATCAGTTCAATATAGTAATCCCTCAAATAAATATTTGTATACTACAGTATAATCATTGCTTTTAATAAACATTTTACAATAAGCTAAAAAACTAACCCATGGCTGTAGGGTATTATACATATATTATCTCTTGATTGCTTCTGAATATAAAGAAAGGAAATCCCCCCAAATCTCAGGCTCTTCAGCCTAAGTCCACTCCCCTGGAATCCATCAAACTAGGGGAACACAGAAGACTGCAAAGTGAATCAAAAATCAAAGCCAAGTTCAGCGCTCAGCACAAGGGAGGAACATCAGCTCTTGGCTTTTCCTTTCTTCGCTGGCAGCTGACCCGTGGCTTCCAGGTACTTGTGGATGAGCTCTTCTTGGGTGGCGGGCAAACACTGCTGGTACCGAGAGTACTCCATTGTATATTCCCCTTTCCCCTGCAAGACAGAAAGGAGAACAAGATCTATCATCTTGTGCTTATCCCAGCTATCACAGCAAGTCAGGCAAGTCAGGATCCGTGATCCAATCACCCAGCATTCATGCGTGCGTTCATCATGTGCCAGGCATGATGCTGGTAATTCACCAGGAATACGAAGACAGGAAGGAACGGTCCTTTTTCCCCCAGAAGCTTATGTTGTATCGGAGAAAATACCATAACTAAGTATAAAATACATATAAAGTCAAGCCCAGGCGATCTGGGGGCAGCACTAACAGTCTGGGGTGGGGGGGTGAGCTGAGGAGGCCAGAAGGAGTTTTAACTGAAAGGATGGAGACAGGACCAACCATTTCCCTTGTCCCACTTCCCCATAAGGCAGGGAAGAGAAGAGAACTCACTAGGTTTATCACAGCTACCAGGTACAGCCACGCCCAGACAAGACGGCTTTGCCAGATCTCATCTGTTAGATAAGTGGTCTCCGCAAGCACAAGCACCTCTAACTTAAACCCCGGCACCCGGGCTTACCTCTGTGCAGGACCGAAGTTCTGTGGCATAGCCAAACATGTCATTTAGTGGTACCTGAAAACCAATGCAGGCAACATTTCAGCAATGCTTCCAGAAAAATATTTAAACACAGAAAAGGCTCAGACATTTCACTTCTGTGGAGTAAATGTTATGGTTAAAGGGAAAAGGCTAAAAGAATTCAAAAGGAGCAACTTATTTCTAGGCTTCTAACAACCACTAACTTAAAAGCACTCTCCCATCCGGCCACCTTCACCAGGCCAGGCATGTATCCTGCTCCCAAGGATCTGATGAGATCTGACCCCTCTGCTGGGGATACCTCTTTCCTCTGGCTTCTTCAATCAGCGACTGTTGGAGCTGCCTCTGCGGAGGCCTCAGGCCTCTTCTCTCATCGCAGGGGCTCCTGTGACACTACCCTGCCTGGTCACTGAATCTGAAGGCCCATCTTCCCAGGGAGGCAGCTAGACATATAATCCATATCGAGATACATCTTAAAAGGATTTCAAGGTTCAGACCACATTCTAGGTCAGAGGTCCCCTTCTATAATAGAGCCCCTAAGACCCGGAGCTCACGGCAGACGCCAAACCCTTACTGTCTCTTAGTGCCCAGTGCCCTGACATCAAGGTCTCCCACATGGACACACAAAGTCAGGACTAAAAGCAGCAGAAAGAGGGGGCTGTTTGATCCCATAATTATCAAAATTCTTGAAGGCTCCTACTGAATCTGCACTGCGGAGCACTCTCCCAAGACCACCGGCACTTACATCTGCATACAAAGTAAAGTAGTCCTCCGAGCCATCCTGTCCTGTAATCACTCCGTGGCGCCGGTTAATCCCAGCAATCACAGCACCCTGAAACTCATTAGGAGCCACCACCTCCACCGACATCACAGGCTCCAAGATGCACAGAGCAGTGTTTGCCAATGCTGCGGAGGAAAGGCCAAAGTTAGCGTGCTTGTCCCACACCCAGAGGGTGCAAAGGGTGTCTGCCATCACCAAAAGCATGTGCGTGAGTGTGCTAGGAAAGAGTTCTAAGGAGAGGGGACGGATTCACCAATACTAACTCCGTTTTACTATGCCTTGGCCTTGATAAATGTTTGGTGAACTGACCTGAATTTTGGTGCCCACAGAAGATTCTGCAGATTGCAATGTTAGGTCTGAACCCATTTCCCTAACTGTAACTGGTTTCCCCAAAGGAGAAACTTGCTAATTGGGTTTGTTCCAACAAAAGGAATCTTTCCATTAACAGACACCTAAGCCTCCAATCATGGAATCCAGAACACAGAGGTAGGAGGGCCCCAAAAGGACAGTGGGCACAGCAGCACAGCACATTAGTAACCTGTGTCTAGGTATGTGAATGCCCAGACCACCAAGAGCCCACATGGCACAGCTCACTGAGGCAGCCCCTGCGGGGGCTTGGTTTAGTCAATGCCATCACAAAGCTCTTCCTGTTATCTAAATGAAGTGATTCCTGCTTCAATTTAAACCCATCTTTTCTGTCCCCGTTCTTGTCAGACACGGCAAACAAGCGCTCCTCTGTCCCTGGGTCACTCCTCTGTCCCTGGGTCACTCCTCTGGTCTTTCCCTTTTTAAGCTAAAGAACCCAGTTCTCTTCACTTCTCTTCCTATGAACTGTGTTCCCTTCCGTGAGTCACTCGGGCACACCTAAGCTTAACTGCATCCGTGGGGTCATGAACGCTCATTTAAGCTATCTGATACATAAATGAATCGTTTGTAGTTTGGGGGAGCACAGTTAAGACCAGAGCAATAGAGACCGCTAACATGACCTTTGGGATCACTCTGTGAGGGACAGGGCCGAAAACGGCCTTTGTGCTGGTTAACAAGGAAGGGTCTGCCTAAGGCTGCTAAGCTCCATGGACCTCTTCTCAAAAAGTTCCTAAAAAACTGAAGGAATTTCAATTCTTTCATGCTCAATTTCTGTTTGAGAGAAGTGAAAACAATGCTATCTCCCTTCCTCCACCCAAAGTCACAAACTCCCTGAAATCTGTTCAAAGTTATGGCCCCAGATGCCCAGTTAAGCATGCCTGGCCAACACAAAAAGCGTCACAGCAGGCCACGCGTTCTAACTCCTCCAGAAGAGCCCAGTCGCTTCAAACATCCTAATCACCAGTCATGACAGCATCTCCCTCAAAGAACTTGAGTAGCTACAGCTCTGTTAGCCCGACAGCTCTGGTAGCTGTGTTCTTCAAAGTCATCAAGTCAAATTTCTCGAAGACGTTCTATAGTTCAGAGCAATCTGCCCAAGTTGACCCCCATTTAATCCAGATGAGTGAGTTTTACAGCATTTTCTTTTAAAGGCATTAACTGCAAAAAGCCATTCTGGACTCCAGGCTCCCTTCAACGATCCCTGAGGGGGCCAAGTTCTAAACACAGATAGACAGGAGGAACAAAGAACAAAGACAGCTCAGAGCTCTGTCTGCTGCACACGGAGGAGTCACAGCTACATCACAGGTTTTCCCTGGTTCTAAAAACAGCTGGGGGTTTGTTTTTAACCAGATGATAAAATGCCCAATGAACAACTAAGTCTTAGGAGAATTTGCCCTGTTCTACGATGAACTTTAACTCTCCCTAAATCCTCCCCATCACCTTTACCTTCTCCTACTACCAGTCCACACGACATGACAAGATTCCAGGCGCGATCCGTGATCGCCAACTGGCAATCAGCGTGAAGGCAGCCAGTGGACCTGCCTGACGTTGCCAAGGTGGGACCCTGTGGACAAGCAAGAAAACTGGAAGACCAGAGACATCTCCAAGCCAAAGGCTGTAGCAGAGAATCCTGTGGGATGGCAGCTGAGGAGCTTACTTAAATAATAAGGAAATGTAGGTGTGAGGTAAGGTCAAACCGACCAACAGACAAGCATTCATCCAGAGCTCAGCCCAGCTGGTCTAGAGGTGATATGTATGAACAGGGTAAAAGTCAACTAGGCAGGCAGGCAGGCAGTTAACATTTATTAAGATCCTGGCACCCATACTAAGCAGTGGGGAGACAACCCAACAAGCAAACAGATGTGTACTAAGCAAACTATATACGAGATAAATAGGAAATATTGAAGAAAGGAAAGGCACTAGAATTAAGAAAAACTTGGAAAGCCTTTCTGTGAGACAGGGTCCTGGTAGGACAAAGCCAGCAGCACTGGACACTGAACATGTCATGGGGAATGGGGCATCAAAGACTGGGAAGGCATAGGGGTCTCAGTTATGGGGACCTTTGAACATCCCAAGAGGTTGGAGGGTGCGATCGTGATCTAGCCAAGGACTCAGAGGAGGAGTAGCCAGCTACGGAGGAAGAGAATCAGGAGCCCAAATTCTGGGAAGCCCAGAGAGAAGAGAGGCCGGAGGAGAGTGACCAGCGGCGTCCAAGGCTGCAGAGAGGACAAGGAGAACGAGGGCTAAGAAAAGGACATTAGGTCTGGCAGCTAAGCAATCGTCAGTGACTTTGGAGAGAGACGTTCTGCTGAGAGACGGGAAGCCAGTGAGACGAGCCAGGCTGGGCACCCATGGTATATGGCCTTTGATGGAGCATCAAAGGAAGAGGCCGGTAGGGATGGGGGAGAGAAGGGCACAACGGGAGATGCTTCCGCCACCTCGTCCCTCACAGGTTTTCTTCCATTCTGAAGAAAGGCTTTGTAAAGCTCAGTGCTCCACAGCGTGCTGGGTGCTGGGCACGCTCCGTTGGGACCTTGGTTTCTCCTGCATAATGGCTAGAAGATGAGCATATTAAGCAAAGTACTTTTTCAGTTAAAGTGAGACAGGAAAATGATGAAAGGAAATGGCTGTAATGATCCCACTTCTAAGGTGGGAGGCAGGCAGTGAAGTGAAGGCCTTCCATTTTATACTGAATTCAAGAAAAGCATTACTCAGTCTTAGAGGCAAAGTTTTGAGTTCAGATTCTGCCAGTGACTTAATAAAAACAAACAAAAAGCCCATTAAAAATGTGAGCCGGAAAGAGAGGGGATGTTATTCAGCTGAAGAGCGGCTGAAAGAGTTGTGGCATTTGATCCTGATGGACACTATTGCGCTGTAAGAATATGTGAGCAGAATGCTTTCAGAAGAACCTGATGCGGAGTGAAGCGGGCCGAAGCGGGAGAGCTCAGCACACACCGACACAACACTCAGCGACGATAAACCGGCTCTTCAGAGCAGCGCAACGACCGAGGACGGTCCCAAAAGACTCCTGATGGAAAATGCTGCCTGTCTTCAAAGAGAAAACTGACGAGCTCTGACTGCCAACTGAAGCAAACTTTTACTTTTTTCTATCTTTTGGTTTTCTGTGAGTTTTCTTTTGCAACATGGCTAATGTGGAAATATGTTTTGCAGGATTTCACATGCATAATTATATAATTGTATATTATGCCTTCTCATATATGATTACACACACACACACACACACACATATGCCTTCTCAAAGAAAAGGAAAGGGTGGGAGAAAGAGAATTTGGAACTTAAAATGCTAACAACTGAATGTTAAAATTTTTTCTTACATGTAATTGGGAAATATTTAAAAATATAAATAAAAATATATTATTTAAAAAAAGAAAACGTGAGCCGGATGAAGTTTTGCTTGTTATCAATTGAAATCGCATGCGGGATGAAGAATGCCCACAGAAGGATCTTTTTTAACATTTTTCCCATCTTTAGCAATGAAATGTGATCATCTCAGAAGGAGCTAGAGGAGAATTAGTACTCAGGTCCAGTGACCAGCATTTTGACTCTAAATACTGAGGTAGGAAACCAGGAGCAAGGAAACCGGAGGAACTGAAATGTTCACATTGAGCCCTATAACAGTGACCGTCTCTCAGCGAATGACCCGACGAGGTGGAAGAAAACAGATAGTCTGAAGGAGCAAGTTTAAAATGAGAAACGGTGAAGAAACAGATGTTTTAGATAAGTCAAAGCAGCACTTGGCTTGTGGGCCCCCTCCTTGCTGGAGCCGGCCTGCCAGCACCACTTGTGTGGGACCCTTCACAGCTGCGCAATCGGCTGGGAGATTGTCCAGACGTGCGCACATGTGTACACAAATGTACATGTGCATGTGCACGTATGGGCTATGTATGTCTCTGTGTGTGCGCGTATAAACAGATTTAAATGATTCAGAAATAACTCACTGTCACATGTCTACTAGTTAACACTGAAGGATACTTGAGCATTTTAATTCAGTGCAGAGTAGTAGATTGAGCTGGAAGTGGAGCCAAGAAGACTCAGATTCAAATCCTTCCCCACAAATATTGTTTGTGTGACCCTGGGCAAGTTTAGGTCAGGGTGTGAAAAACTGAACTAAAAACACTCCTGGGAATCAAACAAGATTCAAATGTAATTGGGAAGTGTTTAATGAAATAAATAAAACCACAAGAAAAGAATGCTAATTTGTGGTCTTGTACACTGCTACTCAGCAGAGCTTGCTCTCACTGTTTCGAGCCAGGGGAAGCCCACCAGCAGAAGAGCAGCCTGCCCAGGGAGACCGGAAGGAGGCCGGCTCTTACCCCTCTACCCTCAAAAGCTTTCTTCAAAAGGATAAAGCTTTAAAAACCGGTAATTACAGTAGAGACCCTAACTGTTCATGCAGACCCTGCCTTACGAGGAATCCAATCTGTCTTTAGCTAGTAACAACTGAGAGGGGCACACTTTCCATTTTAAAAACGCAATTTGTTTTCATAGCGCACTGCTATAAAGTAAAAGGGGCTGATGCTTGATTCCCAGCTTTGGATTCATTAAATAAATTTACCAAAACTAAACCCATCTATGCTAAGCGCCGTTCAGTGTCTCACAGTCCTTGAAGTCTAGTATTTACAACAAATAAAGTGTACAAAGCCTTCCTCTCCACCGATGTGAGCATTTCCTGCTTACCAGCAGCAGACAGCCTAAGGCCTAAGGCTGCCTGACTTAGCTGTACAGGCTTTCTAGAACATCTACAATTTTAGCTTAATTTTTTTTTTTAAGGGAAAGATGGCTGAGTTCAATGGTGTTAAACCCAGAGTTCAAATTCATTTTAAGTTTACAGCCCTCAAATTCTTTTTGTAGAGGCGAAGCACTGATAACAAGTGCTCATCAAGTGAAGAACGGCTAAACAGATTCTAGGACATGAATGGAATGGAATGCTATTGTGCCTTAAGAAGTGACCACAGAGATGATTTCAGAGAAGCCTGGGAAGTCTCAGATGAACTGATTCGGAGTGAAGTGGGAAGAGAAAGGAGAACAATTTATACAGCGACAACAATATTGTAAAGGAAACAATGCTGAAAGACTTAGGTACTCTCGTGAATGTAATGACACAGGCCATGTGCCTCCAGAGCCTGCAGGCAGAGATGCTTTTTGAGACACGGCCATGGAGGAATTTCTTCTGACTGATGATTCATATTTCTTACAAGGGTTTTTTTCCCCCTTTTATTTTTCTCCCAATGATAAGCAAGTAGATGAATGAGGAGAGAAAGTACATGTTTGCTAAATAAAAATAAACTGATTTAAAAAAAAAGAACATCTTTAAAACACTCAGAATGAAAGCAATGGTCACTTCCAAACAGAATGGTATAAAAAAACCAATCAAGTCAAACTCACCCTTGTCTCCTTTTTTAACAGGGCTGCTGGACTGGTAGAAAAAAGCACTGGCACAAACATAATGTACCCACTTAATCAAGAACCCTGACAAAGGCTTCTCACATCTTTTTGGAAAACCCAGGGTGATCTGAACTATAGCAGTTCTGTAGATGTGGAAGGCTGATCACCTACCCCCAAAGGGCGGAGATTTATGGAATGATCTCAGCCTAGAGACTGGCCTCTGCTGAAGGGATCCAGGGACCCATCAACGCACTTGTGCTCCACATGACAACCTGGCTAAAGCTGTGTGTGGTGTGCTTATCAAACACGCAGGGGATATAAAGCCAGGACATGGAACAGCAACGGCAAAAGACTGCAAGAGGCTAGAAAGATGAGCTGGAGCTAAGAGGATGACATTTAACAGAGGCGCTGAAGGTCTTCGATGGGCTCCAGATGAAGGACAGAGGAGTCAGGGATGCACAGTGCACATGAAGTGGGTGCAGGCATTTTCATGGATACCACTGCCTGTGAGCATTAACATGAGCAGAAGCAGCAGATTCAGAACAAAGGGGTGTTGTCAGGCTTGCTGTGCACCCTTTGCCTGGGTTAGTCTACAACAGGAGGTAGGAGAGGGTCTTAGGAGAATACAGTGACAGCCTAGAATCATCAGGAACATGAAAGAAGGGGAGACAGATGGCCCAGAGATAGAAGAATGCCTGGAGAAACAGGGCAGCTGTCGTTCAGAATCTCATGTCACCATACGGACGTGGGATGAGCCTTCTTGGATTTGCCACCAAGGACAGGACCAAGACCAGTGGGTGGCAGAGGCAAATTTCAGTCTTTTTTTTTAAGTGAGTATGGTGTGGTTTTTTTTTTTTGTTGCTTTTTTGAGGGCAGTTGGGGTTAAGTGACTTGCCCAAGGTCACATAGCTAGTTTTTGTGTTAAGTGCGACTAGTTTTTGTGTTAAGTGAAATTTCAGTCTTACATAAGGAAAAACTTGCCCCTGATTGAGGGGATAGGGCCAGACATTGCTATCTCTCCTATAAGGAGGTCGTACAACTCAAAAGGGACAGAAGCCCGAGTTCAAACTTCTCCTGATAGGACCTTAGTTAAACAACGGCTCTGCGAATGGGTGTTTTGGCCAATTTACAATTTTGGTAACCTGAAAGTTAATCCTGAAATCTTTTTTGTTTCGCTAATAAAAAATTCTTTCTGTGATAACCTCTCTCCCCTGTCCTAAGTATAAGGAACAGACTTTCATTGTACTGTGGTGACTTGCAAAACCACAGGCTCATCCTTTGGAACACAGAACCACGGTCTAAGCAATGTGGGCAGTCCATTCCCCAGTGCAGTGTGCCACCTATTCACCCTGGTCCATCCTGGGATTCTTATCATAGGACTAGAGAGTCAGAGCTGGAAAGGACTTTGGAGACCATGCGGTCCACCCACCTCATTTTACACCTAAGGAAACCAATGGCCAACAGAAGCACTGATGTCACTTGCTCAGGACCACGTGGCTGGTGTCACAGGGGGGCATCTGAGCCCAGTCCAGCCCTCTCTCCATTACGCCTTCTTGTCCAGGTCTTCCACAGACGAGCTCCCCAAACAGGAAGAAATCTAGGAGCCCAAACACGTCCTACAAGCTCCACCTGCAAACTCACCCATCCTTCTCCTCTCAGCAGGGCCAGGAGACTGGGACCAGCTGTCCTAGCCCTAGTACAAAGCCTGACGGGGGCCAGCTTAGATAAATGTCTGATGTCAGGTGGCTTTCTAGTTATTTTTTTTTCATAAAAGTACACTACAGAAAAATAATATGAGAAAGTGGGGATTTTAGTGTAAATGAGTCTATGCACAAGAAGTTTCTGATTTCTGCCTGGTTACAAAGCTGTCTCTCCTATAAGGAGGCTCATTATTGCTTCTTTTCCAAATAAAATTTGGCAATTTTCTATGTCCCCAAAGTCCCCAATGCCACATATGTAAAGAAGTCCATTTTGTGAATAATCATGTATTTTCTGCCCTTTGCATAAATGACATAAAAATCAGAGCATGACCACAGGTAATTTATATCAAAAATGTTTTTTTGTGATTCTGACTCTTCTTGCCCTGTATACAAAAGGCACAGGTGACAGACTTCCAAGATTTATCAGTTGTTGTTTTTTAAGGCAAGAAACTGATTAGAGAAGTGGGGCTATTTGTCTCCCACCAGAACTCAACCCTCCTTTCTCCATTCCTAATGGCCTACAAAGAGCAAATGATTCAGGAGATTGAACCCACCTTGCTTAAGTGCACCTTCCCCAGCACGGATGAAAGAGATTTCATTAGAATCCACCATGTGATGAGCTCCATCTTGTACAATAAATCGTACCCCAGAGATCCGGTGACCTGAGAGGGGGCCTTTCTCACAAGCATTCAAGAACCCCTGAAAAACAAATTTAAAAGAGTATGTGTGTGTGTAAATGTGTGCATGTGTGTGTGTGTGTGTGTGTGTGTATACACACAACCTCCAAAGGGAGTGATTCTCCACAACCTTGCCAAGAACCACAGACGCTCCAGGCTTTGAAAGTTGACTGATGGCCGGGCTTGGCTTTTCTCGGTGCCGCTCTCGCTCCTCTCCTTGGGGCACGGGCCTTCCTCATGAGGCCCGCCGGGCTGGTACTCCAGGACATTGCAGCCCGGCGGGACACATGGGGATGGCTTGCTGCTCCTGGACATACAGCCCTATGCTGCTGGACACAGCTGGGGCCAGCCATCCTAGAATTCCTAGGCAGTGCTGGACATTAGCTGTCAGTCTTATGCTGCCGGCCCTGCTGGACAGGGAGTCATTATGCAAGCAACCAACTAGAATGCTTCCATCAGATTCCTTCTGATTTGCCCAGCAGCCGTGAATCAGAATGTACACTGCCAAGAAATGTGGAATCAGATTCCAGCCTCCAGCCATTATCTTGATCTATCAAGGGGAGGCCCAGGACAAAAATCGCCAGCGTATCATGCCTATCCGAAACTTTTCCAAG
>CM053600.1:193058736-193100080 GCA_028646575.1 Pseudocheirus occidentalis
ACGTGCAAAGGTAGTACCTTCATACCTATTCAGAAGCTAACTTTATTTCTGTCTGACTTTTTCCCAACCCTGTATCTTGAGTATATTCAAATGGATGTGGGCTGCCAGTGACTCAGGAATGCCTTCCAACAAAGCAAGTATCTTTCAGTCCGTATCTACCCATTATGTGTAACTTGTCCATGTTTTTCCAAAAGTTCACCACAGAGGATTCAACCAGTGGATCCCCCTAGTTGTCCATCTGTCATCTATCCCTCTTGCCAAAATACAATTCCTCAGTGCTATCAAAAAAAAAAAAAAAAAAAAAAAAAAAAAGAAAGTTGACTGATGCTTTTCGAACACCATTACTTGGGCATAGGACTGTAAGTGAATAATGAATGAGACACTCTTTCACAGCTCTGCTGCACAGGTATTTATTATGGCAATATGAAAAGACAGACCACCATCTTCGGCGCCTTCCCTTCACAGTAATTATTTCATTTCTGCAGACCATCCTAAAGAGAACATTATTATGATTTCCCAAAGAGGAAACCAAGGGAGAGAAATGAAGCCACTTCACATCCCTCTACAAAACCTCCCATCTAAACTGAACCTGTAGCACAGACCCCCCCCCACCTCTCAAGTGTGAGGCCTCGAGCAGCAGATCCTGCCTCTAAATGGTCCACGACATCAATGAGGACTGAAGGGAGGAGATGAGGATGACAAGCCGCCATCTCCATGAGCCGCGACATAAAAGCATATCTCTATTAAGTAAATGTAAGTTCTAGAAAACTAAAAACGATCTTTGCCTCCTTGAGGCAGGCTACTGAACGGAGAACACTTCACAGAGTACAAAGGACGCCTGTGACAGAAGTACAATAGAGGTACAAGTTAAAATGCAAAATCCAGAAGCCGCCGTCACCTAAACTCAGCCTGTCAATAAGGAACCTCTCATTGAAAAAGAGGGGGGGAAATTTGGAATTAAACAAGAACCAAAAACCCATTGCACCTTTGAATTCTATCCTAAAACAGGCATATTTAGAAAAAACAAAACAGCCAAAGTCCATGAAACTAAACATGCATATTAACCTCTCAGGATTTCCATTTTTTAAATTATTTTACTATGACTTAGCAGCCAACTAAACAGAGAGCTAAGGTTTGTTATCACTAAGAAAGCACAAGCTCTTACTAACCTCCAAAAGGCATCCACTTATTGGTCACATGGCCGCACAATGAAAGTACAGAAACTCCTTAAATCAAGTGAGAAGTCTAAAGGTCAGCTATAAGAACAAAGCTCTTTTAACAAATCAAAGTTAATTTTCTCACCTTTTCTATGGCAGGAATAAACTGCTTTGGAATATTTGTCCCATATGTCTTATCTACAAACTCCAGCTTGGTGTAGTTCTCAGGTTCCAGAGGTTCTAGGACGCCTATCACTTTCCCATACTGGCCAGCACCGCCGGATTGTTTCTTATGAGTAAAGTCAAACCTGTACATGCAGTAAAAAGACACACAAAAACGCCAGCATTACTTTCAATGGACCCAGGCTCTCATTCACGTGTCTCCTGCCTCCACCAGTGAAAGCTACGTTCCCTTCTTCCTCTGCTCCTCAGGGGTGACTCCTGGCAATGCTTTCCCATGGATATCTCGTAGAAAATATACCCAAAGCTTTCCTCCGGCACCTTTCTGTATCTCTGGGAAACCAATGTGTCACTCCAGGTCCCTGACCCCATCCACCCCTTCTTAGCTGTTTCTCCACAACATTTTTTGTCATTAAAATTAAGGAAATTTCTACCACATCTGTCTTTCCTTCAGCAAAAAGGGGTCCCTTGGATTAAAATTCTACAGGAGAATCCAGCCAAGGTGGATCAAGAATAAAGTTGTAGGGCTGGCTAGGTGGCGCAGTGAAGAGAACACCTGCCCCGGTGTCAGGAGTACCCGAGTTCAAATCCCACCTCAGACAATTACCACTTACTAGCCATGTGACCTTGGGCAAATCACTTAATCCAACTGCCCTGCCTTCCCTCCTCCAAAAAGAAAAGAAAAAGAATGAAGTTGTAAAGACGCAAAGAAAAACAATTTTGATGAAGAGTTAAAACAGCTGGTATCTTATGCCAGATGTGTGGTAGCCTTGTCGCCAACCAACTTAGACCACACAGGCAGATGCAGAGAATACAGAGGCAGGGCCAGGTGGCCACAGGAGAACTCTAAGAGTGTGGCCCGGTCCAGTAAAAATGGGGGCAGGCTGCTAAAGTTCGGAACGAGCCGAGGCTAGAATTGTTCTGAGCTGAGAACCATCAAAAGAAGGCGACTTGTCTTCGAAAGGCCTGCTGAGGGCAAGAGGAAAGCCCAGGAAGGGCAAGGCCTGCTACCTGGGGCGGGTGGCATGACGTCAATGCCAGGAGACAGTTCACGCTTTACCAAAAGGACCTTCAGAAGAGGCAGAACCAGAATGGTTTCTGAGAAGATGATGCCCTGAGCATCTGCCCCACGTTCCCACTAGGCCAAGCACCGCCACCCTCGGGGTCAGCTTTCCCTGCTCTCTCTCTCACCTAGCCGGTCCCTATGCCAAATCTTGTCCTTCCTGCCTTCCCAACACTTCTCATGTACAGCCCCCTCCCACCACCTCTCACTGGGACCTTGGCAAACACCGGCCTGCCTCACAACCCTCTCTCCCATTAGTCACTAAAGCCCATGTTCCGCCATACTGCTGCCCCAAACGCCAGGCTTTCTATCTGGCCCAGGCCCAGACCTTTCAGGCGCCCTATTTTCCTTACACTCTCCACTCCTCCGTGCAGCTGTGATTCAGCTATATTTGCCATGCTTCATACACAACACTACATCTCCTGACTCCCTGGCCACCCTATCTGTAGGGCATCTAGAAAGAGCTCTAGGGCTGGAGTCAGGAAGACTCATCTTCCTGAGTTCAAATCCAGCCTCAGACACTTCCTAGTAGTGTGACCCTGGACAAGTCACTTAAACCTGTTTGCCTCAGTTTCCTCATCTGTAAAATGAGCTGGAGAAGAGAATGGCAAACCACTCCAGCGTCTCTGCCAAGAAAACCCCAAATGGGATCAGAGAGAGCCATACACAACTGAAAAGCTAACCGACAACATTGAGAAGGCTCTCCCTTGGGCCTTCTCTGACCCCCTTCAAGACTCAGTTCAATCTCCTGCAGGAGGCCGTTTCCAGTTCCAACTCTGCTGTCTTTGAGACCCAACATTCAGCACGGAGCCAGGCACATAATTAAGTACCCAGTAAATGCCTCTTACCCCTTACTACTCCTGAAGAATTCAAATCACCCGGCCCAGATGAACTCTAGCCCTGAATACTCCAAGAATGAACTGATGGGATGATGAGCCACTCAGTGATATCAGAAAGACCAAGAATGGGAAAGGCTCCAAAGGCCTGGTTTATGAATCACCAGTCAGTGAGCTTAGGTCTGACTGCTCAGGAAATTCTAGACAGCTCATTAAAGACCAGCACAATCAGAAAGCCGTGATTCTGGCTTCCTTGGGTCCAGGTCATGCCCCCGGGGCCAGACTGCCTCTTGAGACCCAGCCCTTTACCTGGATTTCACCCAAGCTCCACTTCCTGGGTGAAGCACCCCATTTTATTTTGGGTGGTCATCTGCCTGTGGAGGAGCATGGGGATGGGCTCCCAGCCCTGTGCTGCATCAGTTTTAGCAGTGAATTGGATAATGGCGCAGAGGGCAGATTGGTCAGCTTTGCAGAAGATACCCAGCTAGGCGGAACAGCAAAAACAGGAGACAGGCGGTGATCCAAAGGACCCAAGAAGCTCGAGAGAGCATTGTGCTCCGCCCTAACAAGATGAAATGCAGGAGGGCTAAAATGTACCCAAGGACAAAAGACCAACTTTACAAGTATAGAACTGGCAGGAAGCTTGAATAGACAATTTCTGTTCAGAAAAAGATCTGGGGATTCTTAGGGGATTACAAGAAAGAACACGAATGATATGGTAGCCAAGAGGACTGAGATCTGGGAGCTGCAGAAGAGGGGCATGATGGGAGTCCCACTGGAATCTGCCGTCAGACACCCTGGGCACTACTGTGTTCCATGGTCTAGGGACACTGGGGAGCAGGAGAATGTCCAGAGCAGGGCAATCAGCAAGGTGGAGGGCCTCAAGTCTGCGTCATATTGGAAGGAGATTCTACAGGGATGTGGTAGCTGTCTTCGGGGATCCTGAGAAGGGAGGACAGAACCAAGAGCAGAAGAACAAACAGACCCAATGTCAGGGTCCAAGAGTGACGGGGCTGCCCTTGGGACACCTCCTCAGGTATGCAGTCAGTCAGAGGGAGGATTCCTTCCAGTCCCATAGGCAGGACTCCATGGCCACATTAGTCCTTTCTAACCTTTACATTCTGTGATTCCCAGAAGCCCTGACTTTCTTCAAGGTTCACTTCTCCGGGAAGCCTCCCCTGGCCCTCCTTGGGAGCCGGCTGTATCTATCTGGCATATGCTACTCAGGTCACCTCCCCTAGCTCACCCATAAGGTCCTCAGGGCGAGCCCAGTCTGGTGCTGAGTTTAGAAATGTTTTTAATTGATGGATTTTCACTTCTGACTTGCTGAGTCTGAGACACCTAGGAACATCCAGGCAGGGAAGCCCGGTGGGCAGTTAGTGATCTGGATTTGGCATTGGAGAGATTGGGGCAGGGGTATAATTTGAAGAGTTTCCTGTATGTAGAGTACAAGTAAATCACATAAACTGAAAACCCCAAGCCACTGACTGTGACACACTCCTCGTCTGGGGGTACCAGCTCACCTGGGGTGGGTGGCCAGGGAGGGAAAGGAGCAAGGAACCAGAGACACTTCCCCAGGGCCTAACAACAGGTTTCAAAGAGAGAGAGCGCTGGCGTGGCCAGGGAGGCAAAGGGCAGAGTCCCTCCCCGCCCCGCCCAGCCCAGCCCAGCCCCACCCAGAACCACAGTAAGGCTGAAAAGAAAAAAGCCCAGGGGAAGGAGAGCGTGCAAGTCCACCCAGGGCACCAGAGGAAGCCAAGGAGGCGGGAGGAGCCCAGAGGTCTGGCCAGCCGGGCTGAGGGCAGCTCAGCACAGCCCACAGCCTGCTCGGCTTCCTGCCTTCCTGCCTCCCAGGAGGAGGAGAAGGGGGAGGGAAGGAAGAAGGGGGAGGGAAGGAGGGAAGGTGAGCCCGCCCCCGCCGCCCAGCCCGCCAGTGGCTGCGTCCTTTTCCGTGTCTCCACATCCTCTGGCCATCTGTCCTTGCGGGAGCCCCGGAGCCCCAGCCCCAGCCTCAGCCTCGCCCGGCAGCCTCTGCCCCTGGCCAGGGATGGAGATCCCCCCGACCCACTTCCCCGCAGTCCGGGCGGCCTCGGTGGTGGAGAACTGTATCAACTATCAGCAGGGGACCCCGCACAAGGTGTTCCTGGTTCAGACGATCACACAGGCCAGCCTGGAGGTGAGTGTCCGCCCGGCCCCAGCGGGGGGCATGGGCCAGCCCGGGAAATCCCCTAGTCAACCTTGCCTCCTCCCTCTCCCCGAGCCGCTCCCACTCCCGCGGGCTGCTTTTCCAGGGCACAGATCCCGGTTTTTAAAGCTCCGATCATCAAGTTAATTCATTAGAGCCAGAATTCATTACACCAGCCAGAAAATCAGCAGCAGGTGGGGTGGGCCAGCTGCGAGGCCAGGTCAGCCCGAGAGGGGAGCCAGCCCCCATTCTCCAGAGAATGAACATTCCTAGGCTAGAATGAGTAGGAATCCAGACCCGGGGTGCAGGAGGCTGGCGCACAATGAAATGAGAACTGCCAGATGCGCACACCCCCACCAGACCCCTCCCCACCGGCGGGAGCCAGAAGTGCCCCCGGTCACGAAAACGTTTCTGTCCCCAAAGTCTGCCTCAGAGGAGCGGGAGGAGCTCCCAGCCCCGGCTCCGGTTACACAATCGATGGGAGCTTCAGGCTGCAAACGCACCCTAGACAAGATCCATCTGCCCGCATTTCCCCAAAGGGCTGGTGGAGAGCTCCCCTGCCCTAGCCCAGGCTCCCTGCTAACCCTCCAGGTCGGTGCAGCGCTCAGACCCAGCCCTGCTGCTGGCCAGCATTCTCCGAGCCAAGGGGCTAAGGGGCTCGGGGCTCTAAGCCTTTGCAGGCTTCTGACCTGGCTGCTAAAATCATCCGAAAAATCCAACTGCGCTCGCCTCTCCCCAGGCACTTGCCACCGGCTTGACCAGCATCCCGGCTGTTAGGCGTATTAACACATGGTTCCGGGCTCCTGTGGTCTCAGGGCCCCTAACAAATTAGACCGGGCTGCCCCCTTCCCAAACCCAAGGAGGAGAAAGACTGTTCTCTTCTCTTCCTTTCTCTCTCCACTGCTAATTCAGGACATTCCAGGAAGTGGACATAAGTACCACCTGAAATTTTCTGTGGAAGAAATCATCCAGAAAGTAAGTGACGCTTCCTTTTTAATGTCATTTGTGTATAACACCTAAAATCATTTTTGAACAGAACATAAGGTTGCTGGTTTTGGTCACTGTTTTAAAAGACAAAATGAAATCCCTGCCTCCTAAATAAATACTGAAATCTTAACCATACTGGAGCAGCTCTGTGGTCTGCAATGGGAAAATGGGCATTTGTGCTGCCTTATAAAGTAAATCACTGACTTCACCTTGGCTTCCATTTTCAACAAAACACAATCAGTTAGTCTGATCTTGTGAATAATACAACTGTCCACAGCTCTACTGCAAATTCCTTGAAGGAATTATTTTCAATTATAATTGTTTTTTTCAAATTGCCTTCCTCACTCCGGTTCTGGTTTATAATGGGCTGGAGAGGGGGGAGGAAATGTCTACTTCCAGACATCTGCAAGTAACAAAATGGCCAAGCGATACTACTGGACAAACGTCCTGCAGTAGCATAATAGCAAAGTAAGACGTTACACAGAGCAGTGTGGGCCACTGCCCCGACAAAGAACGCCAGGAGGCTGTCTCAGAATTTAAGTTCTGCCATTGGCATAAGAGGTTAAATGGGATCCAGAGAGATACAGGGTCAGATAAGAATGATAATAAAAGGCATCCGCCGACCGCCTTTAAAACAGGATTATCTGCGGCTGCCATCTCCTAAGGGATGGAAGATATGGTACTTTCAGAAGCCAATAATAAACTTCAATGTTTGATTTTCCTTCTTACGGTGCCATTAGCAAATCACTTTGCTCCTGTAAGGGAGAGGACTCAGGGTGATTTCACTTTCAAATCTAGTTCTGCACTTGGTTATTATTCCTATTTAAAAATATTTGGTGTTACAATTCAAGATGAATGATGAGGACTGCACAGGATGTCTGTGTGTCTATAAATAGAAATATGTAAGTGTGTGTGTGCATACAACCATATACACACATATCAGGGCATTTACATGGTTCTTCTAGAAGTCACCCAGATTAACGGACACCCAGATTAAGCACAGAACGGGGCCCGAAGCAATAAAAAGACAACAGAGTATTTTTTGAATTCTAAACCAGAGCACCAGGATAACACCTATACTGCATTCTACAGATTTGAACTTTGTGCAAATGTATTTTAAACAGCAAATTACCGTGAACTGCCGAGCACAAGTACTCTACCCAGCAGCTGGACAAAACACAGCACCAGAAGTAGACTTCACATTTGAAGGAGACATTGGGAAGAATCCAGATGAGGAAGACAATACATTCTATGAGAGACTGAAATCCATGAAGGAACCACTGGAAGCAAAGAATATTCCAGGTACATATAAAAATGCTACAAACCTTATCTTCTCATTTTAAAGGTAAAATGGAGTCATCCTTGGCCCAGTTTTAAAACACCAGCAGCTACTCACACTGCATGAGAAGCCTGGTGAGTGAGACAGGTAGGACAACTGAGCACCATGTCTACCAGGCAGCGGAGGAGCCCGAGGCACAGCCGCAGAGCCAGGGTCCCCCAGCCAGAAAGGGAAAAGGCCAGGGATTGAGCCTGGCTCCCTCTCAGCACGTTCAGCTTTGGCACAAACGGTAACTGAGTCAGACAACAAGGGGGTGCTTAAGAGTGGGCAGGCGGCGGCTTTTCATGGTTTTTCTGCACGTAACTTTCCACAGCTGAGAGGATTGTTTCCAAGAACCCAGAAAGCTTTATTTCTGATTTGGAAGTGAAATGACGTCTGCATTTACCATGTGAATGTTTCCCCCCAACAGATAGTTTTGGGAATGTCTCTCCAGAAATGAAGCCAGTCCGACACCTGGCCTGGGTGGCCTGCGGTTACATCATATGGCAGAATTCCACTGAAAACACATGGTTTAAGATGGCAAAAATACAGACTGTCAAGCAAGTGGTGAGTAGCGGCTTCTGGACCACAAGCCATTGGGGATAGTACCAATGATCCACTGTGACCGTCCAATCAGCAAAACAGACAGTGTAGGTGTCCCCAGAGGCAGCTTAGACACCCACCCTCGGGGGGGGGGGGCACGGGCAGCTCAGGAACCACACAGAGCTCATTAATATCTAGCGAGACTACCCGGGGCACACTTTTGTTCCTCATAACGCAGAGCTGTTTCAGCCTAATAGGAAACTGGGCTTGTGTGTCCTGAGCCCGAGTGAAGGAGACAGCGTGGCCATGGGAAGGGGGCGGTATATTTTCCTGCTGCAGTAGTCATGCAGAGACAAAGTGGTACTCTGAAATTATGTGCTTCGTCTACAAAAATGTCCAGTCCCATGGACCCAAAAGACAAAGGCTCAAACCGTATTAAAATGTCTCACCTAGAACTTCTGACAACTAGAGGCAGAGAGATAATGGTGCGATCCCTAAATTTAAACATGTACACATATGCACATATATACATGCAACACAGATCCATATATACACATGTGTGTACTCACACACAAACACACACACTGTCTGGAGAAAAACAGAGGGCGTACACTCACCCACAGGTGCCTGCCGCTCTTCATCGTGCCTCCACGCCGCCGTTTTTCCTCAATCACAAATTAAATCAGCTAGTGGGCATTCCTGAGAACTTATCTAGAACACACTGCCTGGCCCGGGTCTTCTCTTGAGTCACTCACTTCTCGCTATTTCAGTTCCGCATTTTCTAGTCACAGTTACTTTAGGATTTCAGCCCTTTCAGGGTTCTCGGGAATTCCATATTCTACACAACTCAGTTTTACTTGATTAAAGACACACAACAGACACTAACATCACTCTCCCAGAGTGTGTGCTCCAAACTCCTCACGTCTGGCACTCACACCCGCCCTAAGTCACCGGCTCCTGCCGAGAGGCCTTCTCTGAACCCTCCAGGTCTGTAAATCCAATGGGACTCCCGTCATTACCACATTATGGAGGGCTTTTAGCTTCGCAAGTCAAAAAGACAGATGACTAACTATATGAGGAGTTGAATTTTAAAGGAAGGAAAAAAGGGTGAAAAAGCCCCTGTCTGAAAATAACCACCCTTTTCCTACCCTTTCATTAAAGTTTTATTTTTCACATAAGTTAAAATTCAAATGCAGTCATATTGTGCAGCCACACAATTGCTTCTACACTAGGAATAAAACTTTCTGGCTCACCTGCTGCACATGATTGACTTGTTTTGCAACAAGAGGCCAATTACAATGTACTTTTCCCTACTCCTCCCCATTGGCTCACACGAATTTGAAATTACCCTTAAATCCTGATTCTAAGAATTGTTCCGTCAAAACTCAGCATCACATTATCAATAAGATGCCGAAGACCTCACATTCGGGGCTTTAATTTCCTTTGTTCATATTCTATATTATTTCATAATAATCCATGGAGAAGTTAGAAACAAAGTCTATTTCCTTAAAAAAAAAAACCAAGCAGGAGAATTTGAGGCACCGAGGAATGATGAACTTACTCTTAGTGAGGGAATGAGAACCGTAAATAACTGCTTGATTTTTTTTAGCAGGTCCCTGCTTTTTAAATGGTTTGACAGAATGTCACATCCATAAGGAATTTTTAGGGATTTTACCAAAACAGCGGCTGGCCCAAGACCAGCACATTGAGTCACACCCATGACCTTAACAGAAAGCTTCCAGTTCTTCAAGAAAATGTCTCACTGCTCTGGCAGGCAGAGTATGGGCTGCCTTCCCTTACAGTGTCTGCAGAGCCAGCCAAAAGCAAAGCCACCTCCCCATTTAAGACACTCGCTGCCTCTGCACAGACAAGATCATGAAGCAGACCTGTAGGTGAAGGGCCAAGAAGGCTTTTGGAAGCATCCAAGCCAACTCATTTAAACAGGAACACTCCTCATGTGTTGCTGCACTTACACCTGCAATCACCAGAAAACCACATCCCCTGAACAGCGCAGGAATATTATAATATAGGCATGTCTTAAGGAGCCAGCAGCTCCACACACAGGATAAACCAATGCCTAATTAGCTTTCCTTTAATTAGAAAATTCAGTAAACATATACACTGTGTTTATCACAACTTCTAGATTTTCCAGAGTAAGCTTTCCATAGAAACATGTGTTTGCTTTACTACAAATAACTCATTTCAATAATTGATTGTCCCTTGAGCTCTGCTTTCATGAATAATGATGGATGCTCTCAGGGTTCTTAAATAATAAACTAGTCTTTTAACAATTCTCCTGCAGCTGTCACAGTAATGAGCAGACCCGCAGCACAAAGAGCACACACGGTATCTATGGTGGCAAACGGAAAGCAATCATGTGAAGAGTGCTGGAATCAGAGAGTGACCTCGGGGCTGGAGGGGGCCCTCACACAAGTGGACTCTTGGTTCGGCCCACGCCCCCTCCAGCCCCGGGAGCAAGCTCTGCACTGGCTGCGCTTTCCATTGTTCCAGACTCCCTGCTAAATTCAGCTAGTTTGAGCTGTTTTGTGATCTGCAATTTCTGCACCTCAAAATGAAAGCTGATTTCTTTTTCACTAAAAAGTGACCTCTTTTTGCTAAGGAAAAGTGTGTTGTAAATGTGGGCTGTCTTTAATTTTCTTTGCAGAAAAGAAATGATGATTTTATTGAGTTAGACTATACCATCCTACTTCATGACGCTGCATCTCAGGTAAAGTAACACCACCATACGTCTGCCTCAGGAACTGAGTTTTTAGGGAAAATGATAACTTGGTTGGGTTGGTTTTGTTTTTTGTCTTTTTTTGCTTTTTGGAGGGAGGGAAGGTAGGTAGGGCAGTTGGGGTTAAGTGACTTGGCCAAGATCACATGGCTAGTTCTGTGTTACATGTCTGAGGCCGGATTTGAACTCAGGTCCTCCTGACTCCAGGGCCGGTGCAGTATTCACTGCGGCACCTAGCCGCCCTGAAAATGATAATGTGTTGATGGATCTTTCACTTCCCATGATCTGAATAGCTGGACAGTGAGGGAACTCTCAGCCACTAATGGCCGTTCCTCAGAGATGACTTGAACATTTTCTAGCGTGTGCCTACATCTGTACATGCCTTGTCCCCCCCTCCCTGAAGGCAGGAAAGGCATCCTCTTTTTCTCTGAGCTCTGACCACTTCACAGAGACCTTGCACGTAAAATTCTGGTTGATGAACTGACTGATCATCAGCACAACTCAAAGGGTACCTTGCATTTCTTTTTAGTAAAATGCCAAGTATGTTTCCTTAAATATCTTAAGAATTTCAACTTTACATTTATTTTTCCTCCCTAGGAAATGATTCCTTGGCAAATGCAAGTCCTCTGGCACCCCCAGTATGGGGTCAAAGTCAAACACAACAGCCGCCAACCCAAGCAGGCCCCAGTGGAATAAACAGAAGCCCAAAGTCACCCATGTCCTCGGCCGTGCCGTCCATCCAGCCACTTTAGCTTGGGAACCAAAGCCTTCCCAACACGGTGATGTGTCTTGTCTAGACTGCAGTGTACCACTGTGCAGTCTCCATAATAAACCACTCCCAGCCACGCCTAACTCCATTAATGGCGCAGGGTACTTACGGCACAGGTTCGGTGATGCTTTCTCTAAAGGCCACTTTGGGCTTTCCAGTGACACAAGGGCAGCCATATTCTCGGTCCATCCTCTGGGGAAAGAGAGAAAGGAAAGTAAACAAGTTATTCCCATAAACCAGAAATGTTTACAATCCAAACACCTCACTGCAAACTGAATTTTCAGGTCTACATTGGAAAGTGGAATAATTATAAATTCTGAAGCTCAAGTTAACCTCATTAATTCTGAACTCCTACATGAGAACAGATGATAATTCAGACCAGGGATGAACTGTCATTTACCTAAGCTTAATTAGCAAACCATTCATAGATGGTGTAGATGAATATAAACCAAACTGCTGGGGGTTGGGGGGGAGCATGATCAGTGGGCAGAAGCACCTGCTTTTATAAAACTGAAATGTTAATTACATACATACATACATATATATACATACATGCACACATATGTTACCTACTCACAAAAGAAAGTAACCAAACGGAGAGTTGGCAAGTGACTATGAGTCACAAAAAACACACTACATTTTTACAAGTACTGCAAAGAGTTTTTTCCCCACTTCAAATTGGTATTCTTCCTACTTAAATAATATTAGTAAGCGTCTGCTATAAAATAAAAATGTACTTACAATAAAAAGTATAGGTATGTCAAAGTTTTCACTACTTTTAAATAACATTCCAACATAAAAAAAAATTCAGATCAAAATAGGACAGTTTTTTACAGTACAGTTAAGTCATACAAACAATATTATAAGTTTCCAAAACCTATGCGAGTCACTAGGCCATTCTTTGGGAGGTCAGGAATCTTTAGAGAAATCCCTGTTCTCTTTCTCTTTGCTCCTTCCCAAATGACCCTCCAGAAGAGCCAGCTGGAAAATTAGAAGGAGGTAACAGGGCCCCTGGATGAGGCCCAACAGGTGGACAGACCCCTGCCCCTGTGCTATCCACACACATCTAGAAGCTGCAGTCTGTGTCAGGAGAGGAAGCCAGGCACTGTGGGCAGAAACCTCCAACACAGCCAAGCAAGTCACTGAAGCTCTCAGAGCTGAAGATGCCAAGCTGCGCTGGTAGAGGGAGCTCGTCATATAAGACAGTGAAATCCCAAGCCAGAAAACCCAGCAATCCCTTCCTAGACTCCTTAGGATCACTCTCCAATCTTGCCCTCTCCAAAAGTAGGCAGATGGCAGACAAAGTGCCAGGTCCTGGCTATGGGGTTGGGGGAGAGGGGACAGTGGTCATTACCTGAGCATAAATTTCCAAATGTAATTCTCCCATTCCAGAAACAATTGTCTCTCTGCTTTCGGGATCATAGTGGATCCTAAATGTGGGGTCTTCTCTTGTAAACCGGGCAATGCCTTTTGAAAATTTCTCTAGATCATTCTTTTCAAAGTAAAAAAGCAACATGTTACTTGCATAGTAAGTACAACAAATTATTTGTGTAGTTTCAAAGATACGAATCAATCTATGTCTTACTCTTAGACATACTTGAATTTCAGGGACCAAGCAGACTGAATTAAGTAAAAAACAAAAAAGTCTACTTTGGCATGGTGGCTTTTTTTTTCTTAAAGACCTCAGGGTTCTCTAGGGGGAGGGAGACGTCTCATGTTCCATGGCCTTACACTGGATACCTACAGAGCCAACAGGAGACAGGGAGTTTTCTGCTTTTCTGACCTTTCATAGGGAAACAGGCACATGAAGCTTGTTTTAGGCCCCACTCTCTTTCCTATCATACTGAAAAAGTGGCCCATTCTGAAGAGGGAAGACAGAGCTGAGCAGAACTGCTGAACCAGGCACAAATCCTAGAAACGCCAGACCTCCAGCAGCACAAGTCCAGGACTATTGGGATGCACTGAACATGGTCAGTGGAGAAAAGCTGCCCCACACAGCCCATTAACTTGTGCCCTGACAAGAAACCACAATCCAGCTGTTCAGACTTACTGACCAGGACAGAGAACAGCTTTGAAAAGAAGAGAAGGGACATAAAGGTCTTCCCCTCCCCTACCGGGGCCCTGGTCATGGTGGGTACAAGCAGCAAGGTGTGATGTCTGCCATGATGACAGCCACCTAAATGTCATCACCACCTAGACCCAATATCTTCAACCCCTGATGACTGAGCAGATGGCAGGGGAAGGGACATTCACTCAGCAGGTTGCTCAGGTGACACACAGTCTGCTCCGGAGGCAGACTACCTTCTATCCGTAACCACTGTAGTTGGTTAGTTGTAGTTGTAGCTGGTCAGACCTAGAAGGTCTGAGATCCAGGTCAACAGAATGGGCTGCTTGAGGAAGGCTAAAGAGGTGTCCTCCTCACCACAGGTCCTTGAGAGAGGCCTAAACGCTGTACGTCACCTAAGCTGTAGAGAGGAATCTTGCTCAGCTCTCTGCACTTCCAACCTTGAGACACTAGAAATTCACCAATCCTAATGATTCCCCCTTGAAAACAATCCTACTGCGGCTTAGGGGCAAGCACTATACACTAGCTGAGACCTCTCTAGTAACTTCTAAGGTAGCAGGGATTCATGTTAACAGAGCTGGGCTTAGAGAGAGCAAGTGACTTCTTGCCTCAGGTCATTCAGAGAGCGAGTGGCAAGGCCGGGATCTGAACTCTCATCCTGCCCACATTTCTGCGGCTCCCCAACATTCATCCAGGAGACGAGAAGACTCAAAGATTAACTGCAACATTAACAAAAAGCGGCACAAGCCAAAGGAGGCTGATGAAGAAGCAGGTGGGGATGAGCATTTGATGGTGAGGGGCACATCTTCCAGAAAAGTGCCTACCTTGTTAGAAGGCTTCATTGATATGGAAATGACAGGATCAGGAACATGAATTGATTCCTAGGATCATTTAAGAAATAAGTCCTAGTTTAGGCTGGAACAGACTGGAGAATTACACAAAGTAACACAAACTGTGAAAACACAAAGAACAGGTCTTGCGTATTTTCTCCCAAACTACTGCCACTGAGGCAGCTGAAGAGCCCCAGAGGGAGTCCCGGCTCTGTATGCAGCCCTAGGGATTTGGCTCACCATCCGCAACGTGAGGGGCTAAATGAGACGATCCAGAGTCTCTAAACAGGATACTCTCTGCCTAAAGCCACAGTTTTCATCGCTGGAAATACCAGCCCTTCATTCATCAGGTGTGCTCTGCTCCTTAAGGGAAGAGCCTGATTTGCCTTCCTTTTATCCACAATCTTTAGTAAAATGCCTGACACACAGTGAACACTTACAGTGAACTACGTATACAAAATCTGGTCAGTTCAGTTCCACAATTCTCCTGTTGGGTGCTTAGGTAATAATTTAAAATTTTAAAATAAAAACAAAAACCCCAGTGTGGAAACTTTGAAGGGCTAATTCACCAGCAAAGGAATCAGCAATCAAGCAACCAACTTCACGAGCACCCAATGTGTGGCAAGCAAAACCATAATGACAGAGATAAAAGGCTCTGCTCCCTGAAGGAGCCTCAGCTCTAGCCAGGTGTGGGAATGTCATCATCTGTGAGAGAGTGGGAAATATAGGAGATCTCCAAGCACTGAAACTCCTCCTCTAGGACACCGCTGCTCTCTGGGTACCCAGACAGGAACCTTAGTTCTTAGTGATTAGAAAGAAATCACTAACTATGATGTCCGCACAGCCAAAATGGTGAGATTCAACAACAGGCATTTTAATGCTTCTGAGTTTACATGACTGCTCCAAAGCACATTCTGCCAAGTCAAGGGATGGAACTTACCATAGACAGATCAATACTGTCTTTGTTTGTGAAAGTGTCCCCACTGGCACAATCGATACCAAACAATGCAAAGATATCTCCAGCATAAACTTCATCAACATCCTAAATGAAGAAAAAATGTGCTAGGGTATATACGCATGTGAGACATCAAAAATAGACAAATGAAATGCACACTACTTAAAAGAAACAGTGAAGATGACCAACAAGGTGGAAGCCAACCCTTCTGCCGGTCAAACAGCAGCACACCCCGGGCACCTTCAACTGAGCCTCATTTCTGTACCTTTAAAATGAACCACTCAGGGATGAGCCATGACTACTCAGAATCAATAACACTGATGTTACCAAGTCCACAGGGCTGTAAGAGGACTTTTTTTGGGAGTCCAAAGTACCACATGTGCTACTTCAATCAGATAATCAGATGTGAGCCAGATATTTTCAATCCATAACTTCAAATGAAATTCTAAGAGCGTAGGCAGGAGAATGAAGTCCATTGTGCCTAAAAATAATCTTAATTTTCAACAGATGTAAACTGGCTGAAAACACAGGAAATCCGAGAGCAAAATGCTAAGCTTCCTGGTTTGTGTCCATTTGTACGAACTTCATTCACAATGGTCTCATTTTCTTCCTTGCTTGGTGTGAGCAGCCTGAGACGGTTCAGGGGCCCATCAAACAGCTGAGAAACACATCAGGTCCTGCTTCCCTCTGTCCATGCCCTCTGCTGCCCAAATATGAGAACAACACTACAATCCATCTGAGACATGGCTTAGTCATCTACAGGGCCATCAGCAAAGAGAGATGGCCAGTGGAAAGAATATTTTTCTTAAGATGGACATATTTATGTGTGTATATGTGTGTTTGTATCTACTTTTTTGGTGTACATACAGAACTACACACATACACACACACACACACACACACACACACACATATGAATACACACAACTCTTTGTTCCACACTCCTGGGCTCAGGAACCTCGACTCAAACGACAGAGGCTAGTACTGAGATACAGGACATGAGAGGACTCTTATAAGTGGCAGGTGAATGCTAACCCTGCAGCCCAAGCAGAAGCCCTAAGAGTACCCCACCAAAGCCTCTTCCCCAGCTTGGCCCTGAGTCTGTCCTACTTGGCAGGTTGATGGCAAACTGACGTTGGCATCAAACTGCTTTCACCTGGGAATAGGAAGAGTCTGAAATTGTGCTTAGCACTTCAGAACACCCTAGAGTTTAGCAAGATCTTCAGTCTTATTCCAGATCCACTAGGAAGAAAATTGATCAAGCTCTTCTGGAGAATGTGATGCCACTTTTAAGATAGATTAGTGTCCACTAAACTTTTGGACGCTGAAACCACCCCAGAAATCACTCCCACTCTATGCACCACTTTTTCCTCATCCTGCTCCCTCCTACAATACCTTGCTAAGACCTAGAAGTGATCACTCTTGACCAAGTACTGGGAAAGATTCCAGTTTCTTTGACTTGGGATGTTGCTAGAGACTCTCCCCAAAGCAGATAAACTAGCAAAATGTCATATACAGCTTGCAACATCTCGCAGACAATGGTTTCTTAACAGAGATTGCTTTTCCTAATGCCAGGAAACACTGCGTCAGAAGTAACAGACATTGTAGGAAGGAAAAGCAAGAGAGAGAGGGAGGGAGAAAGGGGAGAGAGGAGGAGAGAGGGAGGGAGGGAGAGAGAGCGAACGCTCTTCAGTAGGTGGAGAGCAGGCCTTAGGACAGGAAGCAGGGAAGCAGGGAGCAGCAGTTCATGAGAGTAGGAACGGCCTGGCCTGAGACTTGCCTCCATCATATCGGCATGCATCCGGACAAGGCGCTGCACTCGCACCTTCTTCTTGGTCCTGGTGTTATAAATGGTGTCTCCTTTCTTCAACTCACCCTGATAATTTCGCACGTAAGTCAGCTGTCCGAATCGCCCAGCCTAGAAATGTGCATTGAATGGGAAGGCAGACAAGAAGAGCACACGGCGAATTCAGGACATATCACAACTATGCCGTGTTTTTTTAACCACTGAACCTTGTGTACGTGTTTGATTCACCGACCAACAGGGGAGAACAGAATCACTCTTCCCAGGGAGGCTTAATGGACTCACGAGGTCTCCACACTCCAAAACTGATCCCTCTCTTATTTCCTTCAAATTGCTTCATTAGGATGAGTTTTCAAAAACTATTTAGACAATGTTTCACTAAAACCCAATCCAGTTGTGTTTAGGGAGAAAATAAATAAGCCCTAGTGGTATGTAAATTCCTGTCTAGATGATGAAGGACAAATCATCTTTTCCAAATTCAACCCTCCCCAAAAGACATCCAATTACATTTACCATTCTTAATCAGCATAGTTAAATTCAGCAAGAAATAAAATAAGATAAAGTAAAGTACAGTACAGTACAGTACAGTAAAGTAAAGTAAAGTAATAGCTTACCTCCAGTTTAAAAGCCAAGCCGACAAAAGGCTGGGAGTTATCTCTTGTGGAGCTCATTAAGATTTTGGATTTCTCATCAGAGTCCCTTAAAGTAAGTGGAAAATGTTTATATGCTGAAAGACTGGACAATTTCCCTCAAGATCATTTAGCAGCTGCCATCTGAGGGCAAAGAGCACGGCTGCTCCCCTCTTTCCAAACCACATGTCACAGCCAACGGGACTGTAACCATGATGAGGTAGCAGCAGGCCGCCAGGCCTTGCCTTTGCCTAACAAGACAGTGAGTGAACCAAAATAAATGAGGAACAGTAAAGAGGAGAGAAAAAAAGCTTTTCAGCACTAGTGCCTATTTACAAAATCTCATTCTAGAGGAAAGAAATGAAACCCACAACATGCAACATATTCTCTACTTAGACAAAATATATAAAAAATAAGTTTTTTTCTTTTAAGTTATCTGCACAAACTGCTGTGCAAGGGTCCTTGACAGCACTTTGCTTACGCTGAAAAACTAGCTATCACCTGAAGCCTGAAAAACTCAGCAACTTCAATGCCCAGCCCTGCATTCAAACCTTCTTTAGATAATAAAAACACCCCTACAACCAGAAAGCTACCCTGCAGCTCCCTTCCTTACTCCTGATTGAGAATGGCATAGTTCTGGACCTCGGATGGATCAGGGAGGTATGCCAGGACGCCGTCGAGGAGAGGCTGCACCCCTTTGTTCTTCAAAGCACTTCCCACAAAAACAGGCGTAAATAAACGCTTAATGGTTGCTCTTCGAATTGCAAGCTATAAAGACAAAAAAATTACTCAATGTTACTTCTGTTTTGACGACATTTTAAAAGTCCATTTTGTGCTTAAAATCAAATAAGTATGAGTAAATTAGTAAAACAGTAGAACTGCTCTTAGTTGAGATTCTATAGTACAGAAGCCAGCAGCAATTGAGAAGATGGTCTCTTTTTCTTAAGGTCATAACTGAAAGCAGAAAGACCGCTGCCCAACAGTGAATCCTAGCTCCAAACACCCTTTCTAGGCTTGGCTTACCCTGCTCCCCTTCACACACTCTGCTTGTCCCCTGATGTGCCACTCACTGTGCTTAGCACTGTACAAAGGCAAAAACAGGACCCTGGCCTTCAAGGAGCTCACACTCTAATGGGGGGGATGACATTCAAAAAACTAACTCCACCTGGGACACATACAGAGCACAAGGGTGGAGGCTGCCCCCCAACCAAGGACAGGTTTCCCAGTGTACTTGATGAGGCTCATGAGGGCACAGAGGGCACTGGAGGCAGATGTGAGGCAGGAGGATGAGCCTGCTAGGGCCAGCCAATACTGTCCTACCCTTCCCCATGACTAGTAAGCTCCTTCCTATTGAGATCCTCTCCACCTGAGGTCCCACACAAAGGCTTCACTTCTCCATTCCCTTTTCCACATTTCATAGAAAACTCTGCCTGGACCCCTCCTTTGCCCAACACCCTGTGCCATATTTATGGATGATTCACTCCCTGCTGCCATTGGACTGTAAGGTCCTTAAAGACAGGCACTATTATATTCTCTTTGTATTCCCAGTATGCTGCAAAGAGTGGCTACTCAATAAATATTTATGAAACTGAAGTCAACATTCTGCTTCAACTTGCAAAGATTAAATTGACTGTGTATCATTTTTTATTGATCAGATTTTGTCCTCTACCTGTCTCTGAACTGAGTTCAGGATTCAGCTGGCCTGTGATGGCTTTAGAAATCCAGTTCTTTTGCTAATCTCTGTTCTGTTCTTGCCTTGGTGAATTCCACCAACATCAGGGAATGCGGCTTGCCCTAAAGGAGTCAGGCCTAATACCTTTATACCACCAAGAAGGACTTCTGGTACGCTGTCCAAAGAAGTCTGGGCCCTCACCTTCAGCCTTGGAGGTGGAGTCGAACAACGAACACTTCTTAGTCTCAGGAGGGCGAGAGGGGCTTGTTGCTAGCCCCTCGTTACAAATTTCCAGCCAATCGCATTGTTCCTCACCCCTCAGTCATAGAACAATCAAGCTGCCCTCAATCCCATGATGCCATAGTTTGCAGAACCTTCCCCTCTCAAACTCTAAATGACACTGATACTTCACAAAGGACAGAGGGATTGCTCCACTTTCTATCAAACACACCTTAGTAGCTTTGTGATCTGAACAACGGAGACTGCCCTCTGACAACACACACAATCATGCTGTCCATCCAGATGGAGCAGGGAGCACCTCATGTCCTGGCTTCCTTTACATCTCACCATATGGGACTGGTCCCAATGAAGCCCAAGGCTAACCACGGACAGAGTGGTCAGAGAAGAAGAACCAAGAGGTGACAATGTCATAAAAACCCCAAGGAGAAGGGAGATTCAAGAGAGGAGAATGGTCATTGGTATCAAAGACTGCGGAGAGCTCATGGCCAAGAACTGAGAAAACCATCAGAACGGGCAAGCCACTGGTACCTGGGAGAGAAAAGCTGAGCAAAGTGACTGGCCAGACGCCCTGGGCAGGCAAAGGTGGCTGGGAAGGAGCATTCACAAAGGGGAAGCTGGTCGAGAAAGGTGAGGAGGGAGGTTTGGGATGCGGGGCAATCGGAAGAGAACAGAGCTCCGGGGAATCTAACCACCACACGTAATGTTGCTTCTACGACAGAACAAGCTCTAAGCCACCATCTATTGCTTTCCTCGTGCCATGGACTCCTCTGGCTGGCGAGAACCACAGAAGCTAGGGGATTGTGCAGGGGCCCATAGCCAGTGAGTGCCTGAGGAAGCATCCAAGTTCAGGCCCTAGAACAGAGGACCTGGGGGGCTCTGAAAGCAGCTGGGCTGAGCCCCGACTCTATGACAGATGCATCAGTGAGGAGCTCCTGGGCCTTGAATCCCACTCTAACAATTTAGTGTGTCATGTTACACTACACCGACCTCCCCCTACACTGCTTTTCCCTCTGAATCCCCAACACCGGCACAGAGCCGTGCCCAAGGAAGGCACGTCATGTGCTCCAATTGCCACCATGCTACAGTGGTTACATTCCTATTAATATAAAAAATTTGTAACTACCAGCAGGGCAACAAACATCAATTATCCAGAGACACTCCGAGGATCACAGATTAGAGCTGGAAGGACCTTCAAGGCCAAATCCCCTCGTTTTATAGCTGGAGAAATGAAACGAAAAGTCTGAATCATCATTCACAGACTCCGTGGTTTTCTTGCTTTCCTAGTCCCTCTACATTCACTGAGAAACCATGCAGGGGGCACTCAAATGTAGAAAAGCAGCTGAGCTCCAGGAGAGAGACGAAGCATCAGCAGGCTCAGGAGCTGACCCCGAGAGCTGAGGAGATCACCCAGTGAGAGGGTCTCCAGGACAGAGCTTCAGGGGACAGCCAGGGCCTCACGACTGTTAAGAAAGGAGGCTGAGAAGGAGCGCTCAAACAAGGCAGGAACAGGAGACGATGGCCCACAAGCTGAGATACACGAAAACATGGAGGAGGCAGTCAGGAGCGGCGTCCAACGCTGCCGCAGAGACATGAAGGTGGGGCCTGAGAAAACAGGGCTGTGCAAGGGGTGATGAAGAGATCATCGGGGAGGATGGACAGCGGCTGCTCCTCCTCTTGAAGCAGGGGGCTGCTTTGAGGTGAGGGGAGTCCAAGTGCCTGGGGAAGACTGAGACGGTGACTGGGACAGTGAGCGGAGGCTGCGGGGCGTGGGCCTGACTCAGACGAGCACCGGTAATTCGGGCTGATGAAAGGCCCTCCCCCGAGTCATTCAATGGCTACCAAAAGGAGGCTTGTTTCACCACAGCATAGAAAGGATGCCGAGCCTAAAGGCCCCAGACCTGTACACGCTCAGGAGATCAGGAACAACAAGAAGTTATACCCAGGGAGGCCCCCAAGAGCCTTGGCAGCCTAGGCATCTTCTAGAGAAATGAAACGAGCCTAAGCTGTGCTGCAGCGGCCTGAGCCCTGTCGCCATCACAGCACATGAGTCAGAGTAAAGGAGGCAGCAGAAGGTAGGGACGAGCTAGGGCTGGGGTTGGACAAAGAACAGGAGAGGCAGGTGGGGGGAGGCGGGGATTCTAGAGCAGAGAACAGCCTAGATCACATACAAGGGCATGGGAGATGCTAAAGCCGTGGCTGATCTGGCACAGCACTGAGGGGCCAAGGAAGAGGGAGTCACAGTGAGGATGAAAAAAAGGACAAGGGCATTGTGAGACACAAGAAGAGACGGACGCTGGGAGCCAGGCGCCCTTTCCCCTGCCAACCACAGAGACAGAGACCTTCAATCCAGCCTCACTACCAGCAAAACCAAAACCAGACAGGTGTGGGGCTCATGTCCAAGCCCCCCATCCTCCTGCCAGGTCGGGCCGTTCCCTCCTCGGGGCTCCAGGCCAAGGACAAGCCTGACACATTTCACTTTTTAGCTAAAACACCAGCACTTCCTCAGATCTTTATGCCAAAAGCTAACACTGCTCACAGTGACTAATCCTCACACGCCTCCTACAGACCTGCTACCACATAAAACTATTACCCTTAAAATACGGGAAACAGCAAACGAGGCAGTGCGCACTTCAGACGCGCTAGTCTAACTTGATAAAAAGGGCAGATCTCTCACTGCCTTTCTGTAAGATGCTCACTCTCCACGTTCCATACTCAAAGTTACAGCCAGAATTAGCTCTCCAGGATGACCTCTCCAAGTCACAATGAACCTTCTGTGTGTCTAGATGACGCTGTTACACCGAACAAGCGCTCTGCCGCACCCCAGGGCCTCTACGAGGGGCTGGGCATGACAGCAAAGGGACACTCCACTTCCAGGATGCAGCCCATAAGCCAACTTCAAACAGTCGCGTTTCCACACTGCAGAGATAGTGAAGAAGAAAGAATCCTCTCCCTGTGACAGCCCATTAAAACTATGCATGGCTTGGTCTAACCGGAGGGCACATAACATAAAGTATCTGCCTTCACAAACCTTTCCTTTTAACCAAGCATCACCATGAGAGAAAGCACAATTTTTTTTAATGTGGCACCTCAAATATGACCAGATTAAGATTCATAAATTTATCTCATCTTTTTGGAAGATGGGAGAAATGGAGAATGCTGGAGTCCCCAGAGATGGTGGCTATACACCTTTCCTCCAGTCCATCTGTTCCTTATGAAGATCAGGGGGCCAACGCCAAGAGAGTCTATTTCCCCAAGTTCACAGAGTCAGTCTCTCTTGCAGAACCAAGAGTCCCTGCTATGATACTCGTCTTTCTGTTACTGGAGGGAGCTCTCAAAGGGATGCCAGTTGTCCCCTCGCTCTGTGGCTCAGTGATCTTCAGAGGCTCTCTCTCTCAGTGGGCTGACTGAGGAAAGTTAAAACTCTCCTGTGTGGCTTTCAAGGCCCTTCACAACCTATTACCAACCCCACCTTTCCAACCTCTTACACCTGCCTCCACCTTGTCTGCGACCTGAACACAGTCAGTCTCTCAACAAGCTCACACTGAGCACCTACTGTGTCAGGCACAGCACAACGCACGTAGGAGAAAAAGAAGCAGAGCGAGCTCAGAGCCCAGGGGCCGACAAAGCCAACAGTCACGCACAGTCTAGAGTGAGCTGTGGTGACGGAGCGCCTCAGAGGAAAGGCTCCAGCACTGTGGGGGCTGCTTTTCTCAACCTCAGCCTCTCTCTCCACCTCTGCTGCTAGAATTCTGATCAAGGCTTTCAAGCTTCCCTCCTCCTTCCTGGATCTCTCACTGGCAACATCCACTCAGATGGAACAGAGGACTTTCTCTGACAGCCCCCAATGTCCGCAGGGACCTGGGCCCTCCCTCCCTTTCCACAGGGGCAGCCCTCTAAGGCCCCTCCCACTTTGCACTGACGAGCCTGTGATCCCAAGACCCCAGAGCCCATTTCTCTCTCTCCCGGGCCCTGCATCTACCATCACATACTGTAAGTATCTGAGCTCAACTGTACTTCCAAGCCATGGTACACAGGAAAGCAGATAAGCCACCTGCAGGCATGGTGAAGGTGAAGAGCCTCTGGATTCAGAGCCAAGGCCTTGGAACAGCAGGGCTTGGGCTCGGGTCCTTCCTGGTTCCCTCCTGGCTCCTGGCTATCTTACAGACAGTGGAGGTTTCCAGTGATCTCTGAATATCTGGCAGATGTTGCCACACATGCCTGCACCTTCTCCTATTTTCATTCAACAGATGTTCTCTGCTGGCTACTGTGTCAAGCAGTGGGAACACAAAGAGGAAGAACCACCTGGCCCTTGCCTTTCAGAAGCTTTCCGTCTCAAGGGGGAAGACACGTCACGGAGGAGAGCTGCTGGTGTACAAGCTACAGCACGGTCAGTGCAGAGGAAAGGCCAGCTATCTCGAGGCTGGGGGGGAACCTTACAGTCCAGGCCAGGGTAGGGCCATATAAGACTGCAGGACAAATAGCAGATCCGACTGAGAGGCTAAAGGTGTGCCAAGTGCTGCACCTAGTTTACAAGGCTCTTAATCAGAAGAACAATGTGTAAACCCAGAGGATGACAGACATCTGAACTATCATCATAGAAAAATGGTTTTATTTTACAGACCGTGGTACAAGACAAGGGGATTTGCCCAGAGAACCCCACGAACCAAACAGCCCAAGCAACTGCACAGTGCCCTTTTCTCAACACTGTAAATTAGAAGGGATCCTATGGGAGAAAGAAGAGAATTCAGAAGAAATGGTCATGTAATTGAAGCACTGTGGAGCTGGAAGGAGCCTTCAAGGGCATCTTTTCCAACTCCCTCTTTTTTTATAGAGGAGGTGGGTACTTTTTCTGTAAGATAGGAAATACTGAAACAGCCTAAGGACTTGGTCACTCAGGACATGGGATCTGCTGCCACCTTGACCTCCTGTTTTGGTTCCTCAGAACTCAGAGGCAGGCAGCCAATGGCCAGGTTCAGCTGGCATCCAGGGCAAAGAAGACTCCTGGGTAGTGGGTAGATGGAGCAGAAGCATGGCAGAGTGGACACAGAGTAGGGACAACCTGGAGGGCCTCCCCAAAGGGCATCGGGGAGCCACTGCCCAAGACCCGTGCAGAGGGAAGATGACGTGGAGGCAGTGGGGAGATCTGGGATGGGGAGGGGAAAGCCAGCTCTGGTCCTCAGCATGCCAAGCAGATCACACCCTTCTGGTCTCTGCCTACTCTTGGCAGTGTGCACAGTGAAGGGATCAGGAAGGCTTTGTCCAGGCTTACTTTGCTTTTGAAGAAGGGGCTGGGGGGCAGGAGAGAGGGAGGAAAAGGAAGAGAAACTAGAGCAAACCAACCCACAAAAGCTTTCACATCCCAAGTTTCCACTGACTTCAGCCTGAACCCAGCTCCCCAGAGAGACAGAACACCCTAAATTGAGTGCCATGAAACCTGCCCCTGCCAGCTGCCTGGGCCAAGGCCGCCTTCCCTCTCTGACAGGCTTGTAGCCTCCTGAATGCTGGCTGGGTCCCATCTTTATGAGGCAGTAAAGGTGTTTAGGAGTCAAGAGGACCAAGAGAACACAATTCTTTCTTCGTGCAGAGTCTTAACTAAAACTGTCGAGGATATCTGATGAAATTAAAGGCAAATAAGGAATAACTGGGTCCAGAGAGGAATCAAGTTCTTTTCATTTGGCTAAAACAGGGCTGGGGACCCTGTGGCCTCAAGGCCACATACGGCCTTCTAGGTCCTCAAGGGCAGCCTTCTGATGGAATCCAAACTTCACAGGACAAATCCCCTAAATAAAAGGATTTGTTCTATAAAACTTAGACTTAGTCAAAAGACCCGCACCCAAGGACCTAGAGGGCCACGTGTGGCCTCAAGGTCGGAGGTTCCCCACCCCAGACTAAAAAAATGGTAGCTACAAGTATGGCTCATAGCTTCCAAATAGACATAAAATGCTTTAAAAAAAAAAATCACATCAGCCAGTCCTCTAACATGAGATTTGAAACTATTCCAGTGAATGAAAAACTGAAAAGTTCTTTAAGAGTTAGGACAGGTGAGGCCCCACACAAGAGACTCTTCTGACACTCAGATAAACTCCCCCAATTTTTTACAGGCTTCTATATTTACCTCCTTTCTTTTGTGGAAAAGACATCGTCGATAAGCTAATTATGTTTAGGATGTGTCTTCCTCAAAGCATACATCAGCATTCCTTCTTTTCTATCCCAAAATACTGCATGAAGAATACTTCATTTAAAGTGCCATGCTGTGACAAACATTTCCCAAGACCCCAGAGTGGCATACCCCAGTATTCCCTCCATCAGCAATGAGGCCAGTAGAAACACCATCTCCAGAAAGACAAACACGCCCAGATGTTACTGCTTCTCCATGAATGCAGGGCCTATTTTGAGAATACTTGCCTTTAAGTCTGTCACCGAAGGGACCTTTTCTTCCAAGAACAGCTCTCCAAGCTGTTCATCTGAATTTGCAACACATTCGATGAGTTCCTGACGGCGGTCGGTCGCTGCCGCCCTGAACTCTGCTGGGATCTCGGCATGTCGGATGGTCTGGCTGAAAAGAGAAAGTCTTTTGTTTCAGAAAATGCGATCTTTTCTGGATGTTCAAAGGCATGCAGTGCAAGCTTCCCTCAGTTCCCTCTGCTCAATTCTGAAAGCCTGCAGCTATCGCTGCCCATTCTGTCCTCTTTGGTCACAAAAGAAGAGATAGGACCTCATGCCTCCCCAAACCTTCCATGACCCACTGCCTCCAGGACCCTGACAGAGTCATCCTTCCCCCTTTTTCATAAATCCTCAACATCTCTCTATGGAATGGCTCTTCCCCACCTCCTTACTAACATGCTTGCTGGGTCACCTCCAGTGGTCCTTCTCCGTATCTGGCCACCAGACCCAGAAGAAAGCAAGGCTGGGGACTCCGCACAGCCCTGCCGCGGTTAAATCCAATTCACTTGCAAATCTGGGCATCATCTGCCTGATGTCATGGTCCTTTTTGAAAACGGACAAACCACACGGATCACACGCTCAGATTCCCCTAATCCTAAAAAAGCTTTCCGATGATCTTTTCCTCCCATCCTGCCATCCGGCAGTCGTCTCGCCCCTCCTCCTCCCCCTCACTGCAACACCTCGGAAGATTTCCCCGACTACAAATGTGACCAAGACCCACGTAACGGTCACAATCAATATCCTTTATTTTCAGGCTCCATCTTTCTTGTTCCCTTTTATGGACAGTTTTTGAAGGAGGAAATTCAAACCACGCACACAAACGAACAATGCTCCAAATCACCACTGAAGAAATACAAATCAAAGCAGCTCAAAGCAGTCCCCCATCACATCCATCATGGGGCAAAAATGACACAAAAGGACAATGGCCAACATTGGGAGAACAGGAAACACGCACATGAACGTGAGCCGGTGGAGCTTCCAGTCAGCTCAGCCATTCCGAAAAGTCATGGGACGCCAACCCTAAAGGTCACTCAACTGCACAAACTGGGCCCCAGCTCTTCCAGTATGGGGCCGTGACCCCCTGAGAGCAGGGGGAAAAAAGACAAAAATGTTTCCATCGGGTCTTCCTGTAGTGACAGGACTTGAGTGAAGTGACAGCAGATGTAATTTTTCAATGAATATTTTGGAAGAAACCATTCCAGCCTAGTTTCAAAGTGATACTATTTTTTGGAAAGAAATTCACTTTCACTCTTTATCAATTCATTGCTCTCCAAATTCCAAAGTTTTGCCACTCACCCAAAGTCGCCATCAAAGTATATGGCTCGTTCCTCGATGACGTCTATGATACCTTTAAAATCACCCTCCAAGCCCATGGGTATCTGAACAAATGCTGCATTGTGATTTAACTTTGATCTGGAAAACAAAAAAAGCATTTGAGACAATCAGAACAAAGGCGGCAAGGACAAACTAGGGAACTCCTCCGCAGTTTTTTATTATAGAGATAATTTGCCACCTAGACAGAGTACTTACTCGCTACTGCAGAATTCCCAATATTTAATGATGAACAAATTCAACTTTACAGTTTTGAATGACTAAGTCAGAGCCAAATGAAGGCCCTAAGGCTGCCTGCCAAATAACGCTGCCAGGACCTCTCTCGAGTGGAGTCGGTGTCGTAGAGGAGGGAGGCAAAAGCAAGCCGAACCACACATGCCCATCGTGCCCACAATGCCTGCTACCCTTCCGTCCCACTCCAGCAGCCAGTGATGCTGGCGACTCACAAGCTAGGGAGAGTCAGCTCTTCCCTCCACACCCGTCTCTTTCATTTCATTCATCGTCCAAGCTCTTTCGCTTCTTTCCACTGGGCCGACAGCCCAAGAGTCAGAACAAAAAGGAAACTTCCCACGTACAAACTCTCTGCCCCTCTCAACTTTCTATGGCAACTTGAGCAAGCCAGCCAACTTCTCTACACAAGCATTCTCCCATCAGTAAGAAGGCATGGTAATACTCCAGACTATATACGGTCATAGACGTCAGGAAGAGAGCAAAGCACTGAACTCCGTCACATGCTGAAAGCTAACAGTTTTAAATTAAGAAAGGTGATTTACTTGTGTTACTGTGGCTATTAGCAGAAATAACAAGCCAAAGCAACAAAATTTCATTTTAGCCTTCTGCAATTTAAAGGCTATTAACTGCAATCCTAACATAAAGGTTAAAAACAACTCCCTTATCATATTTCTAGGTTTTCCTTAAACAAAAGGCACAAAGTATGTGTTCAGGCTATTCTGGGGTGTAGAGGCAACATTATAGTGAAGAGAGTTGGCCTCAAAGCTAGAAAGACCTGGGTGCCAGCCCCCTTCTGACATACCTGGAGCCCAGGTCCAGCACATAACCTCTCTGGGCTCTAGGCAGCCTCCAGGACTCTATTGTGGAGAAGGAACAGACCTGAATTGGGCAGTTTTCTCACCTGGTAATTCCCATGAGAACAACACAAGCCTTGCCCCCATCTCTGTTGTGGGCTCCAAAGGGCAGTTATAAAGTATACAAAATGCTGGGCCTAAAAGGCCTGGATTCAAAATCCAACTGAGATTGAGACGAGTTTTGTGACCCTGAGCAAGTTACTTCACTCTTCGATAGCTCGGACAATGCTCTGGCTTCATCCAAGTCACAGACGAGTCTTAGTCTACAACGGGCAGCATTGTTCATGCAACAATCTTTCCCTAAACTGATGAAATCATTAGTTAACAAACGTTTATTTAAGGCAGCTTCATGGTGCTAGGACTGGAGTCAGAAAGACTGAGTTCGAATCCAGTCTCAGATGTGATCTGTATGAGTGAGCAGATCCCCAGCTCACTGGACAATCACAGCACTGACCTCATGGATTGTCATGTGTAAAGCGCAAGGCCCTCTAAAAAGCACAACACAGCTGCCGCCGCCATCACCATCACATTACCATCTGGCATCTATATGCCAGGCACTGTACCAAGCTCTGCACGCTTTGGGCTGGGCATTATTCTAAATCTGGACAACACTCAGGAGCATAAAATCCCCATAAAAGGAGGAGACAAAGTTCATCCTGCAAACAAACACATACACTGAGGCCTAAGGCAGCTCAGCAGCAAAGCTGACTCTTGTTGCTAAGGAAGCCTGGCCACTGGTGCCAGGCCCTTGATGCAGCTAGGCCCCCCTCGCCTATGGAAGCAGCCTGGACGAGCCCCCGCCTGGTACCTCATCTGCTGCAGCGCTCTGGAAGGATTGGAACCCAGTCGGTCCAGTTTATTAATGAAGGTTAGAAACGGAACGTTGTATCGTTTCATCTGCCGGCTGACAGTCATCGTCTGGCACTGAACGCCTCCAACTGCACAGAGAACCAAGACGGCGCCATCCAATACTCGCAACGCCCTCTCTACTTCAATTGTGAAATCCACATGCCCTGGGGAGACAGAAGCAGCTGGTGATGGTTCAGAAGAGCAGCCAGGATGCCAGTCTGGCCAGGGTCCTCTCGGTACTACTGCCTCGGCCCACCCACCACTCTGAGCAGCACTGCAATAACTCTCCGAGTAAAGGGGCAATTCTTCAGCCCAATGACAGGGTTTCGGCCCTCCCTGCACACTGTTCTCTCTAAGGAGGTTGCCGCGGTCTACATTTACTCAGACCCTCCTCATCCCCTGTGGTGGGTGGAACACAGGTTTCTTGGTGAGCCACGCTTTGCTCAGGGCCCAGGAACCACATAAATATTCCTTGACTACTCACAGATCACTTTTAGTGTGGACAGATCCAGAACAAATTACACAAAGATATGAGGCACAGGTCCTAATTTAGTCACTTTGGCTATGAATCAATTAAACAGACACCAAATCCAATTACCCTAATACTTTGTAATCCACTTTCAATCATGAGGCAACTGTAAGTGGAAGTATCTAAGTGCTGGGATCGGTAACCCAGGGTGCCATGTGCCCGGTGGTCCTTGGCACCCTATCAAATCACCTGTATCTCCACACCCTCTCAGCTCCTGGCACAGAACCTCACACATCATTTATGACAGACTGCCCACAGTCACATAATCGTTAGCTGACACAGCTAGTGGACAAAGCGGACAGAGCCTGGGCCCGGGACCAGAAAGCCCTTAGTTTGACTCCTACCTCCCCATTCATTAGCTCTGTGACTATGGACAAGTTCTGTGACCTCTCTGAATATACGGCTCTTCATCGATAAAAAGAGGATCAGACTCTCTGTGGTACCAAATATGCTTGTCATGGGACTGAAGTAAGCTCTGTGTAAACATAGCTGGTATTACTGGATGACAGACTCAGCAGGCAGGGATCCCAAGTTATTCAACATGATCCTCAATTTTGCACCTGAACAGAGGCCCAGAGAAATGTGACTTGGCCAAGGTAACATCACATGTCAAGGACCCATTACTTGATTTAGCCTTTCTTCCTTCCCTCCAGCAGGGAGGTAACAATTCACTGTGCACCCTGACAACCGCAAACACAAAACATCTGTCTGCCCACCAGGTGTGTCAATGATGTTGATGTTCACGTCTTTCCACATGGTGTAGGTGGCTGCAGACTGAATGGTGATTCCTCGCTGGCGCTCGAGTTCCATGGAATCCATGACAGCACCAACTCCATCTTTACCTTTCACCTAAATGCAAAAAAATATTCAGACTTATACACATCCACGCACACCATGAGAAAAGAAGGATTCTAGTGTGCCAGGATCCTGACTGAGAGAACTAAAAAGGCTTCTAAAAACGAGATTCAAGTGATCCCAAAGTTAGGGTCACAGTAGCCATGATCAGTGAAAGAATCAGCCTGAACTCTATCTATGGCACAATAAGACCAAGTCTGACCTGCCCTCCCCAGCCATTCAAAACACCACTAAGGGGCAGCAATTGGCCTGGCCAGCCCAGCCCAGCACTGAGCGCTGCAATGTGCTGCGGGGTGAAAATGACTTTGCTATTCGGCTCCTTGACACTCAGGATGACCCTTGTTTGGGGAAATGGGCATTAAAGAAGGCAGGCTGCTGCAATATGCTGAAATGCAGAGTCCCAGCACATCTCAGAATCTTTTCATCCATGTCATCAGACAAACACCAAAAATCAACACGACCTTTCTCCTTTGTACTTCCCATGATAATGTAGCTGAACAATGCCAGAGGTAAAGAACATGTTTCTATTTTCAAGCAAATTGTTTTCTCTCTTTTTTTAGTGGAGCCTGCCACGCCATGATGGCAACACAGCTGTCAGAGAAGTTTCCAGGAGCCCAGTCTTTGGGCTGCTCCTACCTCATGCATCTCCGCTATCCTTCCCGTATAGTAAAGCACACGCTCAGTTAAAGTCGTCTTCCCAGAATCGATGTGAGCAGAAATGCCGATGTTTCGGATCCTCTCATTAGGAACAACTCCTGAAATCCATCGACGGCTCTTCCAGTTCACCTGGAAAAATAGGACAGCTTCAGTTCCACTTACAAGAATAGAAAGACACCATTAGGACTGGGAAAGGGGGCAGATGTCTCATAAATCTTCAGCAAACAGCCCAAAGATCACCTCACACAGTAACAGGGAGAACAGAAAAGCGGGCCCTGGGCCTCTAGGACTGACACAGGAGGGCCCTGGGCCAGATCCCCAGACTCCGCTGGCACCAAACTGGGGCAGAAGACAGTGAAGGACGCTCCCCCTCCACCTGCAGCACCATCTTCAGTGTACAGGGGGAGAGAGGATTTCACAAAACCAGTTAGCTACTTAAGCTGCTAAAACACAAAGTCTGTGTGGCTCCTTGGCCCTTCTTCAGGATGAAAGCACAGGTACTTCCCTCTTTACGTCCACAGACAAGATGATCCATCAGACCCCAGTCTCCCCCAGAGCAGCCTCCCTGGCTCATTTACCCGAGAGCCCACCACTGCCAGTTCAGAGTCCCAGGTGGGGACACAGACCAGCAGGAGGCACAGCCAGGCTGGGCACCCCTCCATCAGGAAGCTGACAAGCACATGTAGCTAGATGTGCTACATTGTATACAAGGAGGGAGGGGAGGCAGAGCAGGGAAAGGCCCAGAAAGGGCTTTGCTCCAGCAAGGAGCTTAGGTCTGGCCTTGAATCACCCAGACTCCTGTGGGTCATGGCTGCCCTCCTCACTTCCTCCATCCCTGGCCTGTGGGGCTAGACACACTCCGCATGCAGCCTGGCCTCTCCAAGCCTAGCTACAGACCCTGCGGCCCTAGGGGGGTGGCTCTGCCAGGCCCCAGGCCCCCTCCTGGCACCCCTCCTACCTCTCTGACCACACCTTCTCAGCCTCCTGAGCTGTCCCCACCCAGTCACACTCTCCGCCCTGGGCTCTGCGCTACCTCCTGGGGAGCTTGGTCTGCTCCCCTCCATGGCACTCGGGTCTCCCCATCTTTGGGGTGTCTCAAGACGCCCCTAGACTGCCCAGACGGGCCAGGCCAGCACCCCTCCCCCTCTGCCCCACACCTTCATAGTCTTCAGAACACCCCCCCCCACCTCCCCGTGTCCTGGTAAGAGAGGGCGCTCTCGGAGAGCTGGGCTGCGCTTTTGCCTTTCTCAGGGCTCGCCACAAAGCACGCCAGCTCTCGGCCACCACCAGCTTGAGCGGGCTGGACGTTCTGTAGCCCAAGCCCCTGCTTGTCTGGGGAGGACAAGGTCAAGACCAGCTATAGGACGAAAAGAGCCCTGGGAGCGCCCCGTCCCACTCCGGCTCACTGTGACAGTTGGAGAAACAGAGGCAGGCGGGGCGGAGCAACACGCCCAGGGTCACACCGGCGCGCCATCGGCTGGCCATACTAGCACTAAACCCTCCCGGCTCCCCCGACCCAGGCCGGCACGTCCCCGGCGTCTCGCCAGGGATCACGACAGAGCGCTTCCGAAGCTGCATCACAGCCACCCCCGCAGGCAGGTTCTAGGGTTATCCCCACCTCACGGAGGGGGAAACTGAGGCCCAGGGAGGTGGGCACAGCCCCTCCCCCACCCGGACCCCACGTGGGGAGCCCCGAGGGGGCGGGGCCGCGGCGCCCGAAGGTCAGCGGCCGTACCTGCCTCCCGAGCCGCGGCCCGCGCCCGCCCAGCGCCGCCCGGACTCGGAGAAGCCACATCGCGGACTGTCGGACGGACGGACGGGCACACGGACGGCTTCTCCCGGCACCCGCGGCACCAGACGCAGGCGCAGCACGAGCCGCTCAAAGTCAAGCCGGGCTCCGACCGCCAACTTCCGGGCCGGCGAGGCCGGGCACGATCGCTTCCGGAGCAAAGGAGAGCAAGGCGGCGAGACCGGCACGAAGGCCTTCCCGACGAGCCCGGAGCTCGGAGCGGCGCCGCGCCCCCTCCTGGCCGGGAGGAGCTCTGCAGCCGCGTCCCCGAGGGCAGGGGAGAGATTTTCCAAGGATGCGCAAAAGGGTGCTTGGGGAGGATGGTCCGCGTTACACCGCCTCCCTCCTCCTCCTCCTCCCCCGGCGGGGCCCACGCCCTTTGCACTGCATCAGGCAATCCGCACCAAAGCACCCACCTTGTGCGGGGCTGAGAGCGGGGCAGACGGAAGACGCAGGAGCTGCGTCCAGCTGCGGGCAGCCTGCACACACCTGTACGGGAAGCGAGCTGCGTGCGGGATGGAGAAGAGCTCCGAGCCAGGGGCGTGCAGCGGGCAGCTCCCGCGAGCTCGGGGAGATCTGACTGCCCGCCCACTAAAGGCTAGAGACTGGCTTGCAAAGGACTCTACAAACGTCCCATTTTATCTCAGTGACCTCAGAAGGGAGATGTCATTCTTGTCATCTCCGTTTTTACGGCCCAGGAAACTGAGGCATGGCGAGATTAAGTGACTTGACTAAGGTCACACAATTGATGCATCTGTGAGGCTGGAGTCAAACTGGGCCGCTTTATAGAGCTGCGTACAGATTATTGGTAAGGAAGCCTGTTTCCTCATCGATAAAATGGGAATGGTATTTTGAGCCTCTTCCACATGGTTATCAAAATCATTTGAAACAACACACAAGACGCTTTGCAAATCTTGCAGTGATGTGTAAAGGTCACTATTATTAGGAAGAAGGAAACTCAGGCACAAAGCGGAAAGCGAGTGTAACTCAGTCACAGTGAGTCGGTGATGGAGGCGGCCTTAAGTCCGGCTCTCCTAACCCCTAGCACATCCTGCGTCCCTCGCCGGGCTATACTCAAGGTGCCTTCAAGCCCTGCTGTTCTGATTCCACGGTTATTTTAGGAACGGTGGCTAAATGTCCGAGCCCCGTGCCCCGTGGGAGCTCTGCCGCGCACACTCCCTGACTTGTGACCGGCTCTGCGGTTCTCTTTGCAGAAGTGGTGATTCTTGGCCCAGTCTCAGAACTGGACACTTGTGGACAAGAGTTGCTCCCAGCAGCACCCGCTGGTCCCCAGAGAAGCTCAGACATTACATCCACCCCGCGGGGGAGGGCACGAAGGTGGGAAGGGACAACAATCTCCAAGTCCTGGCGGAGCAGGCTGTTGTAAGAAATGTTTTTCTTTAACCAAGCCCAAATCTGCGTCATTACATCTTCCCCACATGCCCCTAACTCTATCCTCCAGGCAGGACAAAGCAAAACAATCTAATCTTTCTCCCATTTCACAGCCTTCACTTATATCCCGATTAAGGCATAAACTGGAGATGTCGTTGGTCTTCCGAAATGGAGAAGGAACAATACTCAGTCCTTCACACACTTGAAAACCGTATCACCTTCCTCCTCTCCCCTGCTTCCAAGTCTTCTCTTCCTTCCCAGTTCCTTTGATTCTGGGTCTGTCTCTCTAGGATGCTGGGGAGTCTCCAACGATGTAGTTACAACACAATCAGTTTCAGAAAGAATCGAATGAGGAAGGACTGTTTCAGAACCAAGTCACTGGCCTGATTTTTCCACAAACATCTTTACAGTCTTTGGGACATGAGAATGTCAGATAGATACACTCACAGAGGAACACAACCTCAGAGTGCAACACAGACCTCCTGGACAAAATAGATGAGGAGTTTGGGAAACAGAACACAAGCCTGGCACTAAGTCGTGCTTGCAGTAGTGATGGAGATCGGCAATTAGCCAGACATCTACTGTAGCTCTGCAAAAAGCAGCACAGCTGATGACCTTTTGGTCTTCATGATAATTTCATCCTTCCAAAGGGCAAACTGATCATTGGAAATTCTTTACTGGGTCTGATTCCCATCAACAGAATGGAACTGATTGCTAGGGTGGAATTGATGAGAAGCTTGGGAGGAAAGCATCTCTCCCTCCTTAGGTTTCTTTTAAAGAGAGGAAAACTGTCCAGAGTCTGGCAACTATAGACTTTATGGACAGATCTCAAAAGGCTCAGAGGAAGGATGGGCAGGAACTAGCATATTCAATTCTACAGGGAAAGTCAACCAGAAGGATGAAATTCTGAAGACACAAAAAGAAACAATCCCAATGATTAGAAAAGAAAAACAAGAGTTAGCTGAAAATACCCATGTGGATATGTAGAGAACTCACTAATTTCTACAGAGATTTCCTCAACAATGTGATTGGTTTTTTTTTCTTTTTTCCAATTATATGTAAAGATAATTTTTAACATTCATTTTTACAAAATTTTGAGTTTCAAATTTTTCTCCCTCCTCTTTTCCCCCTCTTCCTAAAACAGTAAGGAATTGTATATTGGTTATATATGTGCGCAATCATGCAAAACATATTAGTCAGGTAAAAGCAGAAACAGATCAAAAGGGGAAAAAATACATACACACACAAAAAAATTGAAAACAGTATACATGAAAATAATCTGCATTCAGACTCCATCCATTTTTTTTTCTAGATGTGAATAGCATTTTCCATCATGAATGTTTTGTAATTGTCTTGGATCATTGTGTTGCTGAGAAGAGAGAAGTCATTCAGAGTTGATCATCACACAATGTCACCGTTACTGTGTTACAATGTTCTCCTGGATCTGCTCATTTTACTCTGTATCAGTTCATCCAAGTCTTTCCAGGTTTCTCTGAAATCTGCTTATGCATCATTTTTTATTGCATAGTAGTATTCCATTACATTTATATACTGTAATAGCAAGTTTTTTAAAGAATGACCACAGTCTGGATAAAGGTTTTTAGGAGCTTTTACTAATATTTAAATTTAGCAGTTGAATACTGGGCTGCCTCGGGGCCAATTAAAAGAAAGAGAGAGCAGCCCCCAACACAGGAAGTGCAGGCTCTTATACAGCATCCTACCCCAACTGAGTTATTAATCAACATAATCGATTATCAGACCAACCACAGCCCAGGTGCAAACAATTCCTTGGCACTCAAATCCTGGTGTTGAAGAGAGGAACAAAACCACCTAGGCTCGCTCCTAGGCCAGCCCATCTACCCCATCCCGGGTCCACAACCCAACCAGTTCCTGGCCACTTCATTCCTTCCTTTGTTTTAGGAAAGAATCCAATCATGGATTCCTGACCACTTATGGGTGTTCAAAGTGTAGGCAGGACCCTGAGTATGACAGCCTGGACCTGCTTCTGCACATAGCCTAAGAGGGAGAAGCAGGTTAATGATGTTACAAGGGAGGTCAGCCTGGGTGATCAATCAAACAGAGATTCAAACCACATTGTCCCTGATACCCGGGCACCTTCTCTTTCTTTAACACGCTGCCGTACCAGAAAGGGACAATTTTTGAGTGGTTCACATAAAGACAACAGGCTTCTCCCAGAGCCATACAAAGATCTCTTGCTTGAGATCTAGCCCTTGCCAATTCTGCAGCACGACCTCAGCCAAGGAATCCAGGGAGGTTTCCAGATAAGAAATCTCTTACATCTTGATCTACTTGTATATTTAGCATATTTAGAGCTTCCTGTGACCAGGGCGGTCGTGCCCACAGTAGTGATCCAGCAACGCCCAGTCCTACCAGGAGGGGAACAGGGGAATGAAGATAGGGGCTCACCTTGCTCAGGTAGACAAACCAAAATGCTCCCAGCCCCCTTCCCCGGAATAAAAGAAAACCTAGGGTAGGACATAAACCAAAATACACATTTCAGGGGAGGTGGAGTCTGCTAAGACATGGATGGGGATGCAGGAGGTACAACCCTGGGTCCTCATTAATTTCAATGATAGCAGCACACAGGTTTGCGTAGGGTGAAAGGACACAAACTGCCTGTCCCTGCATATCCATCAACAGTCTTTTCATTGGGGAATGCCAATTACAGGTACTAAAGTTACAACAATAAATTACAAACAAAATTACAAATACAGTTACAAACAAGGTTACAAATACAGACTGAACTTAAAATGATGCTACAAACGTACCCCAACACCTAGGGACCTGATGCAGTTTGGGTCCCCTCTCTTATCTCTTTGTTGGGGATGGGACAGTGGCTCAGTATTAGATTTTGGAGGTGCAGGGAGGTTTTGCTTGAATGGTATGGTTTCTCCCTGCCCACACTCCCCAGAGCTAGCTTGGTGATGATGCCAAAAACACCCATCAGGCCTGTAGGTGCTACAAATGCAGTTAGGCCTCTGGGCAGCATCTGTTGTCAGATTCTTCCTCTACCTCCTCACCTTGGAGCTGGCTAGTGTAGGTCATGTCCTCAAGGGAGGCCATTGGAGATGTTCAGAGATGGAAGACTCTGGGCAAGGCTTTGGCTTAGCTAATAATTCAAAGTCGGGCTTGGGTCTGAGGCCTCTTATTAAATGGGAACCTATGCCCTTTGCCAAAGGCACCCCGGCTCCCCATCATTCCCCCCTTAAACAGACGGGACCCCAAATCATTTGGGGACAAGGAACAAAGGTCTCATTTCCAGGCTGCTTCATGCTGAGAAAGGGCATAGAGCTGGCCCTGCCTCACAGGGGTCCATCATTCAGAGACACAGTAAGAGCTGTTCAAAAACATCCAGCCCACTTTGGATAGGTAGGCAGGCTGTATTCTGCTTTTATGAGAATTATAAGACTACAGAGCAATAAGTAACACTTAAGAAACACGAGACAAAGATGCAAGCCTCTTACACCAGACAAAACAGGACAAGACAGGGGTCCCTCCTCTGGGCAGAGGACCAACAGAGACAAGACAGGGGTCCCCCCACTAGGCAGGGGACTCACAAAGACAAGACGGGGTACCCCCACTGGGCAGGGGACCAACAGAGACAAGACAGGGGTTCCCCCACTAGGCAGGGGACTCACAAAGACAAGACAGGGGTCTCCACTCTGGGCAGGGGACCTACAGAGACAAGACGGGTTTTTGAGCAGTATCCCGGCAAAAACTCAGTTAGGGGCACTTCACCGCTGCGTCTAGCTGGCCACCTACCATACCAAAAAGAGTACTCACCAGAGATCTTAAGACCTGAGATCTGAACAAAGATCATGAGGGATCTAAACAGGGGTTACAAATGGTTACACAGAAACTGGAGCTCCTTGTCTGCCAATTGTTAAGGTAATCTGGGAATCTTTCCAGTCTGCAGTCTGACTTAGGACAAGGAAGTGAATCCGGGGCTGAGGAATCTCTCTCAGTGGCTGCCCCCTGGATCAACTTTCCAGTCCAGTCCCTCTTGCAGATGGAAAGGTGGTCACTGGAGATGGCCAAAGGCCATCTCGCTGGGGCCTCCAATTGTAATAGCAAGTTTTTTAAAGAATGATCACAGTCTGGATAAAGGTTTTTTAGGAGCTTTTACTAATATTTAAATTTAGCAGTTGAATACTGGGCTGCCTCAGGGCCAATTAAAAGAAAAAGAGAGCAGCCCCCTAACACAGGAAATGCAGGCTCTTATATACCATCCTACCCCAACTGAGTTGTTAATCAACATAATTGATTATCAGACCAACCACTGCCCAGGTGCAAACAATTCCTTGGCACTCAAATCCTGCTGTTGAAGAAAGAAACAAAAGTACCTAGGCTTGCTCCCAGGCCAGTCCACCTACCCCCATCCCGGGTCCACAGCCCAACCAGTTCCTGGCTACTTCAATACCATAGCTGGTTCGGCCAACAGCATGATTCTTGGAGAAGGAAAGTTACTAACAGGACCCCAACAGCTAAAAAACTAGAGCCATCTTATGAAGACCAAGAGATAACCTTTCTAACCCTCTTTGCTATTTCTGAACTCCAAGTACATCCACAAACATGAAGACCCACAAATGTGTAAGATATTAAACAAGTACTCTGTATGCATTTAGATAAGAAAGGGCTAAGTCATGAAATCAAAAAAGAAAAAATTGGGCAACAGTGAAGAGACGTATGTTTGGGGCACCATGATGTCCCACTGGACATGAAGAAGTATCCCTTCTACATCACCCTTGAAAAGGGATCATCTGGTCTATTTCAAAGTTTCTACTTACTGCTAGTCTTTCCATGAAGGATGAAGTCCTCTATCTCATTACACGTCCATTCCACCTCTGTTGGAATATACAGTCAGTTCTCAACTTTCGTGCTAATGTTCCTAGAAAATGGCAGAAAAGTAAAAAATCCAAATTTTGATATACTGAACCTATGAGAATATAGGGGGTTAGGTTCCTGCAACCATCAAAAACTGTCATCTTTTGCTAGAGATTGAAAAAAATATATACTTTTCTATATGCATTTCTTTATAACAAAACAGTAATTCTGATAATATGTACTTTTCCTATAACGGTAACCATAAAATCACCCATAAGTATATAAATATAAAAAGTAAAATTGATAACATGCAAAACATTTTTTCTGGCTAGCAATTCCCTAGAATTCTGTGACCTTTTGTGCTAACACATCAATAAAAAAAAACCCAAAACAGTGATTTCAGACAGTATTCATTTTTCATAAAACATGAAATCTACACTACCATAAATACTTTCCTCCTGTTTGCAGCTATACCAAATAATCCATTGGTTAATGTCAGATTTGCAGCCAACAGTGGACACAGACATTCCATTTTGTTTTCTGCCTAAGACCCATCACTGACTTTGCACTGTTGGGCTTAGAGCCCAAAGGACTTGTACTATGCTTTTGGGGCAAAATTATAACACAAAACTTGAGTTTTAGAGGCCAATAATGAAACTATGCACCAAATGCATGGGCAGCTCTTTACAACAGTAAGGTAAACAAGACCAGTGAAACACCCAGTAGGTCATCAACAGCTCCACAAACTTGCCCACATGGTACCTCTCATTTTTTCCTCTACTTTGAAAAACTAAAAATGTGTGTGATTGCCAATAGGAATGTGAAAATGAGGCTGCTAATAAAATCACAGGAATGCTTGAAGCTGGGAAAGTTAAACCTGGGAATGCTGAGCACTGACTCTCCTCCGTGTTCCTTGGTAAGCAATCACTGGCTTAAGTCTCTATCTTTTGCCTTTCTCCGCTTCTTGAAGGTGGAAGCTGCTGAACTGTGTGTGATCTGTCTCACTGTGCCTCCTGGGTACTTGAATTCTTTTTTACTGTCTGCTTGCAGCACTTTTCTTGAGCTGAAAGCTCTTGGTTTTGGCTAAGATGTTCCTGAGGGTTTTCATTTGGGGGTGGGTTTCTTTTAAGAGATGCCTGGTATATTCCTTCTAATTTTATTTTGCCTTCTGCTTCTAAGACACCCGGGGCAATTTTCCTTCTGCTGCCCTGGCAGGTTTTAAGTCCACAAAACAAGATGCCCCCTGGCTGGGTACCCCCTACTTTCCTGTAGGCGTCCAGCTTTCCTGCCTCCTTCAAACTGTAAGTTCATTGAGGACAGGAACTGTCCTTTTAATTCATTGTATCCCCGGTACTTAACAGGGTATTTGGCATACTGCAGGTGCTTATTAAAGAATGTTTACTGGAATGGTTTGGATTTAGCATCCCCTTTTTCTTTTTTAAAATTTTATTGACTTGTTTGTTTACTTTTAGGTTACAAGATTCAGTTCCAGAGTCACTTGAGTTTCAAATTTTTCTCCCCTTCCTCCCCACCCCCCGCCCCCACCATGGTGACATACAATCATGTATAGGATCTGCAAACTCCTTCACATTGTACA
>CM053600.1:193100580-193134915 GCA_028646575.1 Pseudocheirus occidentalis
GGGGGGGGGGGAGAAAGGGGAGAAAATCCGAAACTCAAGTGATTCTGTGACTGAATCTTGTAAACTAAAAGTAAATAAAATAAAATAAAATAAAAAAGTAAATAAAACTAAAAGTAAAAAAAAAAACCTCAATAGACTTACATGAGGTGATGCAAAGTAAAATGTGCTGTGTACAAAGTTACAGCAACATAGTAAGATGACCAGCTGTGAATGACATAGCTATTCTCAGCAATACAAGGATCCAAGACAACTCTGAAAGGCTTCCGATAAAAAGTGCTATCCGTCCCCAGAGGAAAATCTGATGGTGTCTGAATACAGATTAAAGCATATTTTTTATTTTTCTTGAAAAAAAAAAGAAATGAGAAGAGGTAGAATTGAGAAGCATGGAAAGACACGTGGACCGACAGAAGGATAACCAGGAAAACAATATTTGCTGTGACTACAACAATGGAAATGGGAATAAAGGCGGCTGAAGGAAGACCTACATCTCTCCTGTGGAGCACGTTTACACAAATAAAATGGGCAAAGGACGAGGGATCTCCTTAAGAGAATGAAGCCAACGTTTCCAACCCTAAGTCTGATACTAAGACAGAGGCTTGGCCCTGGTGAGTAGAAAGGAGAGTTTTATTTAGCTAGATGGCTGTTCTGTGTCCCAAAAGAGCTTGTTGGTATTAAATTCTGCTTGAAGACAGAAGAAATCTGACCGCAGCAAGGCTCTTGGACCTGACAGATCTCTGTTCCGTAATGGAGACATGTTTTTCCTGTCTGACACGGAGTGTGTGGAAGGCCTGCTGCTTCCTTACAGAGCTCTCCTCTAAGCCTCTGGGCTCTAAGCTAGAAAGAGGGATGGCCATGTGGCTTTCTCTCTAATGGCAGAGAAGTAGCACCTCTATAAGAGCTGTATTTGAAGCTAGAGGCAGAGAAAAGCTGCACAGTCATGGAGGAGTCCGGTGGATGGGACCAATGCCTAGCGGTGACCGTGAGACTGACGTGGCATTGCCTAGAGGGAAGCGGTGGGACCACATAGCACCAAAGATCAGAGGGCCAGCTGCTAGAAACTGCGGGACGTGCAGGACCAGGAGGAACCATGCCCAGAGGGAGCGGCAGTGTGAGGCCGGGGAGTGACCCCGAGACAAGACCCTGCCACCAATGCATCTCAGGCGTGTTCAGTTTTCTGACTGATGGTGTATGTGTTTGTAGCGGACGTAGAAACGCTCTGTCACTGGTTTTCTGTTGCTAGCATTTCTACTGCGCTCTCTAATGCTAAAGACATTCATTAGATGTCTCTCCTTTGAACTGTGTCTTTGGAATGACTAGTAAAAGTAAACTCTTAGTGAAGGCTCACAAATTGTGGTTTTGTCCTTGTTCTATCATTTCAGTCCTATCTGACTCTTCGTGGCCCCACTTGCGGTTTTCTTGGCAAAGACACTGGAGAGGTTTGCCATTTTCTTCTCTGTTTCATTTTACAGATGGAGAAACTGAGGCAAACTGTGTTAAGTGACTTGCCCAGGGTCACACAGCTAGTGAGTGTCTGAGGCCAAATCTGAACCTAGGTATTTCTGACTCCAGGCCCCTCGCTCTGTTCACTGCACCATTTAGCTGCCTGTGAATTATGGTAGTTTCAGTGAATGCAGCCCCACAGAGTATCTTAAAGTTGGGTGTGGTTTTCTGGTGTAACAAGAGAAGGTTCACTGCTCACCCACTTCATCAGTTCACATACAGAGATTTGTCTTCACAAAGAGGGTCATCATGAACCAAGGTGTGAGCATCACTTCTCCTACAACAAAGCTGGGCCGCGGTTTCAGAATTGCTGTCTGGCCGTATCTGACATGTTGTTTATAAATTCCCAGTGAATCTCCCTAGAAGATGTGTCTTCACCAAACTGATTTCTCCATTGATAATAGCTCAAGCAAAGGCTCAAGCCAGTGAGACTGCGTGACTACATAGTGTCACAGAAAACCCGCTGAGTTTAGAGTCAGAAGACCTGAGTTTAAATGCAGACTTCTTGACTTACTACCAGTGTGATACTGGGCCAGTCAGTGAACCTCCCTGGTCCTCAATCTCTTCTGTAAAATCAGGAAATTCAACCCTTCTAGCTCCAACCCATGGTCCTATGGACCCCCTGAAAGGGTCAGTTTTCTCCTTTGATACTTCAGATCTTTTTATGTCCTACGTGTCCATTTTGTTAAGGAAGGATCCCCTCACTGGGCCAGACACTGGAGATGTGGAGAAGGATCCCACAAGTCCCTTCACCTTATCTTCTAGGACAGAGCCCAGCCTCCCCTTAGCGTGGTCACTTGGCATGCTGGAAACACTGAGCATTGGGAGCAGCCACAGGAAAAAGCACCAGTTCTCCAAGGGGCTTGAGATTTTCAGTCTTCTTTTCTGGGCAATGTTTAATCGCAGACATTCAGACTTCACCTACCAAATGCTTCTTTACCTACCAAGATCTTTGTGGATTTTTTTTCTTTTGAGCCAGGCAACCACTAGGCAGCAGGGTGGGTAGAGTGTTGGACCTCATGTCAGGAAGACCAGAGTTCAAATCCCACCTCAGACACTTCCCAGCTATGTGACCCTTGGCAAATCATTTAATCTCTGCCTGTCTCGATGTCCTCTTCTTCAAAATGAGAATTATAATAACACCCACCTCCCAGGGTTGTCGTAGGGACCAAAGGAGAGATGTCTCCATGACTTTCTCAAGTGTGGACAGTCAACAAAGCAATAAGTCAAACCCTAACTTGTAGTATCTGCTGATTTCCAAGGTGTAAGAGCTTAGCTGAAAACAGATCCATCTTGAGCTGATCAGCCGGTCAGAACCTGGCTCCAGCTTTCTCCCTGTCTGGCGGTCTTGTCTCCTCTCCTGCTCCTTCTCCTTCTCCCAGACATTCTCTCATTGAAATCTGAAGACGAGTCTGAACCTGGGGACAGTTCTCCCTCTACCTTTCCTCAATCTCCTCTACCAAGTTTTTCTCCCCAAGTCCAGCGTGTGACCTTTTTCAGAGCAAACTCCTCCAAATCACTTTTGCCATACTCCTTTCTCCCTCAGCTTTGGTCCTAGTTTTTCACTTCCTACTGATCTTTCTCCCATGGAAGCCAGTAATAGAATTGAAATGTAACTGAGAGTCATGGGAGGTACTTGAGTCCCCAGAGGATGGAAGGTTTGGGTCCCCCAAAAAGCGATGGAGAAATGCACACTGAGCAATACTTGGCCACAGCATGTCACAAGTGAGGCTTCACAGGAAAGGAGGCACAAAAGGCATCATCAAAGAAAAATATACACAGGAGGGGAAAAAAAACCAGTTATATAGCAAGCGCCAGAGGAAATGGATGGACAGTTCATTTGCTCTGTTGGCATTCATGCACTAGAATGAGGTTCCCAACATTAGGTGGACTCCCCTTGGTGAACTTATTGGAAGACAGGGAGAAGAGTTACATGAAATATCCTTGGAATCTGAGTGGCCCAGAGAGCCACGCACACCCCTCCTTACTGGTGGGAAGGATATGGCTTCCCAGTGCTATGAATGCAGGAGTCAGGGCCCTGCAGCTATGGCAAATGTCAGCAAGCTAAGTCATCACACCCACCCTACCGACCAGAGGAGCATTTCTAGATGAAGATGAGGTGGGCCATGCCTAGCCAAGCCAAGCATGGCTGGAGCATCCTTGTTGAATAGCCTTTCTTTGCTAAGTCTAAGTAAAATGTCTTTCATTAATTGGACAATGCTATGAGAGAACCTCAATTCATTCCACTATTGAACCTGTACTAAGAACCCTGGCAGGAGTGTGAGCCCCGAAAACCTACCATGCAGATGGTGAGGTCCAATGAGCCTAGCCCTTGGAAGAAAGTTAATGATATTTGTTGATTGACTGATTGACTGACCTCCCAAATTGTTCTCTCTCTTTCCTCAGATTCCTTTGTAACTAGATATCTTTCTCTATGTCCTCAGTGCCTGGAACAGAGCATTGCATAGAGCAGTGGCTTACTAAAGCTTGTTGAATTGGATTGGATCAGATTGAGCAGAATTGAAATAATTCCCAGTTCCTTTCTTCTTTATGTTCTTCTTCCCCCAAATTTGCTCTATCAAAGGGGCTAAAAGACTACTGAGATGGTCTTTCTAATGAGCATTTCCCTTGCCCACTTTTTTCAAATTAAGAAAAAAATTCCTTCAAGTTACAAAGTGTTCTTAACATTCAACTCTTAAAAACATCCAGGTTTATTTTTGAGCAAAGGACTGAGACTCACCACTTTCTTAGTATTTTCCAAAACAATCACCTTGTCCTCAGAGCAAGGCTCTGTCTGATCTTCTTCAAGGCAAGATATAAACTCTGGGAGCCTTCTTGAAGATTTCAGAATGACTCACATACTCTCTACCCATGAGCACATTAAACAGGTCTCAAGAATAGCCGGCTTCAGTGGCATTTACTAGAGACTGCTTTAAACTTTGGGACTTGAGCTGTCTTCAGCTCTGTGATCCTAAAATTCCTCATTTATTGGAGCCACAAAAAGTTTCTTCTACCCCATACACTGAAGAAATATTTCGTGGAGTTGACATCAAAACAGCTAAACTCCATAGGGAATGCTTCCTTGTAGAACCATTGTCCACAGGGAGACCAAAAACAACAAAACCTGAATCTCAAAGAAAACAAAAAGAACTCAGGAATAGCTGGGCATTAATTTGTTTTTCGAAATCGGACCAGCTCTTCTCCTACCTGGGATTTCTCCAGCTTCCCTGGTAAATGGCCCTGGGTAGGACACTGTAAAGTTTTATCACTCAACAAAGAGACAATGGACAATGCTGCTCATTTGAACATTTCCTCTGGGGAAAAAACCCAACACAATCCACTTTGTTATTTTGTCATTAATACTCTGTGTCTTTGAAATAATATCCACTGATTCCTTTTCGTTTTTTAACACTTGATGTCTTTGAAAGAGAATTCTAAAGCAATGCTGGTGACCGTCCATTGGACCTGGCCAGTCTGGGGACCTTCCTGGCCATGTTTATTCATGGAAATGTCCCCATCAGACTGTCCTTTCTCCCTGGAGTCCTGTTACATTGCTTAACAAAATGCCTGTTTCTTCTAAAATAATTTCAATAAGCTTTTCTAAGGCATACTTATTTACAGATGAAAAATGTGGAAAATGTCCACACTCCTACCTGCGTTTTTTTTTTTTAATTGATGAAATGCAACCTGGTTCTTTTCCTTTTTTTTTCTTTTCATTTTTAAAAACTTCTGGGGCGGCTAGGTGGTGCAGTGAATAGAGCACTGGCCCTGGAGTCAGGAGGACCTGAGTTCAAATCCAGCCTCAGACACTTAACACAAGAAACTACCCATGTGACGGTGGGCAAGTCACTTAACCCAATTGCCCTACCTTCCCCCCTCTGAAAAAGCACAAAACAAAACAAAACAACCTTCTGTAACCATAAGCTGAATTGTAAATTGGACCAGCTCTCCTGAACAGCAGATGAGAATTATGCTTCTTTTTACACTTTTAAATTTCTCTTGTAATTGTCTATACGCTTTGACCCTGAAATGGGAAGGCATCCCAAAGAGATCAAAAACAGAAGGAAAGGTTCCATATGTTCCAAAGCCATGAAGTAGAAATAAAGTAAAAGCCATTGGTTGGGAAATGAGTAAATTAGTTTTAGTACCCGAATGAGATGAAAGTGAAGAATTTGGAGGATCATGGGAAATCTTAGATACCACCTGTCAAAGTATACCAAATTTGGAGTCCAAGGACCTGGGTTTGAATCCTGGTTCTGAAACTCGGTACTTATGTGACCTTGGGCAAGTCACTTAATTTCCTCAGGTCTCAGGTTCCTAATTTGTAAAAGGAAGGGATTGGACTTGCCAACTTCTAAGGTTGCTTTGAGTTCTCAATTTGCTCGTGGTTCTACAGAGAGAGTGCTAAGCCCAGAGTCAGGAAGCCCTGAAATCAAATCTGGCCTTAGTCTGCCCCAGCTTCCTCATTCATGAAATGGAACTAAAAGTAGCCTCTACCTGCCAGGGCTGTGGTAAGGATCAAGAGTTCATTTTTGTCATGTACGGACCTAAAAGGGCTATAGAAATGCTGTCATCACGTGCACTGTTTACTGAGCAGCTTCAGCATGGCTCCAAGATCATGTCCCTTCTTCCCTTCCAGCCGCATCTCATCCCCAGGCCTTTCGTTCATCTTTTCTGAGGTTTAGGGTGACTTTTTCTCCTGTGCCCCCAAGCAGCTGGAAGGGCTGGTGCTTCCCTGGTCCAGCCTTAGAGGCCCCTGGTCACCCATATGATGAAGCAAGGCACTGGGGGAAGACTTCAGAGGACTCCAGCAAAAGAGATTTTGAAAAGAATTTTACTTCTGAAATTCCCTTCATTTCCATCAAGCCATACGTTGTAACAAATTATTTTTTTTAAAAGGGGGGAAATTTTTAGCCAAACCATTGACCACACTGACTGATGCTGCAGGGCTTTGCACAGCCGTGAGGTGGCCTGTCTTCTCAACTCTTCCCTTCTCTTCCCAAGTTCAAATCTGGCTTTAGACGCTTCCTAGTTGTGTGACCCTGGGCAAGTCACTTCACCCTGTTTGCCTCAGTTTCCTCATCTGTAAAATGAGCTGGAGAAAGAAATGGCCAATCCCTCCAGTGTCTCTGCCAAGAAAACTCCAAACAGGGTCATAGTCAAACACAACTGAAAACAACTAAACCACAACAAATGTGCCGGGCCTTGCACTAAGCACTTTACCATTATCTCATTGGATGCTCACAAAAACCATGAGAGGTAGATAAAATACCCCGTTTTACTGTTGACAAAATTGAAGTAGACAAGTGACTTGCCCAAGATCACACACCGAGGCAGCATCTGAGGCTGGATTTGAACTCTGGTCTTTCTGACTCCAAGTGTAGCTCTACTTCCCCAAGGCTATGTAGGCTGCCCAGGCATCTCTCCACTGCCCTCTGAGTCACTTGCATGTCCCTTTAATAAGATCCACAGCTACTGTGTCCAGCACGTGGCCTAGCAACCAGCTGAATAACGAGTCCACGATGGATTCGATAGTCTGTTTATTACAGAACCATTTCATACAGAGCCAAAGACACAAGAAAATCATAAGGCTTATATTCCCTATAGCAGAAATTCCTATGTAACCAGAATGCAAGGACCCTCCTTTGGTCTCCTCCCTACCCCAGCCCAAGGCTAGTTATTAAGACTTCATCCTAGGACCATGTCCAGAGGCACAAACAAACAAGACTTGCTAATTAGCTACCCTGAATTTTCTTTAGTTATTCATAGGACCAATGGAGGCATCAACAAACAAGGTTATACTCCTCCTGCATATCTGCTTAGTGACCTCATAGAAGAGGAGAGCATTTCCTTAATGGGGTAAGGGGCACCCCTGAAAGTCTAGTCTACTACACACAGCTATTAAAAAGAATTTGACCTAACTGTACACAAAAGGAAAACCCCAAAAGAGAAGTGGATAGAGAGTGGGCATTGTCCAAACTATGACTGGTGATGGGATCTGGGCCAGGCTCCCTGGATGAACCATGTCATGTGCTCAGAGCTGAACAGCTCTTTGTGGGCTGGGTCTGTGGACTTTCCCTTTGTATTCTGAGTTCTCAGTGCAGTGACTGGTACATGGTAAGCCCCAAGTTAAGCTTAGCAAACCCAGAGGAAGCTTGGGGACTGATAGACAGATTGACCCAATAAGGGAGGGACAATAGGCTGGATTGCCTTTGGAGAAATTGTGATCCTAATCTGTTCCAGCAGAAATTCCCCACTTGGAGGTCCATATTCGTCCCAGCAGTGCTGGGACAGCTGTGAACCATGGCACCGCACAGCCCCTGGAGGATTCAGCCTGTCCAATTCCTTCATGATTCTACCAATTTAGCGCTTTCGAAGCCATTCATTTCCAATCAGATTCTTTACCTTCCAATAAACTACTGATACTGCCTTGGTCATCTGACCCATGGTCTAAACCAGTGGGGTCAGACTCAGGAACTGCTATACCACTGACCACAAAGCGACATTAACTACATTCTGTTGTATTTTTGTTTTGTTAAATATTTCCCAATTATATTTTAATCTGATCTAAACAAAATTTATGATTCAGTGAAGAGTCCAGATTGGAGATACAAACTTTGCATTTAGAAAAAAAAAATCCCAGATAAAGCTTCAAAAAGAGCTAATAACCTTAACCAACATGGGGAGCCAGGTTCAAATCCTGTCTCTGATGTCAGCCGGCTGCCATACCGGTCAAGTCACTGAGCCTGTCTCTGCCTGTTTTCTGGCCTGTAAAACTGGAAAGAATAATACAGGCGCCCACTGTGTGTGTGGTCTCATTTGATTCCAAAATGTTTATCATGTTTGTAAACTATATTATATTATTATAATAGCATGCTTGTAATTATAATACATACATACATATTATATATATATATATATATATATATATATATATATATATATAAAATTTGTATACATATAAAATGTTTGGTGAACCTTGAAGAACCATGTCAATGCTGGCTGTTACCCTCATTATTATTCCTAAGGGGACTGAGGAGTTTGTGCATTTGATACAACATACAACTTCCATGTGTGTCAGAAAAGACACAATCTGTAATGGAAGGGCCCATGGAGTTGGAGCCTGTAAAACAGTGGTTCTCAACCTAATGCCATGAACCTTTAATACAGTTCCTGTTGTGGTGACCCCCCCAACCATAAAATTATTTTTGTTGCTACTTCATAACTTAATTTTGCTACTGTTATGAATCTATCTGATCTTCAGGATGTATTTTCATTGTTACAAATTGAACATAACCCACAGGTTGAGAACCGCTGCTGTAGAACATTCTGTAACTGATGATGCTCTCTGGTCCTGGAGTGGAGAGGAGTCTTTGAGGCTGGCTGGGGAGCACCCACCAGCAGAGGCCACTCTCTCAGGCTGACTCTTTTCTGCCTGGTTGGTGTCTGAGGAGCAGGCCAGGGGTGTGGCTGGGGTCTCCAGGTGTGGGGGGGAGGTGCTTGGTGCAGGCCTGCCACCCATCTCTGTTGTGTTTCTTTTTCCTGAGGGGACCAAGTTCTGGAGACTGCCAATGCCCCATGATCTCTGCCAGGTCAGAACATGGGGTCGCCAGAGCTTTGGCCAACAACCCCTGTTGGGATCAGCCAAAAGCTAGACGCCAAGGAGCAGAGAACCAGATACCCTTGGTGTGGTGGTGCCACGTACTTGGTCAGGCTGCCTTGGTAAGTGAACTGGGCAAGGGACGATGCCATGGGTCTGAGCCGCTGTCCCGAGGACTAAGGCGTCCCCTCAGGACAATGTTGGTGTGTCTGTTCTTGCTCTTACCTTCCCAGGGATATCCCTTTGTGAGAGATGGCTGATGTTCACTGGATACGTGGGACAGAGGTCTTAATCACCAACCCTTAATTTTGGGAGACAGCAGGACACTGAGGGGGAGACACCCAGCCTCACTCTGTTTTACTAAATGCCTGTTAGGAATGATCATTTTAAATGACAAACATCTGAAGAAGTAAGTACCTTGAATCACTAATCCTTTCATCAGGCACATGTTAGTCTATATGTCCTCTGGTTGGAGGTAGCTCCTGCTAGAGCCTGAGCATCCAGTGGATTCACCTGGGTTGGGGCCCTGCCTCTGTCACTCTGGACAAGTTACTGAAGGCCTGACCTGCTCTCTGTGACAGGCAGAAGTGACAAGAGCAGGTGCTGACCCACCTCGAGGGCCTGGGGAGGAGGCTGGGGGGAGGGAACAGGTCACACTGTTTACAGCTCTGCCAACATGTGCCCAGGACACACTTTCATGTCTGATCTGCATCACGAGAATTTTCTCTTCACTTTCTCAGACCAATAAACCAAGCCCTGTGTTGTAGCATGTGGAGATTCCTGAAGAGTAAATAACACACTGAACATACCTCCACAGGCTCTGCCTCCCGGAGCTCCTAGGAACCAGGTCTGAAAATGTTGTGCAAAGAATAAGAAGAGGGAGCTGAGACCCGACCTGGGTTCAAGATAAATTTAGGTGTGCATTTATTAATCAAGCGCTTGACTATCTGGAGTGTAAACTCAAATCAGGCAGTGATCTTTGGGGTACAGACTTGATTATATAGGGCAAAACCACAAAAACCACAATCAGTGAGGGAGCTAGCAGAAGCATGACATACAGAAGCAAAAACCAGCCAATGGTCAGATCTATAGCTCAGGGCTAATTTGGGAATATGGTGCAAAGGTATAAGGGTGCAACCTTCCTGTGTCATGGGGGTCCCTCCTAGAACAGGGTGAAGGTCACAGTGTGGAGGGCCATGGTCAGCGCTTGGGGGTAAAGGGGACTGGAATTGCCCAGAACAAGCTAGGGTCATGTTCTGGCCAAAGAGGGTGGGGGGACCCTGTGGGGTCAGCAGGACAGGGTGGTTCCTAGATAAGATCCTTGCACCATAATGAACCTTATACACTATAATAATTCAAAGAGACTATATAAAATGCTGATTAGGGTAGAAGGGGGCAGGGGACTACGCCTTGAGCAATGATGCCCAGACATAACTTAAGCAGTTTCAAGCTATGACAGGATATAGAATATGGACAAAGACAGAAATATAAAGGGGGCTTCATGGTGGGCCACAAATCAGGGGGTGTGCAGTGACCCGGGATTTGGGTCTCTGTATTACAGCACATGCACAGAGAAAACCACAGGTTCACTGCCTTGCCCCTCAAACCTCCAATTCGGATTAGAAGTGCTCACACTTAGAGAGACCTTGCAGCTCTTGAAAGCTCAGTGGTGAGAGGACAGGAGGGAGAAGCAGAAACATCCCTGTAACTGGGGCCTGAGAGAAGGTCCTGGGTGCAAGTCCCTCCTATGACACCTATTGGCCACATCAAAGAGGCCTCCAGGCCATTCCCTGGTTAAGGTGAGCTCCTTTCCCGGGCCCCCTACGAGGATCCACCACAGGTCTGCTCACAAACTAGCTGTAAGAACATTGAACAGCACGTGCTAAGACAGCACGTTCACTTCTGCAGTTCTAAGACGATGAGACCGCTGGGGAGCTCAGTGCTAGGAGAGGTTTGACCAAGTGAGACCAAGCACCGATGCCCTCGGATAAAGGGCAGCCAGACGCATCGCCTTCCTTTCCTCTCCCGAAAACGTCCTGGCCAGCGCGGGTGGGGCAGGGGTCGCACTCAGACCGGGTGTAGACGGTGCACGGGAGCTGTCCCAGCCTCAGCTTCCTCACCTGTAGTTGTGCCCGCTTTTGGGGAGGTCAGCACGGCGCGAAGGCTGCCCGGCCTGCCTGACTGAGGAAGCGACGGCTTTCTTTAAAATGGCCCCCGTCTTCCGTGGGGCGTGTCCTCAGTTTCCCTCCTCGGTCCCGGGGCTCTCTCAGCGGGGGCCAGTGCAAGCAGGCTGTACCTCGGGGCCGCCCGGAGGAGCCGGGTCTGGGGCTTGGGTTTCAGGCTCTAAAAATACCCGCTGACCACCCCGGATCAGACTGCGTCCGGCCGGATGCCCGGGCCTGCCGGCCAGTCCCCTCCTGCCGCGGGGGCGGACGGCCGGTGCCAGTGGGGGGATGGGGGAAGCGGGGGTCAGCGGCCCGGCCCGGAAGCCCCCAGACCCAAAGGGGAGCTGCCGTCTCCTGAGCCCCGGCCTGCCGGCCCTCGGGCCCACGTGCTAAGGCGGTCCTGGCGGCCAGCTCGGCCCGGACCCCGGACCCAGACCCCGGACCGGCCCTTCACCGGGCGGACACAGCGGGGCTTCCCGGGGGTGGGGGGCGTCCGAGCGCCAGCTCCGACACTGACCAGGGAGGTGACCTCGACCCTGACCCTGCGCGTCCTCGCTGGCCGCCCTCATGGAAGGCAGAGGCCGGAGCAGAAGTCAGGGAAACTGGGCCCGACCTCACACCCGTGTGACCCTGGGCTAGTCCCTGCCTCCGTTTCCTCCTCTGTAAAACAAGCGTAGTGAGTGCCGGACACCGCGAAGCGCTTCGCGCCACGCCGGACACAGCACGAGCCGGCCTCGTTATTAATCAGCACCCGGTCCAACGGATCGAGGAGAACCCCCTCCCCGGGCCCCCCCGCAGCGCCTCGCGCGCCACTCGCCCCGCCCCCCGCGGTCTGTATTGCCGGCGTCGCCATGGTGCCGGGGGCGGGGTCGGCGGCGCGGCGCCCAATGGGGAGCCGGGGCCAATGTCGCGTGCCCCGGGCCCCGCCCCCGGCCCCTCGGTAGCCTGGGCGCGGGCCGCCCGAGCGCCTCAGTCACGGCGTGGAGACCAGACAGGGAGGCGGGCTGCGGGTCAGCTGCCGCGGGTCCAGCGAGGTTCCAGTCTGCCGGCGTCCCCCGCGCTCACGGAGCGAAGCCACCATGTTCGGCAAGTCGCGGAGCAGCTTCGAGGAAGACCCCTTCTTCTCGTGAGTGGGGGCGGGCCGGGGGGAGGGGCGGCCCCGCCTGATCCGCCGCGCCCCTGCTTCGGTTTACCCGCCTGTCAGAGGCCGGGCTTGGTCCGGGAGGACGGGAAGAGGGGGGTCTTGTCGCCCCAGCCCGCCCCCAATGACCCCGCTTGGCCCCCAAGTTCACGGGGGGGGGGGTCGGGAAACTCCCTTTTTCGAAGCCGGGACCCTTCCCCGAGAGACCCCTGAGAAGGTCCGGACGCGTCCGGCCCGCGGAACACTTATTGAGCACCCAGTGCTTTCTCCGGGGTTGGGGAGGACTCTTCGCCCCGGGACCCGCCCCTGGCCCCCCGGGGTGCCCAGCGTAGCACCGGGCGGGGTGGGGTCACGGAGCCTGCGAGGGTCTAAGGGAAGATTTGAATTCGAAGGGCTGGTTCCTGGTACCCCGCCCTGCCCCCCCCAGGAGAGCCGTTGGCGCTGCCAAATGCCTCCCGGGGTGGTGGGGGGAAATGGGGGTAGGGGGGCCTCAGGGCCGCTGGTGGCCTCGAGGGCGGGCGGGTGCCTGCCGCCAAGTACTTATTAAGTGCCGTCGTGCACTCTAACCAAACCAAGGGAGCACTGAGGAAGTGAGGAAGTTTAGAGAGACAAAAAAATCCAGACCCTGCCCCCAGGGGCATCCAGCTTAATGGGGGACCCCCAAGAGAACCCCCAGTCATTGACGAAGGTCTTCACCTGAACAGGCCATTGGTTAAGGGCCCGTGTGTACCCTTCCCCCTAATAGTGTAAGTGGCCTCACCTGCCCGGGGGTCAGACTGGGCCTCTCTTTGCTATGACCAGTGATGAGACAGGCAAAGGGGGTGCCCAGCCCCTTCCTCAAACCTCTCTTCTTGGGACCGCAGACCATTTGAGTCCTTAGGTGTGCCTGTGAGGTTGGAGTTGTTTTGGAAGAGTTTTCAGTCAGTGGGGGATCTCAGGGACTTAGACAAGTTTATTTTTATGCCCTTATCAGAATGGGCTGAAGGGTTCCTAGAATAGGTCGTGGTGGCATTTGACACTTTTAAATCTCTTTGATTGGCCGTCTGCCTAAGATATCTTTATTTGGGCCAGGCCTCCAGTGACTTTTGACAGGTGCTGAAAACCAGGACAAAAATGATTATCGGAGTCATTAGAGAAAGAACTCCATCGAGTAGATGTGATGGCCTCAGCACTCTGGGGCTCCCACGATTGACCAAGTATTTAACACTGAGGTCAGCAGCCTCTCTTGATCACCTCAGAGCTAGGCCTGACAGACCAGGCCTTCTCGAGTAGGGCCCACCTGAAGCAGCATTGGAACTCGGACCTGGCTACAAGTGGCCAGCGGCTACAAGGAGCAGCCTAGGATGGTCTTCACATGATGTTCATTAGTCCTTCAGCCACTCTAGGAACAGCCTTTCCCAAGTGCTTGCTGGGTCATACCTTATTCATCTTTTCTCTCATAGGCACGATAATTAACATCAGAGGTTACTCTTCCTAGGCAGATGGAACTGTGGTAAAATTTACAAACAAATCTCAGAGAATCACTACAATTATCGCACTCGATCCGTGATTAATGATAATTACATAGAGTATATGCTTTGTACATCTATATTGGGAGTAACCTTTTAGGCTACTATTTGATTACCTTTAAATAGGAAGCTATTGCAAACTTGGAAAATACGTGAATTGCCACAAATTTAGGTGCCTTCAAGTTTTGAGATTCGGTGATTCAGTGAAAAGAATCATATGGAGGGTGGGAGGGTAGTTCATTCATGTCACCGCCACTTATGTAGCATAGTATTCTCACTAACATTGAAAAGAGAGGAATCGGCTATTTTAGAACTATGGGGAAAGGCTAAAAATTGACTGAATGTCTAAGGGGAGTCAGCAGGCTCCACAAATGGGCTTTTGATAGGCTAAGATACCCCACTTAAATTTGCCATTAGTGTAAGAATGAATGGCTACCCCAGTATAATCTATTAGTCAGAGTTGGTTGTTAATTAACCCTGCTTGCTTTAAGAAAACAAAGTATTTTGAGTCGTGTATTTTGTACTTCTTCCTAAGTCAGCAGTAATGTAGTAAATTGTTTAGGTTTTTTTATGGAGTGAAAGAGACCAGGAAAGAAATTGTAATAAATGAGGGAGGGAAAAAAAACTTCCCAAGTAAATGAAAGAATTACCTTGCAGTAGATACTTTGATAAATTTATTTAAAGAGTTAGAAATGATCAGATATCACAGAACCACAGAATTTGAGAATTGCAAGGAGCCTTGGTGACCATTTAGTCCAGCCAAGGTTCCATAAAAAGTAACCCTCACCCTGCCATGCCAGACAAAAGTGGCCCTCCATCGTCTGCTTTCCAAAAACCTCCAAAGAGGAAACTGGTCATTTCAGGCAGACAAAGAACTTAGGTAAATTGCTATAGGGGATGCTCCCCATAAGTAAGAACAGTAACTGCACATGAATTGGATTATACTGCCAGTTTCTAATAATATGGACTAGATTATTTCTGTTTTCTGACTTTTTAGTACAGCATTTGTAAAGTCCAGTAATGATGTCATCTGATTGGTAATGTTTCATCAATGATTGCTTTCTCTTTGAATGAACATTTTTAAAAGTTTTTTTTTCTGTTTAAGGCCTAATTTCATTGTATATCTAGGGTACAATTCTTTCCTAATGGATACCTCTTATTTCACATCTCAAAAATCAGTTAAAAAGAGAACTTAAAACAAATTTGTCTTAAAATTATAAACATTGTTGAAACTCATTGAGTTTAGGAGTGTTTTGATAAAACCATAACTACTGCAGTGCTGGTTCTTAATGATGTACAGTGACTTTTGTGAAGACAAATCACTAAGTTGTTTTTCAAGAAATGTTCCATTCACAGGGAGAGAGAGAAACGTTGCCTAATCTTTTAATAAAGTAGGTATTTTTTAGAAGAAATATTAATCAACTTAAGCCACTTTTGCTATGTGCCTTGAAGGAAAAAGGTTTTATAAAGGACCTCATGCTTTCGAAGGCACTATTACTGTCATACATAGGAGAGACTTCAAAATGGGCAGGTGCCAAACTGTCCAAAGGCCAACCTGCAGAGTGACCTGATGCTCCATCCGACGTGGGGTTCATATAGTAGAGATGGAAGACTCAGGAGCAGGAGCTTGGCAAGTCTCCTGGAAACTTATGTTTGCAGCCATAAATCATAGTCCTTAGCAGGTTGGGGAGATGCAGACATTACAAGGTTCTGCTTTGACCTTTTCAGTAACTGTTTGAATTGAAATGGAGATCTACTCCACAGGGAAGGCTGGCATTGATTCTACCACAGGAGGGGGATGGATGGAGGATGACTCACGGATCGCTGCATTGTAAGAGTAGAAGATGTGCAAGCAAGATTATCTTGTTAGATAAATGAGCAGAGACCTTCATTAGTTGCTTACTGCTCTAAGAGTTCTCAGACCTCTATCTAGATACACATATATACGTGTATATAAATTTTTAGTGTTAAAAGTATATACATCACTTATAAGGGAATGTTCTATCCCATTCCTCATGTTCTGTGATGAATAGGACTGGGAAATCCATATTATATATAAAATAATTTCTCTTTTAGAAAAAAGTACTTGTTTATAATGGGACAGAACTAGGTGGACACAGTGGGTAGAGTGCTGGAATCAGGCTCATCTTCCTGAATTAAAAAGTGACCCCAGACACTTACTAGCTGCATGACCCTGGGCAAGTCACTTCACCCTGTTTACCTCTGTTTCCTCATCTGAAAAATGAGATGGAGAAGTTAATGGTGAACCTCTCCAGTATCAAAGCCAAGCAAACCCCAGTTGGGGTTGGACATGGCTAAACAAGAGTTGGACATGGCTAAAATGACTGAACAATGAACTTTTTTCTATCTAAAATATAAACTTATTATTTTACGTGTTCATATACACACATACACACACATACATATACAATTTGACATTTCAGCGTTTGGCTTGTCTGTCTAAATGAGATATTTGTAAAGCCCTTACTTAGCAAGATGTTTGGCACATGATAGTTTATTCCCTCCCACATCTCCTATATTGGTTTCATTTCTAAGCTCATTCAGAACAACCTGGAGAAATGAGCTCCATTTCCAGATATAACATAAACTGACTTTAAAAAGGTTCTTAAAAATGTGGTAGTCAGCTGATGGTATGGCCCAGGTCATTTGGAAAAGGACCTTCAGGTGCTCTTTAGAGAACTGTCAGTATTGTTTTCTCAAGTGTTTCTGAGGTACTGTAAGAAGTCTAATAGGGAGAACTCAGAACCTCTTGGGTGGGGAGGTTCACAATGGACATTTGTACAGGAAGAAAAATGTCTTGATTGTTTGCAGCCTTCTTCCCTCCCTTGGTCCTCCGTACTTATGTGTAATACCAAACAACTAGGGAGTCAGTTGCTCTACTGAATGAGGCTGGGCTGTTGTGATTTTGTAGCCCCAGGAAAGCAGTTTCTGATGGTGTAAGAAACAAGTGAGTAACAGCAAATCTGAGTGGCAAATTGTTAAGGGGAGAGTGTAAGTGAACTGAATAGTACAAGTCACTGCTTATCACTTCCCATGTGAGGAAAGGTCTCAGATTAGATTAATTTCCAAAAATTAAAATAGCCTCTCCCACCCCCGAAGAGTATCTTGGGTCACATGAAAGTAGGATGAATGCTTGGAAGAAGAGGAGCATTAGAAGAGTCTCTCTCTCCCAGCAGCTGTTCTGGGGAGTCACCTGCACTCCTTCCAGGTCCCCAGTGAGTCTCATCCTGAATGCTTCCGACAGATCCTGAAGCCGGCCTTTTTGTGCCCAATGTTTGTTGTTTTCCAGCAAGCAGTCTAGGATAGTGGGATGTGTGGCAGCACTCGTGTGTGTGTGCATGTGCATGTGCACACATCTGCTTGAGCCCACGTTGAAGTTGAAAGGAATAACGAATGGGTTTAGTAAAAAAATGAAATAACCTAATTTCCCAGTTGTCTGTGTTCATTGGCTCATTTCCATTCTTCTTTGCAGGGAAGGTTTTCTGACTTGTTTGTATCTTCCTCCTACCATCTCTAAGGCAACTTTCCTTCCAGACTGCCTCTGTTGTTGTGCTGTTTGTTTCCTGGGTGTTGATGAAGAATTACTATGCTTTGCTCTCTGGGTTAGAAATGGTCAGCACGAGCCCAATTACAAGACACTTTTCACACAAATTAAGTCAGATCTAAACAACTGGAAAAATACTGTTTGTGGGTAGGCTGAGCCAATACAATTAAAACGACATTCTATCTAAATTAATTTACTTTTTCAGTGTCATACCAGTCAACTACCAAAAATTTATTTTATATAGCTAGAAAAAATAATAAAATTCATCTGGAAGTACAAAAGATGAAGAATATCAAGAGAACTAATGAAAAAAAAAGAAATAAATGAAGGTGACCTAGCAGTACTAGATTTAAAACTGTGTTACAAAGTGGTCATCAAAACAATCTGGTACTGGCCAAGAAAAAGATTGGTGGATTGGTAGAATGGATTAGGTACACAGTACACAGTAGTAAATGGCCATGGTGATCTGGTGTTTGATAAACACAAAGATCCAAGCTTTGGGGAAAAGAATTCACTATTTGACAAAAATTGCTGGGAAAACTGGAAGACAGTGGCGTAAACGATGTAGACCAACATCTCCTACCATAAACCAAGATAACATCAAAATGGGTACATGAATTAGTAATAAAGGATGACATTAATAAGCACATTAGGGGAGCATAGATTACTTTGTCCATCAGATCTGTGGATGAAGGAAGAATTTATAATGATAGATATGAGCATTATAGGATGTAAAATGGATAATTCAGATTTCATTAAATTAAAGAGGTTTTGCACAAACAAAACTAATGCAGCATAGATTAGAAGGAAAACAGGAAACTGGGGGAAACTTTTTTACAACAAGTCTCTTTCTCTGATAAAGGCCTCATTTCTCAAGTATATAGAGAACTGAGTCAAATTTATAAGAATGCAAGCCATTCCCCAACTGAGAAATGATCAAAGGATATGAACAGGCAGTTTTCGGAACAAAGAAATTAAAGCTATTTACTTCACTTGTTTTTTTCAGTTGTATCTGATTCTTCATAACCTCATCTGGGATTTTCTTGGCAGTGACTTACTCAATTACACAGCTAGTGTCTGAGTAAGGCCAAATGTGAGCTCAGGCTCTATCTGTCGTGTCATTGAGCTGCCCCTCAGATACCTATGGTTATATGGGAAAATGCTCTCAGTATTAATTAGAAAAATGCAAATTAAGACAACTCTAAGATGCCATCTTGCATCTGTTCAGGTTGGCTAGTGTGACAATAAACAAAAAATGACAAATGTTGAGGGGGATGTGGAAAAAATGCAGCCCTAATGCATTGTTGGTGGAGTTATGATCTGATCCAGTCACTCTGGAGAGCGGTTTGGAAATGTACTTAAAGGACTCTAAAACCGTGCATGCCTTTTGACCCACTAATACCACTACTAAGTCTGTATCCCAGAGAGATCAACGCAAAAGGGAAAGACCCTATATGTACAAAAAAATCTCTTTGTGGTGGCAAAGCATCGGAAATGGAGGGGATACCCATTAGTTGGGGAATGGCTAAATATGTGGTATGTATGGCTGTGATGGAATACTGTTGTGTTATAAGAAATGATGAGCAGGATCTTTCAGAAAAAGCTGGGAAGACTTACATGAACGGATGCAAAGTGAAGTGAGCAGAACTGGGAGAACTCTACACAATAACAGCAACATTGTGTGATAACCACCTGTGAATAACTTAGTTGTTACCAGCAATATAGTGATCCAAGACGACTCCAGGAGACTCATGATGGAAAATTCTATTTACCTCCAGAGAAAACTGATGGAGTCTGAATGCAGGTGGAAGCATGCTTTTTAGATTTTATTTTTTTTTTGGTTAGTGTTCTCTTTTGCAGCATGGCTAATACAGAAATGTATTTTGCATGATTGCACATGTATAAGCTGTATCAAAATGCTTGCCTTTTCAATGAGAGGAAAGGGAGCGAAGGAATGGAGAACGTAGAACTCAAAAAATAGAGAAAAGAATGTATAAAATTGTGTTTACATTTAATTGAGAAAACATGAAAACATTCTTTAAAAAAAAAAGAAATGGAGCCAGCACCATGTGGGTATTGGAGTGGACCATGCTCAACATCGGGGGTCGTCCTTCCTAAAATCTCAGGATTATAGGCACTGCTGTGGGAATGAGAAAAGCCTCCACGACATCATCTGCTTTAATGTTCTTGCTTCTGTAATCATTACAGCTAATGTGTGCAGAGTAAGCACCTCTAAGGAAACCACTTTACTTGTATTATGATCTCATTGAATCCTCACAACAACCCCGGGAGGTCCGTGCTCTTATTATCCTGATTTTAAAGTGAGGAAACTGAGGTAAGTAGTGAAGTGACTTACCCAGGATCACACAGTTCATAAGTAGCTAAGATGGCATTTGAACTCGGGTCTTGCAGACTCCCAAGTCCAGTTGCTATCTGCTCTGCATCCTGGCTGCCTCTGGACTGTGAGTCTGGGAATGATTGTCTACTCTAGATCAGCTGAAGAAAAACTGAAAGGCCATTTGGGAGATATCTGTGTAAGAAACCTCTGTGCAGGGTGTGGTATGAGGTGCTGGGCCTCTGCATCCCTGGCATGGGTATTTCAAGAGGAGGCTGGACACCATCGAATCTGGAAAACATTGATTATGATAAGTTGAGTCTTTGTTTGAGTCAGACAGAAAGTTATGCTGTGAAATATTGATGGGATCATTTAGAAGAACTAGGAAGTTTTGTTCCCCAGGAGCACAAAGGAGGCGCTTTTAATCAGCTTTAGTAAAGGGCATTGAAGGCAGGGATGCCACCTTGGGAGGAACTGGTCATATGTGAGTGCCCAGATGTGGAGCCCTGGAGTGGATTCAGGTCACCTGACTGGTGACCAAAGGAATCACCTTGTGTTTGCCGTAGAGAAGTCTGATAAGCACTCAAGGAGGTCGACATGACTGGTTCAAGCTGTGTGGGACAAAGACGACCCTTGGCCAGATAAAATAAGCAGAGATATCTCCAAGTAGAGACAGGAAGGGTTTATTTAATTATTTCTTCTTGCAAGAAGGGCGGTCTTGCTACTAGAGGCAGTCTACTAGGAGAGGCAAAATACAAAATGCAAAGCTTGGTTATGTACCCCAAAGACCACCCCTTTCCCCCCTCCCTTGTTGTGTCCTGTTCCCATTAATTAGGAACTGAGTCACTGCAGATGAAACGTCAGTAATATCAAAAAGCAGAAGGTACATGTCTAGTGGCCATGAAAACAGACAAAATATGTCATTAGCATCACTAGATACGAAAGCAGAAGGTGAACATTCTAACAATATCAATATAGATATGAAAGCAGACGATATTTTATGAATCTTGGGGATTTTAGAGCATGGTGACCTACCTGGAGTTCTGCAACAGGATTTCCAGTTTTACATTTGTACAGGTCAGATGGTAGTCAGCGGAAACAAGTCTGGAACATCCAGGCCTGCGGTTAAAATTTTCTGTCTGTGGTCAGGGAAGGTTTGTTTAGCAGAGTGGTCATGGATGGAAAAGAGGCAATGGGGCCCAGATAAGTTCTCCCTTAACAGCTATTACTTTGTTTTAAAATGATCCCCTTGTGAAATAATGGCATGTTTACTTGTGAAAGACTATATGAACATAAAAGTAAACCTTGGGGGGTGGGGTGAGGCTTTGAAAAAACGGTGATCTTATACTCAGAAAATCTATTCCAGTCAGTCCTTAGAGGGTTTTCCCCTTCACCTTGTGAAAGTAAGCCCTTGCCAACATCCTCAGCTCTCAAGGTGTTTATCCCATTGGGACCTGAACTAAAGCTGGCATTCATCTGACCAGGACGGATTTGGAGCTGCTTCAGATGATGGAAAACTATTTCTAGATCTGATGGAGTGAGTGAGAATCTGCTTTGAAGAGGCTGGCACAATATTCACATACATGGTTCTATGACTATTGACTTTTATGATTACTTTTTTTTTTTCTTTTTGGAGGGCAGTTGGGGTTAAGTGACTTGCCCAGGGTCACACGGCTAGTTTTTTGTGTTAAGTGTCTGAGGCCGGAGATTTGAACTCAGGTACTCCTGACTCCAGGGCCAGTGCTCTATTCACTGCGCCACCTAGCCGCCCCTATGATTACTTTTTGACACACTTGAAATGCAGCATCTAGAAATTTAATTCTAAATAGGATTTAGAAAACTGTTTGGAATTTTAATTCTACTGGGTGTTTTAAAAAATTGTTCCTGTCTCAGTGCCCCAAGTCTCAGAGTTTGTATGAACAGATCTTTGCTAATAACAAGAAAATAATAGCTGAGTGCTTGAGAGTCCCTGGCTGGGAACCACATTTGCTGAGTGGGCAGCCCGGTTCCTACTCAGACAAGGTGAAATCATCCAGAAACATAGGAGAGTTAACAAGTCCGTATACTTTGATGCCCCCCATTGTGTCTTTAGACCATTACCCATCCTTCAGTGCCAGGGATCCCATGTGAAATCCTCTTCTCTCTGCAGGATAGTTGTTTTGCCCTGAAACTTTGCCCTCTTAGAGAAGGTCAGATCTTGGGGTTCTTAGAGGGGTTCCTCCCAAGGTGGGCACTGCCCACATGAACAGTTGTGAGGAGGCTAGACTCTGGGATAAGGTACTGCCCAGGAACTTGCCTTTCTCTAATTCTTGAACCAAGTCCTGAGAAGGAAATCTCAACACTCCTTTAGGAGGTCGGATTCAGAAACTCCCACAAATTTAGCACCAGACCGTGTAGTTTCCCCCTCCCTGGGGGAAGACACATGTCTATGTCTCTGTCACTGTCCCTCCAGCGCTGGGTCTACGGATACTCTTGAACATCTCCATCGTTGCTCAGGCTATGGCATCTCTGGGTCACTTGGCCCTTATCAGTTCAACCTTTACTATTATGTGCCAAGCACAGTGCTAAGCCCTATTACCCTCCTGTCAGGTCTGCTAGAGAACCTGGTGGTTCCCATTTGCCTTGCTCCAGTGAATCATTAAGACCTCCTTGTGATGGTGGGGGTAAAAGGTCCCTTCTGGGACATCACAGAGGGACGGCTTCTCCTTCAACCTCTGTCCTCCATAAGTGGGAGCCAGAGAGCCAGCCCAAGCACTGCCATTCTCCAGGAGGCATGTGCCAAGTGACACAGCCATACCCTGGAAAGGAAAGGTAAGGGTTGGGGAGAAGGAAAGTTGATTTGAATTTTTACAAACCTCTCATTTGTTTTTCAGTACTTTGAATTAAGCAGGAAAAAATCAGTTTGCCTAGAAGTTAAAGTTCATTTCTGTAGATCAGATCCTCAAATGGAACTTTTGCTAGAGGAATTTCTTTTCCAAAGTTACAAAAGTAAACAACCCAACCAAGCATTTTGAAAATAATTAGGCATCACGTGAATGGCCTTTTATTTCTGGAACTCAGGAATTACCTTTCTATACAGAGTGGATCACTTTCCCATTTTCATTTTTATGCTTTGTTTTAAGATCACTCGTGACTGAAAAGTAGTGGGTCAAGAGCCCTGTCCAGGACAGACAGACACGAAATGCGCTTTGTCTGTTGTGGAAAACGCAGTCACAGCATTGCTTTTGGAATAGGCAACTTCGACTCAGGGTTCCTGGAACTTGTTTGGAGACTAGTGCTAAAAATAGTCTGGGAGAAATGCCAGTGCTGAGATGTCACCCCCTTCTGAAGGGTGTGCTGCCACATGCACACCTTGCTATTCAGTTGTTCTGTCTCATCCTACTCGTTGTAACTCTTACAGGAGTTTCTTGGCAGATACTGGAGTGATTTGCTATTTCCCTTCTGCAGTGGATTAAGGCAAACAGGTTAACTGGGTCACATAGCTAGTAAGTGGATCTAAGGCTGGATTTGAACTGGGGTCTTCCTGACTCCAGGCCCAGCACTGTATCCACTGAACCATGTAGCTGCCTCAAGCATTCCTTTAATAGTTCCTAATAAAATTCATCTGGATCCTTTGGTGAGATGGGGGATTTTCAGTAAGAATCATTGTGTTTGAATGAGTAGCAGTAATCTTTTGAAAACTAAATGATTTCTCTTCCTCTTCATTCTCTGCAACAACTGTTAGCATATAAGTTAGTTTTCCCTCTGATCCTTTCTCAGATATTTGCCATGAACACTGTAGTAACAGGATAACATAATGTCACATTCAATGTTTCTTATGCTACTGGATGTCTGATAGAACCATCTCCTTTATTTTCCCTCTTTGAGGAGAACCTGAGAGCCATTCTTGCATTCAATCAACTTTTAAGAGTGATGTGATTCTGTTTCTTCAACTGATCATTGGACAAAGAACTCACTGCGTACAATGCAGAGTATCAGTGGTCTAAGTATTTTTTAGAGTGTCTAACATCTGTATGATTCTTAGTTCTTTTATTCTTTGGCGCCTTTCTTCCACTCTAACCATCAACTCAGAAACAGAAAGGTACCCTGTAGGACTAAAGGCCTTTTTCTTTATTTAATTGTTTGCCATGATCAATGAATTCATCACTAAGTGACCAGCCTGCTGGTGACAAGTGTCTCTTCACTTATGTTCTGGAAGATCTCTTGAATTATTAATGATCTATTTCTCCTCAAAAGATACTGTGTTGAATTATTTGCTTCATGTTGCGTCTCCCCCTCCCATGAAGATGTAAGTTTGAGAGAAGGGACTTTTTTTATCACCAGTGCTCCCACATTCCCTTCATTGTATGGTATAGAAATTGCATAATGCTCATTGAATTGAGTTCTGAAGGGTTCCTACCAAATGTGGGGCTGCCTCAGGAGCTGATGGAATCTTCCTAATCAGAGGTTTTGAAGCAAAGCAGAGATGCACCTTTATGAGGGATGATGTAGAAAGGGTCATTGTGACCTCCATGGTCCTTCCAGCTCCTGAAGGTCAGTGATTCTGTGACATGGCTCTTTTTCCTTTTTCTCCCCATTTTCCATAAATGTCAGCATAACTTGTTGCCTTTTGATAAATTTTTTTAAGTATGACTTTTGGAGTGTACTCTTGAAGATAGGGAGTGACACTTCCTCCTTACCTCTGATTCTGTATTTAGCTGACCAGTGGTTCATTGAACTGAAAATAATAAAGTTGTATCAGAATTGCCCACACAAAAAGCTGCCCTACTCAGCAGAGTCAAGAAAGCTTGGGCTGAACCACGAAGAAAAGAACAAGTGTCAGGGTCACTCTGTGGCTAAATTTAATAGATAATTTAGTAGATTAGTCTTAGAGTTGCCTGAGGAACTTAGAAGTCAAGTAGCTAGGTCTCTTCCTGGTGTGAATTTGCTCTGTCCAGTCCAGCAAATTGAGAGTTAGAAGAGGCTTCTAGTGCCATTTGGGTACAAAAGGAATATATTATATATACCTTGCAGGTGGTTGGTCATCCAGCTTGTGCTTGCAGCTGTCCAAGATGTCCCTCAAGGCAGCCCTTCCACTCTGGGATAGCTTTTATGGGTAGGATTTTTTTTCTTGGCATTAAGCCTAAATTTGCCTCTTTACAGCTTCTACCCTTTGCTCTCTGGGTCTAAACTGAGTGAATCTATTTCCTTCTTGACATAAAACCCTTTAAATATTTGAAGACAGTGATAATCTTCCCTCTGAGTCATCTTTATTTCCAGTCTAATCATCTCCATTACTTTGAACCATGATTTCTGTGACATGGACTCAGGAACCCTTGCTGTCCGGGTCAATCTCCTCTGAATTCTCTCCAGGTTATCAACATCAGTCTTAAACTGTGCTGTCTAAAACTGACTTGAGTGTTCCAGATGAAGTCTGACCAGGGTAGAGTATGACTGTGGTCTCCCAGTTCCTGGAAGCGATGCTGCTTCTAATACAGCACATGATGGGGTTACCACATCAACACTGCTGACTCATTGTAATGCCATGCACAAGAAGCTTCCCAAAAGAATGCTACTGTGAACAGCTTCTAAGGTTCAGATTACATAGCATAGTGAACACTCCGTTTATTCCATTACAAATCAAGGCAAACATTTGCTACAAATTGCAATATAATGTTCACAGCATTACATCTTATCACAGAAAATCACAATATCGTGTTCACAACAGCTGAACATTAGAATGGCCACACAGTTTTCACTATAGTGGCACAATATTTAGAACAAAGGACAAAAGAATAATCATCTGGTTTCCCTAAGGGGGGAACCCTCCTTACTTAATCATTCAGTCATTAACAATACAATAATCAATCTTCTACTCATGGGGCAACCACTAACTTAATCAGTCACTAATCTAGATTCACAATTTATTAAATATCATTAATCACTAAGTATAGTCATTAGAAAATTACGCAAACCCTCCACCCCTCAGTGTCTAGTACACTTCAATTTCATCTCATGTCCAGGGAGAGGCCTTTTCTTCATCTTGACCCAGGGTGGTCTCTCAGATTCCCCGGATCCCCTACCATGGTCCCAGCTCTCTCCTGAATCCACCAAACATTCACCTGGATTCAGAAGCAGACAGCTCCCAGGTCCTTGTCCAGTCCTCAGAGGTAGATGGCTCCCAGGTTCTTGTCCAGTCCTCCTGGCCATTCTTGCTACACACTGAAGTTCACAGGGTCCAGTACATCTCAAACCCTTCACTGCTTCTGTTGCTGGGAACTCAGAGATCAGCCAAGCCACAAACCAACAAAGGCTTATCCCAGTCATGCTTCTTCAATCCTCCAGCAGTTCAGCTGGCCCTGGGACCCAGGAGGAATCTAGGCCTTGCAGGCAGCCCTCGCAGCCTTCCAGGTGACCTTCGCCAGATTCTAGTCTCATAAAAAACTCCAATTCAGTTCTCAGTCCAGCAAGCTCAGCTCCCAGATGCTTGGACAGTCCTGCTTCCTCCACCGGCAGCCACCAGGAGGAAGATTCTGATTCTGTTTCTCAGTCTCTAGAATTCTTCTTATATGCACACACTGGCCTCCTGTCTCAGCCAATCCCCTTCTTCCATGTCAGCAACAGGAGACAGAGCTCACACCTTCCGTATTTAGCCCTAAGTTACTAAGGGCTAAGTATCTGCTAAATTGATTACTGGTACACTCATCAATCCCCCTTAGCATCAGTCTTTGAAAATCTGGCTTGTTTTACCTGCCAGAAAGAATGACCTTGACAACACTAGAAAGGACAGAAAGACCAACACACTGAGTGCATGCCCAAGAGAAGTAAGAAGAGTAAGAGAGCACCTGCTTTTCCCTTGAGGAATCCAATCAGTCCTGGCCCAGATGAACCATGCCCAAGGTCAGGAGTATCCAAGTCATGGAAAATGGTGATCGTAACAGCAGGAAGGGGTCAGTGTCACCCGGTGTGGTGGCATGAGTGTACTCTCTTTGCTACTGGGAAAGCCTGGGAGGATTGAACTGCAGTGGGTGGGAGGCAGCTTTGCTTTTTGAAGCCTTCCCTCCCCCCAGATCTTTTTCAGAATAACCATTGTTTAACCATGGCACCCCTCTCTTGTATGAAGTAAAGTTGAATTTTTGTGACCAAATGTAAGACTTAACCTTTATGTATCCTTACTGAATTTCATGTAATGAGATTTCACATAAGCCAGTAGCCTGTCAAGGTCTTTTTGACTCCTGAAGCTCTGATTTGGGGTCTTAGCTATCCCTCCCAGGTTGTGTCATCTGCAGATTTGCTAAGCATGCCATCTCTGCTTTTACCCAAGACATTGATAGAACTGTTTACCAGCAAAGGACCAGGGCCAGATCCCTGGAATAGCCCTGTGCAGATGACAACAAAACCATGAATGCCAATTCTCCTGTCTTCTTAAGAATGTCACTGGGTAAATTATAGCCATGGCATTCCTCTCCTTTACTAGCTTACCAATTCTTTCAAAAAAAGGAAATGAGGTTAGTCTTATACAACCTGTTCTTGATGAGTTCATGCTGGCTCTTTATCATCAGTGCTTCCTCCACGTGTGGAAGCCATCTCTTTAATCTGTTTTAGAATTTTCCCCAGGAAAAAAGTCAAGCTCACTGGCCTATGGTTTGCAGACTTTCTGTTTCCTTTTTTTGAAAATCGGCATTTGTTCTTTTTTTTCTTCTCCCTCTCCCCCACCCTTCTCTTTGTAGGGGGAGAAGGAGAGAGATACTAGGTTTTACTATCTTACACTAAAGTAAATAGAACCCAGAGAACAATGTTTATCCAATAATACCATTGTTAAAGCAAACAATTTTGAAAGACTTAATAACTCAGATGATTTCAGTGACCAAACCATGAGTCTAAAGAGCTCATGAATGAAACATGCTAGCCCCCTTCCTGAGAGAGAGAATTGATGGGGTCAGGTTGTAGAATAAGGCATATGCTTTCAGATGCAGCCAAGATGAGAGTTTGGTTTTGCTTGACTGTACTTATCATTGGGTTGGCTTGTTTTTCAGTGTAAGGGGAAGGTGGGAGGTAAGGGTTATTGAAAAAAGAATAAAGGGGAAAAAAGATTTATTGGGTGTCTTATAAAATGCACAGAAGAGAAAAGAAGGAAAGACCAAGGAAGTTATGGGTTGAATACACTATATACTTGAAAAGAGAACTAGATATATTAGAGATTCACAATTATGTGTATTTTTTCTGTTCTGCTGTGTATATGGAAGTTCTCATTAAGTTCAAAATAAAAAAAGGATTTAAAAATGATTTTTCTTTCTGTCTTCAGAATTTCATTCTTGAGCACCTCCCATCTCTCTTGGACTGACTTCCCCTATAGAATTTTAGTTCGTGGGAGCCTGACTATTTTCACTCCTTTGAAAAAAACAGTTCATTCAGAAAGGAGCTCCAAGTCTCAAAATTGGCCTAGATTTTCGCACTTCACTCTTGCTCCACTTTTCCTTAACTCCCTAGGCTCTAAAGCTGTGGCCATGGTTGCCATCATATGTGAAATAGAGACTCGGAAGTGGTGAAATAAAAATGTTCCTTGTGAGAAATATGGGAGACAGGAGAATACCTACAACACAGTGGCACTTCTGACATTTGAAGAGTCATACCCACATATGTTGATTTTCTCTCCTGGGCTCTTCCACCTCCCAGAGTCAGAGCCACTGCTTCCAGGAAGCCTCTCCTGATCCCCCCACCCCTATTCCTGCTCCCCTAAACTTACATTGTATTTACTTTGAACCTTTTTTATGCTTACTTTTCTGTGATCCATTTTTATCCCCCAGTAGAATGTAGGGGTAAGGTAGAATTTGAGGATAAGGGACTATTTCATTTTTATCTTCAACCAAATGAATGGAATATGTGTGTATATATACACACACACATATACATAGTATGTGTATGTGCCCACGTGCACAACATAGAATAAGAAGCCCTAAATTCCATTCCTTTTTTGACTTTTGGAACTTAAAAGTCTCTGGGCCTCAGTCTCCTTGTCTATGATCCCAAAGCTCTAGTTGCTTAAAATTTTGTCATTTCAGTGCACCTTAGCTGTGCTTATCTAGGTCAAACATGATGCAGTTATGATTAGGGAGCAGGATTCTTTCAGTTTTATAGTCAGTTCTGAAAATGACTAGTTCTTCAGTAGAGGTGACCATGAAGTCATGTGGTTTTTGTGGCACCTCTTAGAGACTGAAGTCAACATTATGCTTATACGCAGGACCACTTTAGGGGCACCTCTTGGTCAGAAGTGCCACTGTGTTGTGTTTCATTCTGGCTGTGTTTCTACTTGATCCTTTAGATTGGGTGATCAGGTTTCTTTTTCTGGTCACTTCTTTGATTCTGTATTCTTTTAGGGAAACAAACAAAAATGACCTGATTCTCTCCAGTTCTAGGTAATCCAAATTAATCTTCTTATCTGTCCTTGCTGGCCCTACAACAGTGCCTCCCCTCAGCTCAGAGGTCCTGTTTTTTGAAAGAGCTCTTGCTTTTCCCTGCCATGCTGGAAAGGTAGCACACTCCCAGCAACAAACTGTTACCAGGTATCTGAGTCCCTACCTAGCTAAGAAGGTAGAGGCTCCTCACCAGTTGGTTAGCTAGTAAGTGATCAGTTCTGTGATCATGGCAACCCATGAAACAAGCGAACAAAATGGTCCCAAGTACTTTGCCTTTCCACTCTGACAGTGTCATTAGGGGGTTGGTGAAAAAGAAGAGACCAAGTACAAGTACTGCTATGGATAAACATGGGCTTAACTCTAGGCTTTTTAAATATGAGACTTTCGTTCAGTGACTAACGTGTTGATATGCTCTTGGAAGAGCTAAAAGACATCAGTATTTATCTTCTCCCAGACTAAACCAGAAAATAAAAGTAATATATAACCAACTGGAAAGATGACTTCTAGGCTCTCTTTGGAAAGAGAAACAAAAGAGTTCATAGACCATCAGATCATGGGTCTGGAGCTGGAAAAGCCGTTTCATCTCGAGCACTTTATCTTATATACGAGGACACTTAAATATGTGACTTCCCACTGAAGTCACACTAGTAATTAGTAGCACACTTCTTCATATTAATTGCTGCAGAGAAGCTTCTCTCTACATCCTATACTTAGTACAGGGCTCTACATTTGTTGCTTTTGATTTTTTTGCTTTGTTTTACCCCAGCCAGGCATCCTTGACTTTTCTCTTTAAACATTGCTAAGAGGATCACCCTTGCTCCTGCCCTAAATATCTTATGCAATTGATGTTTTGGATCAAACAACAGGCCTTTACATTTATCCCTGTCATTCATTTATTTATTTTGACCCAGGAAGCCATTTATTTCTGTTTAGATTCAGCACATATTTGTAAAGCCTATGGCACTACCTGTCAATGTCATTGTGTTATCTGCCTTTTGATGAGTGCTCTATCATCCTGTTCTGTCTCTGCCTCTCTGTTACCATTCTGCCCATCCATGACCATACTGTCTAAAGCAATATCACTACTCACGAGAAACACAGGGATGGGCTTTTGACACAGCGTCCCTACGAGCTACTGGCCTGGAATGCATGGAGAACTCGGTGCTTTGTAATCACCGTATTTTACAGTCCACATGGTGACTGAGGTCTTAGACCCAGTTTTCTTGGGAGTTGGGAAGGAACCCGAGTTACTGTCCCTAAAACAGGAAAAAAAAAACAATGATGAAACAGATTTAAGCAACATCATCTTTATGAAAACTTGCCAGGAACTGCAGAGTACCCTGAGAGGAAAGAAGGAATTTAAGGAGAACTCTCTCCATGTTCATGGATGTTCTCAGACCTCAGGCACCTCCCAGCACCTTGGAGATGATGGGTTGGGCCTCAACCTTTGTTAATCTGGCCTGAGACCCTCCTTACTAGAGTAGAACAATGAGGGCCACAGGAAAAAAGAGGAGATGGGAATGGGAAGATTCTTGCAGTCTATAGGCCAGCATTTCTTTCAATGTCGTAGGGCCTTGACTCCATTGCTTAGGGGTTTCTAGAGGTCATCTATGTCGCCCTCTCCTTTGACTGATGGGGAGCTGAAGCTCAGAGGGTCATGATCACTTGCCAGGGTAACACGGATAGTAAAGTGACAGAGAGAGCTGGGATTTGATCTCAGGTCCTATGACTCCAGGTTAAGTTCCAACCTTGGGATTTAGCACCATGGAAATAAATGAAGTCCTTGAAAAGACCTTTCATCTTTGATACTTTCATGCTTAGTGACATTGCAGAAATGAAATGCCGGAAGCTGACAGATTGATCAGAAGCCTTGTTGCCTCCAGATTGTGAATACCTTGTCCCAAAAGTCAAAAGAGACTGAACATGGTGAGTGAACACTGAACAACAAGGCAAAACATTGACTAGAAATGAGTGGTTATTGATAGTGGGAATCAAGAATCCCATTATCTGTTGTAAGAAGGTGAAATAGAGAGTGAAGGCAAAATCAAAATACACAAAATTCTGAAAAGACAGAATTAATTGCTGTTGCTTCAATCTGATCTATTCCAGTGAACGATTGATTCAGAAAAGTGGAAAAATAGAAAAGGCCAAAGTTTTTGGCCTTAATTATCACTCCCTTCCAAAGTTTAACTGATGTAAAAGCATTAGAACAACAATGTGGAGGTCAGAAAAGCCCCCAGAATCCCTTAATCAAGAAACATTTGGTCTCTTTGCCAAAAGGGTAGAGAGATGACCACCAAGGGCAAGAATGATTTAGAATACAAATTCATGAATGAAATGCTACCATGGAAGAGAATGGCATTTTAGCCAGGAGAATAATCTAAAACAACAAAAATCAAAGGAAGTGAAAGAGAAGTCTGCAGAAAGCTTCACTTGAGATCCAGGTGAAGAGCATCTTCTCAAGGGCCTTTGTGGATGAAACTGGCAGAAAGACAACAAATTAACGTATGATGGAAAACATTGGTTAATGTTTCATGAGTGCTCTGTCTCCTCCGTCAGTGACAGGGTAGAATGTGGGATTTCTACAACACTACATTTCCCATATACATAGAAGCAGAGAGAGTGGCCCATGTAGTCCAGGCCTTCTTCACTTTGTCACTTTTCCATTTCATCTCAGAGTCTGTAAAAACATAATTCTGGCAACTGCTGTTTGAACAGACTGGACATACCCAAAGATTTCAGGTGGCATAAACTTCTAAGTGTTTTTTAACTTGTAGTCCATGACCTGCCAAGTCTGTGGTAGGTTGCAGGAGGTCCTTGAACTTGGATGGAAAAAGAATTACTTTATTTTCACTAACGTCTAACTGAAATTGAGCGTTTTTTAAAAATTAATTTTGAATTAATCATTTAAAAACATGATTCTGAGAAGGGATGGTCCATAGACTTAATTGCCAAAGGGATCCATGACAAAGTGAAGCATACCAACTCTTAAAAGCACCAGAGAATACAAGTTTTATTTTTTACCAAAAGAATGAGGGGAAAGTCATAAAATCACATTACTGTAATGGTAAGGGTAATCTGAAGATTTCCCTGCCCCTTGGCCCCTTGATAGGCTTAAGTGAATCTGAGAACTTTACCTGATTTGGAAATAATACTCTGCCCCCTAATAGGCTGAATGTGGTCACATGGAGCCTGTGGAGGCTTGTTTTTCAGGAACGCCCACACCTTGTTACTTTGTGATTGGGCAGTGGGTCAAGTGGTTGTGGCATTCTCTGAGCCAGGAGAAGGCTATATGTACCCTGATATGAGGTTTTGCTTTGGGGCTCACTTTGGAAAGAGTTGTGTGATTTGGCCAGAGGAGACTCTGGGCAGCCATTGGGCCCCTGGCTGTGAAAACCCAGAAGTTGATGCTTCCCTCTCTGGTAACTAACTAGGTACAGGTGTAATGGTCAGGCCCCTAGAAGCCCTGTCTGTTGGTCTGTTTCTCTGTATTTTTTTTTGTCTGCTTGTAACTTCCGTTTGTATTCTCTGAAGTTCAGGGTGCTGACTTTTTCGCCTGAACTAGGTAAATGATATATGTTTGATTAAAGTAAGATTGTTAACCCATTTTGAGTTGTTTTCCTTTAGAAAAGCAGATCTAAGAACCTGTGCTAACAGCCATCCTGGGTATGCTGGGGTGCTTGCTGCTGCACAGCCCAAAAAAGGTAGGTGAGAGCATACAGCCCCCAGCCTATATACTTTCTCATTTTTATGCAGTATTTGTAAGAATGACTTATACATATATACCAGGGGTATATCAGTAAAAATGAAAGGAACAAGTAAAACTTTTGCAAATGAATTTCTACTACCAATCACATCTTTACCATCTCATATTTGAAAGGTGCAGAGAATACTTACCACTAATAGTCTTAAAGGCTGCCTTTGAACAAGAAGAATGTATGTGTTAATAAGGTCTTATAACTTTTAACACTGCTCTGATGATGAAAGTTTTGACAGTAAAAACTAAAATATATGCTCATCAGAGGTGTTCACCACTGTTCTAGATTATATGTTGTACAAAGTCCAATCGAAAGAAATCCTCCTGTTTGTACGTGATCTTTACTCCTCAAATTTTCTGGACCGTGATGCAGGCATCTGTTATTGCAGCCTAAGAAATGAAAAGAAGATTGGCCTACCAGCTCTCTTAAAATGGAAATTCTGGGAGGAGCCATGCAATCAAACAGGGGCCACAAGGAGAAGGTCCTTGTAAAGGTGTGAATTCCAAGGCTGAAATAGACTTTTAAAATGAAGGGTTTTCTGGACTGCAGCCTAGTGATAAATGAATAAGAATATGTATTTAAAACCTACCTAGTAGCCTCCTCATGGCCTACAGGTGTTTCTGGGTTCTTAAAGGCTATTCCACTGGCACAGAAGCTCTAATGGGGAGGACCAACCAAGATGGAAGGGTCTGAGGACTGACTTATATTCAAACATCAGAAGAATATAAACAATCAAAGAATATAAAATGAACACTTTTCATTATACAAAATTAAAAGTTTTGTACAAATAAAATGAATAACAACTAAAATTAGAAGTGAAACAGATAACTGGAAAAATCTTTTTAAAATTAAATTTTATGTTTATTTTTAGTTTATATTATTCATTTCCACAAATTTTTGAGTTGCAAATTTTCTCCTCATCTTCCCCTACCCACCACCCCAAAACAGTGATCCCACTGCATACTACCTCCCCCAGTCTGCTCTCTCCTATATTCTCCCCTGTCCCTCCTCCCACTTTCCAGTAGAGCAAGATAGATCTCCATACCCCAGTGCCTGTATATCTTATTTCCCTGTTGCATGTAAAAGATAATAATTTTTTTTAAACATTTGATTTTACAACTTTGAATTCCAGATTCTTTCCCTTCCTACCTCATCAACCACCCTTACTGGGAAGATAAGCAATTCAATATAGGTTGTACATGTGTAGTTATACAAAACATTTCCATAGTGGTTATATTGTGAAAGAGTGACTATATTTCCCTCCATCCTATCCTGCCCCCCCACTTGTTCTATTCTGTACTTTGACCCTGTCCCTTTTCAAAAGTGTGTACTTCTGACTACCCTTCCCCCCCCCCAGCCTGCCCTCCC
>CM053600.1:193135415-193168331 GCA_028646575.1 Pseudocheirus occidentalis
CCCTCCCCTCCATCATCCCCCGATTCATTCCCTTCCCCCTTACTCTCCTGTAGGGCAAGATACCCAATTTAGAGTGTATGTCATTCCCTCCCTAAGTCAATTCAATGAGAGTAAGGTTGACCCATTCTCTTTTGCCTTCCTGTTCTTCCCCTCCATTTTAAGTTATCCCTTGCCTCTTCTATATGAGATAATTTACCCCATTCTGTCTCTCCCCATTTCCTCTCATTATATTCCTCTCTCACCTCTCAATTTCACCTTTTAAATATCATCCCTTCCTATTCAGTTGATCCTGCGCTCTCTGTGTGTACCTATACACATATATGCACACATTCACATATGTATTCATACACATGTATATCCTCCTATATAGGCATATACATGTATGTATACATGTATATTCCCTTCAACTGTTCTCATGTTGAGAAAAGTTTCAAAAGTTACAATTATCATTTTTCCATGTAGACATGTAAATAGTTAAACTTTGATAAGTTCTTTATGATTTCATGATTTTCTTATATTTGAGGGTTAGGTTTTCTATTTAACTCTGGTTTTTTTTTTCATCAAGAATGCTTGAAAGTCCTCTTTTTTTGAAACATTATACTCAGTTTAACTGGGTAGGTGATTTTTGGTTTTAATTTTAGGTCCTTTGACCTTCGGAATATCATATTCCAAGCCCTTTGATCCCTTAATGTAGAAGCTGCTAGATCCTGTGTTATCCTGATTGTGTTTCCACGAAATTCAAATTATTTCTTCTTGGCTGCTTCTAATATTTTCTCCTTGATCTGGGAACTCCAGAACCTGGCTATAACATTCCTAGGAGTTTTCTTTTAGGGATCTTTCTCAAGAGATGATCAGTGAATTCTTTCAATTTCTATTTTGCCCTCTGGCTCTAAAATTTCAGGACAATTTTCCTCGAGAATTTCTTGAAGGATGATTTCTAGGTTCATTTGATCTTTTTTTGATCGGGTAGTCCAATAATTTTTAAATGGTCTCTCCTGGATCTATTTTCTAGGTCAGTGGTTTTTCCAATGAGATATTTCACATTGCTTTCTATTTTTCCATTTGTTTGGGTCTGTTTAACAATAAGTTGATTTCTCATGAAGTCATTAGCTTCCATTTGCTCCACTCTAATTCTGAAGGAATTATTCTCTTCAGTGAGCTTTTGAAATTATTTTTCCATTTGGCAAATTTGGATTTTTAAGGCATTTTTTCTCCTTATTGGCTTTTTGGACCTCTTTTGCCATTTGAGTTAATCTATTTTTTAAGGTGTTGTTTTCTTCAGTCAGGTTGTTGACTCTCTTTTCATGATTTTCTTGCATCATTCTCATTTCTCTTTCCAATTTTTCCCCCACTTCTCTTACATGATTTTCAAAATCCTTCTTGAGCTCCCCCATGGCCTATAACCAGTTCATATTTTTCTTGGAACCTTTTGTTGCAATTCTGACATTGTTGTCTTCCTCCCATTCCATGCTTTGACCCTTTTTGTATCCTAAAAAGGAATCTAAAGTTGGATGGCTCTGCTTGCTTTGCTTCATTTGCTTGCTCGTGTTGCCAGTCAATTACTTGATTCTTGAGCTCTTTGCCATAGTAGAACTCTGCTTCCAGAGAGGAGGGCTTTGTCCCAAATTGCTGGGGTTTTCACAGCTGCTGGAACTATTAGGAATGTGCCCTCTCTGCAGCCCCTCACAAACTCTGGCTCACTAGTCACACACCTCAGGTCCACTACCCAAGACCTTGATCCAGATCCAGGCAGGTTAAAGCAAGAGCACTTAGCCTCTGAATGATCACTTGGCCCCTCTGCAGTCTGCAGGCTGGGAGCCCTGAAGAAGCCACGTGGAGGCAGCTGTGGGGCTACCACTTCTGCTGCTTTCTTGCCCTGGATGCAGTTTGGCCAGACCCTCTCCCTGAAATTTGCCAAGTTCTACTAACCTTTCACTTAGTTCTCATTTCTTATGGCTTGATAATTCTGGAAACTGCCACAGCTGCCGCTGATCCACTCTCCTGAAGGCTCCAGCTTCTGCTTGTCCTGGCTGACCCAAGGCCAAGCCATGGTTTCAGGCTGGCCTAGGCTCAGCTCCCAGCATGCTGCAATGAGCCCTTCCTGTCCCGCCTGTCAAGCTGCCTGCAGCAGGAGATGTGTATTTTTGTAATTTAGTGAGTTCTGGAGCCCTAAAACTTGTTTAGAGTCATGTTTTATGGGCATTTGAGGTGGCTGTGTGAGAGATGTGGAGTTTTCCTGCTTCTATGCTGCCATCTTGGCTCCACCCCCCTTTCCATTACTTTCTTAAGTTAAAACAATCATCAGAACAATAAAGCAAGCCCTGCACTAATTTGTAGTGGTTGCTTATTTCTTCTTTTTGTCCTTGAGTCCTTTGCCTTTTTTAAAAATTCAGTTTTATTTTTCAGTTCCAAATTCTTTCACTTTCCTCCCCCGCTCCTACTTAATGAGAAGACAAAAAAAAAATAAAACCACTTAAAATATGTATAGTTTTCAAAACAAATTTCTACATCATCCATATTTTCTCAAGTCTGTCTCCCCCCACCCACTCCCATCCCCCACCAAAATAAGATAAAAATATACTTCATGGTTGATTATCTTTATGATATTACTGTTACCATAGAAATTATTTTCCTGGTTTTGTTTACTTCATAAGTTTATACAAATCTTTCCAGATTTTTCTGACACCATCCCCTTCATTTCTTACAACACAGTAGTATTCCATCACATTCATATGCCATAATGTGCTCAACCAATACCTAATTGGTAGACACCCCCTCAGTTTACAATTCTTTGTCATCACAAAAAGAACTCATACAGTATTTGTACACATAGGCCCTTCTTCTTTCTTTGTTGTCTTTGGTGTATAAACCTATTAGCTTTATTAGGTATTACTGGGTCAGAGAGTATGTATGGCTTAGTAGTTTTGGGGGCACAGTTACAAAAGGCTTTCCACAATGGTTAGCCTTAAAATTCAGCTCTACCAACAATGCATTAGTGTACCTGTTTTCCCACATTCCCTCCAACATTTGTCATTTTCCTTTTCTGTCATCTCAGCCAATCTGATGATTGTGTGATGGTACCTTATAATTGTTTTACTGTGCATTTCTCTAATTATGGTGATTTAGGGCATTTTTTTCTTACTATGGATGGCTATGAAACTGCCTAGTGATTATCTTTTGACCATGTAGCATATATCTTATTTTTGTGCCTCAATTCCCTACATATTTTCAAAATGAGACCTTTGTCAGAGAAACTTTCTGCAAAGATTTTTCCCAGTTTCCTAGCAGCTCTTTTTGTGGTGACAGCTAAAAATTTAAGGGGGGAGGGTGGTGGTACGCATAAATCATAGAATGACTGAACAAATTCCATTTGAAAAATGTAAGATGTGATGAAAGGAACAGTTTTAGAGAAACATGGGAAGATTTGTATGAACTGATGTCCAACAAAGTGAGCAGAACCAGGACAACAATTTATATTATAATAATATGGTAAAGACAACTCTGACAGCAGAGGGAAGTTGGGAATCAGGGGTGGGTGTGAGGGGGTATTGTGTGAGTATGTTTTCAGATATGATGAGTTTGACACGTTAGTAGAACGCCCATTTTGAGATGCCCGAAAGTAATTAGCGATGGAAGACTCAGAGAAGTGATGGGCTTAAGATGCAGAAAGAAACATAGATTTTTGGACAATATCAATTTGAGAATTTGTTTTGCTTAATAATGTTAACAAAAAGCAATTTGTTATAATGATTTTTATCTCTTTTTTCCTCTAGTGGTAGTAGGTTGGAGGGAGAATACATACTTCTTAATTAAAAAAATTAAAAGTAAACTAATATTTAACTTTTATGACCCTCAGATTATCTGTAAAATGGGATTGTCAGTACTTCCTGCACAGAGCTGTGCACTGCACATGAAAACCTAATTATAAACTACTTTGTACACTTAAAACTTTTATTTTATTACTATTAATCCTGACTAGCCCATGTGGGGCAAGGTGTCCTTAGTGCTGCAGGCTACACAAAGTATGTGATCTTAAGAACCATCTCTCAAACACCCACTTCTCCGTGAAGCCTTCCCTGAAAATGCTGCAAACAGTACTGCTTTGATTTTCCTCCTCTGAAGTCCTTTATCACGTGATAGATAAATTGTAGAATGACTGAACAAATTATTCCATTTGAAAAAATGTAAGACATGATGAAAGAAACAGTTTTAGAGAAACCTGGGAAGATTTATATGAACTGATGTCCAACAAAGTGAGCAGAACCAGGACAACAATTTATATTATAATAATATGGTTAAGACAAATCTGACAGCAGATGGAAGTTGGGAATGGGGGTGGGTGGGATAGTGAGTACATTTTGTAGTCTTATGATTTGAATTCACGTTGACTGACCCTTTTTGGTTTGTAAACTTTTTATATTATTGTACCTTTTATTGTTCCTTACACAGTGGCTATGGCATTGGGCTATTGTTAAAATAAAAAGAATCAGATAAAAAGGCTTCAAAATCAATAATCATTAAATTTAGACTTGTGAGTTTTCACTCAGACCTGGGAAATTGGCAAAGATGATACAAGACAAATGGTCGATGATAGAGGGGTTTGGGGAAAATGGGCTTTCTTGTCCACTTCTAGAGCTACAACAGTCATCTGTGAGAACCGAGGCTCAAGCTCTCGGGTCATCTATCTCCAAGGATTGGTGGTCTTTTTCATGACTTGAACTTTTGAAAATCTGACTGTACAATAATGAAAATAAATGAATATTGTCTATTTGAGAGTACTCAACTTGGAAAGCTATATAATGACATCAGATTCATTAATGGGTACCATTTCCCCAATCATTTTTTAGCAGTCCTCTTTAATGGCCTTCAATTTATGAGTCACACAGGAGCATCAGTTGTACATTTTATAAAGGTCACCACCACTCAGTGTTTGCTAAATGAGTGGGCTTTCCTGGGCGTTTGTGGTTACTCCCTGGTAGAAGAACAGTTCTTCATCCAATGCTGCGTGTCTGCCTGGGCTCTCTTGGTGTCCCATTCTGTCTGTCCCCAAACACTGAACCTTTGTCCTGGGCTCTTTTTCTCACATTTCTCGTGGTATAATTGTCATTTTTTATGCAGATGACTCTCAAAACCATATATCCAGTCCTCATTTGTCTCTTGAATCCCAGCCTTGCATTACCACATGCCTGCTAGATACCCTCACCAGAATGTCTCATAGATGCTTCATGCTTAGCCTGCCCCAAATGGAATTTATGCTTCCCTCCTGACTCACTTGTTTCTGTGGAAGTTACTGCTGGGGCTTGCAACCTTTCTGAGTGATCTTGGAGTTTTTGTTCTTTGCTCTATGAATTCTTTCAGTTGCCCAGTCTTGTTGCTTCTACGTGAATGCCTGAATGAGAGTGAATAAAGCATTCAGTGCTTCCTGAGAACAAAACAGAAACCTACAGTGAGAGCCCGCGGTGTCCTGGGGGAGCTGAGATCTCAGCTGCAGGGCTCATGGAAGGCTCCCGTGGGCCCTTGAGTGAAGGGACAGAGCAGACACAAGGCTGCTTCCGTGTGCTCTCCACTGATGACATGGGTCAGAGCCGGAGTCAGGTGCAGAAGCCTTCCTTTCTGGGTCTCCAGCAGTGGCAGCTGAAGCCTTGCAGGAGCAGCGGCCCAGCCTTATCTGCACAGGGGCAAGACTGAGGGTTCTGGCCTGGCCATCGCCAAGGTTCTCAGCTTCACTGTCCTGGGCTGCCTGCATCTGGGGCCGAGGCGGTGCTGCCGCAGCAGCGGTGCTGGTACTGGTGGTTGGACACTCTCTCTTGTCCCCCCGCACAGGTGCTGCCAGGCTTCCCTTGGGCCGTCCCTGCTTCGTGTTTGCCTGGGTGCGGGCCCTTATTGCCTCTTACTTGGACATTTCCATGAGCTTCCCAGTTAGGCTTCGTGCTGTCATATACTCCCTCTCAGTCAGTCCCACACGACGACCATTCCAGAAAATGATCTGACAATGCCACTCTCCTCAGAATCTTGTGGGACTCCCTATTTCCTGTTCTTACCCTTCTTGATTCCCTCTCTGAGGCACATTTGCCAGCTGGCCAGTCCACCACAGCATGCCATTTTCACCAGAATCATTTTTTCATTTCATCTACTTTTTTTGACACCCTCGGTAAAAATACTCCTCACCTCGGCCTCATCTGGTCAGTCATTCCAGCACTCATTAAAAGTGCCTGCTGTGTGTTGGGCCTCCGTTTTTTAAGTGTCCTCTCAACAAGGAGGCCTTTATTGGCCTCTTGCTCTTACATGGCCTGTCTTTCCCTCTGTAGGCCTTGCCCTTCCCCTTCTCAGCTATTTCTATAACAAAGAACTTTTTAAAAAGTTCTTTTAAAAAGAAACCCTCCAGCCCATTGCTGCTGTTTGCCGTGTCCCACACTGGGCAGTGGAAATTGTTCACATACCTCTTTTTGGATCTGAGCTCGTGTGCGTCATCCCACAGTGTTCAGTTTTCGTTGTTTGGAGGTGGTGGGGCTTCTTCCATCGGCATTGTTTCGGCCCTTGGCCCTTCACTCTGCCATGCCATATGAGTTTCCAGGCCTCTCTTTCCTTGTGCACATTTTTGTTCTAGCACAGGAGTGTTCCTTTGCATTCATGTACACAGTCGGTTTAGACGTTCCTCGATCAATGGGCACCTAGTTTGTTTTCACTTCTTTGCTGCCACAAAGCTCTTCCCTTTTTGGAAATCATTTGGTATGTGTTATCTGTGTACATACTGCTCCCTCCCAAAAGAAGGTCAGTTCTGTAGGTGCAACAATAGTTTCGTTTTTGTCTGTGTCCTCAGCATCTACTAGAATGCCTCTACGTAATATTTGCTTTAACAAACATTTGTTGAATGAATACTGAAGTGTGGTATTGTGGAGGATTCTTTTTATTGTAGGATGGCTCTGTTTTATTTAACTTTTACTCTTTCTTTTTTAAAGTATATATCAACTCAAATAATCTTTACATATCTACTTGGTACTTGGAATCCATCATTAATGACTTTTTCTGCCCTCTGTTTGTTTTCCACAGAGACTCCTTTTCTTCCCACAATGAAAGTATGCGTCAAATGATGAAAAGTTTGGCTCAACCTTTTGGACAACTTCTCAGTGTCGCCCGTGGGAGAGGCCGTCGGGATGAGGATGAGGATGATGATAAAGTTTCTTGTTCTGTAGGTTCTTTTATGTTAAAAATTCTTAATAAGAAAATGGTGGGAATATTAGGAAAGGAATATCAAATATCATAGTTTATTTAATTCCTTAAGACTATTTTTGGGTCACAACTACCAGCATTGAAACTGCCATGTTTTGTGGGTTGGGATTTAACCAAAGGGATGTCTAAAATTCTGTAATATGGTAACTTTTGTGTTGTAGTATTATAGGGTTTGCTCGTACTAAATTCTCATGGTTATATAGCCATAGTTTATCTATACTTTCAAAAACTTCTGTTATTATACTTACTCACAGACCATTCATATTAATCAATAAACATTTATCTTCACATCATAGTTTAAAGAAATAGTCAAGAAACGTGTTTGTTACATATAATTTTCTCCTCTTCCTTCCTCTCCAGTTGTGGAATTTCATCTGGGGCTGTTAAGCAAAAGCTACTAAAGTAGAATGTGGTGGGTTTTAAAAACAAATCTTTGCCAGAGCAGACACAGATGTGGGCTGTTGACGGCCTGTTGACCCATCTTCTGGGGAGACCTAACTCCCACATCCAGAGAAAGAAAAGTAAACCTTGAATGGCCACATTACCTTTAGGTCCCTGGGCAAATCCTTACCCTCCATGTTCATTGTGTCTTATAAGCATCGGTGATTCCAACTTAGGGAGGAGCTTCTACTCTGAATATCAAAGAAATGCCAAAAGATGGGAGATATAAGAACCTTTCTAGAGTGCAGTACCTTTGTTACCACCTGCTGCTGGGTAGCCTGTTTCTCTTGTTTAGTTTGCAGCAGGAAGGAGAGTTTACAGGTAAATGATAGTTGCTGGTGTTGCTGTGACTCATCCATCCTATATGCCTAAGTAGCTTTCCTAGCTTTAGAGGGGATGTAAAGAGTAGAAATGTAGGAAAATTCAGACTGTTTCTGAAAGTTACCTTTATTTATCAGAAAAAAATACTGGTCTATCTGAAAAGAAAGGAATATGTCAGGTTCCTAAACAGATTAATACACAGTTGTTTTAAATTGATTTCTAGCTGTGGGTGGGCTAGGTTGGAAGGGACAGGGTCAATGAGCCATTTTATCTTCTCTGGTTGACTATTTGTTCCATGCCTTTGGTGTTGGGAAAAAATAACTTCATAGTGATATAATTGATGTAGATTAGAGCCCCTGACTCTTAGTCCATGGAACTACAGAACTTCATGCATTTGCTGTCAATACCGCTTTCAATGGAGGCAAAATATTTCACAGTTTGTCTACATCTGGGATATGAAAACTTGAAAAGGGCCCCAAGGATCCTATTGGGGGGTCAGCCCAAAGCCCACCCATGAATAAAAGCAGAAGCCAATCGCTCTGCTCAGCAGCTGTTCGCTGAGCATCCTGCAAGGCCTAGTTACAGGGCACTCCAAGAGCTGCTAGGGCACCAGAGTGATGGATGTTTCTACAACTGGCTCCCATCCATGGGTGTCCTATTTTTATGATAAAGTCGGGACTTGCTGTTTATACAGACGGGGTGTTCAAAAGTCTGTGGTCAGCTTTACGTTCTTAAAAGCTTAATTTAAGTAACTATTTAAGCTATGACAACTTGAAGCCACTCAGACTTTTGAAACGCCTTGTAGCAGATTCTTATCTTTCTAAATTAAAAACAACTCGCATGGGCAGGGGTTTACTCAGGTGACTCCTTGCAGAGTTTTCCTCTGAGAAGTTTGTGGTTTCACAGATGAAATGTGACCTTCAAATCTATTTCAGATTTTTTGTATCTTGAGGGTGAAGTTGGGAGAGGTGCCAAGGCGGGGTTGGGAGATTCTTTGTCTTGATATCCTGGCCCTTTCCCCCCACCCCAGGCTAAAAGGAGCAAGCTCTGGAAAGGAAATCTTTCCATTGGAACTTAGAGCTTTTGTACAAGCTCACCTGTGCGTTAGCTGCAAGTTTTAATGAGACCCATATAAAAGTCCGTGGTTTTACATACTCTGTAACTATTGGCAGAAATAGAGTCAAAAAGAGAGGTGGAATGCATTTTATGTTCCCATTAAAGTGGGTGCCATCTTGTTATGTGTGTGATCCAGCAGGCATTTATTAAATGCCTACTGTGTGCTGAGCACTGTTAGTAAAATGTCCTGACCCTCAAGGAGCTTACATTCTTTGGATGAAGACAGCCCTTGAAACGGGACCTGGGGGGGGTGGGGTGGGGTGGGAATGCAAAGTGAAGAATGCAGGATGGCTGGCCTAGGCCCTTCCCCAAAAATGGAGGTCCCAGGAAGAGTCTGCCAGTGGAAGCAGGGCCCCCTGGGCCTCTTGAGGCCTGTGACAAAGTCTGGAAAAGTAAAATTACCAAGTACTTTTACAAAACACCTTTAAAAAAAAGTTTACTTATTACCTTTCATCAGTAATGATTGCACTTGTCCTGTAGCATCACCACTTCCATACTTAGGTACAGAGTTAACCAAGGGGAGCAGCACTATCTGTCTCAGTTCTAAGAATCCATGATTTCTTTGGCACAGTTCACAACGGCTAACCTTTCTATAATGCTTTAGGGTTTATAAAGCCCTCCCCAGGCATTCTCGAAGCCTGTGAGAGAGCTGCCACAGGTGTTCTTAGCCTTCCTGTACAGACGAGGAAGCTATGATACAGACAGGGCCAGTGACTTCCCTGGAGCCCGCAGCTAGCAAACATCAGACCAGAGGCTTTGCACCTCCGGCTTCCCCGAGGCAGCAGGTGTCTGAGCATGCCCACTGCTGGCCTGAAATTCATGCCATTTGGGGAAGAAATCCCACTCGATCTTTGTCCTTTGTTTAGACAGGACATTAGTCTAGGAAGGTGTAGCATTGTCCATGTCAAGGAAATGGTAAAGTAATGCTTTACAGATGGTGGGTGGCACATGGGAGGCACCTAATAAACAGTTATCCATTGACTGATTGATAGATTCCATTGTTACTTCTCTGATCATCATTTTTTGTTTTTGTCCTCTTATTCCTAGGACTTTGTACAGAGCAGTGCTTTAAACAGCATTTAGTGAATTGAATGGGGGTGGGGGTAGAGAGCACTGGAACTCAGAACGTCCCAGGGACCTTTTGGGACAAAAGGAATACCTGATAGCATTTTGACTAAAACGTTCCTGTTGGCGCAAGTGGCCAAGATCAATGCTGATTGTGCTAAGTGCCATAACTGTGTAGACAAGGAGCAAAGGTCATAAAAGTGTCCAAGAAATAAGACCCCAGGAAATAATCTAGTTCTCAAGACCCCAATTTTATAGATGAAATTGGGTCCAAGAAAGCCTGAAGTCACAGAGCTAGTTAGTAGGAGAGCCTGGGCTAGGGCTGAAGCCTCCGGACTCCTGAGCTCTGCTTCTCTTCCACAGCTGTATTTTTATATCAGCCACAGCTGCATCCTAAACATTTGACACTTAACACCTAATGAATGTGTTTCCATAACAGAAAGTACATGATGAAATATAAGAGGTCTCTTGTTCCTTTAAAATGATTCACTTAAAATGGGGACTGCCATTTATCAGTAAATTATGAAGAAAAGGTTCTTCTTTCTCTGAAAAAGGAAACAAAAAATCTGAAAATAAATTGATTTTATCTTCACTAAAGTTTAGATTATAATTGCAACTAATTCTTAGGTTACCCTAAGTCTTAGAATAAAAAAAGAATAAATCAAAGTGGTTTTTATGGCGTATTTTTTCTGACAGAATTAATTGATAGACAGACTGCTGTGACTTTAACGTTGCAGTTATAAAGAGGGCTAGTGTTGAAAAATATTGGAGGGGTCCATGAGTTTTCCCAAGGGCTTTTCCAACTAATGTGTTAGGACATAGAAATATAATGGCGCAGTATGGAAAAGTAGACACACAAAATTTTGACAGAAGGAAAAGGAAGATTTAAGATTGGCCCTGGGATTGAAGAATGGCGTGCCAGGAGGCTGACATGTACCACTAGGAAGAAAGGAAGTCATGGATTCTGGAACAGCAGTGGCCCCTGTTCTGGGATGTCTTGGTTCTGCATGGTTCCTATGTTTTCTCCCAGCAGCTCCTCAGGGGGAACGTGGGACCAAATGGTCTCCAGGGTCCCTGCTTGCTCTAAATCTATGTTCCTTTGGTTTAATCTCAGTCACACCTGTCCCAGAATTGTGCCTCCCACCCCCCGAAAGTAAGTGGTGCCCCATACTTCTCTGGGAGTTCCTAGTCTAAGAACCCCAGCACCACTGCTGCCATCCCAGACTTCCAGCCTCTCTGCCCTATGCCTGTTAACAGAGAAGGGAGATGGAGGTTTTTACAAATACACCAGTGGCCAAGGGTCTTTGACTGTACTGGATCAGAGGGCCGTCAGATAAGAATAATCACAGGTGCTAATAGAATTACATTAGTGGTCGTAGCTCCCAAATTTTCAGCCTTTCTAACTTCTTTTGTCAGCATGTCCTGATTCTTCCCTGTGAGTGAAGAGCCAGCATCAGTGGTAGAACCAGACTTGAACCTGGGCCCTTCTTAATGCCATCTGGGGGCATTTGAACGACATCCCACTGTCCCTAGTACTGTGCATTTGCTGGTAAACACAGTGACCCTTGGTGTTGCCAAGTGGAAACTGTATGATCTGTAGTGGGAAAAAGTCCTGGACTTGGAACCAGGTGAGATGAGTTCAGGTCCTGCTTTTGAATATGAGCTTTGTGACTCAGGGTAAATCACTTTCCTTCTGTGAAACTGTCTGCTTATCATTGGCGTGGTGGTGTTAGACATGAGATTATATTTATGGGGGCTTGGCGGGGTGGATTTGGGCATGTGTATGTGCTTTGTCAACCTCAAAGTATTATATAAGTATCAGGTATTACTGTTATTTTGCTAGTATATAAACAGTATATCTTACTAATATATTACAAAGATAATAACATTCTTGGCAGTTATTGTGCTTTAAAAATCCTTCATATCATTTATATTAATCTGTTTCACCTGGTTCTATACAATTCTGTTTATTTTTGAAACTGTTATTTCACAACAATTCTCTTGTGTTGATTTCATAGCAAATAGAAGATTTCTGTATTTTCTCAACCAGGGGAGTGTTATCTCTCACCTAGTGGTGGAAAGATGTGCTGTGCACTTCTCCTGTAGGAATTCTAATTTATTTCTGGCATTTGGAACTTGGAGGAGTGACTTTGACGTTGGTAAAGGCATCTGTTTAAACAGTGTTGGAGGCCTTGGGTTCTAATGCCATCCCTTTCTCCTTTTTGTGACCTTGGCCAAGTTCCTCCCTGTAGGTTATCTTTGTGGTGATCTCCAGCTCTGAACCTAGAGTCCTGCAGATGCCCCAAGTATTTATTTATCTGTTCTTAAAGATTCTTCTGTATAATGAAAGAGAGGCTAGATGGCATCATAACTGAAGAGGTTGGCCTCAGAGGGGAAGGCCTCTCATGTGCAGGGCCCTTGCCCTCACCCTCGCCCTCGCCTCTCAGGGCTGTGCTGTGGGCACCTTTCTAGGGCCCTCAGCTGCAACAAAAATGCAGGGAGTGGTTTCATCCCAGAGTTCCTTGTGTTTTTAATATTGTAGGTCCACCTACCATCCCTATATAATTAAAGACTTACTTGGAATCTCTTTTCAGTGACCTTTGGGACTGCTTTTAGGGCAGAATGGATTGCCCCTCTCCCAGAGGACCTGTAAATATTTTAGAAACCAAGCATATATTTCATTGCTGGTCTACATTAATTTCTTATTTTACATAAAATGCGTACTTAGGAAGTTATTAGGAACAACCTCAACCTTTTGAAATTTAGTTACCTTGAGAAAAATGACTTTTGTTTTAAATCAACATTTGTAGCAGACTAGATTAACTGGTCTCCTGGGTAGAAAGGAAAGAAGATAGCATTTTAATCATTGTACCTTATGTTTTTAATTAACTTTGGTATGAAATATGAAGTTTCATTTAAAAAATCTCTTAATCCAGTCTTTGATATGTCTTTAATGGCTGCTAGCTCAGTCATGCTCACAGTGATAAATGGTCTTCCTGTTTGCTTGAAGAAAACTATTTTTCTTGCTCTATAACTGCTGGTCTGACTGTGACCATAAACAGATAACAAAACATGAAAAAAACACCCTATTTTTTAAAATTAGAAGGCCATATAATTTCTCTGGCTATAAGCCTTGTGACTATGCACTTTGCATTCCTGTCTTTTGAGGCCTTATCATGCAGTCAATGCCATCAATAAGAGTAACTGAACGTTTTTCTTCCAGGCAAGGAGCCACGCTCTTGCTCGTTTTGGCAGCTTTGGTGGTCCTTCTTCCCTCGTGCCTTTTGGCAGTTTTGGTGCAATGGTTTGTATTGTGACATGCTTGGCTGTCTAGCTGGTTTTGTTTTCCTGGAATTCACTTTTTAATTTTTGTCTTTTAACTAAAGCACTGATTTTTTTGTATACATTTCTATTAACCTCATGATTGAGGTTGTTGGAAATATGTGCATTGATTTAATTTCAATTTGTATTTAAATTTTAACCAAATAAGATATTTAGAATTTTAGGGCATTTCTAGAGAGATTTAGCTTCATTGTGTCTGTATTGGGTAAGTATTCAAATTAATTTGAATGTCCTGAGAAAATTCAGGTATCTGGCTAAAGAAGTTTTTGGGAGAAAGACGGTAAATGCTCACCTAATGTTTTAAATTTGCTCTAGATAATCTCTATCTGTATACAGATATGTGTGTCTGTACATCTACCTATATCCATATACCTACATTTATCTCTATATGTATAGCTAAACATTGAGTGTAGTTCTTCTCTCCCTGGGATTTTGTAGGCCATAATTTATTTGGTGCTGTAGCCAAATAAAAAGGAGTCTTGTGCTTTCTAGTCTGTTCTCCTTTGGCTTAAAATGTGGTTATGGGGTAGTATCAGTAGTGGACAATTGGCTTGGAGGGATATTTCGGAAGATGATCATTGACTATTTGAGGTTTAAATTAAGGTCTTCTTTGAGAAGACAGGAAGGAAGGCAGCACTAAAAATGCCTCCTGTCCCCACCGTGCTACCTTCACTGAAATGAGGTTTTAACATTTTCTTTTTCATTTAGTTCTTTGTCCTAAGTATTTTTTCCTCATAAGTTCTTTAAAGAACATCTGTTGTAGGTTTGAGGTGCAAGCTCAAATTCGATTGAATTCAGCAAATATTTATTGAAATACCATACAATATTGTGGCAGGTACCACTGTGGAGAGAAATAGCCATAGAGAGCTATCTGGGAGAAAGGAATGAGTCATACACAAGGAACAGGGATGAGGTGACTCAGGAAATCTACAGCAGTTGTGAGTTCAGAAGAGGGAGAGGTCCCAAGTGTGGGGAAGAGTTGGATGGATGCAGGTGAGAGGAGAAAGACATGGAGGAAACCTCCCTAGCAAAGGCCTGAGAGACTGGGAGCGTTCAGCTCAGATAACGAGAAAGGCACAGCTCCTAGTGAAGCACAGAGGATGTCTAGGAGACCCTCAGTCGGGTTGGGACCCTGTTGCAAAGAACCTTGAACTTTGTCCTGTGGGTGGAGGAGGTGGATGTTCAAGGAGGGCAGTGACAAGGTCAGAGAAAGATGCTTTAAGAAAATTGGTCTCCCTGCCCTGGGTAGGTTAGAGTAGAGAGGCAGGGATGACTGTTGTAAAGGCTGAGTGGATAACAGAAATAAGGAAGGTGATGTCTGGTTTGGGACAGAGGGAGTTGGAGGCTCCAGGGAGGTATTCAGTTGATGTTCAGCAGGAAATGGAACCACGGCATTGGAATTTTGGAGAGAGGCTGGACCTGGGGAGGTAGATTTGGGAGTCATCCACAAAGAAGGTTGACCAGCAGTGATGCAAGAGCAGAGCTCTGAGCAGCCTGTCTGTCTGAGAGAGGGTCCAGGAGTGGAGGAGACAGGAATAGAACCAGGAAGGACTGGTGGTGTCAGAAGGGAAAAGGAAAAGTCAACAGTGCCTGTCACTGCAGGGTTCACAGGGATGTCAGAAACCATCAAGTCCAACCCTCTTCTAGAGGTGGGGAAACTGAGGCATGGGGGAGTTAGATTATATAACTAGCATGACAGGATTGGAACTAGGTTCTCCCTGATTACTGTATCTGATACTGGCTTCCAATACCCTGGACCTAAGGTCTGCTCAGTTGGGAGAGGATAAAATAATGCTGTTGGAGGAAGTATACAACTGGAAAGAAGACTTGGGTTCAAATCCTGGTTTTGCTGCTTACCAGCTTGGTGACCATGGGCAAGTTATCTCACTTCTCTGGGCCTCAGTTAAATCCCTAGGTTCCAATTAAATGTAAAACTGAGAAGATTTTGGACTTTCAGACTCTGGCATGATGTCTGAACAGAGGCTGCTGGATTTGGTGATAGGACTGAAGAGAGCACCCACAAAGAGGGTTAGGGTTTTCTGAGACCCCCAGATACCAGCATGCTGGGTCTTGCCGAAAGAATTCGACTCAAGTCTTCTCAGCCAGAGAAAAGCAAAGTTGATTGAAAGTTCACCATATGGGGTAGACTCTCAAGGAGCCAGTCTATGCTAGGTCATTCTATGGTCCTTTCACAGAGCAAGTGTGTGCTAGGGCACTCTCACACCACATAAAAGGAAGATGGGATTCTTATATACAGAGGAATCTAGGGGTGGCCTAGAGGAGAAGTTTGGGGAGGGTCTTCAGGAGGAGTCAGATGAGGTCAGACTCCAGTAATGAGTGATTAAGGGTAGGAAGTTGCTAGAGGCTACCTAGAGACCATAGACAATGGTGGGCCATGCCAGTTCAAGGGTGGGAACGGGAGCATCAAGGGTAGGAAACTATTGGAACAAAGGAGGACTAAAGACTTGGGCAGAGCCACAACTTAAGGCCCTTGACCTCGGGCAAATGCCTTCCCTGGGAAGATTTACTTCAAAGGGTTTCCCAGGGCCTGTACCTCAAAGATTCAAGGAGAGCTCAAGGGGGGGTCCCAGAGCATGCATCCCATCAGGACCATTAGTGGCCTTCAGGAAAACACTTTTGAGTTATGCTTGGTGGTGGGAACAGAAGGCACCATTTTGCAAGTGGTTGAAAGAGCGTGGATGGGCAGTGTTAAAGTCAGGAAAGACCTCAAGATTGCTCATGGTAGGAAGTGAGCCAGAAGTGAAATTGTAGATTCAAGAATGAGCAACATGGGTCCAGAGGAGCAGGGCCTAGGGAGAGGCAAGAATGGTCAAGGTGCAGCCTTAGGCTTGTCAAGGAGGGAGGGGAGCAGAGAGTGTGGAGGCCAGCCCCTCCACCTTCCCCTCAAGGGACTGCCTGCTTACTTCTCACTGACTCCTGCGTTCCCATTTCTCCTCCCTCTCGTTTCCAAATATTCTGATATGGGAATCTAATATTATTACACCTTTTAGAAATAACTTGTTATCATTGGCTGTTTAATCATCAATAACAGTTTATGGATCTTTGAAGAATCTGGCAGGATAGGGAAGTTTGTTCAGAACAATGCCTTTGGCTGTGGACAGAAGGCCGACACATCAGTCTAAAAGAAGAGGTCATGATCACCAGTGGGGTGGGAAGGGAGCTGTCATGCTTAGAACCTAGGTGGCCAAGAGAAGGCAAGGGCCCCTGAGAGATGCTGCAGCTGTGCCAGGGGGGCCCTTGACCAGCCTGGTCTGAGAGGAGCCAAGAGCAGAGCAATTGATGCTAGGGACGAGGCAGCTGGGATGAGGAAGTACTGAGCATCAATCGAGACAGGCCTTGTAGCTCCTATGCAGCCCCCAGACCATGCCCTTGGGCTGGAGGGAGAGAGGACGACGACCCAGTGGAATGGTGGAGAATCAGTCACAAGATTGTTGTTACAGAGATACCCAATGGCAGGGAATATAAGGCAGTTGTGGCAGGTGTCTCCAGTCAGACTGAAGGGAGATACTGAGAACTCAGAGGATAAAGTGGCTGAGAAGCCCTGCCTGAGCCACCCTCCCACTGGAGAGAGGTCTGAGTGGGTAGTACATGCAGGTTTAAAAAAAATGAATTGAGAATCACTTCTGAACTCCCCTCATTGGATATTGAATTTACCTTTATTTTTGGAGACTATTTTATTCTGATCGTGTACTTCCAAATTTGCCTGCTTGGCCCATGTGCATGTGAATTGATTGTATAAACCTAATGTACTTTCTTTGGCTTGTGTTTTGGGGCTGTTGGTTTGTTTCTGCCACGTTACTCTCCTAGTTAATAACTCCCTTCCTAATATCCTGTAGAACACAGATGTCAGCCCTTTTCAGGCAATGGACAGAATGATGTCAAATATGCGGCACGGTATGCAGGATTTACAAAGACGTTTTGTAAGTATTAAAGATCATTTGGTGCTTTGAGTTACACTAATGTGTTCAAGGTGGTGGGAACCGTGGGTGCAAATCACGGCCCCTCGACCGAGCGGCTCCTTCTTCTTGTCTGTTATAGACCCAGTGCTACAGGGAGGGTGGCAAGTATATTTGGACATGGAGAGGGTCAGAGAAGCAATAGGAATTTTGAAAAAGATTCTAAAAAGTCTTCAAGTAATACTTCATAGAACCCTGTAAAATACAACATAAAAATTAAGTGATTTTATGAAGCAAATGCTTCCTGCCTTTATAGGTTTGACTCTAATACCAGATTGTGACTGCCCATTGTGACTGCCCTGAAAAGAATACTGAAGCTTTAATAGATGTAATGGGAATTCTCCGGAGGAGGCAAATAGACAGTGACCAAAAGCTGTTAACCAAAGACAAAAATCTCTTGTAACCTAAAAGGGCTCCACCTCAGGAATTTCCATCGTCCAGTTTGTTTAGTTTTGGGGTAAATTTTGTTAGATTAGGCGACCTTGTAAAGGTAACTATGAGATGATTGCTCCTGCCAAGTGTGGTACCCCTAGGGCAATGGGAGCATGCCTAATGAAGAGGCATGGGGGCCAGAGCAGTGGCACCAAGCAGCAGCAGCATGCCCTGGGGCACCCAGATTCCTCACTCACTTTCTGAGGGACACCCCAGAGGCCCTTTGTTGCCCCAGGAATTGTGTCCAGGCTGACTTTGAAGAGCTGGTGTCCCTGTGGGCCTTTAAGTTCCTCTTCAGCGTTTCTCAGAAAGATCCTCTTCTGTTCCAGAGGATCCTAGGCATCCTAGACAAAAAAGCAAAACCGCTCCAGATGTCTCCTGAATGCATTAGAGCTTTTAGAGGCACTAAGCTGGGTCCAGCTCAGATCAGAGGCTCCCCTCGTGTGGCCATGCTGATTGGCGTTCACGCGAGATGCTTCAGCAGAGGTGGGAAAGAGTTGGTTAGTTGGTATTGCTCTTTAGAAGCACCACTGAGATACTCCACAAGAATTGTAGAGTGTCCTTAACTGATTTTCTCACTAACTTCTTGCTATTTATTTGATTCTTTCTCATGTTATGGTGATGTAGAAATATGAAGGGCATATTTCTGAGCCTTGTCTTTTTTGTATTTCTCTCTATAGAGCGATATGTCAGTCGACCCAGAAGGGCATTCCTTTTGTTCTTCTTCCATTATGACCTTCTCCAAAGTTGGTAATGAGCCTCCAAAGTTGTTCCAAGCTTCTTCTCAGACACGAAGAGCTCCTGGAGGGGTGAGTATTTGGAAACAGGTTATAAAAGCTTATTGCTTTTTTGGCGCCTTTTTAAAAATGTTTTCTTACTTTAAAATTTGTTCTTTTTTAAAAATAAGTTTGTGATGGCTTCTTTTCCCCAAAAATCTATTATATCCTCTAATACCCTCCACACCATGATCCCCCTCTCAGAGAACCTTCCAGTATCCCAGAGTGTTTTAATCAAGCCTGTATCTACTGCCATAATTTGGAAAAAACAGAGGAGGCCTAGAAAGTTGCCTTGTCTTGTGCCATGCCTTAACCCCCTTGCCCTACCTTTCCTACTCAGAGCCTGTCACTTCCAGGCAGCAGTCAGGTGACAGAAGCTCATGGGAAAGCAGTCATTTCCTTCAGCTCTTGAATGTTCTATGCTGTGACAGTGTTGTGGACCCAAGGCCAGGGACAAGAACCTGAGAACGGCCCCTCCTCTTGATTCGTTTTCATAGCTCTCTGCTCTGCCTCTGTCTACATTTGTTTAAGAGCTCTTCTGTCTCCTTAACACCAGAGTACTGGCTTCATTTAGCAGAAGGAGAACCAAACCAAATAGATTTCTGATCACTAAACTGAAATCTTTGGCAAAAGTGTTACTGAGGAAATATAGCTGGCCCAAAGCCCTTCTTTCTCCTCATCTAGGAAGAGGTCACTGAGACTTCACTGTCTTTCATTGACAGACTTTTATCGAGAAGGAAGACCATCCTTAATATCGCCTTAAGTTTAAATAAAAAAAGAAAAGATTGCCTTAAGTTGGCTGCCTCTGGTTCTTCCGAGGCTCTCTTCCCTAATTTCTTTATGGATAGCAGACGTTTCAAGATCAGTTTATCTTTGCATAAGGCCTTCCTATCTTTTTTAGTTGGTTTTTTTTGTTATGTTTTAAGTTCCAAACTGTCTCATTCCCTTTCTCCCAACCCCACACTAGACTAGAGAAGGCCGCTTTTTGATGCAGACTTATAAATTCATGTAAAACCACACTATGCATCCTTCTGTTTAACAGTTCTTTCTCTGAAGATGGGTAGCATCTTTCTTCATTTAGGTCCTTCGTAGTTGATTTGAGTATTTAAAGGACTCAGAATAACTTGGTTGTTCACAATTATTCTTCAAACAGTATTGCTGTTACTGTATACAGAATTCTGCTCACCTCACATTTTATTTCATGCAGGTCTGTTCATGTTCTTCTAAAACCACCCCATTCATCATTTCTTAGAGCCCGGTTGTATTCCCCCACATTTGCCTCCCACAGCTTGTTCAGCCATTCCTCAGTTGATGGGGATCCCCTCAGTTCCCAGTTCTTTGCCACCACAAAGAGAGCTGCTATAAGCATTCTAGAACATGGGTGTTTTTTTTTTCTTTTTCCCCGGTCACTTTGGGCAGCAGACCTGATAGAGATATTGCTGGATCAAAGGGTATACCCAGGTTTATATCTCTTTAGGCATAATTCCACATTGTTCTGCAGAACGTTGGATCAGTTCACAGTTCCACCAACATTGTATTTGTGTCCCAGTTTTTCCATGTCCTCTCCAACATTTGTCATTTTTCCCCTTCCATCGTTTCAGCCAGTCTGGTAGGTGTGAGAGGATATCTTAAAGCTGTTTTAATTTACATTTCTCTCATCAGTAATGACAGTAATGACAGTAGACTGTAAGGATAACTGAAAAGACCCCCCCAGAATGTGCCCCTGGGGCTCCAGGGCCTCTGTTCCTGGTGGTTCCTGCATCACCAGCGGCCCCCCAGCCTCTGTGTTTGGCTCTGGGGAGGCCTTGGGATCACACTGGGGGGCTGTGTCAGGGGCTGGGCAGGAGGAAGGCCTGGGTTCCAAGCCCACAGCTGATGTGAGCTCTGTGACCATGAACAAATTACTTGACTTTCCCCTGCCTCAGTTTCCTCATTTGTAAAGTGGTGAAAATAATGCCTGTCGTTCCTACCTCAGAATTGTTATGAAATCCTAGTGAGGTCAATGGTGCTTGTATAGTGATTGGCAAACTTTGGTGCCCTGAGTAAATGTTAGCTGTTGCTAGGATGAGTGTGCCCCCAGTGACCCGCATTTGGATCTTGAGTTCAGAGTACAGAGAGAGAGTGTCAGAATTGGAGTCCAAGGACCAGAGCATGAATCCTGGCTCTTGGGCAAGTCCTACCTCTCTAGGTCTCTGTTTCCATGTCTGTAGAATGAGAGGCTTGGGTTAGGTGGGGCCTCTGAAGACCCTCCTGTCTCTTGGATCCCACAGCCCATCACATACCCGTGTCACAATACTGACAAGACACCTTTCCTTTCATGTAGTTCTTGAAAATTGAAAACCGCTGTAAGTTTCCAGGTTCCAAGGGCATTTATTGAGCCTTGCTATGGTATTTCATGGTGGGAGGAGGGGAGCATTGCCAAGTGAGGAAACTCTCCCCACTGATGCCTATTAGCCACTCTGGACAGCACAGTCTGAGTGAGCTGCCTGGAGCAGTGACAGTTGAAGTGACTTGCTCAGGGTCTCAGAAGCAGCACTTGAACCCAGCTCACCCTCTCTTGGGGGGTTGGCTCTGCCCAGGATACCATGCGACTCTTGGCAACTTGAAGGCAGGTTTCTCTGACTCTTGTGACTTTTCTCAAATTTTGGAAACTGGCTGTTTCAAGTCTTTTGTCCACGTTATAAATATGGATTAAATGACCCGTGTGTTCACTTGTGTGAACTCTTAGGCAAGTCACTTAAACCCTGGGTCTCCCTGACTCATCCCTAAAATAAGGGGTTTGGCCAGAAGAGGACCTTGAAGGTCTCTCCGTGGTCTTAGGAGAGGGAGTTTCTCACTTATCTGCGGTCTAGGAGAATGTCAGGTCCTCAGTACCCTGAACTTTGATTTGTTCTTTTCTCTAATCGTTTAGATTAAAGAAACCCGGAAATCATTAAAAGATTCTGACAGTGGGATAGAGAAGATGGCTGTGGGTCATCACATTTATGACCGTGCTCATGTCGTAAATAGGTTAAAAAACAACAAAACCGGTGACCAGGAGTTGAACCAGGAGTTCATCAACATTCATGAATGTAAGTCAGGCTGCTCCGAGGGGTGCCACAGAGCTCATTGAGGCCCTTTATGTGTCGGGGCCATTTCTAGATTGGGCCCTTGGGATAGACGCACTGTCCCAGTCAGAGCATGCGCCGTGCATTTTGGCTTGTGTGACATCTGCACTCAGGAAAGGGAATCCTTCACACCATTGATTAGGGATTGAACATTTACAATAGCACTGTAAAGAGGGAGGAGAAATTAGTCATTTTTTTAAAAAAAGTTTTTTACTTATTTTAAACTTAAATACAAAACAAGAAAAGAAAGAAATCTTCTCTTGTACACAGCAGAACATAAGAGAAGATTCAACATAAAACAGATGTCCATTTCAAGAAAACCTATGTAATAAATATGCACATTGTTTTCAGAGCTACCCAGTTTTGCTGTGCTGCCTTCCAGTTCTCTTTTGTTCTTGGCTGTGCACTTTTTACTTTAGTCACCACCCCCACCCAAGGCTATAATTAAATGCAAATATAATATATATGAATGTATTAGTATCTATAAACATACACACATATACATGTATGTAAGACCATACAGTACATATTTCTATTTGTCAATTTTTTTCTCTGGAGGTGGATAGCATTTTCCTTCATAGGTCTGAATCTTTCATGTTTTTCTAAATCAACCAACTCATAATTTCTTTTATCAGAGTAGTATTTCATCATGATCATATACACCTTGTTTAACCATCCCCCAATTAAAGGACGTTGATCATTTTAGCCAGTCTCATAGGTGTATGATGCTATCTCAGAGTTGTTTTAATTTGCGTTTCTCTAATAAGTCATGATTTTAGAGCATTTTTAATATTATTATATATAGTTTTGATTTCTTCATTGAAATACTGCCTATTCATAAATCTTGATCATTTATCAGTGGAGGAATGACTAATATTCTTATAAATTTGACAAAGTCCTTCATATATTTGAGAATTGAGACTTAAACAATATTGAATAATATTATGATACATGGTGTCATTTCCCTATTTTTCTCTTTTAATTAGCTTTAACTTTGAAATTGCTACCTCTGATTTTTTGCATAAAAAATTCTACTCCAGCCCAGCCCTTTATTTTATCTCTCTTTGTAATTCTCATTTTTATTGTATATTCTCAATTTTTATAGCCAGTGTCTCTGATAAAGGCTTCATTTCTAAAATATATGGACAGCTGAGTCAAATTTGTAAGAATACAAATAATGCCCCAGTTGATAAATGGTCACAGGATACGAACAGACAGTTTTCAGATGGAGAAATTAAAGCTACCTACAGTCATATGAAAAATGTTCTAAATCACTATTGGTTAGAGAGATGTGGATTAAAACAACTCAGAAGTAGCACCTCACCCCTGTCTGATCTGGCTAACATGATAAAAAAGGAAAATGATGCTGTTTCCTGAAAGTGTTGAATTCAAGTTGTTAATCCATTCTGCTCTCTATTTCCATTTTATGGGTAAATTCATCCCGTTAACATTCTAAGCTACAATGACTTGTGCATTTCCCTCCATCCTGTTTTTCTTCACAGCCCTTCTCACCCTGTTTGCTCCATCCCTTCTCAGTCCCTCCCAGTCCTTCCTCATTCCTTGGCTTTAATTCCACTTTCTACCTGGCCCCCTACCCACCCTCTCAGTCCCCTCCCCTATCCTTTCTTCATCTTTCTTAAGAGTTTCTCCCTTATCCCCTCCCTCTCCTAATTTTTAATCTGCACACCCTTTTAAAAGCCCTTCCCTCATCCTCTCCCCTCACCCTCTTACTGCTTTCTAAACTTAGAAGACTTTTACACCCTTGTATGGGTATGTCAGTGGTGTTCCTTTGGACCCATTTCTGATGAGCGCCGAGCTCTGGCAGGCCCCGCTCTGCACCTGCAGCTGGGCCGGTGTCACTCCTTCCTTTCATGCCTCCTGTGGATGAGAGAGTTGCTCCTTTTTATCTCTCCCTCCATTGTATGCAGCTCAAGCCGGGCAGCTCAGACTACCCAGATACTGGCGACAGTCTCAAGAGCACTTGTGACGTTGTCACCTATGAGTGAGCACTTTGACCTCAGGGAGTCCCTTATCATTGGTCTTTCGTGTTTACCTTATGTTTCTCCTGCATCTTATGTGTAGAATTTTCCATTAAGTTCTGCCCTTTTTGTCACAAATACCTGAAAGTCTTTCAACTCGTTAACTATCCTTTTTTTTTTTTTTTAGGATTATACTTAACTTTGTAGGGTGAATTGTCCTTGGTCATAATCCCAGCTCTTTTGTTCTGTGAAATATTGCTTTCCAAGCCCTACAGTCCTTCAGTGCAGAAATCGCTAGATCTTGTGCAATCCTAATTGTAACTCCTTGATATTTAATTTTTTTTGTTGTTGCTTTAAATATTTTGTCCTTAACCTGGTACCTTTGACACTTGGCTGTGTTTTCTTGTAAGTTTTCCTCCTGAATTCTCTGTCAGGGAATGATGGGTGAATTTTTTCTCTTTCTGCTTTGCCTTCTTCTAGAACTTAAAGGCAATTTTCCATAATAATTTCTCATTATGTTGTATCAAGATTCTGTTTTTTATTGTAGCTTTCAGGTAGTCCTACTGTTTGGTCTCTGGATCAGTTTTTCTGATGAGATCATGTTCTCTTGTATTCTTTCATTCTTTTGGTTTTGTTTTATTATTTCTTGATGTCTTACAACATCCTTAGCTTTCCCCTGCCTAGTTCTAGTTTTCGGTTATTTTTTCTTTAGGTTTTTGATTCTCTTTTTCCACTTGGTTGACTTTCTTTTCATAATTTTCTTGGATACTCTTTATTTTTTTCCTGATTTTTTCCCCTGATCTCTCTTAATTGATTTTTAGAATTCTTTTAAAGTTCTTCCAAGACCTCCTTTTGAGCTTGTGACTGTTTTGTTTCTCATTGGAAAAGGAGTGACTTTTTTTAGCTCTTCTACCCTTCTCTGGGTATGAACCCACATCTTCTCTATCCCCGTAGTAGCTCTGTCTGGTTGGGTTATTTCTCCTTATCCATTTTTATTTTTCTTTTGTTTTATTTTTAATAGCTATTGTTATAATCAAGTTGTAGACCCAAGGTGTGGGGGATGATTCCCTGGGCTTCAGGTCCTTCTTATGTTATTTTTGGAGCTGGGGGGGTAGGTGAGAGCTTTGGGGGCTCCTCTTCTGGCTGCAGCCAGGCCTTCCCCCGAAGCTGTCCCACACAAGCTTTTGCTTCTTGGGTTTCCTCTGGTGACTCCAAACTTCATCTGTCCTTTCTGCTTTGGAGATGAAGCCAGCTTTGCTGCTTTCCTGCAAATGCCCACAGCCAGCGGGGCTCCTGCCTCTCTGCTGCCACCCTGGCAGCTGTGCTGGGCAGGCCCACACAGTAGAAGGGCCTTGGTCTTCTGCTCAGGTTCCAGAGGCTGAGGCTGCTCTGGGGGGAGAGGGTTGCACTTCTTTCGGGCCAAATCTCTGTCCTTGGAGGTCAAGTCTTTCTTAGGGTCTTCTTAGGCTATCTTAGGAGAACATCTGCTTTATCCTGATTTTTGTTCATTTCTGCTGCTCTACAATCACTTTGTGGCGATGTTTCATCTTTATTTTTTTTTTTTTTTGCGGAGGAAATTTGGAGAGCCTGAAGTCTTCCAGCCTACTCTGCCTTCTTCCCAGAATCTACCCCATCATTAGTTCTTAATGAGAAGTATAATTGGGGGGGGGAGCATTTCAGGATATTTTACAAAATTGGTATTTCTGTTTCTGGATGTGTCATATATGTTCATTATTAACAGTTCAGTTTTATGTCAGTAAGTACTCTCTGTGTAGACCTTGAATCAGAAACAAAATTTTAAGTCAAAGTAGAGATAAATAGTGGTATTCCAGAACATGGAGGAACAACAGAGTATAATGATTTTCATAGTAAAATGATTGTGCCCAGCTCCTCCCCTCCGGGTGGAGCCGCAGTGTGGTCAGATGGGCCTTTCAGCGTTTGCTATCACCTGATAGGATGGGTAAACAGACATGTTTTCCCAACACATTTAAGACATAAAAGGGCCGTTTAATGAAGGGGGGTGAACACCTTAATTAAGACACAGTGGAAAGGACTCCCGACTGTCAGGTTCGGCCTTGGGAGGGAATTGTCAGAGCCCTCGTGGGCTCAGGGGTCAGGCACAGGAGCCAGCAAGTGTCTGACCGGGTCCTTTGTGTGTCCCCTGAAGCCGATGCTCACAACTTCAACGATGAATGGCAGAACCAGATTCTGAAGTTAATTCAGTCAGGAAAGAGAAACTTGGAAAGCTCCAGATTAAGAAATGGTCACTCTGACAATTCAGTGAACTATGAAGATATTTCTAAAAGGTAACCAATGATTTCCAATGTGACTGAATTGTGTGTCTCTTTAACATGGATCTGCTCATGCTGTGTGTGTGACGGAGCTGTGAGGCTGTGTGATGGGCCAGACATGCCCGTGCTAGGCCTCTGTGTGTGTGTGTGTGTATGTGTGTGTGTAATGACCATTGGAGGCTTAGAATTAGATAGCAGTAATTGTGAATGTGGTTAGCATGTGCCTGGCATGCAGTAGGTACTTTTAGTAAATGTTGACTGACTGACTGACTGAATGTCCCAGTGAGTTAGAGTGTGTGCAGTCTTGTGCTTCAGGATGTGGCCGTAAGACAGAGTTGCTGATGAATGAAGCTGCACTCTTGTCTCTTGTAGTTGCTGAACTCCTGAATATAACTCGATATGCATTTGTGTGCTCTTTCCTCACAGTGTAGGATGGAGGGAAAAAAATGTCCTGTGTGGAGAAGTGATGGGGAGAAGAGGGAAAGCTTTAAATATTTGATTCTAAATTTTTTTAAATTATTTGGAATTACTTTGAGGACAAGATGAGAAAGGAGACATAGGCCTGATATCCCATTGTACACTATAGTTTGGGTCTCTTTTTTTAATTTAAATTTTAAATTTTTTTAAATTTTAGATTTTTTAATTTTAAAACCTATTTTTACCAAGGACTAGACTTTATACTTTGACTTAGTTTTAAAAATAAAAAGAAAGCCTAGTCCTTGTGAATTTGCGCTCCGACTCTAGACAGCCATACAAGGCCTCACACAGAAATCTGTTCTAGGCTGTAGGAGTTGGGAGGAATGCTGCAGAAGGAAGGTGGAAGGCTCCCCAGAACCGCCGCTGGACCGAGCAGAAGGCTACAAAGTAAAGAGAGGCCTCGGTTGGCCGAGGGCTCCTGTGCTAGCACATTTTGAAACAATTATTTAAGGACTTAGTTTTCTTCCTAGTAAATAAAGGCAGGCTAGTCACCAGGAGGCTGGCCCCCTGGGGACAGAGAACCCTTTTTTTGGCCACAGCAATTCATGAAGATTCTCCTAAGTCGGGGTGGGCAGAGATCGAGGTTGGTGGAGAAAGCTCCAAGCCAGGGAAGTCACTAGTCTTTGAAAATAGGGACGTTTTCAGTGGAAACACTTGAACACATGCAGCCTGTTGCTAAATAGGGCAGCCATGCCTCTGACCTGCTTTGAAAATCTCATTGACTGAGACCTGACAATGTAGACTTTTCATGGGAGATTCTGCAATGCCAGCAGAAGGTGCTGACTTTTTCGATGAAGTGTAAAGCTGAAATCATAATAGTGGCCCTTTCCAAGAGGGAAACCAAGAGCAGGGCCTGAGAGGTGCTTAGGGCCCTATATGGCTGGTAAGGTGTCAGTGTATTCTTTGAAAACGACAGCTGCTTATTTTGATGTACTGTGGAGTAAAATAAACGCAGGTCCAAATCTTTGAAGCTAAATTAGGGCCATTAAAAGATAAAGAACGATGTCATGGTGGATTCTGTGACACTTCTGCTGATTTACTAAGGATGGCACCATTTCAGGGATATGTTAATACATCTGTTTCTTTGCATATATCTGTATTACCCAGGGAGAGATCTCACCAAAGATCATCCATCAAAAGCCAGAGAAGACCGAGAGCTTTTGAAGAAAATCTCCATATAAAGGGATCATCTGTCACACCCAGCAAAAAATAAATTTCCGTGCATTTGACTTGAGTTTTTGTTTGGTTCGTTTTAACTGAACAAAGGGGATGGTGCTGTCACGGTACAAGGCCAGTCTTCTTCCTCGTCATTATATGCCCTGCTTTGTTACCCCCACCTGGGGCTCGGGGGCTTTTACTCTATTATAGCTGTGTAAGAATAAGTGCCTGGTTTTCAGCAAGTAAGGGAAATCATGAACACGAACAGCACTTTTACATCTGTTAGCACAAAAGCATGCGTCGTTTTAAAAACTTTGAAGATAATCGTTAAAATGCACATTTTGCTTTTCTAATTTTCCTGTGGCCGTGTTGTTCCTATTTTTAAGCAACTTTGATAAAGTGTCTAGTTTATGATGTACAAATAAAATGTATATGAAAGTGGAATCTTTTGAAATAAATGATTTTTCCAGCGGCTGCCAGTTCTGGAGTCATGTTAATAAAGTTTTTGTTGAACACCGGCTAGTGGTATTACACAGCTGCCTGCTCCAGACTTGAGGAGTATTCTTCACTCTCGTCGTGGTCACTCTCTTTTGTTCTCAGTCTTTTCTTTTAAATTGATTTGTTTATCTACTTTTAGTTTATAAAATTCAGTTCCACAATCCCTTGAGTTTCAAATTTTCTCCCCTCCCCCATGTTCCCCCTTGGCAGCATGCAATTGTTCTCAGTCTTGATGTGGTCATCGTCAACTGGTTTATTTTTCAGGAGAAGTGTATCTCTGATTGTGAATGGTCACACGTTGTCACATTCCATGATGCAGGTTGTTTACGGAATCAATTCCACACACACCTTTTTCTTCTCCATAAGCCAGTGTGTTCTGTTGCCCCACAGAGCAGGAGTGTCCCCCTTCCCATATTTCTCACTGGACATAGAAACTAAATATGGTTGACATTCCACAAACTTGATTAATTGATCATCTGACATCCATCAGCCATGAGATGCATATGAGTCCTTGATTATTGTGCTGTTATGCCACCTGAAACATAAGTTCTGCACTCAGGATTACAAATGCAAATCTATAAAACTCAAGGATTTCCCACTCCCCCCTCCAGCGCGTGTGTGTTCGTTATTTTTTCAGACACACCAGAAGGGCTTCTCTCTAGATGGACAGAAGAGCCACTCAGCCTCATTTACGCCCTTGGAATTAGGGTTAGAAACAGGGTTCGGCATCTTAACCTTTATCCTCAGGTAAATACCGCTATGCTTCTCATAGAGACAATTGGGTGGGGGAAACCTCTCTATGCTGGCTTGGTCTGTTTTTAGCTGTCTGTTACGTAGTCAGTAATCTGGTAGTCATTTCACCTTTTTGAAGCATCAAGCTACAGACGTATCAAGTTTAATGTTTTTACATGTGACTTCTCTTTTACTCCTGAAAACATTTTGCCATCTGTTAAAGGGTTGTCCTCCTGATTTGGTGTACTGTCACAGTAACTGAAGTTGCTACATGCATCCTTAACCCATTCTGTTAGGACGTGCTCTGTTTCATGGGGCAAAAATGATTTTTCTGTGTGTGCCACAAAATTTTTATCTTGCAACCAATTATAAGTCAGGGAAGGATATGCTTCCATTTCCCATGTTCCCCCCCCCCCCCCCCACACACACTCTCTCTGTCTCTGTCTCTCTCTCTCTCTCTGTCTCTCTATCTGTTTCTCTGTCTCTGTCTCTCTCTCTCTGTCTCTCTGTCTGTCTGTCTCTCTCTTCCTTTCATTACTTCCCACCATTCTTTTTGAGCCCCTCAAGGAGTTGTACCAGGTGTGTTGTGGCTGCCTCTTGGCCAAACCCAAGGGATATTGATGAGTGCAGGATTATGACCTTTTCCCCTGAACATCTTGAACTTGGCCAACCACTTGCTGGCTGAGGTTGCCAGCTACCTTGACAATTTTTCTATTATAAAAGCATGGGATAATTGTGGCCACAAGCATTGGCATCCTGTGCCTCCTGAACTCCTTCAGCTCTTACCTTGACACAAAATTGATGGTGGGATTTAGCTGACGGGGCCACTTTCAGTCACGAGAAGTCTGGCCCTTTCCCAATAAAGAGCTGAGCTGATTCAGAAGGGTTGGTAGAGAGAAATAACTTTGTGGTCATTCTATAAGGGAGTGGTTTGATTTCGTCATTCATATTTTTCCTTGCCATGGAGACCAATCAGCTCTGCCCTCCTCAGGAACCAGAATTGCTTTCATCCCCCTCCTTATTCCTAGTTATTTAGGAATTTTAAGTCATCTGTGTCATTTCTGTATTCTCAGCAGTGTCCCTCACTTAGACATGACTTTCCCCACAACCAAACCCAACGGGAAGGGGGCAAGGGACACTGTGTGTGTGTGTGTGTGTGTGTGTGTACACACTTGAATGAGCTTAATGAACAAGCATGAGGACTAGCCAGTGAGGGTGGCTTCCCCCAAGTGGCTCCATCATGTGCTAAAATCGTTAGTGTTTGTTCAGGGGGCTAGCTTTGACCTTGCCTCGAACATTTCTAGCTAAAAGAAATGTTACCTGTTTTACTATTGGGGAGTCAACCAGATTCTGTAGAACTTTTGTTCTAAAACTATAGGTTCACTATTTCATTTACGATAATCCCCTTTTAATGATTTATCTTGTCAAAGTTGTACTGTAAATTCATAAATCCATTTTGGGGGGGGGTAGGGTCATGGAAGACCTTGTTTCACAGTATTCCAGCTGAGCCTTGGTTAAAGCTAAGGATTACAAGGGGTGGAAGTGAGAAAGATTATATAGGACATTCTGGGTATTCAAAGGCAGAGCCAACAGCGGCTGTTCAAAGTCCCATTGGGGGTAAGGGAGCGATACAACACAAATCTCCCAGTTCAATCAGCCTTGCTAAGCCAGCCCTCCAGGTAATGTTTGTCAGGTTTTGGAGAAGCCAGGCTGGGGAGGGAAATGGACCAAGGTCCCATAAAAGAAGTGCTCTGGCCTTGGTTCCCTCCCTCAGCACTTCTATTGATCAAGAGTGGCAACGTCACAGCGACCAATAAGGAATTCTTGCGGGAGGGAAGGAGATTTTGGTGATTGGTCTACTCTCCCAACCACTGGATTTTCATTGATGGCAGCATTTCACAGATGCATAATTTCTACCCGTGTGCTTGATTCTAATGTAGAGGTAGGCCCTTCCCCTAGGCTCATTGCAGGACTGGGTGGAAATAATGGTTTCTGTGCCAACCAAAGTTTTATTAGAGCAAAATTATTAGACCCCAAAAGAGTCAACAGGATGACATTCAGTTCAACTCAGACATTTATTAAGCTCCTATTACATGCCAAATGCTGTTAGGCAGTCTTTAATGAGAGTGGAAGTGTAGTGCCCATGAAGAGGACTGTGACAGCCCCAGGATTGTTCTCTGCCCTAATAAACCTGTGTTCAGGTATGGGTACTAGATTAGTCAACAGGCATTAAGTGCCTGTCTTAGCAATGTGCTAAGTGCTGGCTATACAAAGACAAAAAGTTTGCTCGAGGAGCTCACAGTCTAATCAGTAAAGGAACATGTAAATAGGTTCAAATGATATATTTAAAGTAGATGGGACTCAAGCTGGAAGGCATTCGTAGCTGGGAAAGGGAAAGGTCACCCGCAAAAGATGGCATTTTGGATAGGTCTTGAAGAAAGCCAGGAAAACTAGAATCAGTCAGTCAAACATTTATTAAGCTCCTATGTTAAGCCCAGGCAGTGGGGATACAAGAACAGAGGCAAAAGTCCGTTTTTATCTCAAAGAGGCCATAATCTAATGAGGCTCTTATAATATAATGAGGAGTGACTAGGAATACTTGAGAGGAGTTTCAGAGAGGCAGATTTTGCCTCAAAATAAAGAAAATCTCCATAATGATTAGAACTGTCCAGAAGTTAAATCTGTCGGCACCTAAGGTTGTGAAGGTCTTCAAGTGTAGGCCAGATAAAGGGAGGGGGCCAAAATGATAGGATAGGACTAAGCAGTATAGCCCGGCCCCTCACAATTCCTCCATGAAGACATAGTCCGAGGACTTCAGTCATTCCAAGGAAAAAGGGTGGGTCATTCTCTAAGTCAAGTTGGCATAAGGAAATAGAGGTGTGAGGACCCTGGGAACAAGAGCCCACTGTGCAGCCACCCAACATACTTTCAGAAATAAGGAACCGTAACTTGTACACCAGGGCAGAATGGGGTGCAGGGTCCAGCTTGGAGGAGCCTGATGCCTCAGGGAGCAGGGACCAACGCTAACTAGCAGCTCTGTCACTCAGTGCCCAGAGAAGGGTCTCAGATCCAGTGTGTCCTGAGGAAGGGATCTCACCTAGGGGTGGAGGGTCAGGGAAAGGAGGGGTCAGAGTGGAGCTGAGGTTGTGGACTGCACCAGGAGCAGGAGTAAGCAGTACTGTGTGGCTGAGTCCCCAAGAACAGAGGCAGGATCTCAGATCCAGCCCCAGTCTCTGCAGTCTGATGCGTGCTACTGAATAACAGGGCAGAGAGTCTCCTACTCTGTGACTGGCCCAGTAGTCTCCTAGCTAGCCAGTGGTGGCTGGTGCTGACAGCCTTCTTACTAAGAACTCTCCGGTGTTAAGCTCACAGTTGTTTTGTCTGACACAACCCCTCTTGGGAACTCAGACCATCAGTGAGGACACTTGACCTGCCACAATGGAAAGCTTGTGGATTCCTAACCTGAATTGTCCTGAGGTCCTTGAACCTTGTATTCAACAGAAGGAGAAAATGCCAGGAGGACCCACAAGAAAAAAGGACTGAGCACATCCCAGACATTCTTTCTGTAAGTGTTTAGAGCCTGGTGCTATCACAAAGTACAAATTTAGGAAGTTAATTGAAAAAATGAGTAAAAAAGAAAACAAAGAATCCCATCACAGAACTCTACTATGGTGATGAGAATGGCCAAGAACCGAAACCAGAAGAAAAAGGGGATGCTAGAACCAGGACAAATGTGTACACAGGCACAGACACGTCATATGTGTGATGACCAGCCTGGATAAACTGGATGCTTCTCAGCATGGCAGAGTTAAAAGACAACTCTACAAGTCTCAGGATGGAAGGAGATGTCTACATTCAGAGAAAGATCCAGAAAGACCAGAGTTTAAAAGGAGACTGAAGCAGTGCATGCTATCGTTCTTTTTGATGTTTGGCTTTTGTTTCTCTTTTCTCATTGTTTACTCCATTGGCTATAA
>CM053600.1:193168831-193268831 GCA_028646575.1 Pseudocheirus occidentalis
AGAGAGAGAGAGAGAGAGAGAGAGAGAGAGAGAGAGAAGGAGGGAGGGAGAGAGTGCACAAAGATTGGAAACAAGTCTCCCGCCTTTAGTAGCCATGACAGCACTTACTCACTCACTCACTCGCTCACTCACTCACTCACTCACTCACTCGCTCGCTCACTAATCTAACCCTTTAAGGTTTGCAAGGCTCTTTACAAACATCTCATTTGCTTCTCACAACTGTCCTGGGAGGCAGGTACTATTATTATCCCCATTTCACAGAGGAGGTAACTGAGGCAGAAACTCTTCATGATCACTCAACTAGTAAAGTGTCTGAGGCTGGATTTGAACTCAGATCTTCCTGACCCCAGGCCCGGTGCTTTATTCGCTGCACCAGCCCTCAGTCTCTGGGAGTTTCTAGCGTATTAGGGTAATACAACAAGGACACAAGTAAGCATGATAAAAGGTAGAATGTGAGAGAAAGTCCTCTAAGATAATCTGAAAATTTCACCCCAGTTTCTGTGGAGAAATCAGAGAGGGCTTCATGTAGGTGACACTTAACCTTCTTGAGGAAGAGATGCTCTGCATGTATGCACAGAAGCAGGACGGAGTGTGGTTCATAAGGGACCGACCCACTGTCCGCTTGGGCTGGGATGCAGGATACACAAAGGGCACTAGTATGAAATGAAGTTGTCAGTGTATGTTGGAGTCACACTGCAAAGGTCCTTGAATGTTATCTCAGGAAGCTTATATTTTATGCTGGAGAAAATGAAGAGGCAGGGCTGTTCCTGGTGCGCACAGGCTTCTCATGCTTGGAGTCTGGGTATCAGACTTCCATCATACCCTAGCTCCAGAAGACACCTGCTGGTTGTATTTCCTGACAATAACAACCATCAGATCCGTCTCTTTAACTTGTATGATGGCACCTGGCATTTCATAAGAGAACAGCACTGTTGATCAAGTGCTTTGAGATTTGGAATTGGAAAGCATGGCAGATGATGGTTTATAGCATTATCATCAATCAAGTCATAAGAAATTGATTGCCCTGTGTTTATAGAAACATCTTAGTCGGATATTAAAGAAGTTTGGTATGCGGCAGACAGCTCAGTCTTAGTGATAAGTCTGATAGCACTGGATGAAGCCAAGCTTATATAATTAATTTAAATTGGCTAGGAGGGCAACACTATGATGGTCTCGGATAGGAATGCCTTCAGGCCCAACTAAGTCAAATTTTCCCACAAAATGAATCCTATGAGCTTGTATTAATAAAGCACTTTCAGATCTATAAAGAGTGTGTCATCTCATATAATTCTGGCAGCACCCTTGGGAGCCTGGGATTATGATGGTACTTTTTACAGATTTTACAGATGTGGAAGCTGAGGCCTTGAGAAGGTAAGTGACTTGCTCAGGGTCACAGCTAGTTCTGGTCTGAGGAGGATTCAAACTCAGGTGCTGCTAACTCCAATGCTCCATCCACCAGGTCAATTAGCCAGCTGTTTAGAGCAAAAACCGGAAGACAACAGAGAGTGATGTAAGGGGGACGTCAATATCTCTGTAACAAGCTGTTTCCCCAGTGGGGATGAAAGATGTCTGGCACAGAGTCCTACAGGAAGTTATTCCCAGTAAGTGTCCCGGGGCCTGTGTAGGCAACATCGTGCTGAGACTCCAAAGCACAACAATCCATGCAAGTCAAATGAAGCCCCTCAAGAAGGCCCAGCTCTGGATGAAATCTTCGACTGCTGTCTGTTCGTCATGAGAGCCGGAGTGCAGGTGCGCCAGGACATGTGCCATGGTCCGACACAGATTCAGGTCTCCCAGCAAAGGCTGGCCTTAGTAAAACTTATGTTTACTACAGAGAGAGAATGATTGGATATGGAGTATGTGATGTGGCTTCTGACACCTCTTTTAACTCAGAGATTCTAGCATTTCTTTCGTTTTGTTAGGGATGATTTCTGTAATTCTGGTTACATGAGAAAATGTTGTCCATGCTGATAGGCTTCAAAGGAAGCCTCCAGCAAGAGCCAGTTTCTAAACAGTAGAAAATACAAATTTTAATGATTCAGAAATGCTTTTACTAAACATGTCTTTCTTTCCATACATCAAACTAGATGCTCTGCATACATTTTTTAAAAAAGAAATAGTTGTTTTATTCCTTTGTCTATGACCATCTTAACTTACGTTAAAACAAAGAATTAAACATGGTTTCAAACTAAATACCTTGTGAAGTCTTGTGTTTACAATGCTCAGCAATTCCTAGAAATGCATAATTCATTCACATTGTCTCTCTTCAAAGGCCTCGGCTAGATGAATTGTCAGTCACAACTGTGCTATTAGGCAGGTTCACTTCATTTTTTAGGGGAAGTGGAATGGGGTTGGGGGTGTCTGGGTGTTGTTTTTGGGGGGTTTGCTTGTATCAAATTAAAAAAAAAACCCACAGGTGTTACTTGACACTTTCCAAATCCCTGCTATTTGTTTTAGCTACACATATGGCTGCAGGTTCTGGTTTTGGTCCAGTTGCATGATCACACAGAACTCCCCCTCGCTGATACAGGCCCACAGAGCTGTGCTGTGACCCATGAAGTCTTTAGAGAGGTGACTAACTGCGCGAAGGCTGAATGACGCACTGGTGGTCACAGTCAGCAGGTGTGAGAGGCCTGATCTGAACCCAGGCCTTCTTGATTCTCTAAGCCACTATAGCAGTCGCCTCAACAATGTCAGATAGAATCAAAATTTCTAGTTGTTTTACTACAGAAACAATTATAATTGTCTAATTGAGCAGGAAAAAGTGAGGAGGAGAAATTGGGCTAAAACGGCCACTTTATTGAGCTCCTCAGAAAAAAGAAGCACCCCTCCCCTGTCACTGTTCACACAGGTGTTCCCCCAGACTTTACATTTCAAGAAGCCAATTCTAATTTTACTGTTAATTCGATCCCATGTTAGTCAGGCGACTGGACTGCCCATGAGGCGTTCTTGCCGGAGAGCAATTAATCTCTTGAACCACTTCTCCTCGGCTTCGGCCTTCTCAATAAACAGCTGTAATAAAAATGATAATAATAAAGGAATGAATGACTGTACTTGTTTTCCTGACCCCTCACAAGGCCTCATGCTCCCGGGTGATGGTGCCCGAGGGGGCAGAGTCATTACCACTGCTCCCTGGTCCCTTCCATACCACTGGTCTGGTTGTGCCCATACCCAGCCTCCTGGGCCTACCATCTTCCTATCTCCTGGCCCCTCGTCTCTTAATCATGCCAATGATCCCTTCTCAGAGTCAAGCAACAGACGTAATTATAAGCCCGAGTCAAATACAAATGATGGCTCTCGGAGAGTGGGCTCATTCTGGCCAATGGCCGTCCTGGAGCCGGCTCAGAGGTCAGCGGCTCAGCCCGCTTTGGATCCCCCTCCTCCCCATCTCCATCTGCTACATGTGAGTTGACAGTTAAAGGCTGAACGTTCTTACGTTAGGGTGTGCGAGAGAATTATCGTCCTGGTACTTGATAGCAGTGGGGATGCTGCTGGCATCTATCTCTTTTTCAGTGAGTGGTGGATCTGAAGTTACTGTTCCTGAAGTTGTCGGCTCCTGCTTTCCTTCAACAGGGTCAGCGGGCTGGAAGAAAATGAAAACCCATACACATCATTCACAACCTGGACTATGGGAGACAAGTGGGGTGTTGCTCCAGGCCGGTTTCTGATGCCAAATAAGAAAACATCCATTTCTTTGAGATGTTGCTATGATGTTCTTTTCAGTCTGAGATTACATGGATTTCTGGATAAGGAAGAACAACTCTTGGCTGGGGTAGGAAAAGTTTATTATACAGTAAATAATTAGAGAAATAGTTTCCATTTTTATTACTGGTCTAAATCCCACTTTGTAGTGACTTCCTTTTGAAGGGTGGCATGGTGGGGGAGAAAGAGTGACAGCCCAGTCTGAATCCTGCCCCAGACACCAGCAGCGAGCTTGAGCATATGCCAGGAGGCAGTGGGTGTAGTGGGCTGAGGGCTGGATCTGGAGCGGCAGGCCAAGAATTCAATCCTGAGTTCTCCACTTCCCTGTGACATCTCTGCCAGCACATTTAGCCTCTGTGGACATAGAACAAGGGGCTTGGACTGGATAGTCTCCACAGTCCTTGTCTTTTCTGAATCTCTGTTCTAGTGCACTTCCCTACAAACTGATAATACCTACACTTACCTGACTCCACAAGGTTGTAAACCTTTGAGTGCTATACAAATCTGAGCTACGGACAACAGTTCAAATCACTGAAAAATTTATGGAAAATCTAAAGTGATGAAGCATTTCTAAATTTCACATATTCAACCAAATTCTAACATGAGAAGAGGGTTATGTCAAACTTGTGGCAATCAGTCAAATAGCCCGTCTATGAGGAAAAACAAAAGCACGTCAACACTGAAATCTTTCTAGCTCCAAACCCCTTCAAGCTCTGGTGGAGCATTTCTATCCATCTGCTGTCCAACGAACCTGCACCTGGCCCCTCAAATGTGCCTGAGCCCACACTGAGTATCTCCCTCGCCCCAAAGCTCCCCATCTCTTGTTCTGACACCACCCCCACCTGAGCTTCAGGACTCACTCCCCACATTTAACTGGTTGCTCAGTTGTTCACTGTGCCTTCATGACATCTTGGATGCAACGCTTTTCTCTCACACTGACAATACTAGTTTAAGGCCTCATCTGGACTATTGCAACAGCCTCTTAACTGGTGTATGTGTGTATGTGTGTGTGCCTGTATGCATGCCTGCACGCAGGCAGGCACGCATGTATATATGTATGTATGGCCCCTCCCTTCACCCCGCTGCCAAGGTCATGTCTACTGCTCACCAATTTGCCTCCAAGATAAAGTAAAAACTCGATCTTGGTACTGAAGAACGTCTCTGATCTGGTTCCATCTTTATTCCAATTCCTCACTGAGCTCTGTGCCCTTCGTGGTTCAGGCATACTGGACTCTGGGCAAGCCCCTGGTCTCCTCCTGCCCTCTCCTGCCTCTGGCATTCAGGAGGGTGGTCTGGTCCCCTCCTGCATTCCCCTCTTCCAGGCTCAGATCAGATGCCACTTTCTCCATGACGTCTGCCCTGATGTCCCAGCCAGAAGGATCTTCCCTTAGCCACCCATTACATACTGTGTTCATCCTGGCTGTGTGGGCACAAGTACAACCATCTCCTCTTAGTTCAGAAGCTCCTGGGAGGCAAAAGCTCTACCGTTTTACAGCTTTGCATGGGACTGCACATGGCAGATAAATACTGGTTGTGTGGAAGAGCTTGTCAATGTTCATAAAGTGCTTTACAAATGTCCTATCACTGTAGTCACATAAGCCCTATAGCGAGGGCCCTGTCTTCATATGAAGATGAAGAAAGAGAAGCTCGGTGTGTGACCTGCCCGTGAGTCATGCAGCTAGAAGTATCTGAAACTCAGGCTTCTCACTGTATGTGGAACCTGGCACCCAGCAGGCACTTAATAAATGACTCGAGTGTGAGCTCCTGCCCCCCCCCCGCTGAAAGCAGCCACAGAGCCTGCTGCCGGGATGTGCTGCACGTTCTGGCTGCTTAGTGTGGCTCCATGAGCCGCTGATCAGTGGCAGAAGTCTTTATTTCTCTGTTAGTGATTCTTTATTACTCACGGTCCCTTTAGTTGCTGCTCTGACACTTTTTATCTTTCCTCAAGCCCCCAATTCTATCCTATTCCATCCTTCCCCAATGAAGCCATTTTTGGGGAGATACCTCACCTCCTGTCCTCCTCCTGGCCAAGGCACATTCTGTCCACGGGGACTCAGTTGTCTCACCTCCTACCTCCTCTAGAATTTACTCTCCCCCCTTCATCTTCCCTTTCCTTGTTCACCTACAAATATGCACAATCCTCCTCTACTAAAGAACATTCTTCCCCACCTCCTCAAACTATCCTGCAGTTAAACTTCTAGGAAGGGCACAGCTTCTACCTGACATCCACTGATTCTGCAAATCCTTGTGGTTTGGGTTCCAGCTCCAAGCTCATCCCATAACACACCTGAACTGCTAGGCCCAGGGGTCTTTTTTCGGGCCTCTGCTGACCCCCCCCCCCCTTTCCCAGACATTCCCAGCTCCTTGGGTCTTTAGGATGTGGCTTTCTCCTGGCTTTACCAGACTCCTTTCCCCCTGCTCCTTTACTGGTTCACTGTCTTCTTCCTTTGGAAGTATGTATGTCCTTCAAGATTCTCTAGCCATCTCTTCTCTCTCTAGTCTTCCTTGGAGGATTCTCTCTTCCAACCCAATGGCTTTATTACGCCTAAGTCTATGTATCCAGCCCCAAATACTGGGCTGTCCTGTTGGCATCTTAAATGCAAAGTACAACTACAAAGTAAAAGGTAAAAATACAAAGTAAACTCAGCATTTCCCTTTCCAATCTACCTTGACAATGGTGAATGCCCCAGAGAGGGTGAGGAAGATAAGAGCTGAGAAACCACTAATCAACAATCAGGCATTTCTGAGAAAGCAGTATGACTCTGTGATGGGGATGCAGCACATTAAAACAAACACTAAGAGACAGACATAGCTGGAAAAGTGACTCACCTGAGTTACCTGTACAAGGCACCGAGTCTGGACCTTGGGATACAGAGCCAAAGTGAAACAGTCTCTGACCTAAAAATGCCCATCTTTGCAGGAGAGGGGTCATGGAAGGAGCAGGAGCTCCAGAGACAGTGAGGGATAAGAAAGGGGAGGCCTCTGTTGTATGTAGTCACTTAATTATACACAGCCTTGGGACCACACTTTATTTCCTGGGCTAAACCATAGTTATCTGAGGGCAAGGAGCATGCCCCTTACTTCACAGCCTCCCCTGTTTCAGAAAAGGAAGGGACTTAAGAGAACATCAATGGGGAGAGGAGGAGAGGCTCTCCTGCGGCTACTCAGGGAGTTCATATCACTGCTGGAACTCAAACTCAGTGTGTCTGTCCCAAACAAGAGTCTCGGCACTCCTCCCACTCTCCCACACCACAAATAGTGAGGAGACCAATACAGAAGCAACTGAACGAGGAAGGAAAGGTGCTGCCTAAATGCAGGATCTCCTCTCCACCCTTTGAGCAAGGATGTGAATTCTAACAGTCTGTAGGGGTAGCCATATGAGCAGGACATGAGGACCCAGTTATACACTTAGCACAGGATTACAGAGGCTGACACAAGATCAGAGAGAGAACCAAAGTCAGCGCCTTCAGAGATGTGCAGCATGCCTCATGCATAGATGGAAAACACCGGACTCATCCACAAAAGCTCACCTTCCTGGAGGGCTCTAAGATTGACCGAGGCAGCAGAGGAACATCCTCCTAACCATTTTACTTGAGGGAATCAATGCACAGACACATGAGGTGACTTGTCTAGTGTCAGAATCAGACCTTAGTCAAGCTCAGGTCTTAGACTCCTAGATCCACCTTCTATTATTCCATTCTTGATTCTCATGCAAGTGAGACAACTGCCTTCTCTAGTCTTCAGAAGTGGGCACAGCTAATTCAGGCTACTTGGATCAATGTATGAGTACCAATGAGAAATAGCAGAATCTTAGAATTACAGAATTTGGGAGTTGGACAGAATGGCCATATGGCCCAACTGATAAAAAAGAGAAATTGCATTGTTACACACCCCACATGTGGCTGTCCAGCCTCTATCTTGGAGACCTCCAAGGAAGGGGCACCCTAGTCCTTTCGGGGCAGCCATGACTATGTCTAGACAGCTGTGATTGTTAGGAAGTTACTAATGGAATAGTGTCTTTTAATTTTATTATACCTCCTGTTAAACTAAGGAGTATGAGGTTGACTGAAAATCTGGAAAATGTGTAAGGAAAGTTGTTGACTTTTTAAAAAAGCAAATTGTAGTGTTCCTCTGAACAACCGATGACTATCATGGAAATTTAAAATAATGATAAAGATGGGAAAGGAAACAGGTGCTGATTTTTTGCTTCTAATTAAGACCTAAGATGATTTTCCTAAAGGGTTAACAATTTACCTAAATTCCAGTGTCTTCAAATTCCAAATCAGATCAGGGTAAGAAAATGGGCTGTTCATTAGGGTTAGGATATGGAACTCACTTTTTCATACTTTTGCATAGTAATGCTACAGTTGTTTGGTTTTACTGGAAATGAATCAGCATTTCAGTGACAGATTTTAATGGCAACCTTTGCTTTTCATCTAATCTCAGTGAAATGGCTCTCTTCTCAATAGGGAGGTGGGGGGGCTATGTGGTACACTTATGTTGCACACATTGCCATCTACAGCTAGGATGTCAGTTGGTTTTGTTGAACTAGTTTTCAGTGTTACAAGAAAGGCTCCTATGGTAGTAGTGATGGGTGGGAAGTGTCAAGTATTGTGAAATGACTGTGGCATAAAAAAAATACATCAATAAAGCATAAATAAATAAAATGGTTCTCAGAGAGTCTTTGGTATGTTTCTACTCCAAGAGGAGAAATATGAACAGATTCCCTTGGGAACTCAGTTGTTTTAATCCTGCTGGAGGGGCAGGGGCAGCAATTCAAGGAGTTGTCAGAAAGACCTGGGGGGGGCATTGTAAAGTAGCCAATGGAGAATCATATGTACCCTGTATCCTTTTACGAACTCAGAGAAAACTTGTCAGACGCAGTAAAAATTCAGAAATGGAGAAACAGGACGGGGTAAAAGATCAGGAAATCATTCAGATTCAGGGAAGGCCAACAGCACGACAGAAAAGACATATGTGGCATTGATAGGGATGAACATGTCGTGGTGGGTTACAGCTGTCCCCTGGGGGATCAAGGAGAACAGGGAGCAAAGGAAAGAAAAGAACAACAGGAAAGGGAAAAATGGGGTTAACTTTAAAAATGTTTTAGCCATATCGCTGGGAGCCATTAGTGACCCAGAGGACTGTGTTAAGACATTCTGCTTGGTTTGCATATAATGTCTATAATTCTAAGTGGTCTCCAATGACTTGGATGATGGAGCAGAGTATGTTCACTAAATTCAGAGGAAACTGACTGGGAAGAGTTGTAGGATAAGGACAAAATTCAAAGTGAATTTAAAGAGAAACATTTAGTTCCAAAGGAAAATGTTGAATAAAGAAAAACCCAAAGGCAATACTCAGGAAGGGAAGAAAAATCCCAAAGAGAATAACTAGGTAGGTAGAAGACTCTGAGACAGTGTGGTACATTGGTCAGAGAGCTGGTCCTGAAATGTGGAAGACACGAGGACATCTATGTCTATATGTACATCTACTTATCATCTCTGTCTACCTCTAACTGTCTATTTCTCTCCCTCTATTCATCTACCCTCCCTACCTATTTATCTGGACAATGACTGGCCACAGTCCAAAGAATCTAGATGCAAATTCTGCCCTTGCCACATACTGGCTGGGTGATCCTGGACAAGGCATTTAACCCACCCAAGCTCTGAGACTAGAAGGTGCAGAGAAGGTGCTGACTGGGCTCAGCTGGTAGAGGATGTCTTTATTCAGAAGAGAGAATTCTTCACTGTGAACGTTCCATACTGAAGAAATTATAGGTCTGGTCCCAAAACAAAATATATGTGTGTGTGTGCATGTGTGTGTGTACATGTACAAGCACGTGTGCATGTATGCAAGTGTGTGTGCATGTGCACGTGTGCGTGTGCGTTTAGGGACTAGACTTGAGCTATCATTATCAGAGGGAACTCCCAGATCAGGAAATTCCCTTCACTAATGTAGATCAGCACCTTTTCCACACTGCATGTCACTTCTTTGGTATTTGGCAGGATATAAAGGTACAAATGAGTGTGTTTAGGTGTGCATCTGCAGGGATCCATCTCCAACATCTCTGTATGGCTTGAAGCTTCCAAAGCTTAAAATGGCCTTAGCTTTTAAGCCAGCCTCTCTATCTATGTCTGTACCTCAGTGCATGTACACAGATATGGAAGGATGGATTCAGACACAGATGCGTTGTCTTCTTGACTCTCAGACTAGCTTTTGTTTGGCTGTTCATCTGCCCAAGGGTTTTCTAAAAGTCATTCCCTTTCTTTAGAAATTTATTTTTTCCTCTGAGTACTGTCCTTGGGTCTTCCTTCATTCCACAGTTTCCTTTGGGGGATTAAATATTTCCCTCCCAAGACCAATCCAACCCTATAGGATGCCAATGACAGATGTAATGAACAAACTTTACTCCATCCACATCCACATCCACATCCACAAGTAGAGGCGCGGCCTTAGGAAGCTGACCTGAGCATGGAGTGATGTGCCCAGGGGCACCTGGCCAGGACCTGAACAGGCCTCTCTGGCTCCATGGTCAGCGCTCTGTGTCACACTACCTCTCCTATGTCCTGATATATGGGAGAGAATGAGTTTTCTTTTTCTTTTTTTACTTCAGCTCCTTCCTTTCCAGGTTAGTACTTTTTAGAGTAAATCTTAAACGCTCTGCTAAATATATTTTTGCTCCATCTTGATTCACCCCTGACCAAGAGCCCATTATTTCTCTATTTTAATCTGTCCCAGAATTTAAAAAATTCATTCTCAGAAACCAGGATCCTTAATCAGATGAAACTTGTGCCTGTGAGGTCTTCTGTTTCTTGCTGAGACTTCCTAAGTCTAAGACTTCCAGAACATTTAAATAAAGTTCAAGAGACAGATGTTTGGGACATGTTGGGCTTGAGATGCTCCCAACGGGGACATGCAAGCAGTTATACAGACTGGGCATACATGCTTGGGGTGTCATCTTTAGAGAGATAACTGAACCCACAGAAGTACCACATACCTCTAAGAATGCCAAGGGAGAAAGAGCAGGACAGAAGAAGGCCAAAGGTGGCCTTGGTGGACGTGTGTATGGACATGGAAGTGGAACCAGCAGAGGAAACACAAGGGGTCGTTATAGAGAGAACCAACAGAGTTCCATCAAAGTGAATCCTCATCGAAGGGTTGGTCAACACTCAAAAGCAGATGAAATATCAAAGAAAGACAAGCAAAGGCTGAAAAAGCATCTTTGGATTTAGCAACTAAAAGGTTACTGGTAAACTTTGAGAGAACAGTTTTAGGAGAGTGGTGGGTCCGGAAGAGAGCAGGGAGTGAGGAAGGAGATACTGGGTTAGTTACTGCTTCTTTTTTATTTTAAAAGGCAATTAGGGTTAAGTGACTTGCTCAGGGTCACACAGCTAGTAAGTATCTGAGGCTGGATTTGAACTTGGGTCCTCCTGGCTCCAGGGCTGGTGTTCTGTCCACTGTGCCAAAGCTGCCCCTTAGCCATTGTTTGAAGAGGCAGAGAAGGGAGGAGAGATACAGGATGATCGCTTAAGGAACTGCCCCGTTAAAGTAAGGTTGTTTTCATTTTTAAAATGTCTTTGCTGACCATGGAGAAGGCACAGTGAGAGGGACAATAAAGACAAACAAATAATAGCACAAGGAAATCAGACAGCTCCTGCCCTCAAGGATCTGATACTCTAATGAGGAAAGCCCACAGAAGAGGGGAGCCGGACACCTGGGGGTGGGGGACCTGAATGGAGGCGAGAAGAGTTACTTCTTCCCAAGGTGTGCGAAGTGTGGGAGGAGAGAAAAGGTTCTGAGATACGGACTAGAGGCCTGTCGTTTTCTCAGTGACTCAGTGGCAGGGACTTTCATCTGCTGAGCCCAGGATGGCTGAAGAAAGAGACGCTCTGATGCAGCCAACACAGGGAGCACCACAAAGCGTCCTGAGGGCAGAGCAAGAGGATGGGAAGGCAGGGGGGGGGGGAGATGGAAGGGGCAGATGTGACTCAGTTTCCATAGTTGTGTTACCTCCTCCAGCAGCACCAGGGGCTCAGTGGCAGAGGCAGAGGAAGCGGGAAGCACGTTAAGGCTGAAGAAGGAGAGAGCCCAGTTGAACTGATTACCCAGACTGCCAAGATCCTTAGAGAAGTAGAGCGATATGGAGCAGGGCAGGCAGAAGGACAACAGAGAGGAAGAAGAGGAGCGGCTGTCTTCTGCTTTTTTAGTCCCCTTGGTGCCTAGAGCACAGTAGGGGCTTCAGGCATGTTTACTGACTGATGGACTCCTGTGAAATCTTTCCGCAGAAGGCTTCCACAGGCCCAGAACAGCAACCTTCTAAATGGCATAATGGTTTCATGCCTGCTAGTCTGGGGGTTTTAGCTGACAGATATTCATAATTTCATGACTAGTCAACTGACTCTAACTATTCTAAAGCAACAACTGTTTCCTGGTGCATACACAATTTTGAGGGCTAGAAATTATAAAATATTCAAAGAAAATAGAATATTTGTGATCAAAATAATCATAAAACATGCCTTCAAGATCTATGCATGTTAAAAAAAGATTTTTTCCCAGATAGTTACCTATTTTAAAAGATAAGAACTTTTTCTTAAAAGAAGAAATGATTTTTTAAATTACTTCTGAGCTGTTCTAATGAGTCAGTATGACCATGAAATATTCAACAGAAAGGTTAGTACTTATCAACAGTTTTGTTGGAATGGAACCACCTGTAAAGCACCTGTACAGCAGGAGTGCTCAGAGGATAAACCTCCTTTCTCTTAGCTCCTAAGGGCAGTAATGCTTTAAGAAGCGGGAGAGGCCAGTCATCACCTAGCACAGTCACACAGCCTTCTACTAAAATACTAGTTGGGAAAAGTCTAAAAAAGACTGCGCTTCACATACAATGTACACAGTATAAACTATAATCAGCTGGCATAGAATTCTCACTTGTTGCCTACCATGTCCATTTAAAACCAAAGCTCAGCTCAAACCAGGATAAAACTGGTGTTCAGCATATCTGTTCAGCTGATGCTGGGACACTCGCTTTGGGCAGTATGTAGCCTTTTTCTGGAGCATCACCTTCCTCTTCAGAACAGACACTTGGAGGCCAAGGGTGGTGTTTCCACTCCAGGCCACATGCATTCTCGTGGTACCTCCTCAGGTGGAACCCTAAGGATTCTTCCCAATAGCTGGGGGCAGACAAGGGGGAACTTACCTTCCTGACTTCTTTGCTTGATCTGAATGTCTGTTGAACAAAGCAATCACTTTCAATAGCTTCAATTTCTTTGACTCGTTTCACTTGCTCTCCTAAGGTGGCCTGGTCTACAAAAAGAGGGTACACACACTGTCAACATATTTTAGGGGAGGCTTGTGATCAATGCTGTGTCTATGAAATGTTTTCTGAAGATGCTTTATTACTTATGAAATGTGAACTGGGTTTAGGTCAAGCCATCTAAGCCAAACTGTCACAAAGAAATTCTCATCCGGTGCACAACTAATGAGGGACTGAAGACTGTAGACTAATATTCCCCAAGAGCTAAGGAAGTGTTTCATTAGAATGGGCAATTTTGCTGAAAAAATGTCACCACTGACAATGATCCCAGTGGATCTGGGTTAGTCTTGTGGGAGGGTATTTAGTTCTTTCATAAGCTAAGGCCAATGGGAAAAATTTTCTTTTTATGGCTCATAAACCACATAATGGATTGTACATTCTAGCTTGTGCTACAAATGAAATGGCGAATTAGCAGCTACCATTTTTTTTTGTAATGGAAATTAAAAATTTGGGTGAGAACTAGCAGTTATTATCAGATACAGAAATGAAAATATTTTTATGGATGTTCCATGGAAATAATTTTAGCTTTGATGAGGAAATACAGATACCTGCATTTAACAAATCAAGATATTTCTTAAGAACAGGCTACATGCAACCATGATAGACTTAAAAAAGAGATGCTCTAAAGACAAGCTTAGCTTCAGACACTAATTTTCTTTTTTGAAGACATTTTTAGGTTTTGCTTCTTACATTTCTATGTATAAAATAAGTCACTTGGTCAGCTACATTGTTTTCCTGGATATGATCTTAAACAAAAGTTTTTTTTTTCTGTATGGAAGTTCTCTGATTACCAGATCTACAAATAATAATTTTCACAAAGACAATTCTAAACCCTAAGATGAATTTTATTTTCAAACCAATCTAAAGCATGATGGTGTCGGGGGAAGTTGGAGGTGATTTCATTGGCATGGATGTTCCCTCCACTGATAAAGAAGGCAACCCTGCATCATCTGAATTATGTTTCCTAAAGTCATGGTCTGGTGGTCAATCCTCTGGTGATGACGCCTTGTATTCAGAGCACCACTGATCCTGTACTAGAAGATTTTCTAGCTTAGTCAGACTTACCAGACTCTGCTGGCATTAGCTTTAGAGAGCTCAAAGTCACCTCCATGAGCCACTGAAGTAGAACCCTGGTGGAGGATACAATCCCCACACTATAATATCGATATATCCAATGCGACGGATCTATTCAGAGTTACTTTACATATCTTGGCAAGAGCCTGAGTAGATTTATAAAGCAATGTCATTACATATGCTATTCTACATGACCTAGCTTTTGACTATTACTAATTAGGTGAAAGTCATGAATGATTCTTAATTAAAGTCTGTCTGAAGTCATTTTCCAATCATAAGTATTGCAATGAGAATTAATAAGAGCCCTCTTCAGACTTTGGGACTATCTTGGAAATGCTGAGTGATTTGAATTCATAGTTCTTCTTCCTCTGCTGGGAAAATAAGACACATTTTCTCATTTGGGTTTGCAAAGTGCTTCCCTAGATGTTAGGGGTGAGATCACAAACAACTCCTGACAGCTAAAGCTTGTCGTGTTTGCGGCTTTAACCCTGGGCACACTCCCAGATTGGAACACTCATAAAAGTGTCATTGAAGAACTTGGCCAAAGGGACAGAATGTTTAAAGAGATGACAAGGGGGAGCATCACAAGAGAGGCAAGGAGAAGGACGAACAGATAGATTAGAAGACAACATTATCTTCTTTGTGCTTCTGGAAAAGTCAATTCAGAAATAACAAAGTGACAGGACAGATAGAAGAAGGCTAGATCACTTACCCTAAGATATGAAAATAAGCCGAAGAGAGCCTACAGCCTTTTAGCATGGAAACAACTGTGCAAGAGTAGGAAAGCTTTATTAAAAATTTTTTGACTAAAAGGGACATCTTCTGCGTGAAATTTGTTTTCAGTTTTCTAAGAGTTTAATTTTCTGTGATACGAAAACACTAGCTTATAAAACATGCTCTCTATTTCCTCAGATGCACATTAGCAGTCCTAGCATTGGCTGCCTCAAATTCCTGTCTGAACTCTTTGCTTACGGCACGCTTGTAGGAGACATCCACGACTGTGACTTACAAAGGCTGATTCTGCCTTTTAGACTATGTCTGGCAAACACCAAAATTCTAGAGAATGCTCTGACCTGCCGATCCCTAGGCCTTCAATAAATGTCTGTGGCACTGAATGTGTGGGAAAATATGGAAACTTTAACTTTCTGCTTTTGAACACTTGTATTAATCGGACATGAACTGATGGTAAAGACAAATAACAAAGTTACAGACAGAATCAAAATCACAGAAGGTTTTGAGAGTGACATCAATGACATTAACATGGTAAAAATGGCCTGGAAGGAAGTACAATCCATTAGTGTGTGATACTTTTTGACAAACACATTATTGGTGGATGAAATGACTTCCATATGTTGTTTGTCAGATATCAGTAGAAGAGATATGTATTTCACAGTAAAATAAAAAATAATGGAGTCAGAAAGCTAAGAGGCTACAGACAAAAAAAATCAATACAAACTCACTGTACGGCAAATCCTTTTACTCTCTTCATAGTGAAAATGCAAAATTAAATATTTCATTAGTTATTGTTGAGGCTATTTTTATATTAAAAATAAGGTTCTTCCTACTTATAGGAAATAAGTGAAATGCCACAATCATGAGTAATTTCGGATAATGCAACATTAACACTTAGATTTATTTTTAAAATATTAAAAAATGACAACACATACTTGGAAATAGTTACATAAAACTGCAGGGCTCTAATGCAAGCCTTCACTGTGTCAGTCTTTCTGTTATTTATAGATGGACAGGCTGCCTGCCTAAGCTAATGGTCCCCAACTGGGAAGCAATGCTTTACTGAAAACAGCAGATGGCATCAGCAGACAAGATGTCACAGAAAAAAAAAAAACAAACGTCAACCAAAGTATTGGGAAAGAGCAGCCTATCTAAACAAATACATACTGAAATTTCAGCATCAAGTGGCTCAGAATATGAATGTTTAATGAATTTCCCCTAAATTAAATATGCTTCACAGAACCATGGCACTCTGACCACACGGCTATCAAGTTAAACCTCAGGTTACTTTTCTTTGCGCGTCCTTAAATATATTGCCAAAATGCCACAAATAATTTTTAATGTGGGGAATCTTTTAGATTGAGCTATTTAATAATGGAAATAACTTTGAAATTTTAGTGGAGGGTATAATTTAGCCATTAAAAATAGTAAATGGTTCAAATCAACTGGAAAGGTTATCTTTATGTATTTCAAGAGATTTATAAATAGTGAGAACAAAATGATAATGGCACTTCAAAAGATGGCACTTCACTCATTTTTTTTAACAACTGGAAAACATCTGCACATAGGTTTTCTTTATGGGGGGGAGGGGGAAGTGTCCATGAACTTAAAAAGATTTTTTCATAACTATATTCCAGAACAATTGGTTTCCTTTATCATCAGATGTATTTTACTTTATGCATTTGAAGACATTCTGAGGAATCTATTTCCTTCATCAGACTGCAAAAGGGGTTTCCAGCTTCAGCACTTACTTGTATTTAAACAACTGCTGCCCACCCTTTCAATAAGACACATACCCAGCTTTCCCCTAAACATATTCTAAGGACCTGTGATTTTATCATTTATCATAACAGCATTTCAGGCCTTCCACAACTTAGCGGATGGTTTCTAAGAGTTTCTGTCTGCAGTGCAGCAATGGGTCTTCAGATGAGACACACGAAATCCGTCGCCAGGCCAGGCCTGCCTGAGCTGGCATTGCACTAGCCCCCTTGCGGAGAAAACAAGGTCGCTGTGTCCATTCTGAGGCATGCAGGAAAGATTTAATAGTGGCTCCTTTTCAAAATACAATGTGTTAGTAAAACAAAGCCAAATGGGGAGTAATTGTAATGACAAATCTCTGTCTTGGGGGAGAGAAAAAGAAATGCCACTCCTTGAGCTTTCTTAGAAAGGTGTGGAACTCCTTGCAGGAACTTCAGGGACTCTGTCAGGAGGTCACTGGGTCTGCTACTTTGGCCCGGTTTCCTCTGTTACAAAGGAGGGCTCAGTGGTTGGTTGCTTAGGTGACAGATCAAGAAATGTTGTTTTTATCAGCTGTTTCAGTCATGTCCAACTCTTTCTGACCCGACTTGGGATTTTCAAGGTAAAGATACTGCAACGGTCTGCCAGTTCTAGCACATTGAGGCAAACAGGGTTAAATGACTTGAGTCACACAGCCAGTAAGGGTTTGATTCCTGATTTGAACTCAGGTCTTCCTGACTCCAGGTCTGGCGATCTATCCACTCTGCCACCCAGCTGCTGTTTGCATTTAAATTAACAAAGTAAAGTTGCGCAAACATATTTTCAGTCCCTGCTTCTGAATCTTCTTTGTTTATTCTAATTCAAGCTTCTTTTCATGTGATTCTGGTTGGTGTGCACTCCACTGCTTTGGTTCTTCTCTCCCTCACCCTTTGCATTTTCTCAAAAGCTCTTCATTTTGCTGTATTTCCTGTACTTTTGGTATGAACTGCCTTAAAGTGCTCTGCTATCTTCATGGCACAACTGATTTTGGACTCTTCTGCTGTTAGATATTTAGGTTCTTTCTAATTTTTTGCAATTACACACAATGTTGCTATAAAAATATTTGAACAGATGACTTGTTGTTGTTTTTGTTAACACTCCCCACAACGGCATGACTACGTTTACAGCTTTTACCATGCACTGCCTGACGGCTCCCCCCCCCAATTCTGCAAGTTTGCAATTCCACTAGTCATGAATGAACGTGCAGGTTCCTCCACAGTTGTCATTAGAGTTCTAATGCTTTTTTGAATCATTGTTGCACGTTTGATAGGCATGAGCTTTAACCAGGTTCTCGGGCCCACAACACAAAACTCTGCTGTGTTATAAAGAGTTCCTTGAAGTGCTTCCATTAATGATCCCTGTTTTATGTGGTGAGGGGACAGACTCACCTCATGCTAAGTTACAGACAGGGAGGTGTCATCCAGCATAGTAGTGAGGAGCACCTTTTTTGTGGTATAAATGTCAGCACATAAGATTGTATAGTGCAGCAAATTAGTTTTCATTTAATGAAAAAGGAAGCCTACAACTTTCCCTCCCTGTTCAAAGGCTGGATTGCCCTGCCCTTCCTCTCTAAATCCTGTGCTCGTCATGGCGCAGCCTAAGCCCGCTCTCTCTGGGAAGCCTTCTGGGCTCGAAATGAACCTCTCTCCCCCGAGTTTTTAGGACGGTATTGTTTGCACTTGGTGCTATCACAGCATGGCAGAGTGGTAGGGCTGAAGGGGACTTTACAGATCATCTCATTCAATTCTTTATTTTAAGGAAGAATCAATCAATCAGGAAACATTGACTAATTGGTTCTCTGTGCCAAGCACCGTGCTAAACCCTAGGGATACAAAGAAAAACCAAAAACAGACAAAGTAACTGAGGCCCCAAGAGGTTGTATCTGCTTCAAATTAGTCTGTGGGAAAACTGGCATTCAAATTCATGTCTTCTGCCTCATACAGAGCAATCGCCTTTTCATAATGGTAGACTCGGTAGCCACTATGACTGTCAGCTATCTTTTCATGCCTTTTCTCCCCCAAGAAGTAAACTCCTTGAGAAGATAAACTATATATATATCTGAACAGAGCCAGGGAGCTGAATGGGACTCATACTCCAGTGCCTCCTCAAAGCGGGGATCCTCTGCTGAAAGTCCCCTTTGATGAGGAATTCATGACTCCTAAACCAGTTCCCTTCATTTATCGATGACTGTAATTGGTACGCAAGTTTACCAATGGACAAACACACACCACCATTATTGGTCAAGATTACTGGAAGAAGGCTACTAGCATGACAGGTGGATCCCCAGCCCAGGATATCACACAAGATTGGACAGTATGGGTGTGTCATGATTGACAACTGCGCAGAATACCCTCCATCACTGAGACCACAAATCAATCATGTACTGCAGTAAGAGTAGAATCTATGCCTAGATCTCCTCTAAAGTCTCGCTTACATTAAGAATTTAAACACATCTGTTGACTGATATGATGTTAAAAGGCTATTTTAATAAGGTCTTTTAAAATATATGGGAAAAAGTCATAAATTTTATTTTTAGAAAAAATTTAAAGCATATCCCAAGGTACTGTTAAGGACTTTAATGTGGTTAATTCTTCTAGTTTATACTCTTAACTATTTTGCTCATAGCTAAAGGGATTGTATATAACTTTCTTTAATATTCCCATGTGAATAATGTAAGCTGGGACCTTGTCTTTTGGGTTGAGCTATTAGGGTAGGGTGCTTACAATGAAAACGTGTGTGTGTGTGTGTATGTGTGTGTGTATGTGTGTTTGTGTTGGCCAGTAATGATAGGGAGGAGAGGCAAAAGACTGAAGAAGTGGAGGGAAGGCCAATGTAGTCACCTGATCATTTCAAGAATTCATCATTTTATTCATGAAAGTCTTCCCTCTACTGATGCAGATGGAAAACCCTCAGCGACTTAGTGGTATCTGGCAGCTGCTTTGCTGCCATCCTATGGTCAACCTAATACTGACCTTGGCTAGCTGTCTCTCAGATAACGAGTCTGGCACCAGTTCCATCACTCACAGGTGGGTAGCAACTGCTGGACTTTGTTCTCTAGGGGCATTGCCTTTCAGCATCTGAGCACCCACATAAAAAAAAAAGCTACAAAAGTTCCTGTTGGCCTTTGACCTTCTCCAGGCTTTAAAGTGGATCCTATACAGAGTGGGAGCTAAGGCTTGTTGAGGTTGGTCCATTCCACCAAGTGTGTTTCTCTCCCTCAGCTTTACAAGTGATTATTAAGTTCTTAAGAAGCAGATTTTGCAGAATGGGAGAACTGCAATGGCTAGTTGATGAAACAATCTAACTTTTGCACTCTATGGACAGCTTATTATGATCTCATATGGGGAAAATTATGTTTTCAAAAATCTGTTCTAGGGTAGGCACTGGAGGGACACATACAACTGTGGTCACCAATGTCTAGATTTCCTTTTAATGGGCAAAGTTACAGAAGTCTAATTAAAAAAAAAGTACTTAAAAGGGTCAGGTAGATTTTTTTGGAGTGTACAATTGTAAGTGCAATTTCATCAAGTGTAACAAACACTTAATAATCTCCTACTGTGTGTAAGACACTGTGCTAAATTCTGGAGACTCAAAAATGAAAAGGGCCATAGCCTTTCCCCTCAGGGAATGAATACTCTTTGTGTAGGGGGTTGCAGCATACATGAAGATAAGCAGGAGGTGACAGGAACAAAGGAGAGACCTTGATACTAAGAGGAAACACTAAGTGGGAGAGACACTTTGCAGTTGCAGGGTCAGGGAGGAAGAGGCATCACACGAGCCTGGAAGATGGCGTGTAGGAATGAAAGCACAGTGGTGGGAGACGTCACCTTCCAATGATTTGTTTGGAGTACAGTTTGCAAATGGGAGTCATGTGAAATTGCCTGGAAAGGTAGATTAGACTCAGACTGTGGTGTTCCTCAATAACAATGATGACAATGATGATGACGTAAGTGACATTTATAAATCATGACTTTAAGATCTGTAAAACATTTGACTTACATGAGCTAATTTCAGCCTCACCACAAACCTGTCAGGGGGGCCTACAAACCCTTTCCCTCCCCATTTTATAGATAAAGAAACTGAAGCCTTTCAGTGCAAAACTGCATTTTATCTTGTTGGCAATGAAGGGACACTGAGGGTTTGAAGCTAGGGAATGACTGGATCAGACCTGCAGGTTAGCAATGTTATTTTGGCAGTTATTTGTGTCAAGCTGGTAGGAAGATCAGTTCTAAGAAAAGGCTGACCAGCCTCTGGTGGTTGTAGGAGTGAGGGGAAAAAGGAATGGATGTTAGTGATACTTTAGAGGAAGAACTGACAACCCATTGAGATGTGTGTGCGCGCGCGCGTGTGTGTGTGTGTGTGTGTGTGTGTGCGTGTGCATGTGAAGAGGGAAGAGTCAAACGGGGATACAAGATTTTGAGGTTGAGCTCCAAGCCAACATTTCACTCTTTTCCTTCAGTATTGTTATGGATAATCATATCCGAAATACTTAGATTTATAATCCCTATTTTTATAACTGTGGCTCTTATTCACTAGAAGAATCACCAACAACTTTTTTATAGTGACCGCTTCAATTTTAATTCAGTCTCTGTCATTCTCTCCCCATCATCTGGAGGGACACCAGTATGTAGAGAGTTACGGGAAAAGGGGACTTAGTACTTTTTACTCTCTCTAACCCCTTCTTTTGCATTTAAACTCTGCCTCTCTAAAGCCGAGCAGAACCCAGACAGGCTGATTCTCATGTTCTTCTGGATGCTGAGCAGGTCTCTGTCCAGAGAGCCCAGTCAGTCCTGATGTTTGAAAACTTTTCAGAGACAATGTATATTCCACTGAGACAAAATCTCCGTCCAGGATTTTTAAACTCACCATCACTAGACAATCTGGACATCATTAAGCCTAGAAATACTTTCAGTCTTTGTAAGGATCAATTGCTCTGAAATAAGAATTACTTCTTTTCTGGTACAGCTTTTGCATTGTATTAACAAAAGTCCATGAAAACTGTTCTGAATCTGGCCAGGACCAAACAAGAAATGTCACCACTTCTGTTTCTCCCTTGGTTCTTCTTTTCCCCAGTCTTGTTCAGTAAATCTGAAGTTGTTGGGCCATGGAAACACGTCAATTTTGGTTTGCTTGTGCTTTATTCTTACAGGAGGTTTAAGAAGAACCTATGCTTTTCCTGTAAGGAAGTGGCTGACTCAGTATCAAAGGCCACCAATTAGAGGAAAATATATTGTAATTTTCCTCAGAAAAGGCAGAATTGGAAATTTTAACGATAAAACTAAATGGACATCTGTTATGCTTTCCTTGTATATCTCAAACTATGTCACATCAAAGCTAACTTTTAGGTAACATTTGAATCTGTTTACCACCACGTGCTCTCCAAATACTTCATTCAGTCCCGTAGGTTTGCTCTGTCTAAGCTGGAGATAATGATAACAAATATAGATTATTAAGTCTAAGCTAATAAAGGGATAAGAAATAACAAGTCATTTAAAGCTGCTGAGCGCTTTTCTTCTTTTAATAGACAGAATAAAGGAATCTGGTTTGAATTGCACCACATTAAGAGGACAGAATGCAAGACTCTGCTGTTGCTGTTAGCTGTCCATTTTAATTCTGGAATTCTTGTTGACTCTAATTAAAATTCTATAGATGGAAGAGCTGTATGTTTCTAAGGCCCTAGCAGGGAACGCTGTCTGCCAGCCATCTCCAAACACCCCATAACCACACACAACCAGCCTGTCAGGAGAGCTAATGCAGACACTGCAGGGCACACCACATTTGTCACTGTGGCTAATATCAGAGATACGCAGCTCTTTTTTCTCAGCACACAAAAGCAAGATATGTAATTCAATGCTCAATTTACCCTTGTCTCGCAGGAGATTTTCCCCCGCTAATTGATAGAAATTAAGCCATTAATCAAGCCACTAGCCATCATTCAACCCAGGGAAGATGAATACAAACTTTCATCATAACCACCTTCCCCATTTTAGTGCTCATTAGCATTAATTTTTAATGCAATTATGCTATTCTTTTACGCTGAGCTCATAAATTACTGCTCTTTTGTTGCTGGCTGGCCTTGTAAAATCCACAGTAATGCTTTGTGCTCTGATCTTAAAGGCAATTACTGGGTTCTTCTATCTTGTATATCTTTGTATCCCCAATAACCTTATACACCATGAACACCCATAGCTGCATATGTATTTTAACTTTCTGGCATACAGACATACAGAGGCAAATATGTCTGCAACAGAGATGCACACACATCAAAATATTTCCATAACAATATACACGTAAAGCCAGAAATAAAATTTCATCCATGCATCTAGTGTTGATTCAAATGTTTAAAGTAGCAAAGATTCTTATGATCAAAATATAAAGAGCTTATGTATTATATTACTACTTTTTATAGAAATTAAGATACCAAAATATTTTCATAATTTAAACATATTTCCAAGGTTGAATAAAGATACACATAAGGCAGCAGTTTGAATTAAAAAATAACCTCACTTCTTATCTCATGCATATGCCTATATTAAATAAAGTTGTGTTAATTCTTAAAAAGCACTGAAATTTTTCTTCTACAATGTAACATTTAATAGGATCAGAGAAATATCACACAACAGTATGCTCACTGTAGACACAGGAATAGATTTGGAGCACTTCTACATAAAGAAATGTGGTCTAATAGAAAGAGGGGCCCGGTTCCAACATTTGCTAAGCCCATGACCCTGTGCCTTCATTAAGCCTTCATTAAGTGCTTACTATGTGCCAAACACTGTTCTAGGCACTGGGGATCCAAAGAAGGCAAGAAACCAGAACCAAACCCCAATCAGTCCAGGACCTCAAGAAGTCCATGTTCTGGGAGTGGGTGGAGGACAACTTGGAAATAACATGGTACATTAAAGATACTGAGAGTAGACATTAGGTAACCTGAGAGGAAAAGGAACTAGCAGCTAGGAACTCTCTCCACATACACAACAAGGCACTGGCTATATATGCTTTTAAGTGCAAAGGGAAGAAAAGCCTTTTTTTTTTTTTTTTTTTTGCTTTCCTCTTGTGTTTTTTGATGACTACTCCAGCCCCTTTTTGGGACTAGTTCTACTCTACAGTATCTGGAGAAAAGGTTTGGCTGATTAGTGTCCCATCCCTCCTCTGAGGTCTCACAGACCTTCACAGGATTATAGATTTAGTGCTAGAACATTAGAGAACATTAAATTCACATTATTCTTTACAAGTGAGGAAACCGAGGCTCCAGATGTTAACCACCTTGCCCAAGCCAAGAGGTCAGGTGCAGGGCTGACATCTGTGCCGCACTCCAAGCCCACTGCTCTTTCCACAATCCCTGGCTCTCTCGCATGGCTCTGGATGCACATCTCTTCTCTATCCCACTAGATGAGAAACTCCCTAAGGAGAGGGTCAGGTTTCCTTGGTGCTCCCTATGGTCCTTGCTAGACAACTGGCTCTCAGTAACTGTTGAATGAATGTTGCCTCTCTTCAATGATGATGCAACGAGCCTTTTCCTTCTGTAAGAAGAGCATTACTGTAGGGACATGGCTGCTGGGCTGCCCTCAGCCCTCTTCCCTCTGGGAGCTGCATTTCCAGAGTTGTCTAACATGGTAGGAGGCGAAGCAGAAAACCTTAGATAGACCTTCTTTCCAACTCTTGCCTGCCCATAGCTGCCCAGATCCCTGTAGGTTCCTGAGAGTCCAGCAGAAACAGGCTGATGGGAGCCTTTCTGCTTCCCTGTCCTAGCTCCCGCTGCCCAATTCCCATCAGGTGTTGGACTTTTCCTCTCCGCAGGATGCTGATTCCCTGCCCCTACCCTGTGATAAGCCAGAACTCCACTCCAGGGCAATCCTCAGGCCCGCTATGCTATCCTGGTGGGGGGACAGGACTGCTGATCCTCACCTGGATATGCAGTAAGTCACCAATGACAATCCTGGTAAAATGGTGACATGTGCCTGGTGGCTATAACTTGCAGTCCATCTTTGGGCCATTTCATCTGCTTCATAGCTGAGCTGCTTTAGAGGCATCAGTTCCCCTAATCAGAATGTCAAGTCAAAAAGCCCCTACTACATGTCAGGCACTAGACTAAGTGCTGAGAATACAAATATAGGCATCAAAAAAGACAGCCTCTGCCCTCAAGGAGTTTACAGGCTAGTGGGAGAAGACATATACAAGAAGATTAAAGAGGAGGTGGGGAGAGAGAGGAAGAAGACAGCTGTGTGGGGGTCAGGGGGATGAAGTCCATAATATCCGATGTGAGGTCTGAAAGAGAAGGAAGGCATGCTGTTCAGGGCCCTTCATGAAAATGAAGGCTGTGGGAGGAGATGGCCAAGAAGGGGTCACAGGGTGTATGACGTCAATGCAATTAACGTTCACAGTGCCCATAGTGGCTATGAATGTGCCGGCATAATTCTGAATCACAAAATATGACAGACGCCACATGGAGGACAGAACCAAAACATTTATTCAAATAACACCAGAAAGCCAGATCCATCACAGCAACTAAGAAGTTGGTACATAGAACCAATGCAGTGAGCACCAACATCCTCAAGCCTTCCCTCGTCAGGGCTTCAAAACAAAACAGGGTCCCTTAAGCAAAAATGCCCCTCTCTCACTCACAATGGCTGTTCTGCCTCCACTCTGCCTGGGCCCTCCCCTGCTCCACCTTTCCAACAATCTCACCGTGGCTGCCGTGTGAGTATATTTGGCTTAATAACGGCAGGGAAATTCCTATTACCACTAGGGGGTAAAGAGGCTGAGCAAAGCGGGGAAAGTCTGGAGAATCAGGGTGGAACCTGGAGTCCTGCTTTATCTGTTGGTACTCCTACCACTTAGCACAGTGTTTGGAAAACAGTACAATAATAACACGTAATAATAATAATAAGTACTTTTCCATTCTAATTCATAATTATAGCAGGTGCCATTCAAAGAGATCTAGAAGGCATTGATTTAAACTATTCTAAGAAACCTTCCAAATCAGAGGCAACAGAGAGCGGTCACACTTTGCTTTTGTGCAGCCTTCTGTGACAACGTTGTCTTTATTTAACTTTCATTTGTAAGAGAAATTTAGTTTCTGGATTTGATTCAGCGGGCCAACTGACTTCTAAAGGCAGGGAAAAGTGGCCACTGAAGCGCACTGGGAAGGCGGCGATGTGATGACTCTGCTTCCAGGATTTCTCAAGTTCAGAGGAGCTGTAAACCCTAAGGCGAGAGGCTCCATCTAGAGATGCTTTTGCCCTTTGGGTAAAAACTTTGGCTGGGGTTCAAAGTTATCAAAGGGTGGAGAATTCTATGTGTCAGGAAATCAGAATTAAAAGTCTGATGTATGATAATATATTTTTGTCTTTGTCATTTCAATCGCCTTTACATATTATGAACATCTTGATTTCGTATCTACATTTCTGTACATCTATATGTATAATCTATGTAAGTCACTGCAAACCTCAAAGTTCTGTATCATTGTCAACTATCAATCGTCGATAGATCTGTGATTGCATTTCTGTGGGTACTTCTTTTAATGATATGGATCACAAAACATCTACATCTCATCCTATGTGACTTCGTGTCTATTCCTCACCTAAATTCTGAACTAGGACCCAATCCAGACATAAAGCACACTCTCTTAATAGAGATATGCTTTAAAAATAGAATTTCATGATTGAAAGGGACATCACCTGTCATGAAACAAATTTTTGAATTATTGAGATGAAGGGAACATCGTAGGAATCTCTTTTTCAAGACCAAAAAAAAAGATACAATATAAAAACTGTGCTTTATATGAGTGTCTAAAAATCATAAAGAAAATTAATAAATATTACAAACTTGACATTTTTTTTGGTTTTTGGAGGGCAATTGGGGTTAAGTGACTTCCCCAAAGTCACACAGCTAGTAAGTATGTCAAGTGTTTGAGGTCGCATTTGAACTCAGGTCCTCCTGACTCCAGGGCCAGTGCTCTATTCACTGCGCCACCTAGCCACCCCAAACTTGACATTTTTTAAAATGGAGAGGATGTGTACGATAGAGCAGTAATGGTGTAAGAAAAAAAATAAACTGCTTGCTCAACGTGAACCAGCCATAACCTGAGTCAGCCTGATGTTGGGGAAAACAATGATTACAACAGGAAGGATATAGAGGGAAGACGGAGAAGTCCATTGGAAGAGGTCAATTTTCCTAAAAATAAAATAACTTTTAACATAGTAACAGACCTCATTTAAAAAGTCTGGAATTTCACTGTCCTTCCTTTTAGAGATAACAGAATGGAGAAGCAAAGCAGGACTTGAGCAAGATGGCCCCTGGCGCGGCTCTAATGTGGAAGCTCCATTCTGGAAGGGGAAGGAGGTCTGGACCAGAGCGTTGATCAAGATTCAAGTCACTGGCCTCAATCACATGAGACATCTGGATGGTCTGATCAGACAACTTGGTTTAGAGAATAAAGCTGTTTTAAGGATTAGCAGAACACTCCAGCAAGGCAGATCACAAAGGCATCAACACTAGGAGTACCCTGGTGATGGTGCGTGTCATGTGTACCAATTTTTTTACAAAAAGCTTTCCTTAGTTTTCTTTTGTGGTCCTGTGAAAAGTGCAAACAAAAGCTAAATAACACACTTCATTGTCTAAACTCGATTTTGTGTGTCTTACTAGCTCTCTTGGGGCAGCTCAGTGGGATGGGGGATAGAGCGCCAGGCCCGGAGGCAGGAAGACCTCAGTTCAAGTCCGGCCGCAGACACCCACTTGCTGTGTGACCCTGGGCAAATCACTTCACCCTGTTTGCCTCGGTTTCCTCATCTGTAAAATGAGCTGGAGAAGAAAATGGCAAACCCCTCCAGTATCTCTGCCACGAAAACCCCAAATGGGGTCAGGGAGAACTGAACTCGACTACAGCACAACTAGTCCTCTTAGGAACTTCATGATCTATGTGCTGATGACTAATAAGCTACGGGAATGAAAGTCATTCCATACAGAGCCCTCACTCTACTGTAGGTTTATTCAGATTTTACTAGTTATGCTCTTTGAACACTCGGGATTTTTATAAAATACTCAATCTGCAAAGTGTTTTATAAACATAAAACTCTGAAATGGCTCTGAACAATAAAGTGAGTGATATTATTCAAGTTTGCCAGGATTAAAATGAAATAAAAATTCCTTTAAAATACGCTGAATCTCTTTGGCAGTCCTTTGTATTTGTAGGCAAACAACAGAGGGCCGGCTGCTTTGGTGAGAATCCAGACAGCCTTGCTTGTCTAAACCTCTATTTCACACAATGTCTTTGTTCAGAAGAAAAGTATGTCCTACAGGAATTTTCCTTCATGAAGATATTTTCTTTTCTGTCAAGACACAAAATTGTCCCAAGTGCTTTTAAAATCTGCAATTAAAAAATTAAAATAAGAAACATTTCTGAATAAATATAGTATAAACTCTTTGTCTAGGCTTGGATTTTAATCACAAATAGTATCACGTAACATAAATTGAATTTCCAGAAAAATATGAGAGATTTTTCAGCTTTAAAATACCTTTCATTCTTTAGGTACTACACCAAAATTTAAGGACCTCCCCCCCCTATTAAACAGCAAAAACCAGGCTTGAAAATAGTTTTCAATAAAATATTAAATTAACTTCCCAAGATCCGGTCTGACCTACAAAGTCTGCATTGATCCCATTTATCCATGCTCTGGGATTTATCCAGTCTTCTGCAGATAAATGAGGCCTAGCCTACGGAGGGAGGGGGACCCACTTCGAGATCACTGAAGCTGGGCTGAGAGTCCAGACTGACCACTTCCTTTCCCCTGGGTAGCCTCAGGCCAGTCACTTCCCCTCTCTGGTTCTCGGTTTCCTCCTTTGAAGGTGTGGCTCAGTGAATTCATTCAGGTGTTGCTTAGGACAGGAGGAGAGAGGGGAGCACCTCAGATGGAGTCCAAAGGAGGAAGCAGTTCTGGAGGGATATTTAGGATCTAGGAAGGTGTGGGGTATTTCTCCGAGTTGTAGCAATCCAACGAGCCCAACAAATGACTTGGAGATACTGATTCTTTAACCTCTCATTTAATTTATTTACAAACCTCAAAGTACACCTAAAACGAATTACTACTACCACCCACTACTACTACCAACCCGGCTGTTCCCATACATCCAGGATCACAGCTAGAGGGGTTACTACTCTTTCTTACATTTTATTTTATACTCAAATGATGAAGATAATAAAGTGGGAAGCCATTTAAAGGAATGGGTACAGAATGTGGGTCAGATGATCTGCGCTTAATCTTCGCTCTGACACCTCTGTCCCATCTCAGTTCTCCTACTCCCCTGTGTCTGATGCCTACACCTTTGATGTTTTAATTCCTTTGTTCTGCATTAGCTCCAGAGAGCTCATTTCCTGTGCACCTCTTTTTGCCTGTGTTGACCCTCACCCCACCCCTGTACTCTACCCCCCTAATACATTCTTTTACAAAAGATGACAAAGTGACAGCCAGGTATAAACAGTCAACACAATGGTAAAATTCCATCCTAGCAGAGTATCTCTGGTCCACTTGCCTGCCATTCACAATACCATTATTCAGAAGGTTCAGACCCGTTCTTATTGGGCAAGATGTCCTTCAGTTTCCAGACTCATTCTGCAAAAAGTCACTGACAAACCATCAGAATAAATTTGGGCTCGTGACCAAACTAAGTCAGAATCCAAATTTAAGGGACCTGCATTTCAACATTAACTTCCAAGGACAGAGGTGCTTAACCCAAAGATAACAAGTGCCAAAGTGCTGGCTGTTTGTGCTTACAATCGAGGAGCTGATGGTGCTACAGAGTTATCCCCTCATTAGCCCCCAGTCCTAGTTCCAATCCTGCCTGCTACTAAATTACCTTATTCTGTTTTTACATGCACTTAGAAGTCAGGGGTTCTTAGTCTGGGTGCGGGACAAGGCAAAGGGTAAGAGTTCCTGCCATAGACATGCGTCTTGTCTCCCCTGGTTAGATTCCCCCGGCCAGCTCTGCGAGGGCCGGCTCTTCTCTGGCTTTGTGTTTTTAGCACCCAGCCCTGTTCTTGGAATACCTGTGGCTCCTCAATATTCTTATGTGCAAAGAGAGAGTGCAACAGAAGATGATCTCTGTGTGCCCTCCCAACGCTGGCCTGTCCATGTTGTGATCCCATAACGGCTCCCCTCAAATGAGACAACAGGAAAAGTATTTTGCAAACCTTAAAGTTGGAAGTGAGAACTACTATAATTCACTGACCTGCCACAATCAATTACATTTTTGCCCATTCTTCCCTGTTAAAGCATGGCCTCCACAAATTTCTCATTACATTGGAAGGGTTACAAAGCAAACTGGCAGGGGATGAGGGCCTGTTGGAAAGGTACGCTGGGCAGGTAGATGTTAGGTGTGTAGTCTGGAAGGAGTAAGGTGGGGCGTGGGAAGAACCTGGATGTCAAGTCAGAGGACATGAATCCAGAATCTATTTGACTGGGTTTGTGCTGATCTCAGCCAAATTGGTTTAATTCTCTAAACTTCAGTTTCAGAGAGGGTGGAGGAGAGAGGAGATATTCATGTTAGGACCTAGTGGTGGAGAAGTCTAGAGAGTCAGAGGCATGTCTTCAAAATGGAGACCCTGAGAGGAATTCGCCAATGGGAGAAGGGGAAGAGCAGCAGGGATGATCCGGAACAAGAAGGAAGCTGAGACACGACAGGCAAGTCCCAATAGTCCAAAGCAGAATGAAGTAAAGGGAATGAAGCATGACTTGTCTGAGCCCAGGAAGCAGCTCTCCAATGAGACAACAGGGTCAGAGGGATACGCCAGGGTGAGAAGGCAGCTTAACTAACTCCACACACACACACACACACACACACACACACACACACACACACACACACACACACACACACACACACACACACACACTTTTCAGAGAGGGAATGTAACCACAAAAATATGGCTTTCTAACAGTACTGCTACAGGCCCTACTAAACAATCTTAATACTTCAGAATGTATACTATTAAATTACTATTCCTTTATTAAAGGCTTTGATCTTAAGAAAGATAATTTTCCTACGGTATCTTTCAGTAATTAGAAAAGCTTAAATCTTGCCCTACTGGAAAGTCAGACAGGTGATGGGGGAAGACATAGGAGAGAACAGACTGGGGGAGGGGGTATACAGTGAGATGGCTGTTTTGGGGTGGTAGGTAGGGGAAAGATGGGGAGAAAATTTGTAACTCAAAAGCTCGTGGAAATGAATGATGTAAACTAAAAATAAACAAAAGTCAATTTTAAAAACGTTTAAAATAATGCTTTTCCTTTATAAATTAACTTGCTAATTAATGAGTAATGAAGGGTCAATTAGAATTAGGGCAGGTAGGTGGCAGAGTGGTTAGAATGTCAGGCCTAGAGTCAGGAAGACTCCTCTTCCTGAATTCAAATCTGGCCTCAGACGCTTATTAGTGAGCTGTGTAACCCTATTTGCCTCAGTTTCCTCATCTGTAAAATGAGCTGGAGAAGAAAATGGCATACCCCTCCAGTATCTTGGCCAAGAAAACCCAAATGGGTTTGTCCCCCAAAGGTGGGACACAACTGAAAAAAACTCCCAGTGGGTGATTTTCAGTTTCTCCTCTATCTGAACTGTGTTTAAACACGACAATTTCTCTTGTGTCAAATAAGCTCCACCCTTCAAAACAAACCCACACATCACTCACGTCCAATAATGTGCATGTTGTCTGGTATTTCATGCTCATCATTCCTCTGTCATGAAGGGTGGTGGTGAGGGCCTATTTTGTTGTTGGTCCACTGAAGCTGGTCAGTTGATGCAGTAACCAGAGAAAATGTTCTTGACCATGTAGTTACTGTATAAACTGCGCTCTTGGTTCTGCTCATTTCATTCTGTATCAATCCAAACAAATCTTCCCATGTTTCCCTGAGTTTGTCCCCTTTTTCATTTGTTATAGCACAGAAATATTCCATTACATTCAACTGAAATTCTGCTTTCTTCAGGAGGCTTTCCCCAGCCCCCAAGCTGCTCAAACTTTTTTCTCTGAAGTTAACAGCTAACATTTATATCAATCAGTATGTATTAAGTGCCTACTCTATGCCAGGCTCTGTACTAAGTGCTTGGGATACAAAGAGGCAAAAGGCAGGTCCTTCTCTCAAGGAGTTTAATGGAGGGGACAGCATGCAAACAAATAAGCAAAAATATATAGCAAGATATATATAAGATAAATAAGAAACAATTAACAGAGGAAAGGCACTAGAATTAAGGGTTGGGCAGTCTTCCAATAAAAGAAGAAATTTCACGCAGGACTTGAAGCCAGAAGGTCAGTAGTTGGAGTGGACGAGGGAGAACATTCCAGGCATGGGGGACAGTAAGTGAAAATGCCTAGTGCTGAGAGATAGTGGTACATTCGTGGTACAAGCAGGAATCCAGTGTCACAGGATCTAAGAGGCCACGGTAGGGAGCAAGGAATAAGAAGACAGCTTTAAGGTTTCCAAAGTGTTTAACATACATACATTAAATACAATTTAATTCTATGTGATCTTTACATTCTGTAGAGAGCTAATTCTTTTCTTGTATTTCTCTCCCATCAGTATACAAGCTCTTTAAGTGTTGGAACTTTTTTTTCCCTTTTTTTGCATACTCTGTGCTCAGCACAGTTCCCAGCACATAATAAGCACTTAATAAATGTGTATTGACTGATATACTATAATTTGTTTAAGACATCCTTCTCATTGATGGGTATTTTCTTATTTTTCAGTTTACTGTTACCATTAAAAAATGCTGTGTCATTATTACCAAATGCCATGTCAAATAGTTTTGTACACAGAGGACTTTCTCCTTTCTCTTTGGGGCTTGGCAGTGTATCTACCAACAATACTATACTTGTGCCTATTTTCCAGAAGCCTCTCCATTTTCCTTTTTTAAAATTTCATCTTCCTTTTTTTGGGGCCATTTCTGCCAGTTTGATAAATGTGAAGGAGGAACCCCAGAATTGTTTTAATTTTCATTTCCATAATTATTGGTAATTTGTAGCATTTTTGGGGGACGTGGCTATTAAAACCTTCTGTTTCATCCCTTGAGAACTGCCTGCTCACATATTCTGACCATTTATTTACTGGGTAATGGCCATAATTTTTACATATTTGAACCAATTCCCTATATATCGATACCAGAGCTTTATCGGAGAAACTTTGGGGCAAAGATTTTTTCCAAGTTACCTCTCTCCCTTTTAATTTTACTTGCATTAAATTTATTTATTCAGAAGCTTTTTAGTTTTAAGTAATCAAAAATGTCTTTATCCCTTTATGTCTTTATACCTTTTATCCCTCATTTAGTCAAAAATTCCTCCTTTATTCATAGTTTTGAAAGTTTTCTACTTCTCGTACTTGGTCTGAATCCCTCCTGACCGATCATGCTCTACTCTGCACTAGGACAATCTGTGTACCTGTATTCACACTACTTCCTCCCCCCCCCCCCCCGGCCCCCCAGTAAGGTGATCGTACTTATCTGTGTCTCCACCGGCTAGCACAGCGTCTCACATGTAAGCAGCTGCTTAACAGATCTCTGAATTCAATCTGAACATAGATGGAATAAGGGTACAGAAATACCAAAGGAGGCAAGATATATTCCAAGAGGGGCATTTAAAAAAACCAAGTAGCTTGAGGTTGCTTTCAGCATGATACACTTGTACATTCTTCATTAATCACTACAGACAAGAAATCTCTATTGGCTTCACTTAGACAAACTGAATAGTCTATAAGAATTTCTGTGTCTCTTCATGTAATGCTTCAGATGCCAGAACACAAACTTCAAATATCTTCACAATGGTGCATAACGAGCCCTGCAAAGTGAGATGACCATACGTTCCACAAAAAGCTGCATCTGGGTACAGACTGACATCAGTTCCTCCATCTCCTCTACTCTCTTCTCCCAAACAATCCTTTAACTAGCTGTCTGTTTGGTGACCTTGGGGTCTGAAGGCTCTGCTAGTGGAGTGTACGCTCTAGCCAGTTTAATCAAGTTGGAAAGGCTTTGAATACTCTTCCAGCAGTGGATTCCTCTGTGCAGCTTGGCTCAGGGCAGAGAGGCTCATCCCAAACAGGTGGGCAGCCAGGTGGAAAATTCTTTGGTCATGGCAATGAAAAAAGTAAAACTACCAAGCCGTTTTCAGTCTTGTGTTTCCATACCATACCTTCAGTGATGTTGGCACAATGCTGGAAAATCTGGCAAAGTGTATTAAGAATCACAGAGTTTTAAAACTTTCTGTAAATACGAACTGAACTATTGCTGCTTAAGTGTGGGATTCAATACACTGCCAGAAGAAGTGAGTCACATCAATGCTGACATTCTTACTGTCAGTGAAACTAGGAGCCAGAGACAGGCTGCCACCCACAGAAGGACGGCTAAAGGGTTTTCTTGGAGAGGAAAATAAAGGAGTTGGTGGAACTGATGTCAACATGTACCTGATACAGGTTTTATGGGACACATGGCCATCTCACCTAGCAGTGCTCATTATGAAATTATTTAAAGCTTATCTCCTAGTATGTGAAGCATTACTTGAAGTGAAAGAGAAATTCTGAGAGACTTGCCAGGTTCCTTTAAATGAACCCCATAGATACATCTTGTCTATAGATCAAGGATGACCATCAATCAGAAGGAGAGAAATGTTGAAAAATAATGTTTAGGATTAAGAAGCCAAAGAGGGCCAAAAGCTTGAGGAATATTCAGAAGACTGACCCATTTAAAATTATTTCATTCACCTGGTTTTTAAATTAAACATAGGAAACATAAAAGGCCCTTGAATAAAATATAATCACACATAAACTTTAAACTATTATATCAGAAATTAGTATTCATTTGAGGGAGAGAGGGAAAGTGGTGGTGTTAAGAAGAGAGGAAGACAGGGAGAAAAACAGAAACATTCACAAAAAGATAGCAAAAACCCATACAACTATAGAAAGACAAAGATCAGAAAGACAGAGAGAGACAAAGATTGCAATAGGTACGCAGAAAAATGTCAAAGAGTATGGCAATACGGCCTAACAAAGACTGTGGGAAGAGAAGCTTTAAGAACTGTACCACACAACCAGGGGCATACACACTCTGGGGAACTAACATATTGTTGAGGTTTGTCACTGCTTTGAGGAACAATTTCTGAATTTATTTATTCATGCTTCTCACTTTTGGGACAACAGAAAAATAATGTACAACTAACAATTTTTCAAATAAGTAAATATTGCCAGGATTTTAAAATAAAAATATTTAAATACCTATCTCATTTGGATATATGACCATTCTTTAAATCCTTTCTCTTCAAGAAAGGCAGCTTGGTGGAGTGAAAAGAGCACTGGATTTGGGGTCAGGAGAAACTTGGGCTCATATTCTACCTTTGGAGAAGACTAGGTGAATGTCTGGAGGTAAGTAATTTAACTTCTCTGAGCCTCAGTCTCCTCACCTGTCTAATGGGGATGGTAACATCTGTTGGCTGTTGTGAGGAACAGATCAGATGACACAGGAAGCTGCATTTAAAGAGTAACATACATGCCAATAATTGTTCTATGAGAGGGAAATCCTTCACTTCTTATATCAGGAAGGTGGAAGTGTCATTATCTTCCTGGGAGAAGGTCAGCTCATTGCATCAGTGACTGTCTAGTGGACTTTTATGGTGCTGTGTTTTTTTGCAAGGAAGGGCACGAGCATGCCTACCTCAGGGAGCTCGTCCTGAAGGCAGAAGGAGCAAAAGCCAAGGCTGAGGACTGGCCTGGTGAGACACCCCAAATGTTAAGGAAGAGGACTGAGTCCTGTCAGTGTGGAGTGTTTACTGACTGAGCTTTCTTCTAAACCCACCTGACAAGTGCTGCCGTACCTCGTATCTAATACAGCGTAAAGGCTCCCATGCACACTATGAGCTGTGTGAAGAACTCTAAGGCAGGTGCCTGCCTTGTGAACAAGTGCTGAGGAAGCTTCATACACCATAAATAAACTAGTGTATCATACAAGTTTCTGGCAGTAATCTAGTAATGGTTTTTGACTGAATTGATTATTCACTGACAGTGTTCAATGTAGCCCTGCAAATGCATCAACTGTGTAATGAACAGCTATTAAGTTTATTGATTTTCTGATTTCAATTGATAGCTAACAGGCCAAAGATACACATCAGTATTTGTGTTGCTAATACCCAAGAGCTAACAATTTTGACAAATGAAAACCTCAAAAGACCAAACATTCTAAATTAATGGGAATCTGAAGGACAAACCCCAGACTTTAAATGAAATACTTGATGAATAAACACAGTAAGTTCCATGTCAGTGGGGCTCAAAACGTCTTTGTTTATTCTTCCTACAGATAAAACATTAGTTTCAGATTCTCAGGAATGCGCACACAGAGAAAACAAATTTGTGGTGTAGATGATTTGATTGGGAAACCACATGGTCAGCAATGAAGTAACAGACATAAATTCCTGCCCACTGAAAAATCTACAAGAAAATCCTAAGTTATGTTTTACAAATCATGCTTTCACGTAAGTCCCCAACAAAATGATAAAAGTTTATCGATATTTCTCAGTCTGCCAGGGTATCTCAGATGTCCTGAAGCTCAGTCAGCCTTGCAAAAGGCAGATTAGGCTGCTACCTCCATGCCACTCTTTCCCTCAGGATGCAACCCTTAGCTCAGCCGACTCCAGGTCTCTAAAAGGACAGAGAGAACTAGAAAACAGAGGTGGAGAAACATCTTTGATGCAGCCCTCCGAAGGCGGTCTGACATGGTGGATGTAACCATGTGCATGAGCAAACCCTCCAAACTGGCACCCCAGCAAGCCGATTCTGAGCTTTCACTGTCTTCTCGCTGTGACAGCCTAGTCTGCTGGCCCTCCCCATCTGGTGCTTTTCCAAGCCTGTGCCTCACTGTCCCCTCATGCAGGAGAGTCTGTTAGAGCAGCCAAAGCACACCTTTTCTCTCCTGAACCTACCCCTATCTCTGCTTTTCTTTCTTCTCTCAACATCAGCATCATTCTCCTTGTCCCGAGATGAAATCCCTGGAAACAGCTGACTCCTCCAGTCCCTGTACCTTCACAAACTCCACCCATCTCCAAATCCTGCTAATAACTCCTTTGGAATCTTTTACATGACTTTTCCTCCCATTCCTGCTGTTACTCCTCTGGTTTAAAGCTATTACCTTTAGATTAGATTGGAGAGGGGCTCTCAGCTCCCTTCCAGTTCTGAGATTCAGAGATCTAAATAGCCACTCAGCACTGATCTTTCTCTCTCTCTCCACACCTATCTGCTCCATCTTACATACCGGTGCTAGATTAGACCATCTTTAAAGCATGAGTCTACCAAGTGTCATTTCCTTATGAAAAATCTCAACGGCTCCCCATTGCCTACTTAGTGGAGTCTAAGGCTCTTGGACTGGAATTCAGGGTCCTACATGCCAGTGCCCCAACCTGCCTTGCTATTTCAGTTTCCCTCCTTCCTTTCACCTATTTTGCGCTCTAGCCTATGGATTCTTAACTTTTTTCATGTCCTAGACCCCTTTGGCAGTTTGGGATGGTGCATAGACCCTTTCTTAGAACAATATTTTTAAATACAAACAAAACAGAACACAGTTTTGCAAAGAATAATAGTACTGAAAAACACCAAATTCCTTTCGCTGCCTCCAGGATAAGAACCTGTGTAGCTCAGCAGATACATGTGATCTACCTTGCTTTCTTGTTTCTGTGTCTGCTGCTACTACTCCATTCCTGCCTCCTGGGCTCCACCTCCTCACACATCATCCCTTCTTCTTAGCCCAGTGTTAACTCCAAGAGTCTTCTTCACTGACCCTTTAGGGACCTTCCTAGCCAGGAATTCTCTTATCTGGTCTTGGAGGGCTCTTTGTCTTTGGCTGTTAGCAATGAACACGTCTTAGTGTGTGTTACACCGGTCAGCTCCTGGCGTTCTTCTGCTCTGCAGGGTCCCTCTGTGGGGAGCCGTGATCCACTGGTAACATGCTTTGTAGTGCTCTCTCTTGCAGCTCCAGGGGCTGCATGGCTCAATCCAATCTCTCAACGTTGTCAAGCCCCAGGAAGTGACAAAGACCGAAAGTGGGTCCCTATGTGTTAAGAGAATTATTATGGGGCGTGCATTATATAGTCTTCTCAGCCACATATGTGCTCTACATAGAAATCACTGTGAACCATGTCATCTTTGGTAATCTGATAATAATGAAAGCCCAGGGCAGAATCAATTCCCAATAGTGACACTAAGGTCCTGGCATGGATAATCCAGAAAAGCAGATAAATAATTTCTATTTTGGTTTAATATTTATCTATTCTTAAAGCAGATATGCTTTCCTAATGATGTAAATGATGATAAGTATATTTACTGGGAGAAATGATTAGCCAGAAAGGGGACTGGGGGTTCATCACTTAGGAGATTTGAACTATCTGCCATTTTTGCGTAGACAACTGTGCAGATTTAGATCCAATGAATGGACAAAGGAAGTGCAGTGCAGGAGAGCAAAGAGAGGCCGGCTCTAATGCCAAGAGCGGTCTTTGGCCCAAGTACTTTGCCCACCTAAAACTCAGGTTCTTCACAAGCAAAATGGGGAGGAGCTGGGGAAGAGCTCCCAGACCTCAAAGTTCTCTGCCAGTGGGAGGAAGTTATTCCTACTAATCACACATCAGCAAACATACCCTTTGAGGAGAGGAAAATATTTCATCTTGTTTGCTCAATCCCTTGAAGAAAAGAGTCAGACGGATAGAGTAGGGTTTTTTTTATAACCTCTCAAATACTACAGTTTTTGTTACATGCTGAAAGCTTTCTGAAGATTCTGGGTTTTGCTGTCTGTGCCTCCAAGAAGTAAAAAAAGATTATCATTTGGTTGCTTACACACTTGGCTCCAGTGGTGCAAGTAGGGAACAGTGCCCATTTACTCTCCAGAAGCAGAATGGTGTTTCTGGAGCAATCTACAAAGTTATCTAGACAAAAGAATGTGGGCTGGGTCAAAAAGGAAAAAAAGAAATTGGTCCAAACCTCAAACTATGGCCGCATCCCTGATGAAAGCTGCTTCAAAGACTTTCCTTCCTAAGTGGTGAGAATGAAACTTCGGCCCATCCCCCAAACCGAGTCTCTCCAAGATCACGGAGTGGGAACAACGACCTACTGCTTTTACTCAGCAGGTGATGAAGAAATGAGGACTTCTTAAGGCATGTGTTAAAAGGGACTTAACAAGCTTCACTTGACTTCAATCTGTTTCCCTTAATGCCCTGGCTGTGCTGAAGATAAATGAAGGTGTTCACTATTATAAACCCCTGGAGTTGGGTCAGGGACCACTGAGTACAGTGAATTAACATAAAATCCCCCAGCCCAGCCCTGCCTCTGCCCACTGTTACTCTGCACTGGCGTCTGCTGAGCACTCACTTTAGAACCTGCTCACTGCCTGGAAGGTCCAACAGCCTTCAGGATGATGCAGGCTCCCAGTCGAGGCTTGGCAAACCTTCTCCTGGCTCTTCATCCCTCCCGGCTCTGCTGCTAGGCCTCTCTCCCACACACTTCTGGTACAGGAGGCATGGGTGTCCTCTTCTGAATAAATGAGAGGGGAGGCCTCAGTGATTTCTAGGGTCTTTTCTAGTGCTAACATTCTGTATCCTGTGACTTGAATTAATGACAGCTTTAAGAAGAATAGGACAATAAAGAAATGGCAACCTAAGAAGAAATTTTAAAAAAAGTGCTAACTTGAAAATGAGAACAAACGGTACAATTTACATGCCTATACTGTTAAAACTTCAATTACCTAACTGGAGAAAGAAAGAAATCACAAGAGAACAGGTCCATATACAGATTTAGTAAAAGTAAAAAAAAAATCAGTTGGATTAAGTGAATATTTATGAAATGCTTACTATGTGTACAGCATACTCAAAGTCTGGATATGGCAAGTTTTCTGCTCTTATATAGTTCAAAGTCTGACACCCAAATGCACGCACACACACGCACGCCCTGTCTCCAGCATCACCCCCACCCTGTCACTCATCTTCTCTTGCTCCCTACCAAGCAGCTCCTTTCCTGCTGCCTACAAACATGCCCGTGTCTTTCCTCCCATCCCTGTCAACTTTGTCACTGTGGTTGTTCAATCACGTCTAGTTCCCTGTGACTCCATTTGGGGTTTTCTTGGCAAAGACACTGGAGTGGTTGGCCATTTCCTTCTCCAGTTCATTTGACAACTGAGGAAACTGAGGCAAACAGGGTTCAGTGACTTGCCCAGGGTCACCCAGCTAGGAAGTATCTGAGGTTGGATTTTCACTCAGCAAGATGAATTTTTGTGACTCTAGGCCCTGGTTCTTCATTCAAGCTCCACTTATACAACTATGTTGTGGTTCAGTTGTTTTGGTCCTGCCCAATTCTCTTGTGACCCCATGTGTTGTTTGATTTTAGTTCAGTGCTAAAGTCCTTGATAAGGCCATCTCTTGTCAGTGTCTCCCCTTCTTTCCTCTCTCACTCTCTTCTTAACCCTTTACAGTCCAGCTTCTGACCAGACCATGCCACGGGAGCTTCTCTCTCCAAAGTGACCAACGATCCTCAGTCACCAGATACAATGTCCTTTCCTCAGACCTCATTCTCCTTGCCCTCTGCAACCTCTGACACTGCTGGTCACTCTCTCCTCCACAACTCTCTCTTCCCTCTAGGTTTTCAGGACACTCCTTTCTCCTGGTTCTCCTCCTACCTCTCTGACTACTCCTTCTCAGTCTCCTTTCTGGTTCATGCCCCTAGCCTTAGGTGACCCACAGGCTCCTGACCTGGGCCCTCTTCTCTCATATCTCCAACTGCCTTCAGACATCTTGAACTAGATGTCTAATAGATATCTTTAACTCAACATGTCTAAAAGTGAACTCACGGTCCTTCCCCCTACCCTCAACTTCCCTACTACTGTAGAAGACAATGCCCTCCCCCAATTCCTTGGGCTCACCTCCTAGGCATCATCGTTGATTCTCTATCTCTCCCCGACCCTGCTGCCCCCATATACAATCTGCTGCCAAGACCTATAGATCTTAGCACTCCAACATCTCTCCAGTATGTTCCCTTCTCTCCTCTGACACTGCCCCCAATTTGGTGCAGACTCCCATCCCCTCAAAAGCCTGCTGGGGGATCTGCCTGCCTCCTGTCTCTCTCCACTCCAGTCCCTCCTTCATTCAGCCAGTGAAGTGATTTTCTTAAGGCACAGGTCTATTAACCACGTCAGCCCCGCCCCCCCTCCCCCCCAGTAATAAACTCCCGTGGTTCCCTCTTGTCTTCAGAAACAAATACAAAATGCTCTGTTTGGCATTCAAAGCCCTTCACAGCCTTCTCCCTCCTACCTTTCTAGTCTCCTTATGCCTTACTCCCCAGCATGCACTGTTGGATCCCATGACAGTGGTCACCTGGATGTCTCACACACAAGACCCTCCATTTCTCTGGCACTTTACCTGGTTGTCCTCATGCCTGGAATAACCGTCATCTCTACTTACTTTTTCCTGGCTTCTTTTCAGCCCCACCTTCTACAAGAAGCCTCCCCCAGCCCCTTCTCTCCCATGCATCCCCTAGCTTGTCTGTACAGAGCTGTTTGCTTGTGGTCCCCCGATTAGATCACAAGCTCCTTCAGGGCAGGGACTGCCTTTGGCTATTTTTTTGTATCATCAGCACTTAGCCCAGGGCCGGGCACACAGCAGGTGCATAATAAACGTGTGCATGTGCAAGCTCGAACAAACACACACACTCTCTCTCTCACTCTAATTAGGGGGATGGGCACAGATTCTGTCAATCTCCTGCATCATCTACACAGACAACTGCAGTATTCTAAAGTAGGAAAGCTGAACAAGGGCCCCAGGTCCATTTGTTGAGCTTGACCAATGTGTAAACCAGAGTATTACTACAGGTTCTATGTAGGTTTCCATGTTGTTATACACGACAAACTAAATAAGCACTCTGAGGTTTAAAAGCTTATTTCAAGCAAATAACAGAAGAGCATTATTAGAAAATGCTTGTCTCAAGTAGCCATCTTTAAAGGTATTTTAATCCTAAAATATGTTGGAAAGGATGTTGGAAAGCTGTTTTCATAAGGAATATATATTTAATTTTTTTTACTGTAAATTTTCATCGATACCTTTTACTTTTACATCTTCTTCATTTCCATTCTATATTCCTTTTTCCTATTTATCCAAGAGAACCCTACCCCTTATAATAAAAGAGAACATGGGAAAAACAGCTCAGTAAAACGAACCAACACTAATCAACTGCATTCAACACTATATGCAAGAACATATTTTTCAAAAGGAACACACTTTTCAAAAAGATGATTTTCAGTTTCAACTAAGACTGCAAAGGCACTCGGATAAAATATATATTTTTCCTTAATGAAAGGTTGGATGATCCTTAGACAAAGAGAAGAAATTCATTAGTGATAATTTTTTTTTTATTGGCCTTACTAAGGTGAGCTTGTGGAATTCTAGTCTACTGGAAAGTTGCTGTCACTTCAAGTCACCGTCACTGTTATCTGAAAAGGAGCATTAGAAATGCAAGAGAATGGAGTAGTGGCAGGAGGGGGGTTCTGTATTTCCCCTTTCTTGTTATTTTAGACTAAGCCTCCATTTCAGTGTAAATGGGCAATCATGGTGAACCCCTTTGCTTTGCTTTCCTTCACCTTAGAAATTGGGGAAGGTCAACCAAAAGACACACTGTCTTGGGTCCTTGAGGTCAGTGAGTAGAAGATCAGAAAGTTTCTATCCTCTCCTCCTGGAACACAACAAAATGGCCCTAAGGACAGTTGCAAATTGGCTGTCAACCTGGAATGACTGGGTTTTCTGTCTACTAAATGTACCTGTAGGAATGGTTCCCTTCTCTATGTGCCCATCAAAATTTCTGCCTTCTTTGACTTGTAACTATGGACAAAATACAGTCTTTTTATTGATCTGAACCCTGTCAAATCAGTGGGTTTTCTTTCCATAGCAGTAGTTAATGATGAAGATGCCTAACATAGCTACACATGTTAAATTATATAAATTAAGTCGCTGAATACAAAATCATAACACTTCTACGATGCTTTAAGGTTAACGATATTTAAACTAACCATAGGAAACAGTATAAGTATGATTATATTCATTTTTACAAATGAGTAAGTTGAGGCTTGAAGAGGTTACAAAACTTGCCCAGGACCATATGGTTAGTAAGTGCTGGAGCTGGAATCCGAACCCTGGACTCCTGAATAAGTTCAGCGCTCCCACTTTACCTCATCAGCTAGTCTGTTACCTAGACCAGCTTCTGAGGAGAGAAGAACTTTAAAATCACTAAATAAAAGATAAACCAGAATAAATTAAACCCCTGCCTGACTCTTCTTCATATCGATGAATAAGAAGGAACAGACAAAGTGTTCGTGGTCCAGGATAACATGAGAGGAGCCTGGCTCTCTGGCTGTAGAGGCCAGATAGAGTTTATAACCTTGCACAGGCCTGGCCACTGTGTGCCATTTCTGATCAATAGAGTCCTATATTAAGAACACTTCTCATTTTTACAACTGCTAAATTGAAAAGCAGTATTTAATGGGTAGCAGAGGCTTTGGTACCAAGTGTCACTTCAGCTCTTGTATTTTCTTTATTCCCTTCAGGAATCTTTCTTTTGGGCAATTTTTTTGATGGACAACTTACAATGGAAAACCTGTTAAAGAAAATAAACAAAGTGGGAAAACGATGACAAAATGACAATTCAGATGACTTCAAGAGAGCAGCCAGAGAGGGCCAGAAATACAGAGGGCAAAGTTTTAAAAAAAAGGAAGCCTGGTTTATCTCACTGATGGGCATAATGAATGAGCCTAAGAAAAAATTATGAGCGTGGTCTGACTTAAACTGCTAAAATGACATTTGGTGAATCAGTTACATTTGATTAGTGTGTTATGCTGCTGTTAATCTCTGTCCCATGAAGTTACAGAAACAATGCCTCTAATGGGCTGCCCGATCTGAGGTGTTTGCAGATAATGTGAACACTAAGCACCATCACTCAGCAGGTCAGCAGATTAAAATTGTAGTCAGTCTCCATCTTGTTGGTTCCAAGTGGAAAATCCGCTCCTGTCACCTACAGATCTATTCAATTTGATGCCAACATTGTCCCACGCCAAAAGTAAAACAGTTAAGATTGTCCATTGTGTCTGGCTACCAGACAAACTCTAAACTAATTAGACACACAAAATAGCTCTACCTCTTCTGACAATTATTCTCCTAAATGAAAAAATATGGAGCAGTATGACAGGGAAATAAATGTATCAACAAAAACATCTCAACAAATGAATGATATTTTCCTGCTTTCATTTGTTGGAGGAGGGCATAATGAGAAGAGAGAAGATCATAGTATGGAATTCCAAGCTAGAAGGGATTGGCTTTAGGACTTAATATTTCTGAATGTGTCTGGGCTTTAGAGAGGCTGATATTGGATGTAATGCCTTAGTGGTCTCTTCTATTTCTCAATCCTATGATCTGGTGAGAGTAGACATGTGAACTCATGTTTCCTACCTCCAAATGATTTGACCATTTTAAGTATTAAAGGCAGTTGTGGGATGACCACAATTTAAATTTGTTCTTAGTAGGAACAATTTTTTCCATCTTGTGAACTGACTATGTGAGTAAATAGATATCCATAGTTGCCGACATGAGCTTAATTTTCACAATGGAGGACCGGTGGTGAAAACTCTAAATTTCAAGTGACCATTAGCTATTCATACTGCTGCTACCGTTATGACTAACTAGTTCAGGTTCAGTTATCTAATAACTGTCTTTTAGTTTTTTTTTGAACATACTGGATAATGTCCTTTCCTCTGTTCTATGATAAGGAAACAGACCCTATTCCTCATGTTATCTTACTATCCCTTAGTTCTCAAATCCAACTCCCTTATCTTTCAGGAGGTTAATAGGATAACAATTCTTCTTCCTGTTTTACAGTCACTAATCACTCTAAAATCAGTGATGTTATCTGGCCAATAAAGATGCTAAAAAGCTCCTCCACAGTCTGCTTAATATCAGACGGAAAAGTATCTAACTTCTTATGAATGATGATTCAAATTTGACTTGATCTGCAGTCCAACCAACACTCTTTCACAGTAAAAAGAAAAATTTGTGCTAGGTGAACCAGTAAGTGCTAAAATAAATGAATCGGAGCTTTTAAATGCTGTAATCCGTTGATTTTTGCACTTTTCATCATTAGTGCAAGAAATCATGTGACACACACTGTACCTCTACTTCTGATTGTTCTTTTCACTTTCCTTAATTTGTTTCACATTCTTTTTTCTTATAAAACGGCAATAAAAAGATTAAACACACATACACAGAGATCACAGCTAATGCCAGATGCTGGGATCCTCTCTAGAGACTCAAAACTCAACACCAGGTGGTTGAGACTGACTAATGAAGCAACTACTGCTCACAAAGGATACAAAGGGTAGGGGAGTTGGAGTGATTTGCTCACATTTAGTTAAACACTGGTTATTTATTGAAGTATGTGGAAAGGATTTGAAATTAAAATCATTATAAAATTAAGTCAGATGAACATGTACATCCACAAAAATGGGAAATTCGTGCTCATGTTGGAACATTTTTGTCCAAATTTAAGGCATAATCCAATGACAAGCACTTATGATAATAGCTAAAGGAAAAGCTAAAGAAACAACATAATAGTAATTCTTTTTTCCCCTCAAATACCTGGAAGTCTTAGGATATTCAACTTGTCTTCATGTGGATTAAAAGAGAAATAAAGATTTTAAAAAAATATTCAGTGTGCTGTGCTTAAAAGACTTGACTTAAGTTCAGGTTAGTGTCACTATGCTGCATGTCAATAAAATGAAATGGCCATAAAAGCAGGACCTTAGGCAATAACTAATGATCTGGAGAGCATTTTAATATATTTCCTTATCACTGTGTAAAGCACTTTAAGTTATTACAGCTCGCTACATGACCTCATGCAGTTGATTCTGGCTCTAGTCAAACTGGTCAACTTCTTTGATAATAACTGGTCAAAAATAAGATGTGAAGTTTTACCATGAGAACTGTTAAACAAAATAATTCTCCTTGCTTAACTTTTTAAAAGTAAGCTACTGTTTAGTAATGGAGGCAAAGGTGACAAGCCTTGACCATTCTCCTGAGGATGTCTTCCAAATGACTAAGGAAAAATTAATACTGAAAACTGCATCAAAGAATTTTATATTCATTAAGGAATATCAAACCCAAAGTGAAAGAATACTGCCTTCTAAACTTTGCATGTTATGGTTTATTATGGCAGCTTGATAATATGACTTTTTTTCTCTGATGTTCCTCTTTTAACAATTTTAGTGCCATATTTTTTTAACATTAACTTAATTTCCAAATATATCCCTTCTCCCCTGTTCACTGAGCTGTAACATATATATCTGTAATGATGTTACATTATATATATATGTATATATATATATTATAATCAAGAATTTTTAAAAAGAGAGAAAATTCGGCAAAACTAAGCATCATATGAACTGAGCCTGTGCTCGATGTCATGGTCCTTAATGGTCAAAGGGAAGGAAGTATCTTTTTCTTTTCTTTTTTTCCTATGACCAAGAGTGGTCTTTATAGTTATAGAGCATTGAGTTCATTGCTGCATGTATCGCGTATGTGGTTTTCCTTATTCTGCTAACCTCTCTGGGTTATCAGTTCATAGAAGTCTTCCCAAGCTTCTCTAAATTCTTCATACATATTCTTTCTTAAAGTATATTCAAATTCCATTACATCCACATAATTTAGTTAGCCATTTCTCAATGGATGAAATCTATTTTGTTTCCATTTGGTAGCTACCACAAAAAGTGCTGCTTTAAATACTTATGTGCCCAAGGAAATTTTCTTTTGGTCTTTGACCCCCTCTGGGGCATATGCTTAGCAGTGGCATTTCTGGATCAGAGGGTATGGAGATTAGCTACTTCCTTAGCATAATTCTGAATTACTTTCTAGAATGTTTGGACCAGTTAATAATAACTCTACCAACAGTCTATCAATGTGCCAGCCTTTGCACAACCCCACCAAATGTAGATTATTTCTTTCTTTTGTGCCTTTTAAAAAAATGTATCCAGTTTCCAAGATATTAAAAGTTGGTCCATTAAAGCAGTACACTTTTTTTTTTGCCTGTATTCATTATAAAGAACTGCTTACCTAAGCTGAACCTGACTTGTGATAAAAGCCCATTGGTAGATGTGAAAGTATCATAAGTGATAAAGCATTAAAAGGAAATAAGGACTCTACCAGAATGTTCTAGAGGGCTGCAGGAAAATATAAGCTGGAAATTGGATGACTTTCAAATCCACAAATTTAAAAAATGTGGTCACAAATAAATACAGACTTACAAAAAACAAATATAAGTAACATACAGTCATAGGTAAATTGTGTTATAAATACGCGTTTGAGTTGGTCTGGATTTACACATCTGAAAAAGTATGGCAATGACTGTTTGGACCATCAATCTTTCCCTTAAGACAAGCTATTAACTCTAAGAAGTCCCAGGGCCAGGCTGTTCAATCAACACTAAATGTCTTCTTATCAGGTAAGAGCAGTTAGAATTACCTGATGTTTGATTAATCACTAAATAGGTCCAAATAATACTTACTGTTAGGCTGGAGAAGGCAAGGAAAAACACTTAGGTGAAGGACACATATTCTGATACTAAGTACAAAATAAGAGTGAAATAAGCTCTCTCTCTCTGTAGGTCTCTGTCCCTTTCCCTGCTACCTCCCCCCCCCCCCCACTCCATGCCCCTGTCACTCACTTGCTCCCAAGAATAGTCAGTGTGGCCATTTAAATCTCTGATTCATCAGGGGTCAGAACTTTTAATGAACTATGTAAGGCATTGTAATGTGTGCGTTTTCTACTGGCCTATATTTTGGAAGCACTACACACACATCAAAGTCACCATGATATAGGACAGCAAAATGCTCAATGAAAGCTAAAACTCTCAAAGAAGACTTTAAATTTGTACTGGGGCCTCAATTTTTTAGCCTTTGGGAACATATCTGACTTTATCATGAAATTCAATGGGAAAATATAATTTGGCATATACATCTTTCAAGAATACATCCAATGTGGAAAGTCAGGTCAGAGGCATAAATATTACTTAACATTTAAAACTTGGTACTGTTTTAATTCATGAAGAATATATTCTCAATATATTGTTTTATTCAAAAAATTAAGCAACAATCATCAGTCAATAACATTCAGTCCTTAGTAGTTTCAAAATGTCTACATAAACAGCATATCTAAAAGAATCTCTTAGTTCAGATGGATTCAAGATATATCCTACAATTTTCCTTCTTTGAGTTATAAAACAGAAATCTTAGAAAGTCTCAGTTACATCATCGTTATGACAGGGTAAAAGTCTGCTAACTCATCAGAAGCCCCTGAAGTATCTGTCTCTAATCTTAGATTAATTTGTTTAACCTTTCAATAAGTATTTAACTTACATGTTTTTTTGGAAGTTACTGAGTAGCTTACTATACCTCCTCTACAATAGGTCCTTCTGACAAAAATTTATTTAGACACTATTCTTTATATAAATCAGGACTCAAAATGTCTTTTACTAAAAGACTTCCTTGCTCAGGCTTAGAAGAAAATGAAAGGAAAAAAAAGCCAAATAAATCCTATACCTATGTTCAGAAATCTGATAAATTCTATTAAGTAAAATTAATTCTATTAAAACATTTCAAATTTTTTTGGGTGGAATTTATATAGAGGTTCAAAGCAATTTAAATAATTACAGAAATGCATTGAAGGGAACCTTGCTTATCAGATGCTCTTTTATAAATACATAATTACATTAACTTTCAGGCTCTGAATCAGTTTTACAGTGAATTCTCTTTCAGAGATATATAGATGAGGACCTCTAAATGCACACTCAGATAAAAACCTTTGTGAATGAAAGACATTATTTACATTTAAATGACCAGTAAATCTCGATGACAGTGTATGGATTCCAACCCTTTCCCCTCCCTCCCCCAAGTCAAGCTTTACTTATTTTAATTTTAAAATGATTGCTCAGGTCCCTCTAAACCCAGCCCAGAGACATCTCCCTTGTTTACCCCTGCACATTCTTTCTGCCCACGTGGGTCCACTCCTGGGCCTATTCAAAATGATGTTTTCCAAGCATGTGCCACATGACTTGTTCATATAAATGGAGCAAATTAAACTGTCTCCACATATATCCTATCACATTTGTAGCCCTGATTTCTCTCTTTAACACGTGGCCAAGACACCGTATTATCTGCCTGCAGAGGTTGACCTCAGGATATTAGATTCTGCCACATAGCTCTCTTGTACTAAACCGAGGGGAAACACTTAATCACCCCTGCCTTTTCAGGAAAAAATCAACTTTAAATTTGCCATGATGAAAAATCAATAAACCAGTAATTGCTTGGCTTATCATTGCGTGGAAGAACAAATTGGGAAGCGAAGCTTAGCGTCCACACAGATTTCAGGGAAACACGCAGAGTTTCAGGATCACTAGGCTAGAAAAGGGAAAGGTCTCAGAGTGATAATTAAATCTACTCATGCTGATTTTCTGCCAAATTTATTTCCCTGGTGTACAGAGAAATGCTCTGCTGCTTACTAGCCAGGCATAACTAATTCATCCAATGCTGCTCGAAAGTACACAAAAAAACCAAAAAGGCAGAGGCGAGAAGAAAAGCGGCAGAATACATTCTTCAGCATAAGCATCACAAGACATTTACTCTTAAAAACACTAAACTTTGTACTTGGGCTATCCTTTCCTATTCAAAGATGGAAAAATGCCCTCATGTTTCCTGTAAACTTTCAGAAACCTTTCCCCACCATTTTCCATGCTGTGCTAATTTTGTTTTGCTTACCTGACAAAAATGCCCAAGAGAAAGCGAAGGAATTGTGAAAAACCCTAAAAGCAGCATAGTCACACTATTTCTGATATTTCAGAGATGTACTTTAAGCTGTTTTACTAGAGCATGCCATATAAATGGGTTTCATGATGAAAACTGGAGTATACATGCACACATATGTATATGTATAAACAAAGCATGCCCTATTAACAAGCAAATACAGGCCCAGGAAAAGCAGGACTATGAAGGGAGAGGAGTTATAAAGGAGCACTGTTATTAATAGGCCTAATCTAATGCAGCACATTTGCATAGTTCCAAGTAGAAGAGTAAATGTGATCAAGCTCAGACATTCAAATAAGGAGGAGGACGGGAGAATGGATCTTTTTTCTTTTGCTCTTTCTGTGCTTTTTTTGTTACAAAAATGATTTTTACGTGTGTCCTTCAAATGGCTTTTGGGACTATGATAATTAAAACATTTAAAACAGCACAAGCCCCCAGTCTCTAATCTGAAGCTCAGGTCAGCTGTCTGTAGATTCTAATTTGTCCTCCATTTGTATTCATGACAAGAAAATGCTGAATATTTAACAGCAAACCAGCAGGAGAGTGTATTGGTGGGCTTAGAGGTCAAATAATTTGATTTTGTGCAGATTATATGTAGCATCCAACATCTAATCTCACACTTGATTTGGCAATAAAATTACAATAAAAGTAATGTTATGATACTGCTACTGAAAGGTGGAGAAGTAATAACCTTTATTTCATGAGTTGAAAAACAATAATTCTACTTATGCAATAGAAGGTATTTTTTGTACCTACCAGGCCAAACTTTTCCTTAGTAAAGCAATGATTCCCTAACACTTGACAGATGATGTTGTAAATCTGTCATTTCTATCACACTTTCCTAAGAAGTTGAGATTCCATTTATTCTAGAGCAAATGGAAGAAATGCTCCTTGTACACACACACACACACACACACACACACACACCACACCACACCACACCACACCACACCACACACAGAGGTTGGTGCAGAAGGGACCTTGCGAAGGTACTGAGGTCAACCCTCATGCTATGGCCAGGCCTAGACTGAAGTAGGAGCTTCAGTTTGACTCAAGGTAATCTTCTATCTGTTTAAAATCCATGGACCATTGTGGAAAAGTTTAATGCTTTTTTATTGCCTAAAAGAGCAATAATGAGCAAAAGGAAAATTATCTTTGAAAAAACAATAGAAGGCAGCTCCAGCATTCCTCTGAAACGTTATAGCTTTGATTCTCAAATTTTCAAATACCAAAATCAGAGTAAAGGAAGAAAATAATTTATTAGATTGAGAAATAGACCTGATGCTATAAGAATTTAAGTGAAAAATAATTAATTATCACATAAGAGCACATTCTCATATTTAAAGCCACCTTACATGTGATATATTTCATATCCAAAAATATCACAGGAGGTGGTTTTCTGCGCCCGCTTCTTGTCCTTGTCCTTTGGGGCTGAATCAGCACATCTGAATGGTCCGATATCCACTTATGTAAACAGACAAAACTGGGGGGGGGAGCGGCTCAATGAGCTAAGAAGTCATTAATGATAATGACATTTTATTACAATGAATAAAACTAAGGAAGAGAGGGGTGTCAGCCTGTGGAGAGGAAGGTGGGAAGGGAGAAAGACCTGCCCCCATGCACTGAGGCAGTTCTGGCAGGGAGGATTAGAGACCAGGCAATCTGTGCTAGACTATGAAGCATGAGAGGAGCAACAGAGTGAAAACGGGCTGTGCAGCTAGAACAGAGCCTGTTGTGGAGGCCCCAAATGCCCTGAGAAGGAGCTTGAGCTTATTCTGACTTCTGAATCTACTACCAATGATGACTGGATGAGGAATAACACATAATCACACAGAAAAGAAAGTTTTAAGTATTTAAGTACATTCAAGCATTAAGATGAGAGTATGATAACCCTGATAAAGACTTTAAAAGGAAAAGGGCCCAAGCTATGTTTTTTGTGCGATTTTAAAACCACAGACTCAACTTATACTCACAAATAAAGTGTTTGACTTTCTGGTCTCAGTAAAACAGGTCCTGTTTCTCTCTCTACTCTGACCTTTCTTTTCCCTTTTTTTTTCCTCTTCCAAAATTTAAAATCATGCAAATTCATAGGACCAGTTACGCTACCAACAGAAAACTGATGATATTTTCTGGAATAAATAGTAATTTTCTAAATTAAAAAAATGTTCTGGGATGAATGAAAAACATTCTAATTGTCTGTAAAATGTCTGGAGTGACAAAGTGGTAAAGACTCATGTATTAGCTGTGAATGGGGAGAACGATACCATACTTAAATTTATCCGCTCCTCTGTTCTACATTTTGAACCCAACCTTAAGCTGAAGAAAATTCAAACTTCCAGAAGATACATTCTGATGACGAAGTCGTCTCAGTTTCACAGAACCAAGAGAAAAGAAGACCATGAAAAACAAAGGCAGTTGAAGCAACTGCTGTTCTGTTCACCACCTATGTAGTTGAGCCCGATTCAAATGGCTCTTTGGTATACGGCTTTAGAGACACCTTTGGTCCTGAGCATGTCTAAAAGTTTTGAAAGACCACATAAGACCCTTAGAAGACAGCCTCTATTATCTATTTATCAGAAACTTCACTTCACTTCTGGTCTGGCTCAGCCAGGACTCCCCTTTGCCAGCACACAGGAACCTCCCTCCTACCCACTTTCAGCTCCCTTTCATGGGCTGTCCTTCCCAACTACCAAGTAAGTTCCTGAGGGCAAAGACCCTCTTTTTGCTTCTGTGTTGTCCCTACATGGGGCACAGTGTGTGACTCTCTTTCTTGACCCTTCCCTGCCTCTCCTCTTTCTGTCTCTCCTTCTGTCTACCAAGAAGCAACTGGAATATGGAACTTGCCAAAAGTGTGACCTCCACACCATCCACACTTGGAACATCTCATTTTAGCTTTCTGCAGAAACGTCCACACTGACTCAAGAATTAAAGTTATCCCTTCAATTTTTTCAGAAGGTCAGCATGAGAAACCTTCAACAGAACTTTTCTGTTAAAGGCATTACTGTTCTCTACCACCCACTATATTAGCCCTTCTACAAGTCATGGCCAGGAAGACGTTGGTCTTTCCAGACAAGCATGCTCGTTTACTTTTGTCAGACAATAGGAAATGTGAAATTGAGGAGATTTCCTATTATTCTAAATCACCAAGAAAATCAGCACAAAAACTACTATTCAACAATGCTCCTTTTAATGGGCTCTTGTTCTGCTTTAATTTATAATGTACAATCACAGAATGTCAGAGATGAAAGAACACAAGTCCCAATCCTCAATGAGTTTAATGCCTGGCCTTCCGTCTCTATCCTTCAAGACTTCAGTATGCATATGGACACTCCCTCCAACACTGAGTCTTCCAGTTTGTCCACCAGCTCATTTACCATGACCCACTCCTCCATTCCACATTAACTAGACGCAGAGATGGCCATAGCTTTGATCTTGTCATTTTGTCATTGCCTCGGGCGATTCATTCTCTAATCCGATCATAGTCTGGTCATTTGCCCCATCCCTCCCGCCTTGCAAGGCCAAACCTATTTTTCCTCCTCACCTTCACTTCTAGCCCCTCTCCCTCGGCTCCTTCCCAGGCCCTCACTCTTGGACTGGTTAAACTCCCCCAGCTTCTCCCCCTCCCCGTCCTGAATCCCTGATGAGCCCACTGAGCTTGGCCCTGTGTTCAATCTGCACATCATCACTTCTCTGCCAAGGGCTGGGTGGCATGTTTCATCCTGAGTCTGCAGGCTGATTTTGTGTTGTTTCAAAGTTGTTTGTTTTACAATACTGTTGTCATTGTATAAATGGTTCTGCTTATTTAACGTTCATCCAAGAGTTCCCAGGTTTCTCTGAAACCATCCCTCCCACAATTTCTTGCAGCAAAAAGAATCCCATTACATTAATGACTTTAGTTTACTCAGCCATTCCTAGCTGATGGACAGCCCTCAAGTCTCCACTATAAAAAGCTGCTATACATATTCTCATGAATACCGGCCCTTTTCCTCCCTCCTATCTTGGCTGAATTGGATTGTTTTTTGAGTTTTACAGATTTTGTTTTAAGATACACTCTTTTAAAATAGAAATATCCAGGGATTGACGAGGGAAGAGAGAAGTCACATCTGACTTAGATCCTCATCTTCTACTTTAATTTTCTTTTTTTTTTCTCTATTCATAGTTTAAGGTTTTTTTCTTCTTTTTTCTTTTTTTTTTTAAATTTATTGACTTGTTTATTTGCTTTCATAAGAGAAGAGTATGTGGAGGGGGAGTGTGGCACAATGGAGGGGAGATACTGGAGGAACTGTGAAGGTTATTCCCCCCAAACTTGGTTTCACATCTTGCCCAGGGCTGGCATCGGTCAAGCCACTCAGAGTCACTTCACACGGTCAGAGGCTGGTAACTCCTTCCCTAAAGTCTGCCATAGACTTCAACTGCTCTATTGTTAGTAGATCAAATAATTTATTATGAACTTGAACTCCAGCCAGGGGAGAGTCTATTTTGCAAGACTAGAGGGCATGTATTCCTAAAAGCTGATTTATTTTTCATATGAAACAGCAGATATTAGCAAGCCAATTTTGGGTGGATTACTGTGATATCGTCCGGCTTCCTATTTTTCCTGGATCTGTGCAAGGCTGTGAGTGGGTAGCTATGTAGAGACAGACTGTTCTACAGCACAACAGTCCGCTCACTTATTTGAGTACTTCTGTTGTGGTCTTCAATTTCTCAACTATTTTTATCTTCAGGCGAATAAAACCAATTCAGATTTTGATGCTGACTGTGCCCAAACCACTGACTAAGCAAACTGGCCCTCCTCAAGCCCTTCTTTGAAGCTATCCTCTTTGAGGGAAAAGCTTTAGCCCTCAGTGGGACACGCAACCTGACTTTGAAGGAACAGCAGAAAATCACACATTTTCCAAAGCTTTATAATAATTAGATTAAAGGGGAAGCAAGTTATATGACATACAGTCTAACGAAGAATTCCTAAATAACAGACATATGGTTTGAAAGTATATTCTTATCCAATATATTATCCCCATTGGTTAAAATAGCAAGTGGCTAGGCCCATGGCAATACTAAAGACACAGAAGCAGGAGAGCAAGGAGGGGAGCAGTTTACTCATGGCTCCACGAGAAAAATGCTATCTTGCAGGAAGAAGCTGCATGGCACAAACTATCCGTTTGCTGGCCCTGCTCCCTCCTTTATAGGGCAGCTTCTGTCCTGCTCCATGATGACCTCCCCCTGGAGCACTGCTGAGACAATCATCTCCTTCCTGCCACATTTTTGAATCTGATTACTCTCTAAATACCAGTTCTGTCTAAGAGTATGCTTAATTCTAACAATAAATTTAAGTATCCCAGAGGTGCTCCCTACAACAGGGAGATAGGACCAATTAAAGGCCCATGATAATCTATTTCAATTCAACTCAACTCAAACTTTTGGGAGGTATTATGGTGTACTAAGAAGGCTGCTGGGTTTGGACTCAACAGAATTCTAGCTTGCCGTTTCCTAGTCTTGTGGCCTTGGGAAAACAAACACCTTCTATGAAACTCCATTTTCTCATTTTTAAAGTAGGGATAGTAATATTTGCCATACGTCCCTCCTGTGCTTGTATTGAGGAAAGTGATTTATACGCCTTAAAGCAGAATATAAGTGAGTTATTACTACTACTAGTAACAAATATGCATTCTGTGGGTATAGATTATGTCTTGTGAAGGAGAAAATAGAAACTTCAGACAAAAACTATTAATTTGTCCCCTAAAAAGGTACCAACACCGGCTCCTTTGCTTGTAAGAATGTTTCAGTGCAACAGAATGCCTCAGAACATTCTAGAAGGCATAAGAACAATCAATTTTTCTTTGGAAAAGGTATTATTACTACTCTATTAGTAAGACTTACAAGACAGCTAAAAACCGGGAAGCATTTCTTTCAAAAGTGATTTTTCAGTGGGGATTCCAAATAATGCCATTCTTCAATAAAAATGTTTAAAAGGCAATTAAAATTTGTTGGTGCTCTGATACAGTGATGCCGCCCCATGAGTCATGGAGCTGTAAGAAATAGAACTTATTTTCATAGAACGTGGCCCTTAAGAAAAATCACCAGAAACAAAGGCAGGTCACTTTGTCTGTTATTGCACCAATCCCATTAGAGCTACAGATGACAAAACAATTTAAAACATCTCGCCAGGAAAAAAATCACAGAGGAGCTTATTTTTTCTCTTTTAAAGGCTTGTTTATTCCAAAACTTGTGCCTTAGTTCTAATTTTATTTGTAAATTTATTCATAATTGAAAGACCTCACTGTAGAAGGATATTTGAGTATAGGTTGGCTTTCAACACAGGAGCAAATGAACTCAGACCATTGCTACAGTTCTGATTCAACCCCGTACCCTAAATCAACATGAAGTCAGTTATGGTTTAGTTACCAAACCTTCACCAAAGAGAATTCTCTTAGGAGTCAGCAACATGGGTGGGGAAGAAGCTTCAGTAAAGCAGGGCCTCCTGACAGATACTAACCAGAAGAGAAGAAATCTACAAATGGCACAGTTAAGGGAGAATATCTGGGGGTGGGTGGGGGCCAGGAAGATGCATGCTAGAGACTAACTACATTGTGAACGAACAATGGATATACTTTGTTAGTAAGATCTGCAGTCAGCTTGCTTCCTAGCCTCACTTATGCTGGTTACATAGCAAAAGAAGTCTTGCCCTTCAAAAACCCCAGCTCCTTACCTACCCATTCCCTCGGAGGAGTTGGTCTAAGACAAGGAAGAGCAGAAGGACATGGCCTCGGCCATCTCTGAGCAAGGTGAGTCAGCAGCCTGAGGAGCCCGAGGGAGATCAAGGGGATGTGTCAAGTCCATCAGGCTATTCCAGACTCCAAGCGAGCTACTTTGAAATTCAGAAGAAGCAGTATGCCAGAGAGACAAGAGAGAGCTATTGGAAGAGTATGGATTTGGGGTCAGGGGGCAAGCAAAAAGCCTGTCTCTCATCCCTGACTCCCCAGCTTGGCACTGGGTAAGTCTGGGCCTCAGTTTCCTTATCTTGGTAGAACTAGATGATCTTTAAGGCCTAATAAGCTCTAATGCTGTGACTGTATGATCCTGTGGCTTTGTGAGAGTGAGAAGGAGCAAAGAGTGTGGAGCACACAGCCCATCCTGGAGGCTTTTCCTCCGCTCTCTTAGACAAGCACAGCTTGTTAAAGCTTATCAAGCTCATCACTCACTTTAAGCTTTGCCATTGCGCGCGCACACACACACACACACAGGTTTAAGCATACACACATATATATCACACTTTCAATTTCTTTGGTGCAGAAAGCTTCAGGTCATGACTGTGTCCTGTTAATGCAGAGCAACCCCCTCCCTACTATGACATTCTTGACAGAGTTGCCCAGGGCCATGTGTGTCTCAGGTAAGACTTGAACTTCCTGACTTCCTGTTGGAGGTCAATTTCCTACCTACTAAAGCCACACGGCCTCATATTCTCTTCCTCTCTCTCTCCCTCCCTCATTCCCTCTTTCCTCTCTCTCCTCTCTCTCTCTCTCTCTCTCTCTCTCTCTCTCTCTCTCCCCCTCCCTCTCTTTCTCTCTCTCTCTCTAATACACACACACACACAGAGTTATTCTAAAGAATTCTTTTGGGGGAGACATAGACATGTGCCCACAAGAACACCATATATACGTATATGAGAACAGTAACAAAATTTAAAGTAGTGGATGCCCACGGTGATGTGCTCCACAAGAACCGTGCTCTGTAGCCTGATAGTAGCGTGGATGGGCTGCTGGGCTCTCGAAGGCTGTGCCATCATGACACGAGCTCAAAGGCCTCGAGTGGAGGCCGCGTGACTGGCTGCACGGACATCTGGTGGCCAAGCAAGGCTCATCACCACACATGGTGTGTTTCTTGCTCCCTTCTTTTCTTTTTTTAAGCCACAGGGACTCTTAAAGATTACACACTGAATAATGATCAGGTTTGGTAAGAGGCGAACTGGCACTGACGCACCTGTAGATAGCAAAGAACTGCTAGGCTGAGCACACCAACAGCACTTGGGTGCACAGGCCCAAGCTGAGGTCACTAATCAGCGCTGAGTGAGCAAAACTCACAATCCACGAGTACGTCAGACTTAACACATATTTAGAATCAAAGCATTTCATTTAATTCAGTTAACTTTAACAAATGCTTATTATGAACCTTTCACACGCAAGACACTATGTCGAGAATACAAAGACAAAGCAGACAAAAATCAGGCTCCGTTAGAGGGCAGGGGCTATCTTTTGTCGTTTTTGGGCACACAGTGTATTCACTGAACTGAACTGACCTCCTAGCCTCATAGTTTTCATCCTACTGTACTTCTTTTAAAAAAATGTGATTTTCTTTTCTTTTCAAGTGATATACCTTTTCTTCCTTTTCCTCCTCCCTACTCTCATTCAGAAAGGAAGAAAAACAAAACCTCTGGTATAAACTTTTATAGTCGAGAAAAACAAATTCCTATGTTGGCCACGTCTAAAAAATATGCCTCAACCTGCATTTAGAGGCCATGGCTTCACTACCAAGAGGCTGGCAGCATCGTACATCAGCTGTCCTCCGGAACCACAGTTGGTCATTGGGTTGGCGAGAGCTCTTAAGTCTTCCAAAGTTGTCTGTCTTTATAAAATCATGTTTCTACTATAACCTGTTCTCTTGACTGCTCTCCTCACCTTGTGTCAATTCACATATACAAGTCTCCCTAGGCCCTCCTGAAACCACCCCCTTCATTATTTCTTATAGCAAAATCATACACACGTACCACATTGATATACCATGACTTACTGAGCCATTCCCCAACTGATAGGGACCCACCCAGGCTCCTATTCCTTGCCTCTACTAAAAATAACAACTATAAATGTTTTTTTTATACTTGTCTTCTGACAGTCACTGTAAATGTTGAAAATTTCCATTTCCTTCCTCCACATGTCAGTTTGCATAGTTTAGGAGAAAGCTGTTTTTAAAATGTGCATTTATTTTATATTTGTGATCTGAAACATGATTTCATGTGATCATTAACAATTTGCATTCCTTTTCAAAACTGTTCATATCCTTGACTGCTTATCTACTGGGGACTGGCAACTGGTGTTATAAATTTGTGTCAGCTCCCTATAAAATTTAGATATCAGACTTTTGTTGGTGATATTTGAGGCAGGTTTTCCCCCCATTCTACTATATGTCCTAATTCTGTCATTAATTTTTATCACTGTAAAAGCTTTTAAATTTTAGTCAGTCAAACTTTTCTATTGCATTTTTTATGGTCTGAAAAGTATGGCTGGTGCAGAATTCTCTCCCTACTCATAACTGTGAAACATACTTAATTCAAGCTTTTCTTATTTTTGTATGTATGACCTTTTAATGTCAGATCATGCATCCACTTTATGCTTATTGTGATGGTCAAGAAGATGATCTAAATCTAATTTCTGCCAAAATGCTTTCTAGTCATCCTAGAAGAAATTTATGTTCTTGGGTTTATCAAGCACTGGGTTTCTGTTTTTGATCGCTTCTGCTTCTTGCTTTTACCTAGTCTGATATACTAATCTACTTTCCTGCCTTTTAACTTATACTTAAAAAATTTGATGACTAATACATTATAATATCATTGGAGGCCTGGTAGTGCCATGCTCCTTTCATTTACACTTTTTGGGGGTGTTTCTCTTGAGATTATGGACCTTTTTCTTCCAAATGAATCCTCTTAAACTTGTCAAGTACTAAAAACGTATCCCTTCAGTAATCTGTTTGATATAGCACAAAGTCTATAGATTAATTTAGGCATTATTGTTATTCTTAGTGATACTAGTACATGCCAATTATAAGCAGTAAATTTCTTCCAGGCTATTGAAGTCTCTATTTTGTAAAGGATTTTGGAGTATTTATATAAGCCTTGTATGTGACCTGGCAGGTTAATTCCAGATATTTTATGCATTTCCTAGCTGTTTGGAATGGAATTTTTCTAATGATGATGATGATGAAGATGACAGTCAATATTTGTACAGCTTTCTAAGGTTTTCAAACACACTTTTATTACCTCATTTTCTCATTACAACAACCCTGGGAGATAGGTGCTGCTCTGATTACCCCCATTTTACAGATGAGGAAACAGTAAGTGTCTGATTTCAGATCTGCCCCTCTATTCACTGGGCCACCTAGCTGCCCCTTCTCGGTTTTTTCCCCTGGCTTTTGCTGGTATTGCAAAGGCATGCTAATGATTCTGCAGACTTCTGTTTCACTCAGAGGGTGAGAGGTGGCCACCGTTGAGGGGGCTATTCTTTCCTGTCGTCAGCTCCCATCCTTTGGACTCCACTTTCCTTTCAGCAATGGGCTTTCTTCATTCCCTAAGCCAACACGCATTTGACACGCACCACAGATGAGTGAGGAGGGGATCGTGGGAAGCTTCCTGAGGACAAGGTTAGAGGGCTACTCTGAAGCCTTTATAGCTCTTCTACTGTGCTCCTGGGATATCTCTCCTTACTCTCTTGTCCACTGGGCTCCACAATGGTCTATGTTGCCTTTCTTCTTTCTTGGTGGGGCTGAGAGTTGGTCAAATCCATGGGCCCAATTCCTCCTGGAAGCAGGACTCCCCTGAGACATAGGCAAATGTTTACTTCAAAAGATGTAGTCAGCTCTCACTGCAATGAGAACCAAAGGGCTACCCCAGGAGCTGGCAGGGGTAGAAGGTGGAGGTTTGGGAATGATGGAAGCACCCAGAATTACAGGTTGATAAACTGGTCTTCAGTTATACTGTAGCAGGTTCCTGGACATACCCTCTTTTCATTATCACTGAATTTTCTGGATTTGGGGATTTTTAACTTGTATTCTTCCTATTCTCCCCTCTCACTCTCTCCTTAATCCTTTATAATCTGGATTCTGATCTTATCATTCCATTGAAACTGCTCTCTGCAAAAAGGATGTCTTGGCTGCCAAATCCAACGGCCTTTTCTCAATCGTCATCTTTCATGATCTGAGGTCTTTGGCCCTGTTGATCACCCTCTCCTCCTTGAAACAACCACTCTCCCCTGGTTCTTATCCTACCTCCCTGACTGCTCCTTCTCAATCTCCCCTGCTGGGTCCTCTGCCAGGTTAGGTTTTACCTTCCAACTGTAGATGTCCCTCAGGGTTCTATCCTGGGTCTTCTTCTCTTCTCCCCTGATACTATTTCATTTGGTGCTACATTAGCTTCCATGGATTTAATTACCATCTCTATGCTGAAGACTCTCAGATCTATCTTTCCTATCCCAATTTCTCTGCTCTCCTCCGATCTCTCAACTCCACCTATCAGACATCTTGAAATGGATGTCCAGTAGACATCTTAAGCTCAGCATGTCCAAAATGCACCTCGCTATCTTTCTCCCTAAAAGGGCAACACCGTGCTCCCAGTCCCTCAGGCTCCCATGCTAGGAGTCATTCTTGACTCCTCATTACCTGTCACACCCAAGCTGTTGCCAAGGTCTACTGATTCAGCCCTAAGGAATCTCTCCAATATGTCCCCTTCTTTCTCTGATCTGCCCCCACCCTTGTACAGTCTCTCATCACCTCACACGTGGACTCCTGCTAGAGGTTCTGGTAGGCCTGCCTGCCTCTGCTCTCTGCCCGTTCTACCCCACCCTCCAGCCAGGTATGTGCCTGAAAATGACCGCCTCATTCCATGGCTATTTTTACTTTGTTCATTGACTATTTAAGTGAACAAGGCCCTGGCTTTCTGTCAAGGGCTGAAGACACGCTCCAGAAGCAGGTAGTTCTTTGCAGTAATGACATGCACTGAGCAGACTTCTTGAGCTTCTGTGTCCCTGTCTTCCCCCTAGAATCGCTCCCCTGATTCTGCCCACTTAGTTCTGGACCACCCGCCCTTTGCACATAATGAAGGTGTTCAATAGTTTTCCCCTTGTTTTGTAATTTAGCCACCATGACATACATACTCCAATATTTTCTTGAAAATTATTATCAATTAATCAATAGACTATTCTGTCGTCCTAACCACTAATTCTGCCATCATTAATTCATCATCAGTATGAGGAAACACAATGCAGGAATCTTGCATTCAGTTTGTTATCTGGATTTAATCAGTGTCCTAAGTGCCATAAAACACTATATACATACAAATTTATTATTACTCAAGTTTCAAGATTAAAAACAGCAAAATTCATTTGCAACTTCAGTAAAATAACATTTGAGTATATTTTTAGGAACTGCCTGGCCACTCACAGTCTTTTACCTATCTTTATTGGGAGGAAACCTACTGCCCCTGTGAACACGTCTGCTTTGTTTACTAATGGAACTCCTAATCGCGTGGTGCCCCAATCCTCCCCCTATGTCCCTGACTCCTGCTGGTCTCCAGTTCTCTGGATTCTAACCTCCTGCCTGACTGGACCTATAACAGGCACTTTGACCTGCCTTTGAATGATTTTCCTAGACATGATCCCTTGCCTGACTGCACCTACAGTTGGTTCCTTTCTTATCTGGCTCCTGAAATCTTCCCTGTTTTATTTTTGTTCAAGTTTCAGAAAAGAAGAATCACAAAATGATTAATAGGATGGAAAATAAAACCTCTGAATGAGGAATGGGAAAAGGAAATGGGATTATTCACACTGTAGACATGACCATGAGCAAATTATTAAAGTGACCAAAGGAGAAAAAGTGCTATTACATAGAGTCTTCAGTGACTGCCTCCACTGAGTACAGAACAGAAAAGGAAATAGAATTAGGTGGCACAATGAGGACTCTCAGTGAGATACACTAACTACTGGAAAAGCTCCGAGAAAGAGTCTAACATATATCTTTGTACGGACAATTTTATAAAGAAGGGAGTTCTTATTTCTATGTCCAGGCACCGAGGAAGCAGAAGACATGCAAGGCTACAATGTTAAGAACAGAAGAAAAAAAGGAGATCTGGGGAACACTTTCCAGTAGTAGCAATTTTTAAGATATGGGGGAGACCCCAAACACCTTTACCATACTGTCCTGACCCAAGGCATCCAAGAGGCTAAAGTGCGATTGTACTGAAACTTTCCTGGCTCCAAAAAATAAAGGTCATTTCCTGCAAGATTTATCCTGAATTTTCTATGCACACAGATAAACACATAGTCCCATAAAGGAGTTGTGTACTTTGGACTACACACATTCCTACATACACAAGTATATATTTTATGAGTATAGAATATGGCACATTCATTCATCAGGATTTTCTGTATGCTTCTACTGTCAAGACCAAATCTTTGTTTTACATTTTTTTCGGTCACGTAGAGCCGTCAAGTCTATTTTGTGCGTCACTGAGGTACAGTAGCTATGAGTAAATACCAATGTGCTCGAGTTCCAACAAATAAGCTAATTTCACCCATTTCTGAATCATGGCTTATTTAATTCTTTTTTAGGTACTGAGCAATCTGTAATTAATTGTAAAGGGTCTTACTTAAGTAAACAAATGAATATCCTTTCCAATAGGAATGTAATTAAAATTGGACTTAGATTGACTAATTCTCCAAACTGCTTCTCTGCTATGATTTTAAGGTGGGGAAGAATCATACAGCAGTAGAGCTGGAGGGCCCTTAGCAGTCATTAAACAGAATGCTCTTCATTTTACGGAAGCAACAGCTGAGGCTGAAAGAGATTTAGCACCTGGTGGAGGCAAGCACCATCACTGGTTCTGGAGACCTCTACCACTTTCTGCCTGCATGACCTTGTCCAAGTCATATCACTGGCCTGAGCCTTAGTGTCTTCACCTTATAATGAGGAGACTGGATCTGAGGGTTTCTGGTATTTCTTCTAGTTGGAGATCCATGCCTTTCAGATTCATCCCAGGGTTCTTTCCCTCACATGCTGCCACTCTGAACATTAATGGAAAAAATGATGACAGCGAGCACTTGCACGGTGGCTGGAGCTTTCTGAAGTGCCTCCCAAATGTCTTTCTCATCTGATCTTCCCAACAACTCCAGAAAGTAGGTGCTACTATCACTTCTATTTCACAGATGAGGAAACTGAGGCAGAGAGAGAGGGTGTGCTTGAGACTGGATGGTAGAGATGACTGTCCAGCAGTTCTTGGTAGAGGCTGAATGTGGGCACAGGCATACACAGGCTAAATGTGTATGTCCTGATTTAATGAAATGCATTTGACTCATGTAGAGATTAGAAGATTGAGGCACAGGGAATAGTTTGATCATAGTTTCATTTCTTGAACCACAGTCAATACCTATATTCCTTTTCCTCTTAATATCTCAGTAAGACCAACCAGAATACAGACATTTCACTGACTACTTAAAAAAGTTTAGATTTCCTCAAAGGACAATGGAACAAAAGTTTTCTAACCTCAAACTGAGTTTGGAAGAAAAGATTAATTAAGCAGTTTCAAAAATTTAAGGCTAAAATGTCTAAGACTGGAGATAAAATTACGTGAAATGAATTCTAAAGAAATATCACAAACAACTAAGTATATACGTTTAACAAAACAACTTGGATTGAAACCAATTATGTGTACTCAATTTGAAAAATGTAGACACTGGGAAGAAGGATTATTATTTGGGGTTACAGATCCATGAATAATTGCATGAAATTAAGAAAATAAATATTTAGGCTGAATAATAAAGTTCCTCAAACAGTTGATGTTTATTAAACAATATAACATTCCCCCTTTCTCCCCCCAAGTGATGTGTTAGATTTTAGAAGATCTGTTGTTTCAGTTACTGAGAGCTAACCTGAAAAAAGCCCTTTGAGATGTTGGGAGAAAGCAATTCCTTCTTTGGAGGGAGTAGACAAGATGATCAAATAGAGCTCCTTCAGGCCTAAATTTTCATAAATGCACTGAGTGGACTCAAAAACCAATGAAGTTCAATGTCTTTTGTACTAAGGATGGAAAGAAATGGGAGCAGAGAATAATTTTATCTGGATTTTCAAGAAGAAAAGTAAATACATCTGACAAAGAACATTGAAAACAAATTCAGAGGCTTTCTTGTTCACTGACTTGCCATGAGTCGCCCTCAGTGATTTCAGCCACCATCACTGATCCCCTTCCCATTCGAAATGACCCAGAACTAAGAGTCTGGGCCACATCCTGCACACTGTTGTGCTGTGGTTCAGTAAGATGCAAGGCAGTGTAGTGGGCAGAGTGGGGGACAAGGTGCTCTCTAAGTCTGTTCTGGGCCCTTATCTCTGCCTTCTACTCTCTTTCAGTGCCCTTATTTCCTCCCAGGATCACCTTTGTTGATTCTCAGCTATATTTAGCCCTAGTCTCTCTCCTGAGTCCAGTCCATTATCATCAAATATTTACTAGAATTTGGTACTGGATGTCCTACAGGCACTTCAAACTCAATATGTCCAAAACAGAATTCATCATTCCTCCACCTATCCCCCAAACCCACCTCTCTTTCTAACCTCTCTATTTCTTTCAAGAATTCCTCCATCCATCCAGTCACCCAGATTTGCAACCTAGGTGTCAATCTATTCTTCATTGAGGAGGTGTTCCTTCTTCCCAGGGTCAATCTGTCCACATATATCCTTAATCCTTCTTGCTTCAGTCTTCTCCAGAAGACTGGTCAGTCACTGCTTCCTTCTTAATCTTCAATGTGGCCATGTATCCTTATATCTACAAGCTCCTTCTCTGTCTCCTACAAACAAACTCAAGTTACACCATTCTTAAAAAACCCTCAGTAGATAGATAGCAACCCCTCTAGGTATAAGATTCTCTCCTCTCTTTGCAGGCCAAACTTCTTGAAAAAGCTATGCTCACTCAGTATTTACCCTTCTTATTTTCTCCATTTTCAACCTTCTGCAGACCTCAATCTCTACTAGAACAACTCTAAGTAGCTAGGTGGTGAAGTTGTTAAGAATGCTGGGCCTGGAGTCAGGAAAACCTAAATTTAAATCTAGCCTCAGACACCTACTAGCTATGTGATCATGGGTGAGTTACTAAACTGTGGTCTGACTCAAGTTTCCTCATCTGAAAAATGGGGATAATAACAGTACCTACCTCCCAGGGTTGTCTGGAGGACCCAATGAGATGTCTGTAAAGCACTTAGCACAGTGCTTGGCACACAGTAGGTACTGTGTCAATGCTTATGTTCTTATTACCAGTGATCTCTCTACGGCCAGATCTAACAATCTTTTCTCAATCTTCATCCCTGAATTTTTGGCATAATTTGACAGAGTTGATGATGCTCTCTTCTGAAATCTCACTGCATTCTTTGTATTCACATCACTGCTCTGGTTCTTTTACCTGTCTGACCAATCCTTCTCATTCTCCTTTGTTGGCTCATAATTCATGTCATGCTTCTTAACTGTTGCTAGACTTGGTTATCTTCTTTCCTCTCTACACTGCAGAATTTATACTTCTCACATGGTGACTGCTTCAGCTCCCATTCGTTCTCCAAGGGGACCAAAATGACATCACTATGCTAGAATCCAGTTTGAGTATGTCTAACTGGCTGATCAGACCAATACGAACTCAGAATGCTCTACCACAGGTCAGGTACGACTAGGCCATGTGAACATTTGGAGATTCCACTCCAAATCTGCACATCCTGCATCTCCTTTGAGGTGTTTCAATTCTGCTTTGCTCACAGAGCACAGCCCCTTCTCTGAAGTGGCCACGCTTTGCTGAGTGCTCTGGTACCAGTCTCCCATGTCACACATTCAATTTTAAAGTCATTTAGAGAGACCTTCAGAGTGTCTTTGTATCACTTCTTCTGACCACCACGTGAACACTTGCTCTGTAGGAGTTCTCCATAAAACAGTCTTTTCGGCAAGTGTACATTTTACATTCAAACAATGTGGCCAGCAGCAGAGCTGCACTGTCTGAAGCAGAGTCTGAACGATTGGCAGTTTAGTTCAAGGAAGGACTTCAGTGCTCGGTACCTTATTCAATGAGGTGATTTTCAGAATCTTCCTAAGACAGTTCTGCCTCAGCCCCCACAGACTCAATAATCATCATCTTCTTATCCAGCCTTCGTCTCGCTCCCGAGCTCCAGTCCCACATCACCAGTGACCTAGTGGACACGTGTCCTAGAAATTCAACAGGTACAAAGCAGAATTCCCTACCTTTTCCGCCACTTTCTATCAGTGGTGAAGGCACCACCTTCCTTCCAGTCCCTGAGGCTTTGCATGCTATGGTTTCCCTCCATTCTCTCACTCTTCCCCATCATTTCTTCCCTCTACATCTCTTGCGTAGTCCACTTTCTCTACTCATATCGACATGAATCTAAGTCAAGCGCTCATCAAGTCTGTCCAAACCATTACATTAGGCTCCTATTGGTCTCTTCCAGTTCCAAGTCTCTTCCCACTCCAATCTATCCTCCACAAAGCTACCACATTGATTGTGCTAAGGTCATGCCTAACTAGGTCAACCTGCCTACTCAATAATCCAATTCCAATTAGCCTTAGGATCAATGACAAAGCCTTCTGTTTGGCTTTTAAAACTCTTAACAGAACTGGCCCAATTCTCTGTTTCCAGCCTTATTACACATCAGGGCTGCATGTACTAAGATGTCATGATGACCCAGCTCATCATGGTCAGATCAAGCTGCCCTCTTTCTGGTCCTCTTGCCTTGCACTGCTTGTCCCCAATCCTGCCAGTGCCCTCCTCCCTCAAATGCACTATCATGGAATCCCAAGACACAGCTCAAGCATCACACACATCTAAATATGCAGAAGTCATCTCCTCAATTAGAGTGTGGGCTCAGCGAGGCCAGGAGTGGTTTGTTTTGTGTCCCCAGCAGCCAGGCCAGTCCCTGACACAGAGAATTCCCCTGATAAATGTCTGCGGCTCACTTGCTTGATCACAGACTCTACCTCACTCTCTATAGCCTATTAAAATACTGAGTCTTTTCTCTTCTACCAGCGAAGTATCTTTCTGCACCCTTCTCTTTCCATCCACTCGCATGACTGCAGCATGAATCTGGGCCCTCATCATGCTTCTGCATGGACTCTTAAGTGAAATATGTATGAAATGCCTACTATGTGCCAGGCACAATAGGTACGAGCAAAATGAATGAGACAATGCCTACCGACAACGAGTTTATGTTCTAATGGGAGAAGCAAGCCCATACAAACATGAGCACAACATCAATGTGCATGTGAAGCAGTTAGCTCTGAGGTGATCTGGAGAGTGGTCATGAGGTGAGCAGCTGGGGTGGGGAAGAGGATCAGCAAAGTCCTCCTGCAGAAGATGACTCCTGAGCTGGGACGTACCCGGCAGGGGGGGAGGGGGGGGGAAGGAGGGGATTCTGAATTGGTGACAAGGAGAAGGGAGATGGCCCGCTGTGGCTGAGGAGCCAAGACCAGTCTGGTGGGATGGCAGAGGGGCACATGGAGGCCTGTCCCAATGACGCAGGAAGCACAAGTTCAGTGAGATTGATAAAGAGCTTTAAGGCCAAACAGAGGAGTTTGTATTTCATCCTAGAAGCAACAGAAGGCCATCTGAGCTGGCTGAAGACAGGTATCACATAGTCAGAGCTGTACTCAAGGAAAATGACTTTGACAGCTGTGTATAAAACAGCTTTGAGAGAGAGAGAGAGAGAGAGAGAGAGAGAGAGAAAGAGTGTGAGAGAGAGAGAGAGAGAGAGAGAGAGAGGGAGGGAGCGTGTGTGTATGTGTGTGTGTGTGTGCGTGTGCGTGTGTGTACACAGACTGAAGGCAGAGGCCAAAGCTATAATAATCTAGGGGAGAAATGATGAGACTTTGAACTAGAGTGGTAGCCCTGTAAGCAGAGGAGTCAGATGCAAGAGGCTGTGCTAACAGAAATGCCAAGATTTCGCAAGGGATCAGCTTTCCAAAGTGGAAAAGTGAAGTCAAGGATCATCTAGAGGTTACAAACCTGGGAGACTAGAAATCCGGGGGTAGCTCTGACAGAAGGAAGAGGAGAGGGTTTGAAGAGAAGGATGACGACCTCTGTTTTGAGCACGATGAGTTTGAGATGGCTCTGGAATATCCAATTGGAAATGTCCAACAGGCCACCGGGGATGTGGGACTAAAGGTCAGGGGAGAGAAGAACGCTAGGCGTGTATCTATGTATATAGACAAAGGACACAGAAATGTCCATATTACACATAGATGTGTCTTCGTACAGATGTATGTACACACGGATAGAGATGTGTGTATATATACATATGCATATGCACAAACATATACATTTAAATATACACATATCTGGAAGTCATCTAATGGAAGGGAGACAAGACAAGGAAAAGAGAGAAACTTGCAAACACCCACAGTTACGGGACAGGAGCTGGATAATGAGTCAGAGAAGGGGCCCTCAGGAAGGGCTAAGAATGTTCAGAGAAGAGTCTAGAAGGGAAGGGGGGTGGGCAGTTCTGAAGTCAAGAAGGATGTGCACTGAGGAAGAGACCATCAGATGTGGAAATGAAAAGATCAACGCTGACTCTGGGGAGTAGATTAAGTTGAGCCATGAAGCTGAATGCCAAACTGCAGAGGGCTGGGCAGTGCGTGAGGGAAGAGAAGTGGAGGCACATGCAGAGCAGAAGACCATAACGCACATGAAGGAAAGAACCACATGTTATTAAACTCTGTATCTCACTCGGCATCTAGCAAGAATGTCTGCATAGAGGAGGCAGTTAATAAATGCTTCCTGAATTGAGGAGTTCAAAGTAATGTACATTACAAACACTTTTCATTTTAAAATCTGTTACTTCAAACAACTGCTAAATACATGACTGATATCTTACAGCTTGTTAGCTAAATGTTTTTTACTATAAAATTTGGGGTTTAAAAGATTTCCTTATTTTAATTTGGAAGGTGAAAACATATAACTTAAAATGATCTACAAAGTCTAAGTGACCATGAACAAGATGAACCATGAGTCACAGAATTTAGCTACATAGGGGTGTGTGCATGTGTGTGTGCGTGTGCGTGTGTCTGTCTCACCTTGAGTAAGTCATCTGACCGCTCTGGGCCTCAGTTTCTCCACCTGGGGGAGGTGGACTAGATAGCTTTTGCGGTCTCTTCTAGCTCTTCATCTGTGACCTTCTGTGATCTGCCAGTAACCAAAGGGCACTGAGGATACTCTGAAAACTAATAGTAATGTTAACTAACAATACAGAAGAGGCAGAGCTGACCGCAGGGAGGACTGATAATTATAAAAACACCAATAGTTGTCTATCTGTGCTTCTTGGTACAGGGCTGACATGTGGTCACCTAATAAATAAAGGTCTTATTGAAATTGGAAACATTTGGTTGAGAACAGTATCTGTTGGCTGAGGCTGCTTTTAGAGTCTGGGTGATGCAGAGAAAAGCCAAAAGGGTTTTGGTCACCGCATTAACAAAGGTTTAGGTAGGATTCCCTATGAACGAAATGGATGATGAGGTTGCTATGGGAGGCCTGGCGGATAATGAGGTGCTGACGTTCCAAGTATGTTTAAAACCTGCATAAAATGAAGTGTGGGGCAAATTAATTTAACATTCTACAACGGACATGAATGAATTTAAATGAAAGAAAAATGACATTTCTGACAGTTAAAGAAACGATGAATGATTCTTCTGTCCACTGAACAATGATCTGGCACGTGCTGGACAAACAAGATGGTGCCGCTGGAATATGACCCTGCAGAAGGGGACAAAAGTTGAAGAAATGTAAGAGTTGCAATCTTCTAGGCCTTTCAGATGAGGAGAACAGAAAGAAAGAAGACTGTCATGGGAATTAAGACAGACAGGAAAAATAACAAGCGCTCTGCTCAGCTACACAGGCATTTGTTGGGAAAACCATTCAGAACTGCAAGGAAGAGAAATAAAGGAAAGCACAGCCCCCCATCGACCACAGTATTCTGAGCAACGCCAGGACAGCAAAGAATTGGTTGTTGTCTTTGCTGGTTAGGGAATGGTTAGAAAAATGGGATATGTGAATGCAAAGTAACAGTACTGCCCTGTAAGAAACGACACTTTAGAGATTCAGAGAGATACAAGACAGCTTACAAGGAAAACCAGGACCCAAGTCCTCGCTCTCATAAACTGCAGAGCTTAGCACTGTGGGCGGGCATGTGCGCATGGGCACAACAGGCAGCAGAACACGAAAAGGACAAGGTCACATTCCAGACAAAGACAGACAGGAACAGCACCTTCTCTTTGGGGGTGGGTAGGTGGAAAGGTGATTAAGGAAGGCTTCATGGGGGAGGCGGTGTGTGAGTCACGCCTTGAAGAAACAGAAGGATTCAATAGGCAGAGCTTCAGGCGCAGGGAACGGGCTGTTTGGAAGGAGGCGGACATGTGGTGACCATGTACAAAGAAATCTGAAAAAGAAAAATGCTGAGGCCCAGAGGAGATGATGAGACTGAGCACCCACGACAAACACGTTCTATAAGCAGACATCCCATCTTCTGATGCTCTGGCTGCTGCCGAGTCCCCCCACTGGGGGTTTTCTTGGCAGAGATACTGGAGCGGTTACCCTTTCCTTCTCTAGCTCACTTTATAGAGGAGGAAAAAGAGGCAGACAGCTGAAGTGACTTGCCCAGGGTCACACAGCTCGTGAGTGTCCGAGGCCAGATCTGAACTCACATCTTCCCACCTCCAGGTGCAGAGCTCTATCTTCTGTGCCACCTAGCTGCCCCTTCTAGCAGAATCTTCTCACGGAACTTCCTTCCTGATAAAGGAAGGGGTGGGGAAATATCTGTAAAATTATTATAAATTACGTATGTTGGGAAGCTTTGTCATGGGAGAAAGAAAGAGCACTGTCTGTTCAAAATGGGAAGACGTGCAATCAAAAATGAACAGTTTTGGACACATCAAATATAAGATGAGGGAAAAGGGACATGAACAGAAAAAATTGTTGCAGGGAAAGAAAAAAAGAATAAAATTAGAGTCAAAAAGGTAGTGAACAGTTGATAGTTTCAGAAACTAGATCCCAACACCAGATATTCTGGGCTATGCTCCTCTGTCCCTCTGCTTATTTGGGGGGACGTTCACTGGCCGGACATTCTGGGTTGCGCTCCTCTGTCGCTCTGCTTATTTGGGGGGACGTTCACTGGCCGGACGTTCTGGGTTGTGCTCCTCTGTGCCTCTGCTTATTTGGGGGGACGTTTACTGGCCGGACATTCTGGGCTGTGCTCCTCTGTGCCTCCGCTTATTTGGGGGGACGTTCACTGGCTGGACATTCTTGGCTGTGCTCCTCTGTGCCTCTGCTTATTTGGGGGATGTTCACTGGCTGGACATTCTGGGTTGTGCTCCTCCATGCCTCTGCTTATTTGGGGAGACGTTCACTGGCCGGACATTCTGGGCTGCGCTCCTCTGTACCTCCGCTTACTGGGGGACGTTCACTGGCTGGACATTCTGGATTGTGCTCCTCTGTCCCTCTGCTTATTTGGGGGGACGTTTACTGGCTGGACATTCTGGGCTGTGCTCCTCTGTGCCTCTGCTTATTTGGGGGGACGTTCACTGGCCGGACATTCTGGGTTGTGCTCCTCTGTCCCTCTGCTTATTTGGGGGGACGTTCACTGGCCGGACGTTCTGGGTTGTGCTCCTCTGTGCCTCCGCTTATTTGGGGGATGTTTACTGGCTGGACGTTTTGGGTTGTGTTCCTCTGTCCCTCTGCTTATTTGGGAGACGTCTACTAGCCGGACATTCTGGATTGTGCTGCTCTGTGCCTCCGCTTATTAGGGGGGATGTTCACTGCTCACTTTCACTTCCACTAAAGTACTTAGAAAAAAATAATAGGAGAAAAAATGGACAGATAATTTCTTTTTGTCAGTCATTTCTGGCAAAAATAAAAGGTCTGATGACAAAGAGAAAGATGACAAAATGCTTCCACTACCAGACAAAATTGAGGTTTGGGGATCACGGTAATGGTTGTGTCTTCTATCACTGTCTGTTACTTGAATAATTTAGATGATCACATCTCAGAAATATGACATTTTAAGTGAAAAGATGACCAAGGGGCATAACTGTTATAAATGACTGAAAAGATGGAAGGAATGGTAGAGCTACCATGTTCATGCTGCAGATAGGAGGGAATTAACGACAGAGTGAACTTCAGCTGTGGACAGAAAAGCATTCCGATTAAAGACGGGCTCAACAGGCAGTGAGAGTCATTCAAACATACTCTACACTCAAAATCAAGACAAGACAGAAGAAGCCTAAGTGGGCACGCTAAAGTGCTTAGTGATTAGAGCAAAGCGCTAGGGGAACAAGACTACAAGTGCTTTTCTGGTCTGCAGTGTAAATAATGGGCAAAACATTTTCTAAAGATGTTGAAGTACAATAGAGAACAAGAGGTAAAGTCGGGACTTAATGGTGAAAGAAGAAACCCAGAACTCAGACCGAATTAAATTCAGTTTTGCTCAAAAACAATCAGCATTTCGAAGAACCATCATGGCTAATTAAGAAGAAGAAAAATGGAAAATGAAACTTTACTTCTTGGTAAGTGACTAAAACTTGCACAAAATTCTCTTGGAAAGGGGCAATATATATTGGGAAAGGGGAGATGGAAAAGAGGTGGTTTAGCACAGTGTTGGGAACATAGTAGGTGCTTCATAAGTGTTTGACTGACTGAAGACAAAGTACCAAGGCCGATTCACCAAAGATTTTTATTTTAGTAAGTGGGAAATGAAGGGAGCCAGTGGTCATTTAGAATCAATCGCATACAAGACACTGGGTCAGGGGCTCTGTGGAGGATTGCACATCAATAACTGAGACCCAAGGCAGAATGTGAAAGTTAAATGAGAGGTATGAATGAGGTTCTATGGCTGCTCAGCGCAAGAACATATTACTTCCAACCTGGGAGAAACAGAAGAAAAGAGCAGGAAAATTATATTCAGACTCATCAAGGAAGGAAATCAGGATAAGGAGAAGGAATAAAGCAGAAAGCAAGAACTGAAGGGCTGTGAATGAAAGGATTCCAAATGGGCTTCCATAGCTTAAAAAGTAGATGGGAAAGTAGTTGCCCTAGAAAATCTGTGGTGGTGACCCTGACTTTGATCTGGAGAAAATACTTGCAAACATAATTAGGATACTGACTTTAGAAACCCTCCAAGGAAAGGACTGCATAATAGCCAGAACGAATTTGCCAGGCACAGATCTCACTATGCTAATTCAATAGCTTTTTATTTTTGCAAACTAGAAAGTGGATGGAGTATGGCAAACAATGTTCATCTACATCTTAACGAGGCTTTCAACTTTGTACTGCACATGAGTGTGCCTAGAAACGAGGAACAGCATTGCATAAATGATGTTAATATGGCAAAGGACATTACAGACAGAAATCACATGATTATTATTCTAGAATATTGCTTCAGACATTTTATATAGACATAGACACGCAAAATATATCTATGTATGGAGGATGATGTATTTCAGGGTTGAATTCTGCAACTAGACTAAATGAAATACAATAAATCTAACATACATTAATCATTTTCAGGACATTAATTTAATAGTTTTCAAGCCCCCAGACAACACATGAGAAAATATATGCAACAAAAACATTAAGATCTTAGCGACTGCTTTATCTTCACACTCCAAAGCGTAAAAAGGAAAAAGGGCTATTCCTTCAATGAGTTAATTAAAAGAATGGTTTTTCTTCTATGAAATAAATGTGAGATGCACACTATTTTATAACTGGATATTATCTTATATACCTAGAGCAGCAGTTTTTTTCCTGATGCACTTCTGTGCATTCTTGAGAAATCTGAGCAGCAATACTGTGCAGGATGGATGCAGAATACAGTTCTTGAGTCAGAAGGCTCGGGCCTCCAATCCTGCCTTTGATACATTCTGGCCGTGTGACCGTGGCCAGTTCCTAGTCCCCTAGGCCTAGAGGAGGGCGGCCTACACAGGTGAAATCACGGACCTGGACTACAAAAACATATATTTAATGAGAAATCTAGTGACTTCATGGAAGGATGAGATTTATTTAGCCAAGGAAGAGAAAAAGCAATTTCATCTGCGCAAACTGACCTTTGTCTTGGACTTCTTGAGTTCCACTTGGCTTTGGACAAAGCCAAAGTTTGGTAACAGCATGCCAAGTGAAGTTATACACGAACCAGGGTTACCCATGCTTAGTACTCTGTGCTGGGCTAAGCTACTTAGGCAAAGCCTCAGAACCATGAAGGCTTTGCATGGGATCTTTTCCCCAGATTCCCTAATGTGTGAATCGAACAGCTAAACGAATATTGTTACTGAAAGGAGCCTAACAGAGCTCCTAGGAGGCAGGTACTGTTTGTTCTGGTATCTCCTGGTGCCTAGCACAGTGCCTTAAGTATTAGGGTAGGCACTTCAACAATGTTCACTGATTGACTGATCTTGGAGATGCTATTTAGGAAAATGACTTGAATGAACAGGTAGTGATTAGTAGCATCAATTCTCTGTATGTATTCCTCCAAATCCATTAAGTAGGGTAACTATTTCCCCCACAAACTTTTCAATATTATTACTTTTTTAACTGGAACTTATTTTCAAAAATAGTAGAAAGATAACTCCAAGTCCATTTTCTACCCCAATAGTTACAAACCCAAATTAGCTGTGAACCAAAGAGATTAAGTTTTACTGTTCCAATAAAATGTGCCAACACATTTTCACTGTGGTAGTTTTAACCTAAGCAACACACACTTGTGAATTATAGAACAACTGTATTTCATTATGGCTTTTGTGTCATTAAATACTTTCAGTGATTAGAATACTGTTCAATACAACGGCAGTAAAACACTGTAATATGGCAGGAAGCTTTATGTCCAACACCATGTATACTTTCTTAGTTACTTGAGGAACTATGTCCGTAGGCCTAAAAAAGCTGGAGCACTACTAACAATGATTTCCTAACGGATCTTGCCCGTTGGATTTTCCTTGTTTTATGGGTGACAGAATTCCTAAATCCAGACAGGAATTTTTATTTGGCTACCTAAAACTAGGGGAGGAAATGGTATATAAGGCAGACAACCTAATTAAGTTATTATAAATTTATTCTGTCCCTAGTTCACAGTTTAATTAGAATCTATTCCTTTAGGTTAAAAGGATTTGCTTTACTGTGAAAGAAATCCTAACAATTCAAACTAAAGTGTCTGAAGTTTTTTAAAAAATAAAATATCTCTAAAACATTAACTGGACCTAATGTCAGTTTAATTACAGCGAGGTTGCCTCTACCAGAATTCTATGAGAATATGCTGCTATTAGGACAATAACAACTTATTATTTAAACAGTCTACTCATGCATAGAGATTTTCTCTGTTCCTAGGTTGAAACCAGTGGTTTCAATTACTATCAGAGCTAAAATCCAGGCTCCAGAGCCTAAGTTTCAGGCCTTAGGTCAGCAAAGTTTTATTTAAAGCCAAGTTTCAGGCACATGTCAGGCATAGGCTCAGTTTTGCCTAGAAATCTCATGGAGCCAACAATTCTCTGCTACTGAGCCAGAGGAGCGGCCATCATTGCCACTCCCAAAAGACCACCCAGTTAGTTTCACCAGGGATGATTGTTCATGATCTTGATGACAGTATTCCTTTGTGAAATATTACAAAAAGAGATGGAAGGCAAAGGGCAAAATTTCATAGATTAGTCTTAAGTCCTATATATTCACTGAAATGGTAAGAAACATAAAACTCTTTAATCTTAGTTTTATAACATTTTCTGGGTTTTTTTTAAGGGTAGTGAAAGAGAAACAAATAGACCTCAATTTGTTATCCATCAAAAATGGGATCCTAGGTCCTTGCTTCCTCCCTCTCTCCTTGTTTCCTTTCCCAGACTGGAACGCACTGGCTGCTCCTCTACTCGATCACACTATTGACTGGCATGGGTACGTTGATCTGCCCACCAAACTGATGCTGAACTTTGTGCAGACACTCAGCTGGCTTAGCATACTTAGTGTACCACGGCTCCTACCCGCAGAATTCAAGTGACCCATCCTCCTCAGCCTCGCCAGCAGCAGTGAGTCTAGGCGTGTGCCACCATGCCCGGCACAGACACTTTACAACCATGACAGGAAGCTATCACACTCACACACACACGTAGATATTTTCTTGTTGAAAATGGCTTTATCTTCACTGTAACAAAAGGATTAAATGAGGCTGTTTCTATAGTTTATTCTGAGGACGCAGTATTCTAGTCATGACTGGCTCACTGAGGAGGGGAGAGAAAGGTCAGTGCCAGGCAGACAGGAGTGGCCACTCTCCCACAGAGAGAGCTGTGCTTGGCAGCCACCCCTTGGGGACCTCTGGCGATAAAATGAACACTCAAGTACTTTACCTTCTGCCTTTCTTCTCTTTGCTTCTTCTTCACCTCTCTCTTTAGCTTTCAGGGCTTCATCGGCTTTAGCTGAAACAATGACAGAATACTGAGATTGATTTGAGGTTCACTTTGACATCAGCTTCCATGACTTGGGGCTCAAGATGTGAACATTGCCCAGGCTCACCAAGAACACAACTCATCAGGAACAAAGGGGATCGCTCAGAGTCGCTGAGGCCATTTGGTATTTCTAGATCAAATTTATTAGGCAAAGGGCATAAAAACCAGTTGACTATTTTTCTGTCACAAACAACCCAACCCAACCCAACCCCTAACTTGTATAGATGGAAGTTTAAATCCACCATTAGGGCGGCTTCACGTCCATCAGATTGTTGTCATTTTATTCCTCAAGGTCATGACTTGTGGGCAAACAAATTGTGTGCAAGATAAAGTCAAAAGAAACCATGTGCACAACACCAAAAATGTAACAGCTGTTTGGGCCCAAATCTTTGCCAGTCTCTGTGGGGTGTTGTGCTTAGTCTGCGGGATGATGGCCCTGTGCCATCCGTCCCCTGTCAAGCACGCGATGCCTGCACTAGCAAATGCAGCACAGTACTAAATCAGGCAACATATTGTTTTTTTTCTCCGTTACAAATCAGAGTGGTGGTACCTTATTCATGTTATGACCGTATTCAGCAAAAAGAATCGTTTTCCCACTAGAAACCACTTCGCCTTATTACTTAATTATCTACTAGTTGCTCAACTGCAGGGGTTTTCAAATACTTTACTACAGATGTTAAAGAAGATTAAAAATATACAGCACAGTAACAAGGGACTATCAATATACTCTGTAAATTAATTAAATTTCTGTTCTAGCACATCATTTATTCCAAAGCATTAATGTCTCAAAGGAGCTATTCTCCTTTATTGCCATCTCACTGCCTGATGAGTGAACTAAGTGAAAATAAGTCTCTAATAGCATTATAGTTGATGAAATATTAAGTTAAAAAGAAGTACTGCCTTGTCAAAAGAAAAAGAAATCATCAAAAGTACCAGCAATAAACTCTGGACCATGCCCTATAACAATAGCACTAGGTCCACTGGTAAGCGCTGGTGTAAAATAAACATGTGTTTGACCCGCATTTGTCTACATATTTCTGTTTTTTCTACATATAACACATAAGTTAGAAACATCAGGCTTCCCTAGGAAGCAAAAAGTTACCACACAAAGCCACATCATTATTTTACTTCAAAGACTGATTTTTTTTTTCACAGTCAATATCGACACTTTCTTAAAATACACAACTGAAATTGTGGTGTCATGAAGTGATAGAGTCAATTCAACAGACATCTGTTTCCATTTAAAAGCTTTTATACATAAACTACATTTAAAGTCATGAAATATTAAAACTTTTCTGACACTCTCTATCATTGTAAGAATCTATTAAATTAGATAATAAAAACAAACCACTAGTAACTCTAAAGACATTTACTTCATTTACACTTTATTCTCCCTGGTAGAAGGAAAAGGATAATAGAAATTCCATTTAAATTCAATTTTAGTTATAAGTGTAATTGTAGAGATACCCCTTGAGTCATGTAAAATGCTCAGCTTATGTTTCTTTCCAATTATCCCTCTCAGATTCACATTCGACTCCTTACAACCGTCTTCAATATGTATTAGCAGAGCTCATTAGACTGAAATTTAATAATGCAAACATCAGGTGGATTTCAAGAACTTCCATTAACAACGCAAGATGGATTGCTTATATATAGCTCTTGGGCCAACTGGGCACAATTTAAATTCAATAAGCTGCCCTGCCTCAATCTGATTTATCTGTTGCACTGCGTTAGTTTGTTTTTTCTTACTGATTTGTTGCTGTACGTGGACAATTCATTCAAATATTGTTTTCTAGTGTCGGTTTTTTAAAACTTCAAATAGCTCTTATCCTTTGGTTAAATATTTCATGTAACTGAGGTTTAAGGCTTCCAATACAGATTTCTAGCTACACAGAGATTGTAAAAATATCTTTGAGCTACATCAAAATTTATTAATTTTTTCTGGATAAAATGAGCAAGATATAAATTGAATCCACCAAAATTATATTCTAAAATATTCATTAATTTTCTCTATCTTATGCATGTAAAAAACTAGAAGAATTGACTTGAAGAAAATTCACTTATTTAAACAGACTCAGGAAATTGAGAAGATTATGACAACAGAGATTTTAGTCTCATCTTTATTGTCTTCATGAAAATTTGTTAGGGACATAATATAGCTTTTATAACACGCTGCATCTATTTGTCACGTACAATTGGAATGAATTTCTCTGGATTTTCTATACTCTGAGAAAGATGCAAAAGAAGACACACTGATAACACATCTACTTCATCCCTGACCTTCAAGTAGGAGTAAATCAAAATTTCCCCCAGGGAAGAATGTCCTTAAAAAAAGAAAGAAAGAAAGAAAAAAAAAAGGTCTGAATAATGCCCAGTAGTGGTCCCTGCATTGGTACTGGGGCTGAAGAAGCCCTTGTGGACTCAAGTTACTTCTCTCTTACTGTGACCCTAGTTTCTTGAAGGCATACAGTGCCAGCTCTGGTAGGCCTTACCAAAGCAGACAGGCTTCAGGGAGGGTTGTGAGAAAGGTCTGGCACTGAAGACCAGCCTGGCTAACTGAAGGTCTCATCCACAGGCAGCTTCAAGTTGAAAGAATTTGGGAAACAGCAACTGTAAAAGCTTACTAAGTCGGGGTGCATAGGTGGTACACTGAGTAGAGCACCGGCCCTGGAGTAAGGAGATCCTGAGTTCAAATCCGACCTCAGACACTAAACATAACACTTACTAGCTGTGTGACCTTGGGCAAGTCACTTAACCCCAAATTGCCCTGCCCTCCAAAAAGCTCACACACAAAAAAAGCTTACTAAGTCACAATAGGGTTTTACTCTGCATCAGTACAGGGAGTACCCTTCACACTATCAAAACCATCAATCTTTGCCAGGTTAAAAAAACAAACTAAACTTCAATGATGGGAAGGTCTTTTCATATGTAGCTTAATTCTTTCCCATTAGGGCTAAGGCCTTTAAAGTCTTGTTCTTGGTTCTAGAAGTGCATAACTTTAAACAATTTCATTAACTGAATCAATCAACTAATAATGTCTTTTTTAAGTTCTTACTATGTGTCAAACATTGTATTAGGAGTTGAGGATATCAAAGCAGAAGTGAAACAATAATTTTCTTATCCAGGGCGTTTACAGATCAAGGGAGGGACACAATCTGCACATACATGGTAAGCAGGAAGGGGAAGGCACAAGAAGCTGGAGGGACCAGGAAAGGCCTCCCGTGGTCACTGGTGCATGAGTTGTGCTGCCAGCACGGGGCCTGCAGGTGTACAGGGATGCAGGTGTGAGAAACAGCAAGGCACGCATGATGGGCAGGTCCAGCAGTCAGCAAGAGATGGCAGACGGAGTGCAGCAAAGGAAGTTTAGGAGTCATCTGCATAGAGATGAGAGCTAAAACCAGAGGAGCTGATGAATTTACTAAGAGGGCCCAGGTCAGAGCATGTAAACTTCATTTAGTTGCTGATAAATTTAAAACTCTGTTTTTTCTCTATAAGTGTTAGTCAAGAATCATGAGGGAAGGCAGGTATGCAAGAAAGCTGCACCATTCATGGAGGGGTCCACAGTCCTTCCCCACATACACAGCTATCTCACTCGACGGCGTCTCTTCCAAACCTTTGGTTCCCCATCAGACTGCTTGTGGTTCTCTCGGCTGAGAACCTGGCCTCACATCTCACTTAAGAACCTGAGGCTGTTGGAAAAAAGCCCCCTCTTCTTCCTCTCACATGGCTCCTGACTCCCCTGTTCTTTCCTCCTGTTCCACATGATGGGGTGGTCCTTTTGCTTGCCAAGGCTAAGGGAGTCTGTTCCAGGGCAGAAGCCCCTTCTATCACTCTACTCTCCCACTTATCTTCAACTGCTCCCAAACATACTCTCGTTTCCTCCATCCTCAAAATACCTTTCCCTGGTCCATCCATCCTTGTCAGCTGTCACCTCACACCTCTCCTCCCTTTTCTGGCTGAACTGGTTGAGAAGGCCATTGCTAATAGATGTCTCTGCTTCCTTTCCTCTCACTCTCTTATTAACCCTCCACAGTCTGGCTTCTGACCTTACCATTCCACTGAAACTGCTCTCTCCAAAGTCACCAACGCCCTCTTAACTGTCAGATTTAAAGGCTTGTCCCCTCTCTGCTACCATTCGTCCTGCCCATGACCCTCTCCTCCTTGCTCCTCTCCTCTCTCTTCCCTGGCTCTTCTCGTACTTGTCTGATCCCTCCTCAGTCTCTTTTGTTAGGTCTTCATCTAGGGCATAACTGCTAAAGGTGGGGGTCCCACAGAGCTTGGTCCTGGCTCCTCTTCTCCTCTCCCTCTCCTATTTCACTTGGTGATCTCATCAGCTCCCACAAATTCAATGACCGTCTCTGTGGAGATGATGCTCTGACCCACTTAGTTAGCCCTAACCTCTTTGCGGACATCTAGTCTTGCATCTCCAATTGCCTACTGACGCTCTTGAGGTGGAGATCCTGCAGACATCCGAAACTCAACATGTACAAAACTGGACGTATTGTCCTTCGCTCCAAACCCTTCCCCTTCCACACTGCACTTTGCTGTCTAGGGCACCACTATCCTTCTGGCCATCTGGGCTCATGGAATCATCCTTGACTCTTCTTCTCTCCTCTGATATTGCCACCGCACCTCGGGCAGGCCGTTGTCACCGCACACCTGGACTGCTGCAATAGCCTGCTGCTTGTTCTCCCTGTCTCGGGGTTTTTCCCTCCAGTCCATCTATCACTCAGCTACCAAACTGATCTTCCTAAACTGAAGATTTGATCATATCACTCTCCCTCTGCTCTCCCATTCAATCAACTTCATTAGTTCTCTGTTACTACCTCTATGACATAAATTCATTTGGCTTTTAAAGACCCCGCTAATCCGGCCCCCTCCCACACTTTCAGTCTTCTTAAACTTTATTCTGTGATGCAGTGACAATGGCCTCCTTGTTGCTGCTTACAAAAGACATTCCATGTCCCAACTTTGGGCACTTTCAACGGTTACCCTCCATGCCTGGAATTCTCCCCTTCCTCATCTCTGCTTCCTGCCTGACCTAGTTTCCATCAAGCTAAAATCCTACCTTCTAAGAGAAGCCTTTCTCAATCCCCTTTAGTGCTAATAGAGCCTTCTCTTTGGGGATTATCTCTAATTTATCCAGTATATAGCTGTTTTGCACATGGGGCAGGTGACCTATACATCTATAGCTGACTGGAAAAACTGTAGGTCCTAGTTCTCAGTGATAATTTTCATGGAACAATATCAGTATTTTGTGAGCTTGTCAGATGGAAATACCCGATTGGCACAGTTCTGATCCCCTAGTTGTTTCTGTACAGGAAATGAAAGTATGTGGGAAAAAGCTAGAGGACCTAATGTCTGGACGTAAGAGTAATTAGTGGCAAGGAGTAGTAGGAAATGAACAGGGCAAGTGTCTGGAGACAGTATAAAAGTCTCCTGAAACTCAAAGACTAAAGTTTTATATCAAAGATAAAGTGCCACTGAAAGTCAATGAAACACCAATTAAAGGACACAGCTGAATAGCAGAGATCTGTCTGTTTTATAGGTTACCTAGGGCCGTTTATGCTCATTCTGAAACATTTTTTGAACACTAGAGCATACATTGGGAATTGCTCTTAAAAAGTTTGGGGAGTGGTCCTCCTTTTCCTCCCCTTCCTCCCTCTCTTCCCCCAAACCAAGTGATAGTTCTCTTTCTTACTCCTAGTTCTGTCCTCTGAGGTTATGGCCATCATATTCTCCTGTCCAAGTCAAATAACCTCAGTTCCTTCAAATAATTCTCATGTGACCTGAATCTGACTCTGACTGCTCCATGGTTAATTAATGACCTCTCTAAAATTTGCACTCAGCCCTGAATGCAAGCTTTAGCTGCGAGTACCATGATATCTGTGAACAAGGGTGAAAATATCACCCACAACCAAGGCCATCCCAGTTCCTCCCAACTCTGATAGGAAGCTATTTTCATATACTTTATTCTCCTCTTTTATTCACAATGATTTATAATGCATCGACACACATTCTAATGTAGTAAGATCACATGAAGGTCAGTGACATCTACATTTCACAATACAGTGTAAAATAATACAAGAAACATAGATTTGTAGAATATCTGCACTGCTTCTCAAAGCATTTAAAATCGGCTAGCATATATTAAGAGGACAAGGTATCATGCACATTTTATAGCTGAAGAAGAGAATGGACAAAAAGGTTAAATCACATGCCAAAGGTCATGTAGCAGTAAGAAAGCCCCTTCTTCCAGCCCATTCCTTAGGCCTCTAAACATTTTAAAAGGTAACATTCATTAGAAATCTCACACATTTACAATTCAATTTCCACCCAAATCCACCTTATTCAAATCATGACTAAGAAGCTATAGATTCCTGATCTATACAGGTATGAACCTTACTTTTACAAAGTGGATCACAGGCGGCAGAGCTTCAGAGTTGGAAGGGATCTCAGAGACCATGTAGGCACTTGCTTGGTCAATATTTTAACATGTGAATCCCTGAGTGAGATAGGAAATTGGGATGTCTAAGACAGAAGAGGCTACGAGGACACCTATGCTCCAACCTAAGGAGAAATACCAACAGATTCAAAACAAAAAAGTGCAGAATGGTCACAAGAGCCCGCAGGTATAGGGCCGAGAATGCTGGCCTCCAAGCAGGGGCCTGGCTTAGAGTTCTGTCTCTGACAAGCGCTGGCTGGGTGACCCATGGAAGGCGCTTAACCTCTCACTGCTTTAGGCAACTCTCAAGATGCTCATCTGCACTGGTAGAGGGATTTCCCTCATTCAAGAGTTTTATACCTTAAAGAAACAAATGCCTACTTCCTATGAAGACCCATCCCTATGATTCAACAAGGCAGTTTTCAACTAAATTCTTGAATTCATTAGTTGTTTAAGACATGCAAAGGAATACTAGAGTTTACCTATATGATTCTGTAAATAATGGGGCATTTATACTTTCACTGGTTTACAAATGTAAGAAAAGAAAAAACATTTAGAACCGAATATTCTACATTTCTAATAGTGAACTACTTTAAGAAAGGGTGAGGAAAGGAGTTGTAATCAGAAAAAAAGTGTGTCATATTGATTGTAGACAAGAGTGAATGCTGTAGGTCATCATCGTTTTGGACTTGGAAGATGAATCTATATAAACTAAAAAAGTGATTATCTCACTAGTCTTTGTCCTGAAATTGCATCTGTAAACTAGACGACAATACAGATAAGCAGCAGAGTGGATAATCCAGACACACCAGACTAGGGAGCTTCACAGCATCCCTCAACTGCATGGATTCACCTGAAACATCGACATCCCTGTCTGGCTGCCTCCTCGGCATCTTCAGTAGTCACATAGCCACCTACCCACACACCCACACCCTTAAGCATATCATTAACTTGTTCATCTTCCCTAGTCTTTTTTTGCTATTTAACTCGTGAATTGTGACAACCATTTAATGCTTGTTTTGAATAATTATTCAAAATATTGCCTCGAATATAAAACTAAAGGTAACTCTAATTCACACTTGAACTATATATACTATACACTTGTCCAAAGATACTGATACAGCTCAATATTTGAAACAGCGTGTATGCGTGCCTGTGTGTATGTGTCCGGGCGTGTGTACATGTGTCTGTGCGTGTGCATGTGTATGTATGCATGTGTGCCTGTGCGTATGTGTGAGTGTGTGCATGTGTGTGTGCCTGTGTGTGTGCTATGCTATAGTCTGGGCAGACTGCTACTAAGCAGCACTTTAGTACAGGACTTGGCACAGAGTAAGCACTTAATGAAAGCTTTTGAGTCAATCAATCAATGGATTCCAACTCCTCATCATGCTAACCTGGAAAATTCGCTCAAAATTACTGAGACACTTAACATACCTTTCATGGTATTTTTCTTTCTTTTCAGGGAGAGGAATGGAATAAAAAGAAATGTCTGTTACTTGGAAATATTTTCAAAATAAATAAAGGTATCTCTGAAGTATTTAGGAAAGATAAGATTTCATTTGAACTGTTTTGGATGAACATTATATTAATATTGTGGGGGTTATTTAAAATAAAATACTCATGGATTTTGAAAAAAATATTATTACTAATAGTAACTGACATTGAATTTACAAAGCACATCACATACATCACCTCACTTGCTCCTCATAGCCACATGTATTTTAAATATTGTTCCACAGTCCCTTGAGTTTCAAATCCCCTTCCCCCGCCCCTCCTTGGCATGCAATTAAGTACAGGATCTGCAAATACTTTCACACCGGACATTAGTCTGGTTGTATAGAGGGGTTGTAACCAATGGAGTGAACAGTGGGGGAAAAAAGAAAGAAAATCAAACGTGGAAAGTTACTTGCATTTTACAGATGAGGAAATTGAGATTGTTATGGTAATATTAAGAGTTGGTAATGAGGTTTTTAAAAAACAACTATTTTTTGGGCGGCTAGGGGGCGCAGTGAATACAGCACTGCCCTGGAGTCAGGAGGACCTGAGTTCAAACCTGGCCTCAGGCACTTAACACATAAACTAGCCATGTGACCTTAGGCTAGTCACTTAACCCCAACTGCCCTGCCCTCCAAAATAAAAAAACAAATCCCAAACAACTATTTTCTCATCAAATAAGCATAACTTGGAAACAAACAAAAGCAAAAGCCCTCATAGTCAAAGCAAATGCTTACATTTTTTACCCTAATCTTCATTCTAAGAACAGCTGTTTATATATGTTAGGAATAGAAGAACGAGTACCTTTGGAATTTCTGGAACTACCAAACTGGTCCTTTAAAAACTATATTAACCTACATTTGGTTAAATGATTTCATGATATTTCATCCTGTTTAACTGCCAAAGGAAATCCCTTCAGCTCATTTCTGCAAGTATAGTAACAGAGGGAGATAGTGATGCTGCAACAGTGCAGAGATAAGTGTCAATGTGCCACTGAAAACAAAAGTTTGAAGGCTGGAGAAGTCTATGGGCTTATATCTTTTCCAGCTAAAACACAACTATGGAGACAAACATGCATCTGGAAGGCCAGGTTATTTGAGTATGTTTGCTAATACATCAGATTACTTTCTGTATACTTTGTGGGAGCTCTCTCGTTGGAGGACCTTCTCCAGACCCCTGTTTTAAATTATGTCATGTCACCTGAATTCCTTGCAGTCTGCATTCCCACCTCCTCAGAAAATCTGGAAGATTTTCCTATCTTTCTAGGAGTTTAAAGTCTACATGTATTTTTAAAAATTCTGTTGGAGATTTTTCTATGCTATTTATTAGAAAAAGCTTTGATGATCAATTTCACTCTTGAATGACATACAAAGTGTGTCTGACAAATGTGTGACTCTGCTGGGGCTCTATGCAGCCTGTCTCCTAGGTTTCATTAGTGGAGTGGGTATTTTCTCCCAAAGATCTTGCCGGAACGTATGAGCACTCCAATAGCAACGAAAGAATAAAACAAATCAAGTTATGATTTAAGATTGCAAAGTGAACATCTGATAGCTTTTTGATGTGCATAATCCCATGGTCTTTAGAGAACCCATATTGCTCTTCTCTATTTGTACATGCTTGGCACTTACCCACGGACTCTCCTAATTTAAAATTATTTTTCCAAGAGCAAAACTGGAAATGCCAAGAACTGAAACAGATAGACAGAACACACATATATTTTTCAGCTAAAAACACTCCAATCAGAAGGGGATTCAGAGCAGCTCTAGGGTTAAGGTTGTATCAGACCCTAGAATCAGAGCTGGAGAAGATCTTAGATGTCATTGAGTCCAACCCCTCCATTTTACAGATGAAGAAACTGAGGCACCTAAAAGTGAAGGGGATTGTTCAGGGTCAATGTCTCGGGTAGAATGTGAACTCAGGTCTTCCTGAGTCCAGGCCCAGAACTCTATTCACTGCACCTACCAAGCTGCCTTCTAGAATCTGGATAAAGCAATGCATGATTCTTCCTCCAGAATGTCAAGACTTAAAGCCCTCATCTGATGTTCTTTCTTAGTTTGATTCTGCACTACCTCAGCTTATGTCAGACTGTGGATCAGTCCAGCCCCATCACAAGAAGGACGTGCCAGCGCTTCCCTAACCTCCGGGAACCACGCCTGTTTGGGGCAATGGTGGGAGACCCAGAATTACCCATGTCAAAAGTGAACTGGACTCTGATAAATGGATCATTAATATGTCATACAGTTCAATAAGAAAAAACGTTCATGGAGAAATTCTAAAACAGGAATTAGATCCAATAGGATTCCTAAGACAAAATAGTAAATATTTCTATTCTGCATGAGGTCTAGAAATTCAACCCAGTGACTTCAGTACAATGTGGCAGCAAAAAATGCCAGGCTGCCATAGTTTTCAACTTTAGATAAGTTACACTATGCTTCTGTTTACTTGTTTATTTGGCAAGAAAAGAAAGACAGACACAGGGACCAATCCACCTCCACCCCATCCCATCATATGCCTGTGAATGCTTACTAATAACATATTAAAGCTTTTATATTCAGAAGACAGAATAAGAAGGCCCATATATTTTCATCAACAGTATTTAGATAGCATGACTGCAAGTTGTGGAAAAACAGAAAAATACATAATGATCAGACCTGAACAGCAGATAAGATTTATTTAGTACCTTATTTATTACCTTATGAGTAAAGAAAAATAACAATCTTATTTTTTTCTCTAGTTTCTTAAAGGGTCAAACCATTTGCCCTTGTTTACAGGGGAACCATATTATACTATTAGGCTTTACAATTCACTTAACACAGAACAAACAAAAACAACAGGAAACCTTGATGTCTGATGAGGTTTCATCATTAAATCAAAACAGTGATGGATTAAGTGACATCTGTTAGTAATATAATTAGAAACCTTTCAAAACAAAGGACATACACTGAAGGATGTAGTTGCCATGTTCATGAAGTCATTATGAAATTTCTTTTAGGGAGGGGAAGCACCCTAAGAGGTAAGGGCATGGGTTGTGGTGGTTCTTCTTGCTCTCATTTTAACCATCCATTAACAAACCTCAAACCTTAGAGCTAGCCTGAAGCATTTTCATGTGGTGACTCTAGGCAGTGTGGTAGAGCAAAGTGTTGGACCTGGAATCAAGAAGACCTGAGTTCAAATCCAGCATCTCATATTTACCAGCTCTGTGACCCTGGGCAAGTTATTTAATCTCCACCTGCCTATTTCCTCTTTACATCTGTAAAAATGTCAAAAACAAGAGCAATTGCCTCCCACAGTTGTTTTGAGGATCAAATGAGAAAATAAGTGTGAAGTGCTTTCCCAACATTAAAGCAAAGCACTTTGCACGCACACACACACACACACACACACACACACACACACACACACACACTTGAAAAATGACAACTCATTGCAGTCGGTGTGACCCAATTTAGGAACGATCTTGGAAGCTCCTACTCCCTGGCCCAGTGAAAACTGGTCACCTAATGAAAATGTTGCATCTGTTCTCCCAAGTGAGCTGCAGACTGGACCAATGTATGACCTTCTACCAGGCTATTAATGAAGAAGCAAGCATGTTCTACACTCTCAAATGATGGGTGAATTAAACAAAAGCAATGGCAGCTTGAGGGAGAAGAGAGAAGGGAAAGAAAAAATCCGCAACCCTTAATCATCAGAACCATGATCTATGCCAATGCTTAGGCAAGTGAATCAATTCCCAAGAGAAGCAGACTGCAGATGGACTGAAGACCAGGAAAATAATTAAAGGAAAAATTTACTTGGTCAGTAATAAATATAAATCTTTAAAAGAGATACCTAAAGGGTTTTCTTGCACTTCACCCAACAGGTTAAGTACATTTTTACTAGAAGACATTTCACAGGTTCCTGTGCCATGTTCTACTTGGAACACAAAACTACTAATGAATTCTAACAACCAGAAGCTGGAGATGGTGGAGAATACAGCCTAACAATGTTCAACAGTAACTGTCAGGACAGGATCCAGGGGGAATCCATAAGACCAAGAGAATTGGATTACACTGGCAATTATGAGACAAAAATTACTAACAGCTGATTCTCAAGACAAAGTAAGGAGAGAATACAAAAGTATTTTCTGCCTTTGGTGAATTCAAGTCACCTGGTCCAGATAAATATGTTTGGATTCCAAAGAAAACTGGCAAATATAATTGCTGACCCACCATCAGTGATATTTGAAAGATCATGGAAAATGGGAGAGCTACTGCAAGAGTGGAAAAGGGCAAATGTTTCTAAGGGAGATCACTCTGAGAGTTGAGTAGAAGATGGATTGAAGTAAGGAGAGATTTATGGAAGGCAGACTAGCCAGTAGGATTCCTGATTTTTAAAAAAAGAACAGGAAACTGAGGCTCAGAAAAGGGACCATCTCTCAGAGACAAGGAGCAGACATGAGAAGTCATCCCTCTACTCTGCTGGTTGAGTACCCAGTGCTCTTTCCACTGTACCTTACCTTACTTACACAAAGGGAAAAATGAATCTACAACTGCAGAGATAAATCGACAGAAAAAGAATGGGAGAGTCTACAGAACTACTATGGATATACTATAAATGGAAATTCATTTAAAAATGTAAGTGACTTTAACATATGTTTAATTGGTCTGTTATTGTTTAAAAGCAAGTGCATAATGAAATAATTTTTAAAAAATAAATTAAACTCCATCTAAAAAAAAAGAAGACATTTCACAAATATGGTACAAAATGCATACAGAAGTTTCTTCATATACTTACGAACATTTAATAATATAGAATATAATTAATGTTAAATATTTTTATAGGGGAAATTAATGCACAGAAAGGGAAAACACACACACTGACTAGATTGGTCTTAACATTAAAACCTCTTGGAGCTGTCCACTGCTTGATCCTCATTTCAGATTCTAAAAATGTTCAGCAGGATCCTAAGCTTTCTTTTCTGATTTCAGCGCTATACAGATTGGGCTTCATCTTCTACATCTACATTCATCTTCTACACTAAAGACATTGTCCTCCAAAGAAAGAATCAATCAGATACAAAACAAAAAAACAAACAAAAAAATCACATTTACTTGTGGTGCTAAACCCCAAAGTGTCAGGAAATCCAAGCCAGATGTCAGTTTTAGTGACATCTAAACATGCCGTGGTTGGTGAATTATCAATGTAGGTAAGACCAAAACCACCTACAGAACTTATCAGGATATTAAAAAAGAAAAACAAAACCCTAAACTCATCACTACAATGAATATCCACGAATCTGACAATATCAAATGTACTTTCTTGTGCTATGACAGAAGAAAATTATATCAACAATCCTGTTTTTAAAGGTTAATATCCAGGAATTATAGCCAACATGATTGAAAAAAATTAACTTAGAATTAATATATGGAGACCTTGTATTTAAGAACTAGAGATCGCAATGATGTACCCTCATTACTGTATCCTCAAGGATAATCAAAGCATCTGAGTTTATAGAGATCTGAATGTCCATGAATCCATGAATCAGGAAGGCAGGTATATTATGACTCAAATATCTACTACATTGATGTGAATCCCTTTTATGCCCAGAATTGAGTCCTATATCACACTGAACCAATATCTCAACTTGCCTAGATAATACATGTTTTGAAACAAGGGCAGTGGGTCTCCGAGAAAGAAGAAAGGCTGGTGGTTTTTGTTTTTAAACCCTCGGAACTATGAGAAAATAAAACAGGTATTCAAAACCAAAGAAATAATGTGTTTACAGAGAACATTGACGTGTGCAAACTTAAAGGCTGGCTGCAAATTTCATCCAACAAATCTCTGGAATACTCCGAATGCGTCCAAGGCACGGTGCAAGGTCACAGGGACACAAGGATAGGGCTAAGCAGTCAATGCTTTTGAGAGCTGGAAGTCTTTGAGGCTGGATGGTAGAGCCTGGGGCCACCTCAAGACTGCAGGAGGCCTTTTTGAGTGAAGCAGATAAGGGTTAACCAGCATTTAGTCATGACTTGATAAGAGATTTGCAGTCTTTCCAATCTCTAGGTAAGAGTTCCCCAGGATACCGACTCTGGCTGTGGACAAACCTTAACATCTGTGGCTGCTAAAAGTCACAGCTGGGCCTGGCTGGCTTAAGGCACGAGCCCCGTGACTGACTACCTGACTCCACTGGAAACAGCAAGAGTCCACTGGAAAGGATGCTGACATTAGTACATGGCTCGTGATTCTTTGTGACAAAAGTTGGACTATATGTCTTTTAATGTCTTTGATGATTTTGGGGCATTCCAGTTGTGTCCAACTCTCTGTGACCCCATTTAGAGTTTTCTTGGCAAAGATATTAGAGAGGTTTGGCATTTTCTACTCCAGTTCATTTTACAGATGATGAAACTGTAGAAAACAGGGTTAAGTGACTTGCTCAGGGTCACCCAGCTAGTAAGTGTCCAAGTCCAGGTTTGAACTCAGGAAGATGTCTTCTTGGCTACAAATCCTAGCACTCTATGCACTGTACCACCTAGCTACCTTTCTAAGGTCTTTACCAGGTCTAAATATATGATCCTGAGTAGTTGTTAAGGATTGTTCAGTGAAACAAATTATTTCCTTTAAAAAAAAATCCTATTGACCTAAGCTTTCAATTAAATTGAATAAATATCTGTTAAGAGGCTATGGTGAACAAAGCCCTGACCTCTGGATTGAAAATACCAAAACAAAGAACTAGGGGTGGGTGGGATAACAAATTCTCCATCAATAACAAGAATTCAAGGAAAACAGAGGAAAGTAAAAATAGGAACTTTGTGGAGTCCACTGGAGGGAAAGCTTCAAGTAGAAGATGTTCTTCCTCCTAAAGGAACAAAGAAGCTTTTGAGAGGAAGGGGTGTGCTTCACGCACAGGAAATGGCCCTGGTATGTAGAGAGGGAGACGCCACAAACTGAGGGTGAGCTATATGTAGCTCACCTGTTCACCTTCTCCTCTGAGACGAGAGAGGGACGTCATTCAGGTCCAAGGAGTTTACAGCTGACTTAAGTCTTGTGAGCAGCATTGCTGCGCTGCTTCCTATCATCAGTACCAAATGGGCCATCTTTACCTCCTCTGTTATATTGTATATGGATAGAATTACTCTAATCACTAGAAGAATTTTACTGTCATACCTTCACTGGGTTTATGGTGTGAGATCACCTTATAATGTAGTGTTTCAGTTACTTGGAGTAAGCAGACCTAGGTCTGAATTCTGGCTTTGACACCTCCTGGTTGCGTGACCTTAATCAAACTTTCACATGCAAAGCCTCACTGTCCAAATCTGTAAAAGGGAATACTTTTTGAAATGCTGACTGAAGAGGGTTCTTATCGGAAGTAATGGGCAGTGCATACTTTAAAATACTGAGTTACTTTATTATGGTGAATCTCTTATTAACCAAGATTCAATTAATCTAAACAGTCAGGTTTCCTTTACCTCTTAGATTTCACTTTTATGGAAAAGATGAAGAAACCTAAAAACACGCATGCGTGTGCACACACACACACACATTTATTAAAAAAACAAACCCAAGGTATTTCCTGTGGTCATTGTATCATTTTTAGCTCAGTTTCCTAAACCTATTTCTATAGGTTTATACAACGGTATTTCATAGTTAAAATAACTCAAGGTACTATCGGAGCTGGAATTATTAAATATTTAATTAATTTCACTATACTGAGCTTACTATTACTTAACTCAGTTTTGATGCTCACAATAACCCTCTGAGCCATATATGTGCTTTAGGTATCCCCCCATTTACAGATAGGGAAACTGAGGATGAGAAAGGTCAAATGACTGGCCCAAGGTCACATAGCCATAGAAAGCCCGCAAAGCCGGTTCTTCTGAACTTCAAATCTAGCACCCGATTCTGCCCACTACACTATATTGTCTCTCACTAGGAAAGAAAGTAGTTGAATTTTTTAAAGAACTTTTTCAATATCCAGTTATTAACACATTTAAGTAGGCAGAGAAGTCTGTTTCTTTTTTTTATTTGAATGAACTATTTCATCTGGTTGAGGTCTCCACTCCTGTAACAGCTTATAACATAAGTCAGTAGCAACATTAAAAAAAATTAAATTATTTTTATTCTGAACTTCTACATTCAAAAGAGGGCAATCAATTTCTATATACACCGAACACAAAGTGTATTCTATTTCATATCACTTGGTTTTAAAGAAAATAAGAAATTCGACCTTATTTTAAAAATGGTTCTACCTTTCTAGGCTTCTTTCTGAATTCCCTTCTGGTCTCTTCTGGGCATTTAAAAAGATGTTTGATGACTCTCCCTCCCCCCAGGTCTTCCAATCAAAAAATAAAATCAAGGACAAAACCCAATACCTTGTAACAAATAAGCACAGTCATACAAAATGAACCCACCATTTTGGGTGGCCCCAAAATGGATGTTTCAGACTCATTTCTTGGTGAGGATATTTGTGACATGCTTTATCATAAATTACTTGTAGAAATGGCTGCTCATTGCACTGATCAGTCATTAAGCCTTTCAAATTACTGCCCCCCCACCGTATTACTGTCTCAGTACAAACGATCATTCTGGTTCACTTCACTCTGCTCATACTCGCTGGGACTCGAAAATCATTGCGTTGGGCGCTTCTTAAATCACAATCATTTTCCATTACATTTATATGCCACAATTTGTATAATTATTCCCCAAAGGAGAGGGGGCCCTTTTTATTCTAGTTCTTTTCTTTCCTTTTCATCTACCCTTCAGGATCATGAAGTTTGTTTTGCTTGTGATGATTCCTTCCTAGACATCACTTCACTGTCTCTCAACACCATGCCCTATCCCTCCTCTTTTCATCTGTTTCAGAGACTAGTCAAGTTCATCTGATGACTTCCCTCTCCTCACCTTCCTTCATGTTTATATATTCTTCTAATGTGTCCCAATTATGAGAAACAACAAGTTCTATTTCTTTTCTACACTCATGTCTTTTCCTTTTACTCTACTTCTTTCCTCTTCAATTCTCTGGGATAGAGTTAATCCCCCCTCTGAACCTCTGTTTTTCTTATTTAACTTGCTCAGTATCCTTTGAAGATACTAAAATTCTGAAGGGACTTATGTTTCTTCTCTCACCATCAGAATATAAACACTATATCACCACTGAGCATCTTCTAAATGCTCAAATAAATTTACCTTTTAAAGTTTTGTTTGACTCTTGTATCTCAAAATTCCTATTCAGTTCTAGTCTTATTAGCAATACTTTTAGGGCTTCTATTCCATTAAAATGCATTTCCCCTCTGTAATATTATACTTAGCTCTGCAAGTTCTTGGTAAATTATTTCTAAGTTATTCTTTATTGTAATCACCTCTTTTGCTTTTTAGAATATTGTATTCCAAGATTTCCTCTCATTCTTAATAGAAGTTGCCAGATCTTACGTGATTCTGATCATGGTTCACTGGAAGAATTGCTTATAGTATTTTTTCTTTGATATAAGAACTCTGAATTTTGGCCAGTGCATTTCCAGAACTTTTTCTTTTTGGATTTCTACTTGGAGGTGATCACCGGATTCTTTCTGTCTTCAATATGCCCCCTGGTTCTACTACATGTTGGTAATTGCCATTTATAATTTCTTGAAATATAGTGTCCAGGCTTAAAAAACAAACAAACAAACAAAAACTGCCTTTGAAGGAGTTCAATGACTCTTACATGACAACTCCCTGAACTGTTTGCTAGGTCAGTTGTTTCTTATATAAGACATCTTACAACTTGTACTTTTCAATCTTTTGATTTTGTTTCAACCTTTTTTGTAGTCTCATGGAGCCTGATTTCTGTTGGGTCTATTCTAGTTTTCAGGCTTCCAATTCTTGGGTAGGGTTGACGACTTTTTCTTCTGTTACTTACTTTACTTTCAATTCATTCCTGTAGAGCTTTCATTTCAATAAAAAACAATCACTTTATTTCTTCCATGTATCCTTTGTGGGAGATCCATTTTCTTCCTCCGAGGTTCTATCTGCAGTTGTTACAAAGCTATTCTCTTCTTTTGGGTAATCTCTAAATTTGCCCCAGGTTATAGTCAACACTTTTTTTGGTTGATCATTAAACTAAAACTTCCTACTTACTCCTCCAGCTTTAGTTCCTGAATTGAAGCTTTTTGCCAGGGTCACAAAGTTCTGCTTTGTTTTTCTGTGGGCTCCCTCATGCTCCTGAACTGACCTTTAGGTATCTGGTCACCCTGGACTCTGAAGGTTCAGACTGTTGGCTCTTTGGAGCCCTCTCTAGAGTCTCAGGAGAGAGTTCTGGGGGCTTCAAAGCTAGGGCTGTGCAGATCTGAATGCTGCCACAATGCACTGGCTGCTACCTTTTCCTAATAGCTTTCAAGGTCCTCCTCTAGGATTCCAATCACCCTGGGGGCTTACTTGGGGGACCCCTCCCACTCCTGCCTCTGGACACAGAACCTTGCAGGCTACTTGTCTCCAGCCCACCTCTTGTTATGTTGGGAGGCTACTGCTACCAGTAGCAACATTCTTAAAACAACTTACATGTAATTTGAAAAATGCTACCTTAGCATTTGTGAATAAATTAGAAAATTAACTTTTGAATAGACAAGCAGTTCCTGTACTTTGGTGAGGATGTAAAATTTTATTTTGGGGGGTATAGATGTATTTCCACACAAAAATTATGTCTAAATCAAATTCACATACACATATATATCAAAACAGGTGGTTTAGTCCATGTCACAAACTAATATGTTTTCAAATAAGATTCAATTATTTTTTTTTATCATTTTCCATTTAAGACAAAGACTATTAAAATTTGCTGTTCCTTCAAGAATATCAGACAAGGCAGTTCCAAACACATTTTAAAAAACCTTTATGTATAACTTTGATTCTTCTATTTTGTAATATTCATTTTCAGCATTTCAATTTTTTCTGTCACGTTATCTCATAAAATAGATGACTTAATAAACTAGATAACATAATAATTAAAAACCTCAATCTTATACTTTGTAAAATTACTTTTATGGTAAGAAATGTTTCAAAATGGGTGATAATACAGGAGTTTAATGAGTTTAAGTAAAATATCAAGAAGACAACCTTTGGTCATCCAACTCTTCTGAAGCCGAGCTCTTCTGGGGCTTCTGCTGAGGGCATTTGTCTGGGGCTAATTAACACAAATGTGAGAAAGAAGAGGGGGAGAAGGAGGAAGAAAAGGAGGAAGAGGTGGAAGACATCCCTTTGATTTCTACAGAGGCAAAAAAAATGCACTAGGTGGCGCAACAAGAATAATTTCCCTTCGAATTTCCCTTACCATCCCAAGCTGCTGGAATGTGACCAACGGGAGGGCAGATGAAAAAGCACTGCCTAATTATCTGTGTTTGTAGAATCCTCAACTCAATGGAAACTACAAACTATATAGTCAGAAAATTACTGTAGCATCCAGCAGGATTTTAGGATAAAAGATGATTTCTTATTATTTAACTGGCTCAAGAAAGAGAGGACAGCAAGAAATAATGCTTTAATAACACATTCATATTCATACAAAAAAGAGCTGATACCAGCTTACTGATAACTACCTCAAAAAGTTTTTCAGGAAAGTGAAAAATATTTGAGGTACTCCTTTGTCACAGGATTGAAACACATGTTTTGTAATGGGAAATAAAATACAGATCTACCTATCAAGTTATGGAGTCATTAATATTATGTAGTAGAAAGGGCACTAACTAGAAGGTTATTAAGAAAAATGAACTCTGGTTTTAATTCTGGCACTAAGTAGTTATGTGACCTTGGAAAGATGGCTTAGTCCCTTAGTTATGTGTTCAATGTGGGGTTTGGTCAAAGTTATCACCGAGGCATACAATTCTATAAATGCTATAATACGATAAAAGCATTTCGCAAAATGGTGAGCATAATTAGTTTAATATATATATTTATATTATTTTTCAGAACAATATTTAAATTTCTGTTCTGGTCTGACTGTGGTCAAACAACAAAGGCCAATATCCTCAATAGTTCACAGTAATAACACAGTAGATAAAACATTTAATGGTAAATGCAATTAAGGTCCTTAATCTACTTGGCAAGGACTATGTCTAGCTATAGTAAACGATTTTTACTGATACGACAGACATAAGACGATTAATTAGCACTTGGTATTTACATTCTTAGTTATTTTTTCATTCAATTCATTCACTAAAAACTTTCTAGTGAGCACTTACTACTTGCAGATAGGAGATACATGAAGCTTAAGGTCTAGAAAGAGGATAAAACACAAAAAGAAGTAAGTATAATAAATAATATTATTTGAAAAGTCCCTCAGAGTATTTCAAAATAGCACAATGTGAAGCCAGAGGAGGAAGGTTTTTGCTAGGGATGGGAGTGAGTGGTAAGGGCAAGTTTCTAGCAAGAGGTGGCATTTAGTGTGGGCTTTAAGGAATGTACAGGAATTTAGTGGGAAGGAGGAAGGTCATTCCTGTGAATGGTATGGGAAGGTCTGCACACTGAGGGCACAGAGAATAGTATAGTTTGATAGGAGTACAGAGTTTATGGAGGGATATAATATATGAGATAGGGCATAAAAAGAGATAGGAAGGTAGGGGATGTTAAGTTATGGAGGTCCTTCAATATCAGGTAAAGAAGTTTGAACTTTATTGAGAAGGCAACAGAAAGTCACTAAGGATTTTTAAGCAGACATGTCTGGACCTAGGTATAACATAACAGTTTGTGTGGATAGTAATTAGACCCTATTTATTAAGAAAGTAGAAGTGAGAAAATAAAGTATAGGATGGATGTGTGAGACTGTGGGGAATTGGAACCAACAGAATATGAAAAGTGACTGTATGACATGTGACAGAACAAGGATGGAAAAATAAATCTAAGGTTTTAAATATGGGAAATAAGGTGAATGACAATATCATAAACAGAAATAGACAAGTCAAAAGGAAGAGAATATTTAGGGAGAGAACCTGAAGGTTGGCTTTGGATATACTGACCACAAGATGATCCTGGGCCATGCAGGTGGAGATTTCCTATAAACAATGAGAGATGTTTGGGCAAGAAGAGAAGGCTTGAGACAGAGTTGGGGATTATCTGCCTAGAGAAGAGAGCTGAAGCTCTGGAAATGAATGAGATTGCTAAGGAAGAGAGAGAGAAGGGAAGCTAAATGCATATTCTTGAGTAATACTTGTATTTATGGTGTCAGAAAGTATCCAGCAAAGTAGACAAAAAGGAAAAGCTAGATAAGATGCTCAGGAACACCAGACTAGTGAAGTAATTGCTCTGTATTCAGACTCCATAGTTTGTGGATGGCATTTTCTATCATGAGTCCTTTGGAATTATTTTATTTTATTGATAATAAAATAAAATAAATTATTTTATTATCAAAGTCAGTCATCAAACACTGTGGCTGTTATTGTGTAAAATGTTCTCCTGGTTCTGCTCACTTCACTCAGCATTAGTTCATATAAGTCTTTCCAGGTTTTTCTGAAGTCTTCCTGTTCATCATTTCTTATAGCACAATAATATTCCATTACATTCATATACCACACCTTGTTTAGCCATTCCCCAATTGACTGGCATCCACCTGATTTCCAATTCTTTGCCACCACAAATGGAGCTGCTATAAATATTTTTGTACAAATGGGTCCTTTTCCCACTTTTGTGATTTCTTTGGGATACAGCCCCAGAAGTGGTATTGCTGGGTGAAAGGGTATGCACATTTTTATAGCCCTTTGGGCATAGTTCCAAATTGCTCTCCAGAATGGTTGGATCAGTTTACAACTCCACCAACAATGAATTAACGTTCCAATTTTCCCACATCTTCTCCAACATTTATCATTTTTCTGTTCTGTCATGTTAACCAATCTGATAGGTGTAATATGGTACCCCAGAGTTGTTTTGATTTGTATTTCTCTAATCAATAGTGATTTAGAGCATTTTTTTAATATGGATAGCTTTACTTTCTTCCTCAACAATAAGATTAAAGGACGACTTAGCCCTTAGCAAAACAAATTCTAGTTAAAGATATATGAAAATATTTGTAACTTTTTTATGCAATGAATGAAAATATAAGAAGGTGTCCATAAACTGGGCAACAGCTGAACCGGTTATGGTATACAAATGTGATGGAATACTACTGCGCTATAAGAAATGATGAAGGGAAAGGTTTCAGAACCCTAGGGAAGATTTATACAAAATGATGCAGAGAAGAGTCAACAGAATTAGGAGGACACCTTATATAATGACTACAATTTAATAAAGACAAACAAAACTAAAAGACTCAGGAACTCTGATCAGCATAGTGAATAAGCAGTCCTAGAGAGGGCTCACGATGAAACATGCTGTCGACCTCCTGAGAGGAGAGGTGAAGAACTTTCTGAAGAAAGAGGCCAATGTGGAAATAAAAAGAGGCGACAACAACAACAAAAACTAACCTCAAAACCCAAGATACTAATGCCTGTTCTGAGCCCTGTTCTCATTTCATTCTATGCTATGTCCTCATCTTTGTGGCTCTCCTGAGATCCAGTTCTGCATTTCTAACTGCTGTCTGGACACCCCAAACATGAAGTCTGCAGACATCTCCAACAATCCAAAACAGAGCGAGTTCCATCTTCTCCTGAATTCGTCTCTCTATCACAGCTGAGGACGCTACCATGTTCCTGGTCTCCTGTCCTTGGGGTCTTCTTTGGAGCCTCACTCATTTTCACCCATGTACCCTATCACTCTGCCTAATTCTGCCATTTCTCCCGTCTCTAGTTTTCTCCTCTCTGGAACGTCTCCTCTCCATTCAAACAGTTCCCTACCATTGTAGCTCAGACCCTCATCAGCTCTTGATTGGCTTTCTGTATCTAGCCCATATCCGTTGTGGCATTGGCCTTCTAAATGATCTGAATAAACGGAAAACAAACAAACAAACCATTTATTAAAAGCTCACTTGGTGTGTCAGGCACTGTGTGAAGCACCAGGGACGTGAAATCAAGCTAGCGATGATCCCTGTCTTCAAAGAGCTTATATTAAAATGGCAGAAGAGAACACCTAAGGGGCAAAGGGGAGCTAGGATGAGGGAGGGACAAGCACACTGAAGTAGCATTGTCTGGCCAGATTCTAGGTAGCTCGAAGAGAGAACTTACTGATCAAAGTCTAGGTTCCCAGAGGTTCAATCCTAAGCTCTGCTGGGAGGAAGATGAAGATGAAGACCAAGGGGACCTATCTGGATCTTCCTGCCTTAAGCATCAGCTGTTCAGTGAGTTACAGAACCAGAGCTCTTCCCTCCTCCACCCCTCCCCCACCCCCAGGCTGTTAGCTTTAAATCCCCACAGTCAAGAAACTACAGTGCTTCCCTATTACCCAGAGGGTCAAATATA
>CM053600.1:193273814-193304926 GCA_028646575.1 Pseudocheirus occidentalis
CCTGCTCCACAACATTCAGTTTCTTGCTAACCAGGGTCGGGGCAATAGTTTTATTGATGCGCTCAACCGCTTTTGAGACACCTTTGCCCATGTAGCGGGTCTTATCATTGTCTCGGAGCTCCAAGGCTTCATGGACACCAGTAGAAGCACCACTGGACACAGCAGCTCGGAACTGACCTTTTGTAGTGTAGAGATCGACTTCAACAGTGGGGTTTCCACGAGAGTCGAAGATCTCTCGTGCTTGAATCTTCATAATAGACATGTTGAGTTTCTGGTTGGGGTTCCTCCGCTGTACTCAGAGAAAAGAGGCCGAGGGATCTATCTACACCACAAGGAAGAGTTAAATGGGCGAGCTCACCCCAGGGAACCCCTCCCTTCTACTCCAGTGGGCTCCTCCTCCTTTTCCTCCTCGCTCCCTTAGCCGCACCGCCTCCTCCCTCGAGACCAAACTTTTATAAACCACTTCCACATAGTTCTGAATAAAGTCATAGTTTTTGATAAAAATAAATATCCAAGGACATCACAGCAACATATATGTACATGTGTATGTATATATCTATACATATATGTGTATATTCTATATAAATGTATGTATGTGTGTATACACACATGTGTGTGCGTGCTGAGAAATGTATGTGTTTTGTTAGAAAATATGTGTGTGTTGAGAAATTTTTTACTGCCAAAATAAAGTCACTGATGAGAAAATTAGGTAAACTAGGTTTGTTTTAGAGGGGATATTTTTATGCTAAAAACAAGGAAACTGTTATTTTTGTGAAAATTAATGCAACAGGAAAAACCTGTGATAAGGTGGAAAGCTATGTGCCAGATATCTTGACCTGAAGGTGCCAAAAGCAAAGTTGACCAACCAATCAATCTAACACAAATAGGGAAAATCACTTTTTTCTTTTAGATTTTCTTGGGGTAAAGAAAACTGCCATTCTCTCCAATACCTTCCTCTTTATCTAGTACTTTCCAAAATAAACTAGCAGTAAATTAATCAACTAAATCACTAAGGTATCAGGTATTATGGGATAAAACGGGATAAAAATCTGATTTGTAATCACGAATTTCTAATTTGTTGGTTCTCTAATTTTTAAAAAAGGATGTAGCCATTAATCTTCTCTTTTTCTTTTGTTAATATATGACTGTAAAGATTATTTTCCCCCTGAGGACTGAAAAAACTTTGATAAGTTGTTTCATCATTATAATAATTTTCTGTCATAGTAACTGTTTCTGTGATTTGTTCTTTGGACCACTCATTATTTAAGATTTCATTGTTAAGTCTTCATTTGGGTCTGAATCTTTTGTTTGTGTGTCTGTAAAGGAAGTAGATGTAGCCACACCCAGAGAGCAAGGCCTCAACCCACTTGCATTGGCAGCCTGGTTATAGTCACTGGCTCACCTACAGCTAGGTTGTGGCTGGTCTTGGACTCTTCCTCTGGGGTCTAGCCACTGGTAATGAAAGTGAATCCCCTGCGGAAGGACATTAACACCAGAACCGAAGGATACTGCTGATCTGGGTCAAAATGGGAGGAGTCAAGATTCAGAAAGGGACTATTAGGTGACATTTATTCACATGGAACTCAGTTCCCGAAGAGACTGGCCAAAGCACAACAAACATACCAATTTGTACCTAAACTTCCCTGGACATAGTCATTTCATTAATACTCTAAAGATCTTAATCTAAATGGCCATGCTCATGTTAAAGATGAGTAGACTTAGGTTCCAAAAGTTTAAGTAATTTGGCCATGGCCATATAGAGGTGGGATGGATTTAAAATTAGGTCTTCCTGACCAGAAGTCTAGCATTTTATCAATTAGGCACATTTCCTAATTTTTACACATTCCCTGTTGTCACTCTATCTTATTCTTAATTCAACTCTGCTTGCTTAAGGATAAAATATTAGACTCCAATTGAATTTGGAATTTCTAAGAAATAACCAATTTTCATTAAGAAAAATTAACAGTAACTACTCAAAATTAAAATATTTCCATTCATAAGTATAATATTTAGTGCTTAAGAACAAATACAAGATTGGTTTGGTTTTTTAATGACTTTCCCCAAAATTAGAAAATCAAAAGATAGAAATGTGCCAATATAAAAAGAGTCAGAAGGGCCTCATGAGGAAGAGGGGAAGTTAGACAAAAGAGTCCTCACGTTCTGTGATCCATTTAACCTTTAAGTTAGAGTTAAAATGGAAGATCTTAAGGGAATGCTTTCAATGCACTGAATAAATTCTTCAGTTTAACAATGAAGGTTGAGATAATAAAAATACTTTATATTGAAATAGATAAGTATATTCACATGGGGGTAAGGAAATAGAAGACAAAAGGAGATAATGCTCATAACACTGGGTATAATTGATGGAAAGATTCGTTATTCAACTGTTCAGTACAAAGTGAGAACAATGAGCTAGAAATTCATCTTTTAGAGGCAGAAGCTTAATTTTGATTTAAAGGTTTTTTAAGTCTTTATATTTTAAATAGATGATAAAAAAAAATAGGTTTCAGCTTCCAGTTTAGAACTTGGAACCGTTGCTACAGTAAACTTATGCATCTTAAAAGAAATAAAGCAGGTAGGTAAGTGACCAAAAATAATTTTTAACGTAACATTTCTAAGATACAATTTTCCTAAATAAGCCTGTTATAAAGTTCCCTCTCTATCACCTTTATCATTTTCATGTAACTCTTTTCCAACAAGAAAAAGTGTGATTTCACTTGTATGGGAACTCCTAGGGAAGGAAATTTCCTCTAGCACTACAGATTGTCACCTTCTCTGCAACTTACTTAAGAGAGTTTTCTAAGGCACAGAAGTTAAGGGATTTGCCTATGGTCACACAGCCAATCTGTGTCAGAAGGAAGAAGCCAGGTAAAGCTTTGAGGTCAGCTGTTTATCCACTAGGCCAAGCTGCCTCTCCTTCCACAACAAAGACAATTCAAATAATTTAAAATTTGTTTTATATTTCTAAATTATATGCATGAAAAAGCAAGTATATATGACACTGTTTCAAGAATTTGTAAGAATTTCTCAGTTACTTATGTTCCAAATATTCACAATTTAAATATTTTGGAAAGTCCACGTCCATAGTTTTTCATTACAAATTGAGACAAAGTTTTGAATACCTGATAAGGGTATCTTACTAAGAATCCTTTAGATAGACTGTGCATGGGCAAATCAACCAGGAAGAGTCTTGTATCCTTATTTGTCCCTGAGCTATCAAAAACTAAGGCAGAAAAGGGAGGCTCCACAAGAACTTGAGAAAGGCTGTTAAGTGAATGCTGCCAAGGATCTCTTGTTTCAGATCCACTTTCACTCACCCCCGTTTGGTGCTGTGTAATTCCTTCTCCTTCCCTCTCTCTTTTTCCTTCTCTCTCTTCTCTTTTTCTCGGCCTTTACGACGGTCTCTTTCACGAGATTGGCTACGAGTTCTTCTATGGCTAGATCTTTCACTACTTCGACTATGGGAACGAGGACGAGGTCTTGACCTTGACCTATGGAAAACATGTAATATAAAACAAATCAGTTTGTTTTAACCAAAAGAAAAATTTATTCCTTAGTTTAAAAACGAATTGCAGTTTATCAAAAATTAAGAAACTCTATTAAACATGCACTTGTGTTAATGAAGTAGGATAATTTATGAATGCACTGCATTTCAAGCAATGTTAGGTCTAAAAGCAGGATAATTGACTGACATACATCCTTGAAAGACCACTGGATGCTCAGGAATCGTCCTTTCCTTCCTAATGTCAGCATCTGGGACTCCTGTCCTCTCCTTCTTTGCTTTGGCTAGATACTGCCTGGAACCAACACCACTGCACCTAATGAATCTACACTTACCTTGGGTAGGGTCCAGGGCAAAGGCTTCTATGACGGGTCTAGCAATGGCAGATTGATGGTAGAGAGCCAAGAGGAATGGATGAAGAAATGCTGAGGATTCTCCTACTTCCCCCTCTACTATTGGCTCACCTAGTCCTAGCACTAGTCTCCTTTGAAGGTTTCTTGGTCTCTGGACTATTTCCCTCCCAACACCAAAGCCATATCCTGTTCCTTTCCCCAAAACCATTACCTCAGGTTCTGGGATAGCTTATCCAGCCCAGTCCAAATCTAGTTTTCTCCTAAACACTAATTACTCCAGTCTACTTTGAACAAAGACCTACCACTAACATTTAGAGATGTTTTAAGAGGATGTAAAGGGAGAAAAAATGAAAATGTTAGTGGACTAGGAATGTATAAAAAGGAGAATTTAACTGTTCTCCATTTTATCTTTGATTACGAACAAAAACTTTAAAAAAATCATAAAACTTAAAGGGTTATGAATAAATCTGTCTGGTCAGAAGCAACACGAGGTACTGACAATGGAAAAGGAAGAACGATCAGTCTATGGAACCCTTCATTAGCAAAAGAAGAAAAAAAGCAAAGGGGGTAACCAAGAACCTGCCCAAACCAAGGGTTCCTCAGAGCTGGTGCTGACAGGATACTGTCCTACCGCAGCTCCTTGGCCCTTTCCCATCTCCTTAGCCACCACAAACCTCCACCTCCAGGGCTTGGTCTCCATTACTCTTACCCCACCCTACCTGGATAGAAAGTCTGGGTCTTGGGCCTCAGTTTGGACCTTCTACCAATAGCATTCATGTCCTGCTTGCCTTTTTCCTTTGTACATTTGGACTATACTTAAGAACTTGTGTCTTTGCATACTACATCTCAAGAATAACGACTCTCTGATCATCACTTAATCTTCTACTTTTGCATGGACTCTCAGTCCATGTTGTCCTAAATTTGGTCAGTCCTCTGGCCACCACCTAAACACCCATTACAGTAAATTGAGTGCCAACAACTAGAAAATAAGCAGCAGCAACTTCAATAAAAGTTATGGCTACTTTTCTGAGATAATCCACAGCATTTGTTCTTCCCAGGAGCTGTGAGTGTGGGGTTTGGGAAGTGGAAAAGCAGAGAAAGAAGAAGGCCTTATAACATGTGATACCATTTCAGATAGTCTACCAAATTCTCTCAGGATGCGATGAAGTTAGCCTAAAGATTAGAACGTACTCAAAGAAGGTTTATCTAATTGTAGAAAACCCCAACTTGAAAAAAAAGGAAAACATTTTTGAGCAATTATTTTATATAGCTAGAAACAGTACCATTAATTTAATTACTATATGATTACTACCGCATCATTTTATCTAATAGGATTTTTATCTCATGGCTTTCACTTTATTAACTTCTCATTACAAACTTTTCACTATGTGTGGACTCACAGAGGTGCTTTAGTAGGAACTAAATTAACCAGAATGCTTGAGGGACAGATTTGTTCAGCATTTTAGGCTTGTGAATAATTGAGAGTTAACCTATCCATATACTCACTTGCATTAGCAAACAAAACAGAGCATGTCATGAGCTTGAATAATTCAGGATCTTTCAGTACTTCATGATCATTCTTCAGAATAACAGAATAATTGAATACTAGCAAATGAGTATAAAAAGACTGAGTTGTGCTGATCTTAGGGCACACACCCTAGCAGATGCTCTGACTTAAACTTTAGGAACACAGTCATTTTATCTTACAGTGCCCGTGATGAACAAGTAGACCACTATGAAGATAATTACAGCTGATACATTGACATTAGTCATAGAGGATTGAGAAATAGAAAAGCTTTATGAAGGACCTGACAAGATGGCACAATTTATGACAGTTATGACTTGATCTTTGGTGACTTCAACAAAAAAAAAAAAAGTGCATGTAGTTAAAAATATGTGGAAAAATATGGCTGTGGCTACTAAAATAAAAGATACCAAAAGTTTGTCAGTCACTTAGAAACTTTATTGTTTTCTTTTAAGAGTCATTACAGAAGTTGCAACACCATCTGACTTACCCCTATTAAAAGGGCTCTGGAAAAACTGAAATGGACAAGAAATGTTTTTTCTATTAACATATATAAAAGAAATTAAACCGATGCATAATGGTTGCGACCATAAAGAAATCAAATATTCTAACAGCGGGGAGATGTTAGAACAGACCTCTGAAGTGGGACAGCACCCCTGGAACCCAATGCAGGAAACAGCTCCACATTCTTCTTGTCTCCTCCTCCTCCTTTTCCCCTTCTCCTCCTTTCCTTGCCTTCTTCTCTTCTTCTCTTTCCCTTTTCTTCCTCCTCTTCTTTTCCTTTTAAACATTAGTTCGATTGAGAATCGGAATAAGGTTCCTAACAGTACAACAGTGGTAGCAGACTGAGGTTCCTGAAGATTTCCCCCTTGCTCACATGGTTTGGTCACATGTTCTATCACCCGCCTCCATGATTCCGAGCCTGAAATAATGCCCTTCCTACTCGCTTCTACCTCCTCAAATCTCTCACTCCTTTTAAAGTCTAATTCATACACTCCTTCCTACACAAGGCCTTTCTTGTTCTCCTAATTAATAAAATATAGCACAGCATATATACAGAAAAGTATGCAATTCTCAAGATTTTCTCCAAAGAAAGATTTCCAAAGAAGAAAAACAACCATAGGTGTTCATTTGAATTTTAAACAGATAACAATGAAAAATTTACTGAGGTACCATGCTTGTTTCATCTCCAAAATATTTGGTGAGTTTGATCCAAACACTGAGGCTATCTTTGATGAAAATAGGAATATGGAACAAGAACATAAGCATAAGCCTTGGACAAATGTTACAACTGGCAGGTGAGCTCCACCCAGAGAAAGAGAATGGGCCATGCGGCATTCAGGAAATGGCTTTTAGTGGAAAAGTATTTTTAATGAGCTGAATCATCTCATGTTACAAAAGCCCAGTTTCTTACCTCTAATACACTCCTTACCCCACAATATTAATATCACAAGTAATTCTAAGAGAAACATAACGGCAACTTAGGAATGAGAAAAGAATGAAGTATTCTAGACAATGAAAAAATACATTAAATAAAGAAGTACTGAGGACACATTTAATTGGAAAAGGAAGCAAGTTAGTCATGCAGGAAGGAGAGCTAACAGATGGGCAATGCAAGTGGCATAGTGGTGTTATTGAAATGACACAACGTAAAGGTCTTAAGTGAATAAAGTAAGATTTCTATGGAAGATTTATGATAAAATCTGGACAAGAGTCACATGGAAAATCTTCCATAGACAGATCATTCTACATAAAGATTTATTTTCCCGGGAATGGTTTCTCAAAGGAGTCAGATTCATATGGCTGGTTAACTGACGGTGCCAGTAGATGGGTTTGGATTAACTTTAGGTCTTATTGTATCCTACAAAGCAGATATTCTTACTATGCTGTCGATCCCTACTTAAGTTTGAACTTATAAAGATTACTTGTCTATAGATACGGTTTTCTCATTACCTCATAGAACGACTGAGCATTACTCCCCCATACCACATGTTATCCAGACAGAGGATAAAGAACATCTCAGCTTACATGGCCTCTAATAATTTTAAAGTATGGGATAATGGAATATCCAAAATCACCTACCTCTATTCTTTCCCTACAAATTAGCCTAAACCTCACAATCTCATCCCATTGACTTCATTCCAATTGTGATGATAATTTTTAATTTTCCTTTTATTCGACTTCATTATGCTATTCTTCCTGGAACATGTGGTTAACTGAAGCCTGTTAATATTAACGTCACCTGGGTAAAATCTGGCTCACAGAATGATAGTAATAAGGGCAGACTTTTGACATTTCTAAGATAAGTAACCAAATGGGAAGAACAAAGGAATACAGTGTGTAGAAAAATCTCCCACAAGATTTTATTTACGGAATTATTTCCCCAACATCAAGCTTTTGGTTATCTTTGTGACCTGCAAATCCCTTCCCCTCAATTAGGCCACTGTGACTGCTTTAAAATGTAGCCCTGTAGTTCTGTAAATGAAGGATTTTGCACTCTATTTTTAAATCTGTAACTCAGTCTGTTTACGAAAGTATTCTGAGTTAGAAGGAAGCATGAGATGATGAATTTGTCTGCCAAGGCCTGCACATGACACAATAGCCTCTGGACGGCCATTCAAGGAAGAAGGTTCTCCCATAACAAAGCCAATGATTCTTTTTCTTCTTCATGATGATGACAATGATGATTTGCACACATACATGTGTCCGTATGTAGGAGGTACATATGTATACACTTTATACGCGCACACACACACGCACACACACACATCACTGAATAATTTATAAGGGCCTCCAAGTATTATGACTCCAAGCAAATACCAAACACTGTGTTTGTTGCAATGTCTCCTGATGCAGCTATCTGCTCTTTCTCATGACTGTGCTCACGTTACAGGTGACTTAAAATAATGGTAGCTCACTTCAATGCTGAGAAACAGCTGTGCGTGGCCTCAGAGTCAGGAATTCCTGGCTGAATTCTTGGGTGCAAGTCCCCCACTCCTACACATCCAAGCTCTGTTATGCCAGACAATCACTTGGCCTCAGGAAACTCTAAAACTGGAAGTGCAGAGCGGCTATAAATCTGCATTTGTGGAGGATCTTGCCTCACTGGGGACATCTTCTAAATCAGTAAAATCATTGGTTCAAAAAAACTTTTTTTAAGTTTACAAAGGACAATCTTTTAACAGTCCTGTGAAGCAGGTGAAAGAGGCATAACCCCCATCGCCTAGATGAATTAACTGAAGTTGAACATGTCTAAGTGACTTGCCCAGAGTCCCCCAGCCAGTATCAGAGCCATACTGGAACCCAAACTTCCCCTGCCTCCAAGCTGAGCCCTCATTCTGCTCTTCCCCTGAGGGTAGAGGGTAGAATATGTTGAGTTCAGAGAAGGTTTGCTTGCTAAGGCCCCAGGGACTGTGCCTGCATCAGTACCTGCTCTGAACTAGAACACTATCTATGATAACAACTTTGCCTACATTGTTAGAAAATAGAAGGAAACTACTATACCCTGGAGAAAGGGTTTTAGAATTTGCAGGAAACACTTTCCTGAGAATTTTCAATAGCTCTGAGCAAAACACAGGCCCTTGGCCCTTTAAAGACCTCTTGATTAATTATGATGATGAAAATAATACTAATGCTAATATCTAGAATTTTTATAGTACTTACTATGTATAAGTATGTAGTACTTACACTGTGCTAAGTGCTTTACAAACTAACTCATTTTATTCTCTTAACAAGCCTGGGAGTTAGGTGCTATTATTGTCCCTATATTATGAACGAGGAAACTGAGGCGAACAAGTTATGTGACTCCCCCAAGGTCACACTGCTAGTCAGTGTCTGAGGTGAGGACTCGGGTCTTTCTCACTGCAGGCCTAGTGCTCTATCCACTATAGAGGCTTCCTGGATGCCTCGAGACTTAATGCCACTCTGTAAACCCTCATGTTCTAGTTCACCTATCTTAGCCACCCCCAAAAAAGTTTGAAGAAAAAATATGGGTGAAAAATATCAGGCCTCAATACCCCATTTAGAAAAATCACTACTGCTAGGCAGGGCTGCACATGCCTGTAATCCTGGCTACTAGGGAAGGGGAGGAAGGCAAATCTCTGGAGCTCAGAAGTTTTGCATTGGCATGGGAAGCACCAGGGAATGGGGTACCAACAGACTACTTAAGGAGGGGTGAACCAGCCAGGGAAGAAATGGAGTCTGTCAAAATCTGTGCCCATCAGTAATGGGATCAAGCCAACTAGCAGACGCTGCACTTCAAATCACAGTGAGATGATGAGACTTAGTCTTATGAAAGGGAAAAAAAAAAAGGATTCTGAAGTGTTTTCAGTGAATCACTAAGTTGATTATTTTAGAAGTGAACACAAAATCAAATGCCAATTGCAAATAAAACAATGATTTAGGTTTTATGCTGCCATAAAACTAGATGTTAGTTCAAATTTCTTTACTCAGTTTTAATATATTTTCAAAAAAAATTCAACAACAAGCTGACAGCTTTGCCTATTTTTTCTCATGACAGTGATTCTTTTATAAATCACCACAGAAAAAGTGTGATGGTGAAGGACTTTCTTACACAGAAGTCATAGAGGGCAGAGAGCACCAGACAAACATCAGAGAAGTACTTCGTGTTTTATCCCTGAGAAACAGACTTTTCTAGAAAAATCAAGAGGAACCTCAAAAGAGTTCAAAAGCAATGTGAAGGTCTTCAATAAGCATTTTACCAAAAAGTGATGAGAGCAAAAGATCAAGACATCCTATTAAACCACATAAATGCCTCCAACACAGACAGAATAGAATGAATCCATATAATTAAATTCATAAAATGAACTATTGCTTTCATAATATTAAGTTTTCAACCTGGCTAATAAATATAAAAATATGTCATCAGAAGAAATACCCTCAGATTTTTGTCAAAAACAAACAGCAATAATGACCTCAAGAGCAAAATCCTAATAACTAAGAATATTTATTATAAAACACATTGTCTCTCTACATTAAAATAGTACATCAAAATAAACTAGAAAGGTAAGTGTTATGTACAAACAGGTTCTGTTCCAAAAGTTCATTGGTAAATAAGTTATCTGGAATTCAGAGTGTACTTTCCCAAGGAAAAATATTATCCATGGCTCTTAGATCCCAAGCAAACCAGTCAATCAACAAGCATTGATTAAGCACTTAGCTATGTGTCAGGAACAGGGTTAACAACAACAACACAAAGGAAAATCTACTGAACTCATGGCATTATTGAAATGCAGCACTAACAGTACTATTTCAAATGTACCTAACAAATAGAAAACTCTATTCATGGAAAAACACAGTCAAGGTGATCCTATTTGTATTTGGGATTGAAGATTCAGAGTTGGAAGCGGCCTTGGATGCCATCAAGCCCAATTCTCTCCTTTTATAATAAGGAAGCCAAGGCCCACAGTGATGAGGTGCCTTGCCCAAGGTCATACAGGCAGAAAGAAATCACATTGTCGTGTGTGAGGCCAGGTCCTCCTGTTTCTACAACACCATTAACTTACTAACTCCTTGAATCTGCATAAAAGAACACTTACAATATTTTTAATTGAGAAATAAAGGGGGTAGTTTTCCCCTCTAGTTTCATGCTCTCATATTACTCTACCACCAATACATGATAACAGCTTAGCATTTACATAGCATTCTAAAGTTTCTAAAGCCTTTCTATTAATTCATTTGAACTTCAAAACAGGAACATAGACTTTGTGAGGGAGATGCTATTAATAATCTCCATTTTACAGATGAAGAAACTGAGGCGCATAACGGTAAGTAACTTGCACAGTGTCACACATCTAGTAAAAGTCTGAGTCAGAATTAAGTGTAACCTCGCTGCTTCATTTAATCATGAAATAAATCTGTACAACACTGTTCTTCGTTTGGGATCTACTTATATCATACTACAGAGTATTTCATCTACTTATCCAAGAATCACTACCAAAGTGATGCCTCTTGTAACTGTACAAAGCAGTAGCCTACAAATAAACTTAATTACAGAACGGGATTCAGAGAGAACAATACTTTATATGAATCATTAAAACTTAAAACTGAACTCTGGAATTTCATTTCTGCTATTATTTAAAGACACAGAACCTTGCCTAGCACAGAGAAGGCACTAAATAAACGTTTGCTGATTGTGTTACACTGTTATTTATTATTCAGTGGCAAAATAACAGCTACAACAATAACCTGAAAACTTATCTTGCACATTGGGGTAGGAGGAAGTGTTGAAGAGCATCAGTGATGTAAGGGATGCCCGTCAAGACGGCTGGCATACGCACAGGAGCACCTCTCTGCGTCTTGAGACCACTACAGCTGCTGTGAAGGCCTACCAGGAACAACAAAACACTAGTCAGCTGAGCTCTGGAGACCCCACTGACTGAGCCAGGCTGACCTTGGACCAAAGTGATAAAAATGCTAAGATGAGTCTAAGAAACATAAAATATATAGAGTCACAGTGTAAGTCTATTCAAAACCATCTTAACGAATGGTCTGACACAGAAGGCACGCCTCCGTGCTCAGGTACCGCACACTGGCAAGATACAACAGAACAGATAAGAACTACCAACATCCCACCAATATCCACGATCTACAGAAAAAACGAGGACAGCATCAATCTTCAAGAAGAAACAGAACTGCCACATCTAACAGTCTTTCCTCGGTCCTCATCTACTTTGACCCGTCTGCAGCCTTCGATGCTGCCTTTTCCTTGATGGCTTCTTGTCTCCAGGTTCCCATCCTAATTCTCCTCCTGTCTATAGGGCCGCTGTCTCTAAATCTCCTTCACTCTATCTTCATCCGGGTCTTCTCAGTTCACGTAAGGGTCCCTCAGAGCAATGTCTTAGGCCTTCTTGTCTTCTTCCTCTTTCTACACTATTTCTTTTGGTGATCTCATCAGATTCCGTGGATTCAATGATCTTCTCAGTGACAGTTACTCTCAGATGTACTTATCCAGCTGCTTTATTGATGCTGACCTGTTCTGTGGAGCTCCAGTCCTACATCTCCAGCTACCTAATGGACAGACTGAATCAGACATCCTGTAGCTATATTAACTTGGCACGGGCAAAACTGGCCTCCAACCCAAAGGTTACCCCTTTCCTAACTTTCCCTATTTATGGCATCACCCTTGACTCCTCATTTTCTTTCATCCTAAGTATCCAATCTGTTGTGGAGGCTTGTTGATTCTACTGTCATAACAACTCTCACATCTAGACTAGTGAAGAACAGGCTACTGGCTAGTACTCATGCCTCAAGTCTCTCCCCACCCCACTTAGGGGTCAAATAAATTGTCTTAAAGTATAGATCTGACCATGGCTTAAACTATAAACTACAACTCGATCACCTCTAGGATCAAATATAAAAACCTCAGCATTCAAAGCAAACCTGCCCCCTTTGCCCCACTTCTCAATTTTTCTTACAGCTCATGACCTCCCCTTCTCCCATCCCCAAGCACTCTGCAATGACACTGGGCTCCACGCTATTCCTCAAACAGGATATTTCATCACTAGGCTCCAGGCATTTTCTCTGGCTGTCCCCAGGACCGGGATGCTCCCCCTCCTCATCTCTACTTCCTGCTTCCCTTGGCTTTCTTTAAGTCTCTGCTAAAATCTTAACTTCTACAGAAAACCTTTCCTGATCCCTCTTCCTAATTCTAGTGCCTTCCCTTTGTGGATTATTTTCAATTTATCCTGCTTATGGATTTTTTTTGTGCAGCCATTTGCACACTAGCACGTATGCTCCTCAAGAGCTGTCTGCCTTTCTTTGTGTCCCCAGTACTTAGCACGGTACCTGTCAAATAGTAGGTACTTAAGAAATGCTTCCTGACTATTTAATCACAGTAATCACTCCATGTACACAGACGACATCAAGCTACATAGCTCCACTGAAAAATAAATAGAACATCTTTCGTCTCATGAAATCTTTTTTCCAAAGCTACTAAGTGTCATTTGTAAGTGTAAATTTTTAAACACACACCAAGGAAATACACGTACTGAAGACTTTAAGCTTAAATACAGAGTTCATAATGAATCAACGGAATCAACAACTAACTCGATCTCCCGGCAATACCCAATGAACAGAAAGATATCAAGAAGAAAGTTGTGGCTAAGTACATGTAGAGACTTATTAGCACACTGAAAGAAAAACTGAATGGTACTAATAAACTTAAAGAATTTGAGAACTATTCAATACCAGTATTAATGTATAATTTAAGGACAAAATATGGATGAAAATAAATTCAGAAAATATCTGAACAAAACCTCATACACCATTAGCAAAACACAAGGTATGTCCCCCTATGGCAACTATTAAAAGATGAATACTTCCTTGTCAAAAAAGGAGGGAAAAGATGGCGGGATATTCTAAGAATACATGATAAAAAGGTAAAAATTTAATGGAAATACCTTTGACACAATAGGCCCCAACTTCAATGAGTAACACTAAAGGCTCAAAAAAAGTTCATGACACTAGATTTGTTCAAAGAAACTGAAAGTGGTTTATGCTCATGTGGAACCCATGAAACAAAAAGGATGCAAAGGAGGAAGTGTTTCCCTGAGTAGCATCTGAATGAGCTCAGTCAACAAAAATCAGCAACGATGTACCAAAGGGCTGGGTGGAGGAGAGTAGTGTATGGGACCTAAGAAGCTTAGTATCAGGTCACTGCTAACAAAAATGACAGCAGGATCATCCTTAAGGAGCCTAGATTTAGTGATCAATGTACAAAGTGATCCCATTCTATTCCACTGTCTTCGTCTTCATCTCGTCTTCAGCATCTCTGTTTACTAGCTGCTTCCTCACTTGCTATAAATATGTTGGTGCCTCTTCCTCACACCCCAAATTTTCCCTAAATTTCATCCCACACCTAGTTATCATCTCATCTCTCTCTTTTCCCTTTTGTGGACAAACCCCTTGAGAAGGTGAGCCACAATTCATGCTTTCACTTCCTTTCCTAAACTCCCACTCTCTTCTGAACTTGACAGTCTAGCTTTAGACATCATCATTCAATGGAAACTGCTCTCTCCAAAGGTACTGTGAAGCCCACTGGCCTTTTCTCAGTTTTCATCCTTCTTGGCCTCTCTGCAGCCTCCAATACTGCCAGGCCCCCTCTTTTCCTGGATAAGAACTTCTTTCTAGGTTTTTGTGACTGTGCTCGCTCCTGGTTCTCCTATGTTTTCAGTTTCCTCTGCTGAATCTTCATCCAGGTTATGCCTGCGAAAAAGTGGGTGCCTCTGAGACTCTATGCTGAGCCCTCTTCTTTCTTCATACTACTTCTCCAGCTGATCTCATCAGCTCCCAGATATTTAATTATCATCTCTATACTAACGATTCTCAAATTTATTTACCCGACCTCAACGTCTCTGCTGACCTTCAGTCTTGCATTTCCAATTGTCTATTAGACGTCTCAATCTAGATGTCTCACAGACATCTTTAACTCAACCTATCCAGAACAGAATTTGCTCTTTCACCCCTCAGCCTAGCCCGCACTTCTCTGTTACTGTCCAGGGCACCACTATCCTCCCCGTCTCAAAACACCAATGTCAGCCTTGACTCCTGACTCTCTTTCATCCCACATATCCAACCTGTTGCCAAAGCCTATAGATTTTGCCTTCACAGCATCTCTAATATATGCCTCGTTCTCTCATCCACCACTGCTACCACCCTGGTATAGACCTTCATCACCTCACCATTCACACTACTAAAATGCCCTGTTATTTGGGCCCCTGCCCCCTACCTCTCCTTATTTCAGTCCATCCTCCACTCCGGCATCAAATTCATCATAAAGGGGAGAGCTGACCACGTCACCTCCCTACTAAATAAACTTCAAAGGCTCCCAATAACTTCTGGGATCAACTGTAAAATCTTCTGTCATTCAAAACTCTATAACCTGCCTCACAACCACTTCTGCAGGCTTCTTACACTTAAAACTTCCTCCCAGCCCTCCACATACTCTAAGAGCCCGCGACGCTGGCCTTCTTGACGGCTGTTCCTCAGTTTCACTGGGTATTCCCCATGCCTCCTCATTTCTACTTCCAAAATTTCATCTTCTACAAGAAATCCTTCCTGATCTCCCTCAATGCCAGTTCCTTCCCTCTACTGATTCTGATTTAGCCTGTGTGCACCTTGTCTGCACAGAGTTGTTGTCATGTCATCTCCTCCATTTGACCATGAGCTCCCCAGGGCAAGACTTATCTTTTTCCTTTATTGCTATTACTAGAGCTTACTCAGCACAGGTACTTAATAAATGAAATCTGACTGATTGAAATTATACAACACATCACTATAACAGTTTAGCCCCTACCCAACACCTAGCAAGACATGTTATTTCTCTATTCATTAAATTTCAGTAGCTCCCTACTGAAATACCTCCAGAATCAAATATAAAATTCTGTTCGGCTTTTAAAGTCCACCATAATGGCGCCTTCCTATCTTGCATACCTTACATCCCTGAATATACTCTATAATCCAGAGGCTTTAGCCTCTTTGCTGCTGCTCACATCTCAATAGCCAATAAACATTTACTGAGTGTCTAATATGTGTCAGGTACTGTGATAAGTACTGGGGATATAAATATGAAAAAGAAATATAGTCCCTGAGCTAAAGGAGTTCATGATCTAATAGGAAAAAACAACACAGAAAAAAGCTGAAAAATTGGGGCTGGGAGTAGATAACTGGTACAAGGATATGATGGAGAAGTCAAAGTCCAAAATGAGTTCAGACAGGTGGTAAATGAAGAAGACAATGTCAGGGGAGGATCTCCTTTGATGGCTGCTCTCCAGGTCTGGAATGCCCTCCCTCCTCAATCTGACCTGGCTTCCCCAACTTCCATTAAGTGCCAGCAGAAAGCCTGCCTTCTGCCAGAAGTACCTCCTGTTCCTCTTTCATTCTAGTGTCTTCCCTCTGAGGTTATCTCCAGTTTCTCCTGTATGTCTCTTGTTTGTACAGTTGTCTGCATGTTGTCTTTCCCAATAGACTGTGTCTTGACAGCCTCTGTTTGTATTCTCAGGGCTTAGCACATGGTCTTGCATACAGTAGGCAATTTATAAAGGCTTCTTAACTTGGTTTGACGTGGCTAGAAGAATATATGTGAGAAGGAAGCTTGTTATCTTTGACTTAGAGATGACCACTTCTCTATGACAGATGTGAATCTCAAAACACCCTAGAATCCTCTACCAACGTACTATATTAGAACAGACAGACATCAGAAGCCCAATGGCTGTATGCAATTGCCCATATATAATACCTAAGATTATAACAATATAAACTTACGAATCACATTTTTAATAGACATCATCAAACCATATACTTCTAATCTTCCAGCTGTATGAAATGGAAATCTTTCAAACTGTAAAGACTTTGCAAAGGAGATCTGGTGGGGGATCACAATGAGGTACCTATCGCTCTTGCTGTCCAGACTGCTTTTGTGCCAAGGACACTTTTAGGAAGGTTACAGAGAATGGACAGAAGTCCTAATAATAGTCCTTTATTCATCTACAAAAGGAGTTATTATCCACCTGTGTGATAGTCCACAAAACAGCAGAAGAGTGCCCTGTCCCAGAATACTTTCTATCTGCACCGCATCACAGACAATGAGAATAAGATGATCATAATTGTTACTGTTATAATTTTAATAGCATTTATATAATAATTTGCAGCTTGTAAAGTTCCTCATAACACACATTACATCACTGGAGCTCTATATCAAGTCCTTTAAGGCAAACGCTACAGGTATCATGATCCTAATTTTACAGAGGAGGAAGCTGAGGCTGAGAGACTGACTTCACAGAGCTAGTGACTCTCTTGGATAGGATCTGAACCCAGGTCTTCCTAATTAGATGTCACACTGAATCAGGATTTGAGATCTTTTGGTAACACACAGAACAGAGAATCATACATCTAAATATATTTAAATAATTTTTAGAGAGTAATTCATTTTTGTTTTCTAAACTTGTGCTCAAATAAGTGTTGAACTTAACAGAGCCATAATGCACTAATACTCTCAAACTTTTATCTATTGTCTAAAATGTCTTAATTTTAAAATGAATTTTTTTAATGGAATTGGGCAGAGAAAAAGCAAGATGAAGTGTGGAATGTCAGGCCAAAAAAAAAAAAAAAAGAAGAAAAAAACAAACTGCTGCCATGTAACCCACCCACTGGGCCAAAGGTTAAGTCATTTAGTTAAGTTCAAAGATCTTCAAAGAGTTCTTAGATCCCGATAAGCCCATATGTTACCAAAATTCTGTGAAAAAAGCTCTTACTTTCCAATCTGCTTCTCATGTTTAAGTTACTGAATACACAGATGCTTGGCATCACTCCTCAATCTTCCTAAATTCTGACACTAGATAATCAAATTCCACCAATAACTTTTCTGTCTAAAATTCTAGAAATGACTTTATTCCATCAGTGCTTAGTTCACTTGTAAAAACTAAAAGTGTCCATAAAAGACCATTCAGTTACTGCACAATAAGTGTTAATTTGCTAATTTCTTCACAGGTAATCAATTAAAATGTAAAATATTGGATAAAATTAGTTGCACTAAATTTAACAGCTGCTCCATAAGCATAATTAGTTTCACAAGGGCCATATGTATGCTGAACAGAGACAGAGTTGAAACAAATAGACAGATTTTAAAACAAGTTTGAGAAAAATCTGCATTTAATTAGCAGGTGGGCACTACAACTACATAATGTTTTTATACATTTATATTTATGAAGTGACAGAAGATCTAAAGGCTTTTTAAAATAGCGTTTATTGTTTGAATGGGAACTGTTTTGCTGCATGCTAAAGTGATTTAAATCCTTATAGCTCTACTTTGAAAAAATCATAAATGGTGAAAGAAAACATGTGGAAAACTGTAAAACTAGAAAGAATTTGCGACAAAAAACAGATACACATACCATAACCAAAAGGAAACTACACTTAATTAAATGTACACTACATCTGGAATATCAGCCTAATAAAATGTGAAACTATTAATTTTCATTGTTCTAAAGGAAATGAGGTCAGTGTCATTTAATAATTCCCCAATTACACTGGACTAACACAATGGATTTTATCTTATAGTCTCCCTCTAAACTTAAAATATTATGTTCTTTAAAATATACTTGCTTTATGCTATTAAAATAAACACTAAATCTAAATTGTAAAAAAAATAAAATTAAATTAACAAGTGAAATTCTGTAGCTATTTCCAGTTACCAATGTCATATTCTGAAATGCTAAAACGCTGACTAAAGTGTGTAAATGATTCACATACGATATGTTTTCTGTTAACATGAGTACATGTTCTTATTAGTGGAAAAACAAAAACACTAATGAAAAAGCAAATATTCAATAATTAATATTTCTTTCCTTAAGTAACAATTTGATTTTCCTGTATCTGCTATGCTGGATCAGCATTAAACTCTAATTTTTTTTAACATTTAACCTAATGGAATAATGGCTTATTACAAAAGAAAACACCGTGTGATTTTAGACATCAAAGTCATCATTATTATATTTGTCTTATTTTTTGTAAGCAGAGGAAAATAATTATTAAAAAGACAAATCAACATACAGGCTATAACGTTACCTTTCCTAATGTAATAAAAGTCTTTTCGGTTTCAAAGATCCTGAACTTTAATAATAATGGCAATAGCTTACATTAGCACATTAAGGTTCGCAAAACGGTATACACTTAAAAATTTAAATCATTTATCAGAATGGAGTCAGTCAATTTTAAAAAAAAATATGCACTCTCAACTAAACAGAATAAAAAATGTCTGTAACTAATAGGCAAATTTGTATTTTCTAAAGGTAAAAATGTAAACATTTTGGGAATTTCAATTGGAATTTTAAAGATTATGTTAAAATTAAGCCTCAGTAAAATTGGATGTTTCATAATGTTTAATAAAAGTTCAATGGTCAAAACATAACAAATAAAACAAAAATATAGACATTAAGAAAAATATATACAATTAGTTTTTCTTTTCTTAAGAGCAAGAAATAGGTACCTTTATGTCAAAAGTAAAAGGAATAAGTCAGAGAAATACTGAATCATGCCCCCAAATAGTATTTCCTTTTTATGAGACAGAAAACTGGCGTAGAATCACATCATTTATTTACATAAAATAATATAAATAGTGAAATGGGAAGAAAAAGAAGTTAAGGAAGTAGATTCTAAGCCGTGCAGTTTAACAAGTAACTAAGAATGGTGAGAAAAATCATGATTGGTCAAGAAGCTGCCACTTGCATTGTGTTTACATGCAAGTGACAAGAGTGGAGGGAAATAAGGATTGCAAAGCTGCTTTCTCGTTTCCCTGCTTCCCACTATTTTTTAGCAAGTTCTAAGTAATCTCTTGAAGTGTGTATTTCAAATACACGTGAACGGATAAAAAGCATGGGCTGAGCACTTATTATGGTAAAGAACTGTGTGAAATGCTATCTTCCCACAGGGCCACACCTTGGCAGCTCACAAAGCAGAGCCATGCCACACCCTAACCCAGCCATCACTCCAGAAGGCACCGCTGCCATATCCAGGAGTTTTGAAGTCCCTCATCTGACTATACTCCATGGACTTTTCACACCTCCCTTTGCCTTGCTGTATAGGACCATACTTTTCATCCACACCATGACCTCTAATCCTTTGACCCCTGAGTTCTCTCCCAGCCACTTCCTTCCTCTTCTTCCCATCTTGACTCTTCGGTAAACCAATCATAACACCAATTATGCCCAGCCAGGCCTTGGATCATTCCCACCATTCACCACCTTTGCTGCTACACATGTGCTGCTGAATAAATGTGGAGAAAAGAATCACATAACTATTGTGACTGGGTCGAATAAAAATTTGTGTAACAAAACTTCGAATGGGCCCTCACCCCTGTTAGGTGATCCTACTCCACTTCCCATATCACCTTTCTATGCCCACTCTTCACAACTGCTCTTCTAGACCTTCTTATCCTCAAACATCCCATGGCTCTCCTCCTCTCTCAGTTGAGAACCATCCCTCATATTACACAGAAAAAATTGAGGCCATTTCCCACGAACTCCCTCTTCTCCCCTTTTCCTCATCTCATACCACCCAGATACCTTTGGCCAATCTCTCCTCCTTCACCCATCTCACGTGGCATGACATCAATCCTTACTCTTCACCCCTCTACCTGTTCAAGCAATCCCAGTCTATCCTGTCTTCTCCAGCCCCTGTCACCCCCACTCTACCACCTGTCTTCCCTGGCTACTGGCTCATTGCCCATGGCCTACAAATATGTCCACATCTCCCTCAATTGATCCTTCTATCCAACACCAACTACTGTCTTATATTTCTTCTGTCCTTTGTAACCAAACTCCTTGAAAAGACCATCCACTATCTCTCCCCTCTCACTCTCTTCTTAATCCCTGAAAATCTGACTCCTGACCTTATCATTCCACTGAAACTACTCTTTCAAAAATTATTAATAATCTCTTAGCTGCCAAATCCAGTGGCCTTTTCTCAATCTTCATCCTCCCTGACCCCTCTGCAGTCTTTGACACTACTGATCACCCTCCCCTTCTTGATATTCTCTTCTCTTTAGACTGTGGGGATGCCAATCCTGGTTCTCCTCCTACCCTATCTGACCACTCCTTCTGAGTTTTCTCTGATGGATCTTCTTCCAAATCACTTCCCCTCTAACAGCAGATATTCCTCATAGGTAGTTCCATCCTGGGTTCTCTTTTCTTCTTCTACATTCCTTCATTTGGTGATCTCATCAGCTCCCATGGATGTAAATGCCATCTCTATGTTGATGATGCTCAAATCTAGCCTACCCTGCTGCAGCTTCTTTGCTGATCCCTGTCTTCTAGGAACAAAGATGATGATGATGATGATGATGATATTAATAAATGCCTTTACTAGTAATTAATCAACAAGCATTTTTAAGTGCCTATTATGCACCTGACATTGTGCTAGGGAGGCACTAAGGATACAACGGCAAAAATCACATCATCTCTGAACCAAAAAGATTTTATATTTTACTAGGGGGATACGACATATATTATGCAAAAAAGTAAATAGAGAATTTATACAGAATACATGGTGACCTTTTTATTGGGGGGGAATATAAGGGAGACACAACTGTATTGGAAATGAGGATTTGAAAATCTTCCCTGCCCCCTAATAGGATGAATGTAATCACATGGAGCCTGTGGTAGGAGAAGTTTGCTGAAGAGTAGAGCAGAGCCTACATGAAGCTGGGAGTCAGAGCAGTTAGAGAGAAGACACACCCAGGCAGACAGCTAGGCTTGTGAGTGTTGGTTTGTGGGAAGGTTAAAGGATAGTGTAGCTCTCTATACTGCTATGGTGTATTAACTTCTCTGATACTATGATAGATCCAGCTTTCTGGTTTGGCAGTTCAGTTTTCTGGTGTCTGAATAAATTTTTTGCTTTTTCTTCTATATGGACAGTCTGTTATATTTTGTGACTGAGCCCTATGCCAGCATATTCACAGTCGCCATCAGTGCCATGAATATTGCTCTGATGCTACAACAAACAACTGGGGGAATCAGGAAAAGCTTCTTGCAAAGGCATGAAGGAGAACTTGCCAGGCATGGAGGGAGAAGGGAGGTGAAATGTTGTGTGTAGGGAACAGCAAATAATCTAGTCTTTTTGGAGCATAGAGTGAATGGGGAGGCCAATGGAAAGCCTGGGAAAACAGGATAGAGTCAGATTATGGATGACTTTAAATACCTTCTAAAAGAAGAGTTTGTATTTTATCCCAAGGAGCCCCTGAAACTTCTTTAACAAGTTCTTTAAGAGAAGGGACATGATCAGAATTGTTCAAGAATATTATTATGGCTGCTGTGTTGAGAAAGCCTTGGAAAGGAGAAAGAAAAGGAACAAGAGAGAACAATGAAAAGGCTACAGTTAGAGTCCAGGTGAGAAACTGTGAGTACCTAGTCTAGGACCACCATGCTATTGGGTAACGACAAGTGGGAAAATGAAACAGTTGGGGAACTTAAGGCTTTGAGATGGCATGTGACCTTCTAGGTCCCTGGATGGGGCTTTCTAAGTTCAAGTTTCACAGAACAAATCCTTTAATAAGGGATTTGTTTTGTGAAGTTTGGGTTCAGTCAAAGGGTTACACTCGAGGAGCTAGAAGGTCATAGATGTCCTCAAGGTTATAGGTTCCCCAACCCTGCTGGGTCTGGCCTATAGTCACCACTTAAAGTGTACAGTATGAGTGTGGGAATGAAAGGTAGGAAGAAGTGGAAACTAATGTTTAGATGCAAAACTGCCACAAATTTTGAACTCAAGAGAAAAGGTAAAAAATGTAAAAACCTCTTGCCGTTTAAAAAAATTTAGGAAAAAAATTCTACCTAGTACTTATTATTCATCACCTTTAGAGCTTGCAAGTAATTTTATTGCTTTTGGCACACAAACATGCATTATATAGAACTTGGTTTGTTTAAAAAGTTTAGCGTATAAAGTAAATGTTTAATTTATATAGTTTATTCAGACATAATCATAAATTTAGAAACTGAATATGCCTCTACATTTTAAAACTTTTTGCTAAAACTATTTACATTTAAGGAATCTTAATTTTTTTCTAGCTTATAGAAACTTTAAGAATAGAAGAAATGACTAACAATACAGTGAACAAAAGACATGAGGTTATGTCGTTTGGTGAGGAAAGGGTCAATTTTGGAGAATGGAAGACCCAGGTTCAAGTCCTGCCTTTGATATCCATCCTCAGTGTATGGCCATGGGTAAGTCACTTGACCTCCTAGTGTTTTAATTAGCTCTCTCCAATGATAAATCATGATGAGCTGTTGATTCATACCTGCCCAGCCCCAATCTCCATTCAATTATGAGAGTTTCTGGAATTTGTGTGTTCCATATTGTTGATCAGATATAGAAAGCATTCATTTACTTTCACTAAGCATTTCCTCTATGCTAGGGACTGCAGTAGCCGCTGGTGAAACTGAGTCAATAAACATTTATTAAGCACCTACTATGTGCCAAGTGTTGAGTATACAAAAAGAGGCAAAAGCCAGTCCCTGTCCTGGAAGAGCTCACAATATAATGGGGAAGACAACATGGAAAAAATATACACAAAAAAGCCATATAAAAGATAAGTGAAAGGCACTGGAGTCCAGAGGTTTGGGGGAAAGCTTCCTCTAGAAGGTGGGATTTTAACTGGGACTTAAAGGAAGCCAAAGAAGTCAGGAGGTGAAGATGAAGAGGGAGTGCATTCCAGGCATGGGGGACAAACAGAAGAAATGCCCAGAGCAGAGCCACTGAGGGTCCTGTTAGTTCAATGGCCACTAAGTTAGGGCCACTGGATCCAAGAGTAGGTGCTGGGCAAAAAAGGCCAAAACAGACTAGAAAGGTGGGAGGGAACCAGTTTATAAGGGGCTCCGAAGGCCAATCACAGCATTTCATATATGATCCTAGAAGTGACAGGAAGGCAATACAGATTTTGAGTAGGGATGGGGTGGGGGGTGGGAGGTAACATGCTTACACTTGCACTTCAGGTGCTAGGGAATGGATCAGAGTGGAGAGGGACCTGGGGCAGCAGACTCCCCAGCAGCTACTGCATTAGCTCAACATGAGTGGATGAGTGGGAGAGGAGTCAGAGAAGAAAAGGAGGCATATTGGAGAGATGTTTGAGAGGCAAAATCAATAGGCCTTGGCAACAGATGGAATAAGGGAAGGTAAGAGACAGTCAAGAACAAGAGAAGTCAAGAACTCCTAGGTTGTGATCGTGGGGGCCTAAGAGGAGGGGGAAGGACAAGCTCAGATAGAAAGAGTACCATATATGAAGAAAAGTAAGAAAGCCAGTGTGAATGAACTGCAGGAAGGATGAAGAGGAGTAATATAATATAACAAAATTATAGTACAAAAAGAGAATTTTTTCATAATCTCCCATGAAAGACAAAAGTTGTTAAATTCAACAGAGGCAGTATCAGATGGCCTTGGGTAAATCATTTAACTTGTGCCCCTCAGTTTCCCCATCTGTAAAGTGGCAATGAAAACTGTACCTACTGTGCGCTATTATAAGATCAAATGAGGTATTATTTATAAAGTGCTTTGCAAACCTGGAACCACCATATAAATACGAGCTATCGCGATATACGTATTTGTGAAGTTATTAGTCTATTTGACAGGTATTCCATTAATAACTTTATTATCTAAAATCTCACCTGACATATGACTATTATGGTGCTCTAGGAACAGTAAAGCATTTTACTTTTTTCACAACTTTTTACTGATGCTCCATACTCTTTAAGTACTAAAGGGATCCTTCTCATTTCTAGGACTTTACTCAGTCGTACAGCTATTAAATGGGACTCCAAATCAGCTCTATCCTGACTCCAGGATTAGTACTTTTCCCACTACACCAGGCTGTTGGCCTCTTGTGTGAATCTAATTTATCCATCCTCCAATTCTTCCCCAAGCTATAATCACTCCTACACTAACTACACTTTCTTCCTTTCCCTACTGTAATGCCTTGATCAATCAGTCCAACCCTACAATTCCACCTCTACACTTAAATCCCTTGTCCCTTAGTCCTATTGCTGACTATACTTCATCAAGCCTTAAACTTGAACTGGGGTTTCTACCATTGCGTCATCTGACTCCTTCACTTCTTTCTATTCATATGCTGCTGAACAGTGCTAGGGAAAATCATAAACCAGCCCTTATTAGGTCCACTACCAATTTGTTCCATAATCTCCACTGAGCCCTTCCTGTAGGAAGACAATCCTTCCAAATCTCACTAACAGATCTACTATCTCACTCTGGGCAACATATTACAAACACTCCCATCTCTCCTCAAGCTTTCCACTGTACCCCACTGAGGGATTTATGGAAGCAGATTCATCTCTCCTATCCTCTACTTACATCATGAAGTCACCTTCCCTACTATTTATTTCACTTAATCAATGCTTATTGACTGAATTATTTATTATGTTCTCTAAGGAAAAGATGGCCCTTCTACATGGACCTTTTCCCCACCTCTCTCTGTCTCTCTCTTCTCTTCTCTTCTGTTCTCTTCTGTTCTCTTCTCTCTCTCTCACTCTGTGTGTGTCTCTATGTCTCTGTCTCTATCTCTATCTCTCCCTCCCTCCCTCCCTCTCACCTGAATGTTTCTCTGATGCCTACAAATGTGTATATGTCTCCCCCATTCTTACAAAATCCTCACTTAATCTAAATATCATCCGACATCTCTCCCCTCCACTTCCTCCTTCATAGTTAAACTCTTTGTGAAAGTCTTTAAAGGTCAGTTCCTCCACTTCATCTCCTCTCCTCTCACCAAATTCTAAAGCCTAAATTCAAAATCTAGCTTTCAACCCCATTATTCAACTAAATGTCTCTTTCCAAGGTTATCAATGATCATTTAACTGCCAAATCAAATGGACTTTACTCAGTTTTCATCCTTCTTGACCACTCTGTAACTTCTGGCACTCACTGGCAATAACCAGGATATTCTCTCCTCTCTGGGTTTTTCAATCTCTTTTTCTATATCTTCTTCATCCATATCACACCAACTAAGCATGCATGCCCCTCATGAGACTGTCCTGGTTCCCCTTTTGTTCTTTTTCCCTCAATACTATCTCACTAGTTAGCTCCAAAGGGTTCTACTATAAGTTGACAATTCTCAAATCTGTCTATCTATTCCTAGCCAATCTCCTAAACTCTAACCCTGCATCAAAACTGTCTTCTGGACATCTCAAACTATATGTTCCTGGGGCATCTCAAAATGAAGATGTGCAAAACACAACTTTACCCACAAAATCTCCCCTTTCCCAACTTTCCTGCTATTGGCAAGAGCATTAGTATTCTCCCAGTCACCCAGGCTCAAACCTTGATGCTATTTTGGACTCTTCATTCACCACACACATGCAATCTGTTGCCAAGTCTTGTCATTGCCACCTTCACAACATTCTTCATCTGTGCCCATTTCTTTTCATCCATGTAACCACCAGGCCCTCATGACTTCTTCCTTGGACTACTGCAACAGTCTGTCAAGTGGTCTCCTAAATTTACCTCTCTCTATTCCAGCCTATCTTCCACTTAGCTGTCAAAGTGATTTGTTAACATTCATGTCTGACCACGTCACCCATGCCCTCCAATTAAAAAAAATTCAATGTCCCCTTACTACCTTCAGGATCAAATACTGAAATCTGTTTGGCACTTAAAACCCTTCACAACCTCTCTCTTACTACTTTCCTGAATTTACATTTTATTCCGTTCCACACTCAAAAATCCAGCTACAGTGGCCTCCGTACTATTCTTACACTTATATCCCATCTTCCAGGCCCATGCTTTGAATGCACTCCCTACTCACTTCCAACTCTTAGCTTCTCTGGCCTCCATCAAGACTCAGCTCAGATGTGACCATCAGGAGGTCTCTCCTGGTCCTAGTCCCCTTAGCTGCTCATGCCTTACCCTTTCTGATTACCTTCATTTACTTTACATATCTCATATTTTTCTATTTAATCATGTTATCCCCCCATTAGAATATGAGCTACAGCTCTTTGTGGTAGCAAAAAACTGGAAATTTAAGGGATGCCCATCAACTGAGGAATGGCTGAACAAGTTATGGTATATGAATGTGATGGAATATTATTGTGCTATAAGAAATGGGAAGGAGATGGACTTCATAATTACCTGGAGAGGCTTATATGAATTGATGCTGAGTGAGAAGTGCAGAACCAGGAAAAATTTGTACACAGTCACAGACACATTAAATGTGTGATGACCAATTTTGAAAAACTGGACACTTCTCAGCATCGCACAGTTAAAAGACAACTCTACAAGTCTAACGATGGAAGGAGATGTCTACATTCAGAGAAAGATCCAGAAAGATCAGAGTTTAAAAAGAGACTGAAGCAATGCATGCTATCATTCTTTTCTATGCTTGACTTTTGTTTCTCTTTTCTCATTGTTCACTCCACTGGCTATAACACCTATACAACCAGACTATTGTACAATGTGAAAGAGTTTGCAGATCCTATACATGATTGTATGCCACCATGGGGGGCTGGGGGCTGGGGAGGAAGGGGAGAAAAATCTGGAACTCAAGTGATTCTGGAACTGAATATTGTAAACTAAAAGTAAACAAACAAGTCAATAAAATAAAAAAAATAAAAAGGCAAAAAAAAAAAACAGAATATGAGCTACAGGAGAGCAGTAATTGTGGTCTTGCCCTTTCTTATACACCTAGCACTTAGCTCAGGGCTAGCATATGGCAAGCACTTAATAAATGCTTTGTGCCTAACAGATGGATGACATAAGAGCACTTGTAGGATTCTACTAGTCAAAAGACGGCTTTCTGTGTCATGCAAGAGCTTAGAATCAGTATAATTTCTCAATTATAAACTGTCCTGGTCTTTTCTTCTTGTTTCATTCTAGGTCTGCCTCACTGACCATCTGCAATGCATTTCTTCTCCAGGGAAGCCCAGGTGACTACTATATATGCTCAAAGAGAAGGCTGGTCTCCCTCCTAGAACAGAAGAAGGAAAAACTCAAAGAATACCTTTCTACATTTTTTTTTCTTTTTTTCCTTTTTTTGGAGGGCAACTGGAGTTAAGTGACTTGCCCAAAGTCACACGGCTAGTAAGTGTGTCAAGTGTATGAGGCCAGATTTGAACTCAGGGTCCTCCTGGCTCCAGGGCTGGTGCTCTATTCACTGTGCCACCTAGCCACCCCCTTTCTACATCTTAAGATATAAAAGATTATAAAGTTCTACTTTAAAAACAAAAGAAAAAAAACCTGAAGTCTGGCTTCATGAGAAAAAAAGTAAAAAGACCTCAAGAGGCAAAAGGAAATTCTGATACACACACATTATAGATGTGTGTATATGTATATATATATATATGTGTGTGTGTGTGTGTGTGTATGTATGTATGCATGTATGTATATGGAGGTTGGAGACATCTATCAATGTCTCAAAGAGATGGAAAGAAAAAGGAAGACTGCTAAAAATGTGGGGTTAAAAAACATCTGAAACTCTGAACAGAGGAGCTTTCAGATGCTCAGGAGGAAACAAATGCTTATTCAAAGAATGGTAAATTAGTGTCACTGGTGCTGCCAGGTAAGTACAGTTACTGAAGGGTCAAAGAGAAAGAGAAAAGCAATTAGGTGATTGATGAATTCCTGCTATGGGCTCAGAGGCAGTTCTGAATCAACTTAGTCATAAAGACAGGGATATTTTTGTCTTCCTGGGTCACACATCTATGGCATGACAGAGAATCTCTCAAGATTTATCAAAACAGACTACTATCACCTATCTTTGGTGATCCATGAAGGCATAAATGAAACTGACAGAAGAAACTTACAAAGAACTGCCAAAAAACTAGAGTCTGGACAAAAGTCATAAGGATGCTGGTGGCATTTTCATCACTGTTTTTGACTGAAGGCAAGGAAAGAAAAAGACAAATGCTGATTTGGGAAGTAAAGAGCTGGTTAAGGAGATGGTACCTGAGAACGGGATGTACCATGGTCTAAAAATGTAAAAAATGATAGGCTGCAGCTAGTCAAGGACAAAGTACATTTCACAAAGGTTAATAGGAATATATTTCCATAAAAAACAAAAAAGAATTTATTTCCCTGTTGTAAAGTTTTACGGGATGGAAATCGAAATGGGAGGGAGAAAGTGTTTAATGTTTACTATGTGCAAAATACTGAGGATACAAACAGAAAAGTAAGAAGCCCTTACTCCGGAGGAGATAACATGCTAAATGGGGAAAGATTCAACAGCAAGTCAGATGGAAAGTTAACATGGTCTTTAGGCCACAGAGACTAAGCAAATGTTAATGCCTGTTCCTTAATGTCATTTCCACTGAAAAATCTTAATTTCTGATGCTGAACCATGTGACAGTTCCAATGACTTTAGAGGCAAGAACTTTCTGGGTCTTCAATAACTGTGGCTGTAGTACCTACTGGCAACAGCACAGATATGGAACCAACGCTATTCCCAAGGCTCTTGAGTTTAGGATCCTGGGCTGTCTTTATCAGGATGAGAGGATATGGTGGTCAGGGTTGTGGTAGTAGTTCCACTGACCTGGCACATGCTCCCTCCTGTCTTTCACTCAGAGTACTCTGCTGTTTTCCCCTTGGCTGGCTTGCCTACTTCTATGGGATGGCTCACTCCTTCTCCACAGGAGTCACTGCCTTGGATCAAGGCTGAGAAGGCCAAAATGGAAGTAGGAAGGGTAGCCTGGGGGCTTTTGTACCTATCTGCTGGTGGTGGCTTCAGAAGTTGCTGCTGGTGGTGATAAAGAAATTAGGTCACCTTTCCACATTGATTTCTCTCTTCATTATGGCTGAAGGCTGGGTTGGAGGCTGATCTGATGGTCTGAAGGAAAACCAGTTGGATGGGTACTCTTGGGCTCAGGGTTTTGGGCTATCCCCATAAAAATGAGTAGTAAAAGCTATGACCTCAAACAACCATATGCATATGCATAAAGAATAGGCCAAAAGAATGATGAAACAAAAGTCTTATAGCATTGGGAAAATTTGGAATCATTGAGAATTGGTCAGATGAGACCTATGTTTAGAATATGGTTCTGGACAGACAAAACTTATTCAAAAGAAACAGGAAAGGTAAAAGATGGGGGTCAGGGGATATGAGGAAAGCAAGCATTAAAGAAGTATTTTCATGTGAGGAAATGTAGAAACCAGAGCAGGAAAGGATGTTGGTGAGGATCCGGATGAAGATGAATGGGAGCAGAAAAAGAGAAGAGATATTGAAATCTTCTACTATGGAGCACTATACCAAAATTTGAAACTGACAAGGATTTTAGAAAGAAGATAATAAGCCTGACACAGAGGTATGATAGAGTAGTAGCAGGAAACTTCAATTATCTGGATATCTGCTAGATCACTATCTAGATTCACTATCACTATCACTATCTAGATCACTACTAGATTCACTATCACTAGTGAAAATCAAAGCAGCTAATAAGTTCTAGATGTATTTTAATAATAATCTCATTCTTTTAAATCACATTTGATTACAGAACTTTAAATTCTAGATTTTTTCCCTTCCTCCCTTGTCACCCGCCCCCAATGGAAAGACAAGCAATTCAATACAGGCTGTACATGTAGTTACACAGAACATCTCCACAATGGACATTTTGTGAGAGACTGATTATATATCCCTTCTTCCTATTCTGCCCTCCCCTTGTTCTATTCTCTGCCCTGTCCCTGTCCTTTATAGAAGTGCACACTTCCAGCAACCTTCCCCCTACCTTGCCCTCTCTTCCATTATCCCCCTTCTCATCCCCATTGCCCCTACTCTCCTGTGTGGCAAGACACCCAGTTTAGAGTTTATGTCATTCCTTCCCTAAGCCAAATTCAATGAGAGTAAGGTTAACCCTTTCCTTTTTGCCTTCCTGTTCTTCCCCTCCATTCTAACAGTTATCCCTGGCCTCTTCTATATGAGATGATTGACTCCATTGTCGCTCCCTGTCTCCTTTCATATTCTATTCTTCTCCCACCTCGCAATTTCACCTTTTAAAGTATCATCCCTTCCTATTCAATTGATCCTGTGCCCTCTATGAACTCATTTACACACATACTCATATACGTATTCATACGCATATATACCCTCCTATATAGACATATGTGTAGGTATACATATATATATATACATTTGTATTCCCTTCACCTATCCTCATATTGAGAAAAGTTTCATAAGTTACTATTATCATTTTTCCATATTGGTATGTAAATAGTTCAACTTTGATAAGTTCCTTAT
>CM053600.1:193305426-193332951 GCA_028646575.1 Pseudocheirus occidentalis
CTCTTCAGTCAGGTTGTTGGCTCTTTCTTACATCATTCTCATTTCTCTTCCCAATTTTTCCTCCACTTCTCTTATTTGGTTTTCAAAATCCTTCTTAAGGTGCTCTGAGGCTTTTAACCAGTCTACATTTTTCTTGAAAGCTTTTGGTACAGGCGTTCTGACTGTGTTGTCTTTCTCCTGTTCCATGCTTTGATTCTTTTTGTCCCCAAAGAAGGAATCTAAAGTTGGATTGCTGTTCTTACTTTGCTTCCTTTGCCTGCTCATCTTGCCAGTCAATTACTTGACTTTTAGCTCTGTGGAACTCTGCTTCCAGAGGGGAGAGCTATGTCCCAAATCACTGGGGTTTTCACAGCTGCCAGAGCTATTAGGAGGCCATTGCAGTCCCCACCAGCTTTGGCTCACTGAAAGCATACCCCAGGATCACCACCCAAGACCACGATCCTGATCCAGGCAGCTTAAGGCAAATTTAGTCTCTGAATGACTGCTTGGTTACCCTGCAATCTGCAGGCTGGGAGTTTCTGAAGCAGCCAAGGGAAAGCAATTGCAGGGCCATCAAATCTGCTGCTTCCTTGCCCTGGAGGCAGTTTGGGTAGATCCTATCCCCCAAATTTAGCCTACTTCCACTAACCTTTCACTTGGTCCTTATTTCTTATGGCTTGATAATTCTGGAAACTGATACAGCTGCTACTGATCCACTCTCCTAAAGGCTCCAGCTGTGGCTTGTCCTGGCAGCCCCAGGGCCAAGCCGCGGTTTCAGGCTGGGCTGGTTTTGGCTCTCAGTCTGCTGCAATGATTCCTTCCTGTCCCACCTACCAAGTTGCCTTTAGCGGGAGATGTGTTTTTCTGTAATTTTGTGAGTTCTGGAGCCCTAAAATTTGTTTAGTCATATTTTACGGGTATTTGTGGTGGTTGTGGGGGAGCTGCAGAATTTTTCTGCTTCTACACCCCCATCTTCACTCCGCCCCCTAAGTTATTAATAATTATAATTCTCCTTCTGAGGACTGATTGTTTATATCCTTTCACCACTCAATGAGAATGGATTTTGGTCACAACATCTGTTAGCTATCTATTTATGTTGGAATAATTAGGGTGTTCAGGAAGGACTAGCACCCCTGGTGTGATCTCTTTTCAAGCACTCTTCGGGGCTGCTCATCCATCTTTGGTGCCCACTTGATTCACATAACTTTCACTTTTGGTGCCAAGAAGCTGTGGTACATGCAGTGCCTGCACCCTGGTAAGCCATCTAAACAGATGGGATACATCAGGTTGAACAAGCTTAGAGGAATGTCTACTCAAGCATGTGAAGACTTTCCCCTGCAGAATAAGATATGAGAACAATCTGCTCGAATGGCCAAGAAGGCAGCTGAAGGAGGCATTCTGGAGTACTGAGAGCTTGGCCAGATATGGAAAAAGCCATGGTCATCTACTGCAACCTGGGTCACTGCCAGTCATCCAGACTTTTGTCCTGCCACTGGACTTTGATGACTCAGGAAGAGTGAGGCTGATGACTTTGAGCAACTCTACCTCCCTGAAATCCAATTCACTCATAAGTCAAGACATCACTTGTGTGTCATTGGTTGTCTTCAAAAATGAAAGACAAAACAACATTTATCTTGGATGACAAATCTTGATCTGAGAATTTTGATTCAAAGATCTCCCTCTACACACAATGTGTCCTTTCTTAACCTAGATACTTTAATTTGTAGATACTTTAATTTTTTTCAGAAAATTTTCAATTTCATGTAATCAAAATTATCTTTTGTAAATTCTACCTTCGCTTGGTTAGGAATCTAATTCCTACCAATATCTGTTATGGTTTACAATCTGCTTCTTTTCTGATTTTTCTGTGTCATGATTTTTAATGTTAAGCTTATGTGTTCATTTTAAATTTATCATAGAATGCACTGTAAGATATTGATCTAAGCCTAATTTCTGCCAGATTCCTTTCCAGATTTACTAGCAGTCTTTATCAAATAAGGAGTTCTTTCCTAAGGCATTTATTTTCTAATTTATCCAAAAAAAAGGGTTAAGTTTAATTTTTTGTGATTCTCCCTTGTCTGGTCTATTCCATCAATGTTTTTTGCTGTTTTTTAATCAATACTAAATGCTTTTGATGACTGCCTCTTTATACTGTGTTCAGAAGTCTGGAAGGATTTTTCTCTACTCATCCCTACTTTCTTTTCAATATTTCTGCTGATATTCTAAATGTTCTGTTTCTCCAAATGAATTTTGCTATACTATCTGTAAATTCTGTAAAGCATCTATAAAGCGTCCCTTTAACTGTTCCAATGGTATAGCATTAAAACTTAATTAAATTAACATTGCTCACAATGTTATTTTTATTATACTGACATGGCCCATTCCTCCAGCTATTAAAGTTGGTTATTTTCTAAAGAACCACTTTGTAACTGAGTCAATAAAACTTGTCTATGTACTTTGGTAAAACAGTATGCAAATATGTTATGAATTTCATACTTATTTTTTGAATGAGATTTCCCTTCATACTTAGATTTTATTGTTATTATATAGAAATGCTGTTGATTTTGTGGGTTTCCTTGATAACCTGCAATGTCATTGATGCTATAAATGGTCACAATTTAGATGGCAAAAAACTTGAAAAAAATAGTTGTTCACTGACTGGGGAATGGCTAAACAAACTGTGGCATATAAATGTAATGGAGTATTATTGTCACCTAAGGAACAACAAATATGACGAATACAGAGAATCATAGAAAGACTCACACAAAGTGACACTGAGAAAAAACACAGAGTTAAGAAAACAATATTCACAAGGAATACATAAATATAAATGGGAAGAATGTATGACAACATTCAAGGATCATTCCAGTATAAGATGAAGTTAATAATAGCACCTACTTTGCAGAGTGGCTGTGAGGTTCAAATGAGATGCTATCTGTAGAGGTCCTTAGCATTGTACTTGGCATACAATTAAGTACTATGTAAATGCTTATTTCCTTCCCTTCATAATGAAGTCCGGGAGACAATAGTAAACACGAGGTCTTACTGAATTACTTCTTCTAATTCCTATAGAATGCCCCATATAAAATATTCATAATCATTTTGTAATTAGTTTTATAATTTTATGATTGCTTTCATAATTATAGTCAGAATAAAGTTTCATATTTTTATAACCATAATTATGTAATGTTTATTTTAATTTGGAGGGTTTTTTTTAAGTTACCATTGTAGTTACTGTAAGCACTTAAATCCTAAAGAATATCATGAGTTAAATTGCCCTGCGGATTCATCATATGCTTTTTGTTGTTCAAAGGAGTTCACAGAACAAAAGAACACTTGGGGAACTACTGCCCTGGGCCAATATAGTCCTAAATACAGTTATAACACTTCTAAGGAAAAACTAGCCTAACCTGCATGGGGTTTGGAGTTAGGATACTGCTATCATGAGTGTCACTAAGATTCCTTCAATTTTGATAATTATTAGAATCTTCCATTTTAAGTGCTCTAGAAATCCACCAGAAGGTATCACCAAAGGTGATATGGTATCTTCTTGTTTTGTGCCCTGTTGGATACTAATACAGAGAAGACAAATCACTGGCCAAAGTTATCTCTGTGGTTACATCTATGAAATTATCTTGCAAGGTCTTAAAATATGCAAGAATGATGATTTATTGCAGAAAAACTTTTGAGATTTCATTTTTCTCTATGGAATCAAATTAATCACTAAAATATAAATGATCTTCCTGTTCTCATATTTTCATCGAGGGGTGAGAGAAAGAGAGAGAGAGAGAGAGAGAAAGAGAAAGAGAGAGAGCGTGTGTGAGTGTGCTCACATGCACATACAGAAGTCACTTTCATGAAGATTTTATAGGGGTGAAAAAGGAGATAACAGGAATCAGCAAATGGTGATAACTTCTTGAGCCCCTTTACAAGCTACGATTTTTTTTCATGACTTTACTATTTAACTGTCTGTGAAAGCTCTTGGAAATCGACCCTTCTATAACTTAAATCTATACTGCCCTCAATCCATATTTCATCCTTGTTTACTTGCTCCATTCCAGCTGCTCTTCCCAACTTCATCTTCTTAAGAGTCACTTCTACTTCTTTATATGTAGTAGTTCCATTACTAATAATACTTTATATGTAGTAGTTCCAAGGATGAGACAGGTCATAATAGAAGCACTGGAGACCTCTTCTATTCCATGTTTATCTTTTGTCTTTCAGTTTCATCCACAAATGTTGGGATGAGTTGGCTCTTCTAGATTTCATGCAAATTCTTTTACAAACTGATTTTCTCATCTATTGGTTCTTATTGTTTTACAAAAGAATACTCCCTGTTATCATCCACCATTCTTTTCAGACAGCTGTGTGACCCAGGGAAAGTCACTTAACTTTGTTTGCCTCAGTTCCTCATCTATAATATGAGCTGGAGAAGAAAACGGCAAACCACTCCAGTTATCTTTGCCAAGAAAACCCCAAATGAGATCTTGAAACGTTGGAAATGAAAACAACATTCTTCTCATCTAGCAAGAACACTTCAACCCTGAAACTTACAATTTATCAATAATCCCTGCCCAGGGTCCATTCCTCTGACTGGAGAGAGTAGAGATGAAGGGCTCCATCCAGAATCTCCATTTTAGGAGGGCACCAAGGCCAGTCATCTCTTCGTTTTCCATCAGGCCACACTCCTCTGGATGTCATCATCATGCTCCATGCCACCTATCTTCTCTTCCCCCTCATCTGTTCAGATTCCTTTTGTACAGTTGTCCCTTTTGACTGAAAGCTCCTTGAGAGCTGAGACTTTTTCTGTTTCTCAGTGCTTAGCATGGTACCACGCACAGAGAAGGTACTTAATTAATTGACTGACTGATTCCTCAATAATGCTTACAAATAACTCTTGGCTACCATGTTGCTTTGGATGTAAGATTAAGTGTTTTCTAGATGAGGCTGCTTCTTAGTTTCTTTTATTTCTATGCACAACATTTTAGGAGACTTTGATGTGTTGAATAATATTGAAACCTGAATGATAAAGGTCAAAATAAAGCTGCATGAAGACCAGCAGAAGGGAATAGGAAAGTTTAGTCTAAAAGGATATTTTATGGGGAATAGGGCATATCAGTCTTCAAACAGTAGAAAGGCTTTCTTGTGGAATGGGGATTAGAGAACGGACCTAAAGGCAATGGGCTGAAATGGCAAAGAGGCAAATTTAGGAAAACTTTTCCAATAATGAGAGCTACTCAAAACTGGAATAGGATGCCACAGGATATAATGTGCCTCCCCTCACCTGAAATTTCTAGAAAAAAGTTGGATTACCACTCTTTAAATAATTTAAAGAGGATTCTCTTTCGGGTATGGATAGGATCAGATTGTTTCTGAAGTCCCTTCCAACTCTATGGCTGCAATTCTGATCTTTGGAGAGGCTTTTCACTAGCTGAACCTCCCTAAGAAGAGGTGACTGGGCATAGTCTTTCTTGTCACCTTCATTCATTTTCCATTTTAACAACTTATTTAAACATATATGTTGGAGCAGCTGTGATCCCACACAAAACTTTCTTCACATTTTTATGTATATTCCAACTTAGTTTGATTTTATTCTCTGTTCTAATTAGTCAGTGATCTAGCTATAAATAAAGAGCTGATTCTGAAATGACTCCAGTGCCATAAGATTTTTTTCCATCTGCTATATGTAGAAGTTCACCTTTTGTGATAGTTACTCAATCCCAGCACCTTCCAATTCTTCTCTTGAACATAATATTCATTATGTACAGATGTGAGCCTTTTGTTCTGTACAGATGTGAGCCTTCTGAATCGTCTAAAAACCTTTCAACTATTCCATTTTTAAATCCCAAATCATATTTTCAGATATATTTTTTGTTGCCCTCTCTAGGTTTTTATAATGAAGTTTTTAAATATCAAGATTTATGCTGACTTGTTTTGAAGGATCTTAGCAAGTTTTTCATTGAACTGTATATCTGTTTCCTCAATCTCTACTAAAAATAATAGTATAAAAACTTTAACTGTCTCCATGGTGGTCTTTTTTGCTTATGTTTTTCATAGATAACTTCAAGGTGAGTTGACCAAATGTCTAATGAAATGATATTTTTTACTGCTAATGGGTGCCTGATACAACGAACTGTGCTAATTCTTTTATCCTTTATTTGTCTTTATAAGGAACTTTCCACTAGTTGCAAACTCTTAGAATTTTTCTGACTTAACTTGCAGTAATAACATATCAACATCAATAAATTTCAGTGCTCTAGTAGTTAATCAATTTGTTTGTCACTGGACCAAGATTTAACATTGAGAGTAACAATAGCTAAATTAACGTTTATAGACAGTTTAAAAGCCCTCTGATTGTTGCCATCCTTTGCCCTGTCTTCCCCCTCTGCCATCATCACTGCAGAGGACTGAGAGTAAATCTGTACTTGTCTTTGTTCCATATGTTGCCACAGTCAAAGGATTCATCACCTAGTTGCCAACCCTACTGATGCTGCTGCTCTATCCTTAAGTTGGTCCTCAGACAATAAACACTATCCATAGCCAGAACCATGCCTGAGGCCTTTCCAGCTTAGCAGAACCTGAAGCAGTCTGTATACCAACAGCACTACTTCCTTTTTATTTTATTTTTAATTTACAGAATAAAACAAGCATTTCCACAACACAGTACAATAAAAAACATGCACAGGAAACTGCAAATCTACTCTATACAACTTACTATTCATTTCAAATATACAACAAAATTATGAGGTAAATTTCTTTTGTTTTCGTCTCTATTTCGGCACCCCAGAGATGACTACCATTAGACACAAATAGGTGTGTGTGTGTGTGTGTGTGTGTGTGTGTCCTCTGAAGAGTTCTAAAGCTCCTTAATCGGTCTCTTTCTACCCTTTTGATCTTACACTATTGTCATGAATTTCTTCCACAGTCTGTGTGATCCTGGCAAAATGGCCTTCTTTCTGTTGCTCTCTCACTCATGACACTCCATCTTCTTCCTCCATGCTAGTGGACTCACTGTCCCCAATTTCTAGGATGTTCTCCCTCATCACCTCTACCTCTAAAATAGGTCCCTCTTCTGTACCTCAGGTATCATCTTCTACATGGGGCTCCTCCCCATCTCCCCCAAGAAAGCAATATTATAAATGTCATCAAAAAACAAAGTGGAAAATAAACCTGCTAGACCACAACCATCTTAGGTGAACTGAATGTAACCTAGTTTGTTCATCCAAAAAATAGAGGAAAAAAATGGAAACAAAAAGAAAGCAGTTCTTAAGACTAGGAGCAAATAACTTTATACAATAATTCACTCTGCATAATATGATGAAATAAACCCACATTTGTTTCATATTTTGGGACTTTGAATTGTACAAACAGTAATGACAGGAACTTGTTCACACTGCACATACACCTGAAGAATGGCTATCTGAAAACCTTCAGTGGTAATAGCAGAATGGTAACACTGAAAACCTACAACTGATTGTGTTTCTTTCTATGCAGAGGACCACAACCTTGAATGAATGATCTGCCTATACTTTTTCCCCTTCTTTTTTGTTTTTAATTGTATCAAAAGACTAGGGCCACACTAACTAGAACAATTCTTGCTCCCAAGATACCTTTTATTTAACTATTTTGTGTCTTTATCTACTGACTGTATTTATCCTATTTATTTATTTGTTCGTTTATTTACTTAGTTTGTACCTTTCATCTTCCCAATCAGAATGCCTAGAACAGTGCCTGGCACATATTAGGAGCTTAATAAATATCCACGGATTGATTAATTGCCTTGGTTTCTTTTAAAACTCAGCTCAAATCCAGTCTTCTGCATGAGACCTTTTCCAGTTCTGCAAGTTACTAGTGCACTCCACTCTAATGTACCCTTCCATCTACTCCTACAGGACTGGTAAGTACCTAGTTATTTACACAATGTCTCTCCTATTAGAATGTGAATTTCTTAAAGGCAGGGGTTGCTTTTGACTTTCTCTGTATACTCAGCACTTAGCAAAGTGCCTCGCACACACTAAATTTGCAATAAATGTCTACTGACTGACTATATTATGTATTACTACTCCAGCTTTGTGAAAACTGAACTGAGACCTTGACTCTGATTCCACTACATATATTTTCACAAGACATATACAAAATGTATAAGTTAAACAACCTTCCATGTTCATAAAGTGGTTAGCACTAATTCATAAGAAAAAGCACCACCTAATAAACTGCCAACCAATTGTTGAAGTAGAATATGTTATTTCATTACTTTGTTGACCAAAGTTTAAATTTATTTAAACTGTAATCTCAGATAGTTGAGAAAAATGATTAACATTTAATTCCAGAGAGAGGTCACTAATCTTTTACAACATAAAAATTAAGTTAAAATCTAAAAGGGGATTAAATGTGAATAAGTACTTATATTGCTAAGAAATTAAATATGTTCCAAAAAAAATTTCCCAAGTAAACACAAATATACGCTGACCAGTTATAATAATATCCAATGAAGAATGAACAATTAATAGTATTCGTGCAATGTAGCAATAAGTTTGGAGAAAAAGTAACTGATTAGTATTAATTAATACCAATGACAGTTTCTCTTATTCCAATATCTATGAATGTAGAATACTAAGATAAAGTTATTTTTGATTAGTCTATTTTCAACTTTATTTAATTTCAAACATAGCAAGTTCAGTTTTTAAAAGAAATTCACAAATATAATAGAAGCTACATGTCTTTGTGTTAACTAACTCCCAACATTTAGTCTCTTGACATCTCTGCCTCAAAGTATAAACAACAATTATAAAAAATATCTTTAATGGTTAAGTGACATTTTCAAGAAGAACAGCCCTCAACTCATAATATGATTTCTGGTTACTAAAGTTGTCACCTAAAGCCTCAATTTTTCTCTTCTATGGAAAGTATAGTAGAAGGAGCATAGGGCTCAGCGTGAGCAGCCTTCAATTCAAACCCCCAGAGCTGAGCCAGGAAGAAATCCATTGGGCCTCTTTTGGTTGTTACCATTTGGGTTATGGATCCCTTTGGCAGTCTGGGGATATCTACGGACCTCTTCTAATAGTCACATTTTAAATAATTGAAGGAAATGCCAAATTTCAATTAGAGGCTAGTGAAAACGAAGATATAGTTGGTTTTTTTTCCTCCAGTCATGTCTGTGGACCTTTTGAGGATCCATAGACCCCAGATTAGAACTTCTTCCATAAAATGCCAAATTAATGTGGGTTATTATCATTATTCTAATTTCATGAAATTGTCAAAACTTTAAACTTTAGTGTTGATCCTTATAATATTGAAAAAAGAAAAATATATAACTATTTGCCCACCGATCAAGAACTCTGCCTCTACCTCCCCCAACAACTTTTTGGGTACAGAAAGTGAAAAGAGAAAAAGAGCATGAAAAAAGGTCAAAGAAAGCGGGACGCAGAAGAGACTTGAAAAGAAGAAAAGACAAGAGTAAGATGGCTCACTCTACAGTTCCTGGGAAATGGAGAGGCATCTACAAAGGGATGGTATCCTCTAGACCAGCAGTTCTCAACCTGTGGGTTATGTTCAATTTGTAACAATGGAAATACATCCTGCAGATCAGATATTTACATTACGATGCATAACAGTAGCAAAATTACAGTTATGAAGTAGCAACGAAAATAATTTTATGGTCGGGGGTCACCGCAACATGAGGAACTGCATTAAAGGGTTGAAGCATTAGGAAGGTTGAGAACCAATGGTCTAGACATTAGTCAATACAATTTCTTCCCTACTACCTCTGCTAAAGAAAAAAATCACTTTAAAATATATATGCAGTTGCCGATATATTTTGTCCACAAATTTAAATTTTCCAAATACCATTATTTGTCAAACAGAGTAGGCAATAGTTTAATAAATGTTTACTGAACTGAACTGGGTAAGATTTTCCTCTGAGTGCCAAAAGTGCAAAGATCAAAATCATGCGAGTGCAGAAGTAATAACGATAACAATTCCGATCATTTCATGGCGCTTCAAGGCTCTTCACTTTGTCTTTCCAAGCTCACGATAACCCAGTGAAGTCGGTGTTACCATTACCCTCATTTTAAGGATGAGGAAAACACAGCAGACAGAGGTTAACGACTTGCCTAGAGTCACACGGCTGCTAGGTCTCTGAGGCGGGATCTACTAAGCTCAGGCCTTTCTGACTTTGTCCTGAGTCCCCAAGGAGTCTGCTGTAAGTTGACTGTGAAACAGTCATTTGCATCAAAGGACTCTGACAATTTTTGGAAAGGGTATAAAGTGAAAGTTGCAACAAATACTATAACTTCAGGTAAAATTCCATTAAAACAAACTAAAATGGCTTGCCTAAACTCTTTGCTGCACTAAAAAGGTATAAAATACTGTTCAAAGGAAGTCCCTAAGTTCTAGGACAGAAGTATGGAAGTCAAAGTTGGAGTAACTTTGTATACTGTTTTATTAGATTGTGTCAGAAGGGAATCTGGGTTGTGCCACTGAGTTAAGTTAAAATTCAATCCATTTAAAACTGCCTATCACGCTTAATGGGCACTGGGAAGGTGACATAATAAGGATGATGGCTCGCCAGTCACCAGGGCATTTCATAAGATCAAAAATGGCTGGGTCTGCTCAGCTACTTCTTCAGGCAGAGATGGGAACAGTGAGCACTGACCACACCACTGACTCTGGGGTCCAGCCAAACTATAATGTAACAAGTGAAAAATGTCAATGTGAAAATCTGGCCTTGGGAACTTACTAGAAGGGTGCCCTTGGGCGAGTCTCTCAATCTCTGCTTGCCTCAGTTCCTTCGTTTGTAAATGGGGATAATAACAGCACCTCCCTCCCAGGGTGGCTGTGAAGATCATATGGGATAATAATTGTAAAGCACTTAGTGCAGTGTCTGGCACACAGTAAGTTCTACATAAATGCTGGCTGTTATTGTTATGAGGAAAAAATTAAGAGAAAGAAGACACTAGAATTGAGAGGGGTGGAGAAAGGCTTCCTATAAAAGCCAGGATTTCAGTCTGGAAGCCTGGAGACAGAGGCCAGGTGAAAACACACTCTAGGCCTGAGGAACAGCCAGAGAAAATGTGTGGGGAAGAGGGATGAAGTGCCTTGTTCATGAACAGCCAGGAGGCCACTCACCAGATCCAAGAATATGCGGCAGAGAATAAGGTGGAGGAAGACTGAAAAAGGTGGGGGGGGGGGGGGGAGAGAAGGGCATATTATGAAGAGCTTTGAATGTCAAACAGAATTTGATTGGAGGAAATAGGGAGCCACTGGAATCTACTGGGGAGAAAGGGGGTGGGGAGGGGTGACATGTTACACTTGCACTTTAAGAAAATAACTTGGATGACTGAAAGGAGAATAGATCGGAGTGGGAGGAGACTTAAGGAAGAGAGACCCAACAGCGGCTAATGCAGTAGTCCAGGTGTTAGGCAGTAAGAGCCTAAATCAGAATGCTGGCAGTGGGAGGGCCCATACTGGAGAGAGATGGCCAAGGTGAAATCGAGAAGCTCCGGCACCAGACTGGACATGGGGTGGGGGGAGGGAGACGTGGTAAGGAGCAGAGGATGATCCTAGGGAAGGTCTGGAAGCGTGCTACAGTAACAGAGAAGCTAGGAGGGATGGGAAGAATACTGGATACAGTTTTGGACACATCAAGTTTAAGACATCCATTGGATATCCAATTCAAGATGTCTGAAAAGCAGTTAAATATTATTAGGTTGGAGCTCTGCAGAGAGGTTAGGGTATGATAGGTATATCTGAGAATCACTAGCACAGATATTAATTAAATCCTTGAAAGCTGATGAGATTACCATGTGAAATAATAAAGGGAGAAGAAGAGAAAAGGAGTATCATGGCCCTTAGGTTCAATCTTTCCTAAGAAAAATATCAGAATTTAGTTTTAGCTTTTCTGACTTAATTCCCAAATAAATGGAAAATTTAAAAACTAAAAAAAAAAATATATTAACAATAAATGTGTGGGGCGGCTAGGTGGAGCAGTGAGTAGAGCACCGGCCCTGGAGTCAGGAGTACCTGAGTTCAAATCCGGCCTCAGACACTTAACACACACACACAAAAAGCTAGCCGTGTGACCTTGGGCAAGTCACTTAACCCCAACTGCCCTCCAAAAAAGCAAAAAAAGAAAAAAACAAAAACAATAAATGTATCACAGTTTACATTACATGTAATTTCAACAATATCCATTTCAATAAACATCCTTTACCAATCCCTTAATTATTTTAATAAAGTAAAATCTACTGACCAAATGTAGTTTTCCCACTTTAGCAAGGTTTTAAAACAACAATGCAAGAAAATATCTCAGAATGTAAAGAGCAGTAAGAATGTAAGAGACTCAGATAATTTAGTCAAACCTTGTTATTTTACAGATGAGTAAACCTGAAATGACTTATCCGAGTCAAAGAGCAAGCAAAGAGGGGTAATATGAATAAAAAAGATCAATAAATGTAAAGAGTTGTAGCTGGGGAAGCTCATTTGGTTTTTTGTGTGTGGAGCAGGGAAAGGGGCTTAGAAGAACCAATGTATCTGTGGGCACTCCTTATGCAGATACTGAATTGAATCCTTTCAAGATTCTGATCTTTCCCTTAGTTCTTCATCTGGGCCTTACTCAATATACTAAATATTCACCTTTAGTTTTTTACTTTTGTTTTTGTTAAATTAACAACTTCAATGTGTCAGCTGAGCCCTTTAGCTATTATTCAAATCGTATAAGGAAACCATATTCTTTTCTTTCTTTTCTGACCACATTTTCTGTATTATGTCTTTTCTACCACTTATTGGCAACAAATTTCCAGTAGTAACATATTATAGCCTACCTGTGACTACTGAACTATAAAATAAGTCTCCATTTATGCCCAACATCACTGACATTGATTGATTGATTGATTGATGCCCATTAACATTGACCTTTATTAAACTAGCATGTGTAGGGTGGGACCTGAAAACTAAAACATAACAATGGAAAACATAGAAAAATTCAAGTGCACTTGAATAATTCCTGTTAAGTTCTGGGAAACATACCCAACGAAGCAAGGCTAAAATTTTAGAACTGAATGTTTATGTCCAAGAAAAGAGACCTGTGAACAGTAGATTTAATTTCAGTCTTTGAGACTATGAATGAATAACACCAATGAGACTGTCCAGGTGTTCCATGTTCACTGGAGACAGGAAACGAAAAGAAAAGGTTTAAATGCCAGCAGAAAGGTACGGGGTTGACACTTGAAGAACATGCTGATTGAAGGAATGCGGATGTAATGAAATGTGCCACCAAGAAAAACATGTCAATGTCCCTGGAGAATTTTTAGAGACAGGCAGTCAACTTTGGGGAACAGTTTTAATGTGATCCTACCTAGTAGCTGGGGACAGACATAATCATTCTCAGTGTCCCCTATAACACTGATTTATATGAGATCATTCAAAACCCACAAGTTAGGGAATATAACAATACTGTTTTCTTTCATGTTATAATTAACAAATATTTACATAAGGCATCTGTGTGACCAGAATTACACAATCATGTAATGTGGTGTCCCTCATCATATAAAGTCAATACTTTTCAAAGAGTACCGATGACGGCATAAGGTGATGTCCTGACCTGTGCATGAACTCTCTTAGTCTCATTAGTCTCAATCTCTCTTCCGAGTCATCAAAGTCCAAATCGAATGGCAAGACAAGAGTCAAGAAGGCTGGAGACGAGTCCTGGATGCAGTGGATGAAGGCTGCCTTGGCATCTTCAATGTCTGACCAAGCTCTGAAGCGCTCCACAGCACCTGCTTCAGCCACCTTCATAGTCATGGGAACAAACTGTTCTCATCTGCCCATTCCTTGGGTGGAAAGTCTTCAGATGCTTGGGGTAGACATCCCCCTAAATCACTGAAGGGTTTGAGGCCCATCAGTTACCCTCAACCTAGTTTAGCCCTGCAATAATTATTAATGTAACTAACCATAGGCATCTGATTGTTTCTATACAGTGAACTAATTTTAAAATAATTCCCTTTTTATTAATCATTATCAACAGAATTCCTCAAAAAAAAACCCAAAATATTTTTAATTAAACTTATGGTCATTAGAATAAAAACTATCACCTGCATTTTGGCTATTATTAGACTGATGATAAAGAATATCATGGCCATAACCCCTTTTGCATCTGAACATACTTTTCAAAGCATGTTTAAAAAACATATCTGAAATCTAAAACATATAAATGTTTTCAATTTTAAAATCTTAAATAGTAGAACTGTTATGACTAAAATTACAGCTTTTTTAAAGCAATATTTGTATTACTTGGAGTTAAACAAAAATAATTCCTGTGCCATTTTAAATCATTAAATCTATCATTAATGGTTATAATTTTTTTTACTTTGCTCATTAAATTTTTTGTGGTTATTTTAATAACATAAAAACAAAAAAATCATTTTAGATTTTTTTAAAATTTACTATAAACTATCTTTACTTCATGATAACTAGATAGAAAATCCAGTCTACTAAGATGATTTCTAAGTTAATGAAATGTTCAGGTATAGCAGCTATAACTCTATGAATGCCATATTTTCTTTTCCTTATATATATGGAAAACACATTTTAAAATATTCATACTGATTTACCAAAAAGTAAACAAGAAATTTACTGTACTGGAAAGAGACTGCATCAAGGAATCTGAGAGATCAAGTACTTAAAGTCATTTGCATTAAACTATTCAAACAACAAACTAAAATGCACCATAATTAAGTCAGTGCTTGAGAAATATGCACTTAACTGACATTTAAACTTGAAATTCTTGAATAATGAAAAAGTAAAGGGAATAAAACATATACATTTAGTTTCAATAAAATTGGCAATACCTTACAATATCCTACATAAATAATTTTAACCATAAGTTTTATCATTAAATCAATGATTAGAACCACATTTTTCATAACAAAAGGGAATAAGCGACCTTTCTTTTATTAGCCTACAATTTGCTTCACCACTGTTTTCTTAAGCTACACAAATGACATCTGTACCTTGACAATATTTCACAGATGGTTATGATTATATGCAACAAGACAACGTACTCATTGAAAACCTTCACAGACGCTTACCTAATGGGATGTCACATTAAATCGACCTCATAAGATAAAATAACTATATACCTATTATATTAAATGTAAAAATATATCACTGGAAATTGACACTTGAGCAGCTTCAAATTAATTCACACAAAGAATGAGGGTACTAACATATTTACAAAACAATGAGTTTTAAAACAAATGTAAATATTACCTAGCTTACTCCCATTAAATATTCTTACATGTGTGAGAGTGTGTGTGTGTGTGTGTTTGTGTATGTGTGTGACACTGTCAACATTCAAGCTATAGATGCCTCTAACTACAAAACTCTGGTAAACGTCAAAATTCGATTTGACTACTACTTCTTGCTTCCTCTCTTAATGCTTAATGACTAACTCCTTAGAGATATCCTTAAAAGCCCTAAAATGTTGTCCTTGGGTAGAAACTTTCACTCAGCAATCAATCGGTAGCAAATTAGATGATTGTGTTGAAATGTACTGCACTGTTTAAGCTAACAAATGAATGAAGAAAGGTAGTATATCGGAACATATGCCACTACACTGAAGTCGCTAAAAGGGTCTGTTGGAAGAATATTTGGTTTCCAGTGAAGCTAATATGGTATAAGAAGGGACAGTGATGAAAGAATAGCAAGTCATATGGAAATCCAAATATAGTGACAGACACAATTATTTTACTAATTGCTAATGAATACAGTCAAGTGGCTTCAAAAAGCAAAACTTTGCTTGGACTACTTCAGGTTTTGACCTCTGCATGAGCAAATGCATTTCAAACTGAAGCCCACCGAAATTGATTAACGGCGCCAGCCAAGGCCAACATGTAGTTGAAGCTTTTTTCCATCTATCAAATGGCCCCAAGGATAGTTAAATGAACCTTAAAATGGCTACAAACAGCTCAATGACTACACAGAGTCCTGCCAATTAGAAATAATTAGGCAGTCATTTTGGTGGTAAGTCTTTTTAAGTGCATACATAATGATGCAATGATGCTTATTAACGATCTCATATGAGCTATGCTCAAACAGCCTGAAATAATTATGCAACTATCACAAAGCCTTGCACATCTCCTCTGTACTTCACCTTAATGCATTTAAAAATCCACTTCATTACCTCCAGTAATTAATCCTCCATTAATTGCAGGAAAAGCCCAGTTTACCATGCCTCATTTCTAATTATCTTATAAATAGTTATAGTTCTAATTAATGTGTTCATTAAGATGAATCTCTTTCTCAAAGCCACGCTCAGAGCAAAGGTTCGGCTTTTTCTCTCAAAAGCCTAACTAGCCATAAGGTGAGGCCATTTTGGTTGTATTTGCTTTTATTTTAGTATATTCAACCTCCTAATTGGCATTTAAAATCTAATTTGGAAGACCTTCAAGAAAGCTATGTAGGGGAAAATAGGGAGGAAAAGAAAATTTTAAAAACTCTTTACCAATCAATAAGCTTAAAGCTTTAATGGGAAAACTTTTAGTGCACTGTTTTTTATTTAAAATGCCTAACATATTTAAGTGCACTATAAAACTCAATTTGAATTGCAGACAAACTTAGTTTTCCCCTTTGGTTCAATTAGGAAATAAGACATTGTTGGATAAAATGTTTGCTAGTTGAAAGTACATTTAAACTTATTTTAAAAAATTACATATCTAAATCATTATTATAAAATATTTAATATTAAAACTATTTTGTAGACATTAGAAAAATTACACATATTCAGATCATTTCAAAGTATAACTAAGCTTCTAGTTGTTAATAGCTCTGACAGTTCTTTAAAAAAACCACTTGTTAGCACTTATTTTATTATTAGGATGAAATAAAGAATAGTTCAATTAAACAGATATTTATTATGGACTACCATGTTCAAGGGACTATGTTGAATATGAAAAACCAAAAGGGAATACATAATTATAACAAAAATCCATTTCACTTACTAACAAAGCAAGATACTAAAACTCTATTTTACATAGAAAGAAAAGCAAGCAATGTACTATTATAAATCAAATATGTAAATTATTTAATAAAAACATCAGAGATCGTGGTTAAAGTAGTGATCCTGTCCCCTTTACTTAGATAGGAATACAGTCAATTAGAAAGGTATTACTGTGAATGTGCTGGCTGGCTCTTACTTCTCTAGCTTGCTTGTACCCTTTCAGCTTTTCCAAAACTACTGTCTACATGCATGTAAAATAAAACTACGTCATTTTTTTCATTTATTTTTTAAAAGCACGTTGACTTTGTAAGCCCAGTTTGTAAAAGATTTCATTCATTCAGAATTTAGAGAAATCACTCTTTATTATGATTTTCTATGGATGGAAGCTTTCCTAAATCCCTCCACTTTTATGCTTCCCTCTTACACATTAGAACTTTAGATTCTAAAGAATGGTTTATAAACGAATTTTCAAGAGTAAAGCATCTAAGAGTTTTTAGGAGGGGGAGGGTGACACATAACAAAAGCAACCTGAAAGCCTTCGGAAAAATGAAAAGCCGGCTACTAACTTCACAGTTTCCTAGCTACCACACACAGAGGCCACTCAACACTATGTTTTTCAGTTACAAAGTGACAAATACAGATGTTACTTAAGTCTCACTGCACAACAAAACCATAAAGAAATGTGTATAGAAGAAGCAAGAAAATCTGTGTGTAATACATTTTAAAAAAGAAAACTTGGTTTACAAGGCTTGATTTTAAATACAAATGCCAAATAACTTATCCAGAAATAGTTGGCTGGATTTATCTGTGAGCCATTAACAGATGAATGAAATAAGAGATGAATTTATCAAACGACAGAACAATGTTTGATTCTAATAAGTGACTCTCATCTTTGGTTTTGACACACAGTAGGGTTGTGTCCGAATATCTCAAAGTGATATATAATATAAGTTTATTGCATTTAACTGTTAAAAAAAAAAAGTCACACGTGAGGTAGCAGAAAGAGCTGCAGACTTGAGTCAAATTGTCTCTTAAGATGTCTACAAGTAGAGTGACAAGGAATCACTTCAACTCCTCAGCTTTCTCATCAGCAAAATGGGGTCATAGTAACAGTACTCAGCCCAATGGCTACTGTGAAGACCAAATGAGATGATATGCCTTGCAAATCTTCAATGACTATTAGAATGTTAACTATGATCATTATTCATTATTATTATCCCTTTTTAAATGGATATAAATTGGTATAAAAAAAGGGAATGTCATAACCTCCCAAACAGGTGGAAAGCTCTCTCTAGATACTGAAAATAAGGACAATCTCATTCATACAAGTTAGACTGTCCTACCAACCGCAGTTTCATTTCATTCCATAAAGAAACAAAGATTCTATAAACATCTTTAATAATACGCCAAAGCCTTTGTACTCACTCTTAGAATGACAATAAGTGTTACAGGGATCATGTTGCCATTTCAAGACCTAAACTAATGTCTTAAAGTCTGTATCTATGTGGTGAGCTAGCTCCTAAGAACAGTAAGTACTGGAAGCAGTGATCCTGTAGGAGGACGACTACAGAAACAAATCACAATCATAACTGCCTCCTGGGACACTTGATTAGGCGCTGAATTAATACCCTGAAGAAAAGAGCACAAATGCTCCTACCAAAGTTGTTTCCATTGGAGAAGTTCTAAGCAGGAGATGAAGTGGGAACTTGGAGAGTTGCAATGTACATTCTCATAAGCTACTTCCAAATAAGGTTTTAGAATGGAAGAGAAAGTAAAGTCTGGATACCAGAATTCAGCATTTAATGTGATTCTTTGTAATGCTGAAATGCAATAGAAGAAATTTTACAGGGCTCCTAAATCCTCGATCACGGATCCGTTTCAAATAGTTTTCTAATAGATATGTTATCTCCCATATCCCACTGAGCCCCAAGCCCCAGGTAAAACTAAGGTCCTAAAAGCAGGGCCAGTTTCATTTCTGTATCTGCAGCACCAGTCACAGTGGCCACTACACAGCTCTGGAGCATCAAAACAAAGCTGTAAGAATCCTGATAGCTTCCACTGGTGGTTGGCTCCAATAAGGTTGCTCTTTGTGAAATCTAAATACCAAAAAAAGACAATAGGGCTTCCCTGCTGGACTTCAGAGAGGGAGAGTGGAAGGTTTCCAGAGGAGAAAACTGAGGACCAGATTTGTCTACATTCATACAAGCAGTAATTATGTGTCAGAGGTGAGCTGTATTCTCCCCATCACATCACATGGCCAACTCGAGAGCCAAGTCAGTGGATAGCCTTAAGCAAAGCTCTGGGGACATAAAACCAAAAGTGAAACAGTCTCTGCCCTCAAGAAGCTTGCATTTTAATGAAGAAGACTTCTACTTCAATTATGCTAGGTAAAATGAAAGTCCAGGGAGTCAGGGGAGGTAGACCTCTAGCAGAAGGGAAGATGAAAAAAGATTTCATGTAGAATAAATGTCCTTCACCTTTTGTGTCATGGACCCCTAGGGCGGAAGAAAGAAGCCTAGGGGCATCTTCTCAAAATGTTTTTAAATGCATAAAATAAAATTACATAGGATTAAAAACAAAATCTATTGTACTGAAATGGTCTATTTTTAAGGTTCCAGGATTCCAGGTTAAGAATTCCTTTTTTTTTCCTTTGCTTTTTGGAGGGGGGAGAGCAGGGCAATTGGGTCAAGTGACTTGCCCAAGGTCACATGGCTAGCAAATGTTAAATGTTTGAGGCCGGATTTGAACTCAGGTCCTCCTGACTCCAAGGCCTATGCACTATTCACTGCACCACCTAGCTACTTCCCAGATTAAGAATTCCTAATGAGGGTGACAGATTCAAACTAAATGTGGAAGAAATCCAGAGGCAGAAAGAGACATAAAGGTAAAGCCAGTACACAAAATTCTGGAGACGGGAGATGGCACATTGTGGGTGAGGAACAGCATTCTGGCCAGTAAGGTTACACCTGCACTGAGATTTCTGGGACACCCTATATTAAAAGAATGAAAAGGTAAGAAGGGGTCAGGTTCCACAAAGCTGCAAACACCAGACTTTATCTTTAATCCTGTAAGTAACAACTGCTACTTGAGTAGGCAGAGTTCTTGTGCCATGCAAGATTGCTAAAATGAGGAAAGGACCAAAGCCGACAGCTTCCACTTAGTTTATTCTTGCCACGTTTTTTTTACCTACATCCCCAAAATTGGATATCCCCATCCCACTTGTCACAAGGTCCTTGAGGCACCCTGATTTATAGGGAGCTTTAAAGTAAAATCTGTTCGAGAATTCCAGGTCAGTATCAAACATTTCTGAGAAGCTGTCTTCCCCTCCCCAAAGATCTTAATGTACATAATGTACACATTTGGGGGAGTGGAGGTACAAGCTTTCCTGCCCCACGGGGGACAATCTTCATTTCTTAGTAGCCACCAATAACCAAATTATGGAAACTCCTTTAACTCAAAGCCTTTCTAATACTTTGTTTTCACAGGCAAAAGGGACATTTTGCTAATTTAGGGCCCCAAATGCCTAAGCCTTTTTCCTTTCACTTGGAACAAGGTAGTAAATAGTGCTCACATAATTCTCAACCATTTTCTCTGACACTAAGAAAAGGACAAAGATTGTAAAGGACTGTTTACAAAGTGATTCCAGTTATTCCAAAAGGAGGTCCTGCATAAATACAAATTTGTAGTAGGTCCTTGTAGGTACAAGTGGGAAGGGGAGCATTTGGTGTGTTTTTTAATGGGTAAATAGCTAGGAGTATTAAAGAATCCTTTTAAAAATCAGAGGCCTGAGGGAAGGTCATAGATACAGACACACTCATTCATCATAAAAGACTTCAGGGGACATTTTAATAACTACCTGTGGCAGGATGTCTCTCATATTCATTAAAGAATTCCCAGGATAGACTTTCCCTTCTCATTCATACTCACAAATATACAAAATGGAGTCTTCCCTTCCAATGTAGTGTGAACAGATGTATTTAAACAGTACTTGTATTACTGCATGCATTATGACCGCATGCATCAGACAAGATAAAAGCCTATATCATTGCAGTGATCAAACAAAAACAATTACATTAAGGAAAGCCTATTAAAGCTATTTGATTTTCATGTTTATTTTTAAAATGCTTTCCAAAGAATATACACATTCTGGAAATTGACCAACTCATGTACCAACTGCAGAACTGACTCACAGTTAATTAGTTGTTTTTCTTTTGAACAAAAAGGTCTCATGAAGAAGTTTTTTTTTTCCTTTTAAAACTGAAATGTATATACCAATGAGATAATTTCTTCATGAAACTTTGGAAACATGAAAATAGCCATGAAACATGGCTATTCAACCATGCTCAATCAAGCACATAGAAAGAAGACAGCAAACAGGGGCCAGGGAGGATCACCTAGAACAGTCCACTGGTTCGCCTCTTCCCTGGCACTAGATACACAGTACCAAGTCATCAAGATGCATTTCACGAAAACATTGAATTGCGCTCTTTTCAACATTTATATACATTATATCCACACCTCTAAAAAGCAGATCATAATCTCAAGTTTAAGCAAAGATGAAAATTTCACTCCACATCTCATCGAAAATCCCCTTTAAGACGGAGGTAGAAAGAAAAATGGAAGGAACAAGGAGAGAATAAGAAGATTGCACATTTGTAATCTCTTCTCTGCTATCTCAGGTGACAGTCACTACTTCTTCTTAACCCAGAAGGAGGACTAGGAGCAGCTGTTACACCGGCCTCTCTTACTGCTCTTCCTGCCTGACCAAGCCTCTGTCTCCGTTTGCAGGTTTTTCTTTAGGTTGTGACACTCTGTGACTGTCCCTCAAGGCTCTGTCCAGCATGTTCTCTTTTCCCTGTCCTATCTCACTTTTTGATTTAATAGCTCCCATTAAGTTCAACCATCATCTCTTCTGTACTTTCCCAGATCTTTCTCTCTCTCCTGAGCTTCAGTGTGACATGAACAATAGTCATTTGGACATTTCAAACTAGATGTCCAACAGGAATATCAAATGATCAGTATTCGCCATGCACCTACACTGAGATTCAACTTTGATGCTGCCTCAGAAAGAAGGGAGGCTCCCTCAGTAAACCACAAGTTCTGGTCAATCCTACCAATCATTAAGCATTTCTTAAATGACATCAATATGACAGGTGGTACAGTTCCTTTATCAAGAACCTTTCGGGAGAATCAATGGGAACACAAAAGTACAGATACAGAATACGTACAAAATAAACAGAAAGTGGGAAGGGAGGACACAAGATACTGGAAGGAGCAGTAAAGGCTTCATGAAGAAGGTGGCTCTTGGAGAGTCTTCAAGACCCTAAGGGACTCAAGAAGCAGCAGTGATGAGGGAGAACGCTGAAGGCACTAGGGGCAGCCAAGACAAAGACACAGGTAGTAAGTGGAGTGGCATGTTTGAAGAACAGTAATAAAACAGATTTGGTAGTACCATAGCGTAAGTGAAGTAAAATAATATATATAATAAGTCTTGACTAGCAGGATAAAGTCAGATTTGAAGGGGTTTACATGTCAGAGGAGCTCTGCTTTATCCTAAAGGCAACAATGAGCCACTGAACTTTCCTGAATAAAGAAGTGACATGGTTAGACCTACACTTAGGAAAACCTCTTAAACCAGACAGAGGATAGATCTGAGAGAGACAGAACTCTGAGTTCCCTCAAAGCAAGGCTGCATCACCAATTTCATTATGAAGGAATAAAACTACAAATAATCAAAATGTGCTGCTGATCTCTAATTTTTCATTATTTCTCCAACTGAGGAAACATCCACTGAATCTGCCACACAATCTAATCAATCCAATACTCTTTTGGTCAATGGCACAAAATCACAGAATCTTGAAGTTGGAGACCTCAAACACCATCAAATCCAGCCCATCCCTGTATTAAAACCCCTTCTACAACATGCTCCAGAAGTGGTTAGCCAGGGTCTGCTTGATGATCTCCAGGGAAAGAACTCAATAAAGATGAAAGAACAAAACAGCTCAGCCGTGCCCTTCCTAACATTCCAGCTGCAGGCTGAGGAGGGTGAGGCACATCGTGGCTATACCGCCTTCCTCCTGATTGCAGTCTTCCTCTTTGGACACAGGCAGGACAGCAGCCACTTCCCACACTGCCACAGCACACTGTCGACTCCCACAGATTACACAACCCACTAACATGTCCATATCTTTTTTATATGAAGTGCTCACTATCCTCCATAACACAGTAGGTGTTCAATAAATGTTTGTTGGATGAATCCAGGGCAGTGGATTAAAAAACTGTTCTTAAGCAACCACTATGTAGTGAACATTAGGCTAAGCATTGAAGAAGAACTATGCTATAGGGTATCTTTGCCCCAAGGTACTAAAAATATTTGTGTTTTTACAACTAAACTCTGCACTTAGCAAGAATAATTAATAAAAATGGGAAAATACCAAGCTTTCTCCTCACATATACTCACTCCAGGTAAGCTTCTCACAAGATAAGTCCAACCTCGCTTGCCTCCCTCCCCCCCAACAGGACCTTCAAAGTATCATTGTCTCTTCCCCCAACCTCTGACTTAAATAAATTTGTCTTTAAAACACTAAAGAAAATGATGTACAAAAATTAATTGAAGAAAAGAACTCCTTAAAAAGCAAAATTGGCCAAATGGAAAAGGAAGTACAAAAACTCACTGAAGAAAATAATTCTTTAAAAATAAGAACCGGGCAAGTGGAAGTTAATGACTCAATGAGATATCAAGAAACAATAAAACAAAATCAAAAGAATGAAAAAGTCAAAGAAAATGTGAAATATCTCATTTTTTAAAAGTGACCTGGAAAATAGATCAAGGAGAGATAATTTAAGAATTACTGGACTATGTAAAAGCCATGATCAAAAAAAGAGCCTATACATCATCTTTCAAGAAATTTTCAAGGAGAACTGCTCTGATATTCTTTACCAGAGGGTAAAATAGAAAAATGAAAGAATCCACCAATCACCTCTTGAAAGAGATCCCAAAATGAAAGCTCCCAGGAATATTATAGCAAAATTCCAGAGCTCACAGGTCAAGGAACAAAACACTGCAAGCAATCAGAAATAAACAGTTCAAATATCATGGAGTCAGAGACAGGATTACACAAGATTTAGCAGCTTCCACATTAAAGTATCGGAGGGCTTAGAATATGATTCTAGAGGGAAAAAAAGCTGGACTGCAATCAAGAACTACTTCCCCAGCAAAATGGAGTATAATCTTTCAGGAGGAAAAAAAAAAGAATATCCAATGAAACAAAGAATTTTCAAGCACTTCTAATGGAAAAAAAAATCAAGAGTGGAATAGAAAATATGATTTTCAAATAGAAGACTCAAGAAAAACTTGAAGAGGTAAACAGGAAAGAGAAAGCACAATGGAACTCAGTAAGGTTAAACTGTTTATATTCCTAAGAACATCTTCATTATTAGGGCAGTTAGAAGGCATACATATAGACAGAGGGCATAGGTAAGAGCTGAATATGATGGAATGATATCTAAATGAAACAAAATCAAGGGTGAGAAAGAAGAATGCATCAGAAGAAGGAAGGAAGAGGTAGAATGGGATAAATTATCTCACATAAAAGAGACACTCTTTAAAAGGCTTTTAAAGTGGAGGGGGAAATGTGAGATACAGGTGGAAGTACCTGAACCTTACTCTCATAAGAACTGGCTCAAAAAGGGAATAACACACACCCTCAGTTGGGTACAGAAATCTATCTTAGACTATAGGAAATTAGGAGAGAAAAGAGAGAAGGGGAGGGGAGGTAAAAGGGGGTACAGGCAGGGAGGAGGGTTTGGGGGTTGGGAGGGTTGATAGAAAGGAGGGCAGATTGGGGGAGGCAGCAGTCAGAAGCAAAACACTTTTGAGGATGAACAGGATGAAAGGAGAGAGAGACAGAGAGAGACAGAGACCAGGATAAAGAGAGAGGAAAATACACAGTAATCATCACTGAGAAAAATTTTACAGTAAATATCTCTGATAAAGGGCTCATTTCTTAAATATACAGAGAATTGAGTGAAATTTATTTAAAAAAAATAAAAGAGCCACTCCCAAACTGATAAATGGTCAAAGAATACAAACAAGTAGTTTTTAGATAAAGTAATCAAATCTATCTTTGGCATATGTAAAAATGCTCTAAATCATTATTTATTAGAGTAATGCAAATTAAAACAACTCAGAGGTACCACTTCATACCTATCAGAGTGGCTAATATGATAGGGAAAATTACAAATGTTGGAGGGGATATGGAGAAATTGAGTCACTAATATACTTTTGGTGGAATTATGAACTGATTCAACCATCTGTAAAGAAATTTGGAATTATGTCCAAAGGGCTCTAAAACCAAGCATATTCTTTGACCCAGCAATATTACTACTAGGTCTATATCCCAAAGAGATTAAAAAAAGAAAAAGGAAAAGGACCTATATGTACAAAAGTATGTATAGCAGCTCTTTTATTGGTGGCAAAGAATTGTAAACTGAGTAGACTGCCCATGAAATGGGATACAGTTAAACAAGTTGTGGTATATGATTGTGATGGAAAACTATTGTGCTATAAAAAAATGATGAGCAGGATGGTCTCAGAAAAACCTAGAAAGATATAAAGCAAGCAGAACCAGGAGAACAGTATACACAATAATAGCAATATGGTATGATGATTGGCTGCAAATGACTTAGCTATATTCAGCAATACAATGATCTAAGACAATTCCTAAAGACTCAGGATGATGGCGCTATCCAACTCCAGAGAAAGAACTGATGGTGTCTGAATGTAGTTCAAATCATACTTTTTCAACTTTCTTTTTGTTTTTGTTTTTTTTAGCCTTTAACTTTTGTTTATTTTTAGTTTACATCATTGATTTCCACAAGATTTTGAGTTACAAATTTTCTCCCCATCTGTCCCCTACCCACCACCCCAAAACAGTGATCCCACTGTATACCCCCTCCCCTAATCTGCTCTCTCTTATATTTCCCCCCAGCACCCCTGTGACTTTCTGGTAGGGCTAGATGGATCTCCCTATCCCAGTGCCTGTATATCTTAATTTCCAGTTGGATGTAGTTAATAATAACAATAATAATAATAATAATAATAATAATAATGTGTGTATATGTATATATGTATGTATATATGTACACATATATTTTAAATGCATGATTTTAGAACTTTAAATTTTAGATTCTTTCCCCTCCTCCCTTGTCACCCACCCCCACTGTAAAGACAGGTAATTCAATACAGGCCGTACATGTGTAGTTACACAGAACATCTCCGCAATGGACACACTGTGTAACACTGATTATATTTCCCTCCTTCCTTTCCCACCTCCCCTTGTTCTATTCTGTACTTTGTCCATGTCCCTTTACAGAAGTGTGTGCTTCTAACAACCCTACCCCCTACCTGCTCTCCCCTCCATCATCCCCCCTTTTATTCCCTTGCCCCTATTCTCCTGCATGGCAAGATATCCATTTTAGAGTGTATGTCATTCCCTCCCTAAGCCAAATTCAATGACAGTAAGGTTGACCCATTCCCTTTTTGCCTTCCTGTTCTTCCCCTACATTGTAACACTTATCCCTTGCCTCTTCTATATGAGATGATTAATCCCCTTCTGTCTCTCCCTGTTTCCTCTCATTCTATTCCTCTACCACCTCTTAATTTCACCTTTTAAAATATCATCCCTTCCTATTCAATTGACCTTGTGCCATCTATGTACACATATATACACATACTCAGATATGTATCCATATGCAAATATATATATACCCTCCTATATAGACATATGTGTATGTATACATACACACACACACACACACACACATTTGTATTCCCTTCACCTATCCTGATACTGAGAAAAGTTTCATAAGTTACAATGATCATTTTTCCATGTAGGAATGTAAATAGATCAACTTTAATAAGTTCCTTATGATTTCTTTTCCCTGTTTACCTTCTCATGCTTCTTGTACTTGAAAGTCAGATTTTTCTATTTAGTTTTGGTTTTTTCTTCAAGAATGCTTGAAAGTCCTCCACCTCATTGAACGACCATATTTTCCCCTGGAACATTATTATACTCAGTTTTGCTGAGTAGGTGATTCTTGGTTTTAATCCCAGCTCCCTTGATCTTCAAAATATCATATTCTAGGCCCTTTGGTCCCTACTAGATACTGTGTTATTCTGATTGTGTTTTCACAGTATTCAAATTATTTCTTCTTGGCAGCTTATAGTATTTTTTCCTTGATCTAGAAACTCCAGAACCTGGCTATAACATTGCTAGGAGTTTTCTTTTGGGGATCTTTTTCAAGAGGTGATCAATGAATTCTTTCAAGTTCTATTTTGCCCTCTGGTTCTAAAATATCAGGGCAATTTTCCTTAAGAATTTCTTGAAGGATGATTTCTAGGTTCTTTTTTTTTTTTTGATCATGGCTTTCAGGTAGTCCAGTATTTTTTAAATTGTCTCTCCTGGATCTATTTTCCAGGTCAGTGGTTTTTTCAAGGGCATATTTCACGTTGCCTTCTATTTTTTCATTTGTTTGGATCTGTTTAATAG
>CM053600.1:193333451-193366977 GCA_028646575.1 Pseudocheirus occidentalis
AAAAAAAAAAAAACATACTTAAAACTCAGCGGCACAAGTTCTGATATACACGAGCCAAATTCTTTCTATGACACAAATACGGTTTTGATATCTAAATCAGGTATAGCAAAAGCAGAGAAAGAAAACTACAAGCCAATTTTCTTAATGAATGTTGATGGAAAAATTTTAAATAAAATATTAAGGAGATTACCATAATGTACAACTAAGACCTTACAATATGACCAGGTGGGATTCATACCAGGAATGCAGGGCTGGTTCAATATTAAGAAAACTGTCAGCATAACTGATCATATCAATAACAAAAGTCACATGATTATCTAAATCATGCAGAAAAGGCTCTTGACAAAACATAACACCCATTCCTAGTCAAAAGAAAACAACAAAGCAAGGGAATAAATGGAGTCTCTTTAAGAGTGGTAAGTACCATCTATCTTTATAAACCAAGAGTATTATCTGTAACAATGATAAGCTAGAAGTCTTCCCAATAAGATCAGAGGTAAAGCAAAGATGTCCACTGTCACCACTATTATGCTAGAAATGCTAGTTACAGCAGTAAGACAAGAAAAAGAAACTGAAGGAATTGGAATAAGCAATGAGGAAACAAAACATCTGAAAAATAGAAGAGAAACACTGAAAAACATTTTCCCTGGCTGTCCCCCACACTGCGCTCTCTTTCTCTCTCCACATCTCTGCCTCCTCCCTTCCCTGGCTTCCTTCAAGCCTCAGCTGAAGACCCACCTTGTGCAGGAGGCCAAGATCTCTCAGGTTACTTTTCTACAAATGTCTTCCCTCTGTGATTACCCACAATTTATCCTGTCACTCTCTTGTTTACAGATAGTTACTTGGGTCCTGTCTCTCCCAATAGACTAGGAACTCCTGGAGAGCAGAGACTTTTGTTTCTTTTGTTTGCCCATCTATCTCTAGAGCTTGATGCACTTTCTGATAAACAGGAAGCACTTAATTAATACCTGCTGACTATCTTAGTACAAATTTACATAATCTTTAAAAAAAAAAGTTGTGTTAACCCAATAATAGGCCCAATGCTGCATTATTTCATTGGGCTGTATTTTTACTATATATATTACAGAAACATATACATGAGGTCAATTAACAAAGCAAAATATTTTTAAAGTTAACACTTAGCAGTCCAGCATTTTGCCCAATTTAGACTATATCTGACAAAAAAAAAATTCTAATTAAAGCAATTTTCAAATAAGTGAAAAATCTTTACAGAGGAGGGGAAAAAATAGCCAACCCACTTATCTTTATACTACGCAAATAGGAAAATATACCTAAATCCCTCATTTGTCTACAAAAAAAAGTTCCTGGTATCAAGTAAATTGTTATCAGCAAAGATTTAATTTGGAATTAGGTAATATTAAACACAGTCACAATGACATCCACTTATTTGTGCTAGGGACTTCACTTCAGTGACATCTTACAAATAAGCATTCTCTAAAGATGAATAATAATTTGTGTCAATTCAGTAATAAATACATAAGCACTCTCTGAATACCTTCTAGAGTAGAAAAAGCTAGTTAACAAGCCAAGCAGACTGAAAGCTTCTCATCTTTCTTTGCAAAGCTATTTCATTCAATGATCACCTTGTGATTATGCCCAAGAAGAGGGGCCTTCTTTTGGTTTTATGCCCAAGAGCAAGGAAGCCTTTCTTTGCTTCCTGTTGAACGTCCATTATTTCTTCTATTAATCTTTGATGAAATATGCTTCGTTTGAGAAAAGAAATAGAAAAAGGAATAGAACTAGAAGAAGAAAACCAGGAAAATCATGTCTAGAACAAAACCAGAACAGATCTTCTAAACAGAGGTTGTAGTAAATGCTCCATCTCAATTCCTCCTCCACTCCTGCCTCATATCCAGGGAAGTGATAAGCCAACTGACAAAGAAAGAGGCAAAGAAAACAAAGATGTGTACACCTCTGCTTGAACAGGCAGAAAATGATATGGATTTGGAGGTAGAAACCCTGAGTTCAAATCCTGGATCTGCCATTCAATATCATATTTAATCTTAGACCAATAACACAACCTCTCTGAGTCTAAGGTTTTGTAAAATGAAGGAGCTGGATCAGAGGATACCTAAAAGTCCCTTTAAGCTCTAGATCCATACTGTGATTGAGCAGGAAGTGCGCTAAAGGCGACCAACTTTCTAGATTCCCTGAATGAGCTCTTGACCATCTCTTCTCCAAGATGCTTGTACTCTAACCACCCTCCTCATCCTCATCTTCATCATCTACTATCTAGAACCTTAGACTCCATTCCCATCATTTCCCAGTTATCTCCTCACCATGCCCCTGACCAGTGGGTCTACTCCCACTTTCCAGTCCCCCTTAAAGGCAGAGGCCACCTTGTATGTTTCTACTGATATCTCTAGGACTTAGCATGGTATCTGGTATACAGTAAGTGCTTAATAAATGCTTCATTTCTCTAGCTCATCCCACTGTGGCTTTATCACCTACCTGGAACTGTAGGATCACAAATTTTGAGCTAGAAAAGATCTTGAAAACCATCTAGTTCAACCTTCTTATTTTACAGATGAGTAAACTAGAGGTTAGAAAGGTAAAGTGGCTTGCCCACAGTTAGCAGGATAAGAACATATATGTGGAAGAAAAAAGTTTAACATCAATTACTATGAGATTATAAAGATGTACTTATAAAGTAGTAATAATTATTTTTATGTTCAATTTATGGATCTGTTTTTGTTAACTGACAGTTATAACTTAATTTTGGCTTGTTTCCTCTCTGCCATTAATACGAACAAATTAAAGTTATTATGGGCAGGCATAACAATAATGAAGAAGATGATGAGGAAAGCTAGCATGAATCTGGCTCCTTTTACGCTCCAGGCAGTTGTAAGCGCTAAGTGCTTACAACTATTACCTTATTTAACCCTCACAACAGCCTTGGGGTGTAGGTGCTATCTATTATCACTGGTTTACAGATGAGGAAACTGGGGTACACAAAAATCAAGGGGTCAGCCCAAGGTCACACAGCAGGTGACGGTGTGAGGTCATATCTGAACTCAAGTCTTCCTATCTACAGATGCAGAACACTACCCACAGTAACCCCTCACTGGCTCAGCGGCACAAGCCCTGATACACATGAACCAAGCAGTCATGGTCCAGATCACTTAACTGCTCCATGCCCTAGACAATCTTCTAAAACTATAAAATATGAACAAGTATGCTTCCATGAAGATTCAGAAAAAAAGACAGCGATGATCTTTGTGACCAACTCATCTACCATTTGCTATATGAAACGAGTACATAGGAAGCTGCTGAAAATGATCCAATAACAATTTTCAATTTAAAGTTAACATCATCAGCCAAAACTACAAGGTAGTGAAAGCAACACTGATGGAGCACACAAATCAGCCTCTGTCAGGCACAACAGCGGAAAATCCAAGAACTAGAGTGGAAATAGTTACAACACTCAGAGAGAAAGTTTTAAAAGTTACCTGGGAAATAAGATATTTTTTAAAAAACCGACTCTGTAATTATCATGGTAAAGATAAAGCTGAAGATCTACATATAGTCTTCAGATATAGATTTAAAATATTCTCTTCACAGAAATTTCTATATAATTTGAGTTCTATTATTCTAGCAAAGTATTATGTGCTAATAAGAACTATCCTAATCTTCACCCAGCAATATTTTGAAGCTGATATTATTATTCTCATTTCCTTGAATAATATCCATACTCCAGGGCCATTTTCCTTCTCATATTCAATATCATGAATGCTTGTATCAAGATTCCTTTCTTCATATCCTGTCACAGTATCAATCACTGCCTCCTGTCCACTCAATCCACTTTTGATTTATCAGCCGCCGTCTTTCTGGACTCCATAACTCGACCCAAACCATTTTAACAAGACATTGACAAATAGCACCCAGTATCACATCAACCTGTTCCACTTAGTAAACTAAGAAACAGTAACTGTGACATCTCTGCATAAGTATTCCATTCTATTCCCTAGACTGATGTATATTAATGAGGAGATGGTATTTGAAATGCTTCTTCCACATCAGCATCTGATATGATCAAATTAGGAAATGGGATGATTTATTAAATTTTGTAGAGCTGAAATATTTCTTTATATCGCTCTATGTGTGGTTTCAGAAAGTGAGCTGTTGCTTTCAATTTTTCTACCGAGGATGTGCCTGCATTTCACAGACGAATTATTGTCTTTAAAAAGATTGCAAGAAGGCGAAATGTTATTAAGCAAATGCTCAGTAAAACAAACTAAATCAGTTTTAAAACTCCTAATTTAATGTAAATCTTGGTTGTTTCACTGAAATTCAGTTTGTGATCTTATTAAGTCATATTTGCATCGTACTGTCTTGCTGTAGGACAATTTTAAATTTATAGCATTACCAGGCAGTTTCACTTCTTGACTTTTAAAATATGTCCTAAATAAAATAATTGCAATATATGCACACATTAAGTTCCTATTTCCAGAGATAAGATAAGGAAGCCCAATAGGTTAATAAAAAAATACAATGCAACCAAAATACTAAAAAAAACTGATAAACCATATCTGGCAACTCTTATGATTTTTATAATTAGATGCTAGCATGTTTTATTTAAATGCTTATCAATTTTAGACTCAAAAATAGCCTTGTGAATTTTCAAACATTAAGTTTGCTTTTCACATCTTATTTTTTATGTGAAAACAGCTTTTAATAACTTCACAATCAAAATCTAGCACTCGAAATCAAAGTGGAAATGAGAGGGATTAAATACAGTGATCGGATTGTTTTAATAAACATTTACGAATTCCACACCTCAGTTTCTGACATCATACCATCCAGAAATTAGACTCTTTGCATCTTCAACACTGTCAATTCCACACACAACATTCAAGCTTAAAAACTTCAGCTATTAAGACACATGGTCTTGCATATGACATCAGACTTTTTTGATAAATTGGTTAGTTTTGTTGACCTTTTTTTCTTCTTCTTTAAAAAAACTCTTCATTCTTAGAAATATCTCTGTGAGGAAGAAGAACAAAGGATACAATGGGAAGTGTAAGTAATTTTTCAACAAGGGTAACAATAAAAATGCATTTTTTCAAAAGTCTTCCTATTCAACATAACCTTTAAACAGAACAGTATTTGTAGGGCAACCATTTATTGTCTATTGTTCCACAGTCAAATGGATTAGAATTAAGGGATGCTGAGGAAGTATACTAATTTTAAAATAAAAGTTAAGACAACAGAATGCAGTGACAGCACCAAGAGAAAAGTTGTATGAGAAAGAAAAACAAGATTATTATGTTCAGATTTGGTCCTGACCCCACCTACTCTGCCTCAGTTTCACAATGGCATCAAAACTTCAATACGCTAGAGAATTGTGATACAAATTAGACTGGAAAAAAATCTTAGAATTGGCAAATGCAAACTTTTTTAAATTTAAAAATTCATACTTTTTTCCTCAGGATTTTTCATATGCAAAAAAAGAAGTAACATATTGCTTAGATTTCAAAAGTGTCCTTTCTCCAAGTACACAAATGAAGGACACGTCATAAAGCTAAAAAGTCAGAAATCACTCCTTCAGTTGCCTATGTGTTCAATCCCTAGAAAATGAAAATCATCCAGAAAAGGAATAGGACAGAAGCATACGTATGCACACAGGTGGGGATCAAAGAAGACTGTGTTATTCTCACTGCACAACTGTTGGGCAAAAAAACCAAAGCATTCTGTGACCTTAAAGCACGATGCGAATGAAATACCAGCGGTTAGTACCTGAGTGAGATGTGAGGACTCTAGATTTCAAGTTGAGCTCATCTATCCCAACACCTTCATTTTAATAGTAAGGAAACTAAAGGAAACTGAGAAGGGAAGCAGGAAGTGACAAAACCGGACTGGAACCAAGCCGCTGTGACTTCCAAATCCTTCTACTGTCCCTTTAATAAAAGAACAAACATGTCTGAGGTCTAGGTCTGACCCCATCTCAGTTGAAATCAGGTAACACACAAATTGATGGAACACCTACTATTTGCACAATAAGCAACAAAAGAAATATAGAGATGACTAAAATACAATTCTTGCCAAGATGAAAATGACATTTTAATAGAAGATAAGAAATATACAAATAAACAAAGTCTGAGTGCATAAGGATAGAGAGAATAACTAATTTCATTAGTACAGAGCAGAGGTGTCAAAGTTCAAAATGTCAATGGGAAATATTTTAACAAAACAAATAAAAATACAATATGACATAGATAATGTCCATTCATGGCTTTCTAAAGCAATCTAAATCAATTCAAGCTTGATATTTTACCAATGTAAGTCAACACCTTTTCTGCAACTTGTGGTCTTTGAAGGGAGCTTCCACTAACTGTGTTATCTGACCAATGGTGTCATCTCAAATGGAATGGATCCCACAGGCTGCATACTGACTTACAAAGCCACAAATCAGCATTACTTATGCTGTATTATACTTTTATTTTCAAAATTAAACATTTTCCAAAGACATTTTAATCTGGTTTGGGCCACAAGAGTAATCAACAGGCCACTCAAAGTCCAGGACACAATTTGGATACCCCTGGGTAAAGCAAGGTCACATAACCGACATAGGTCAGAAGCAGGACTTGAGCCCTTAATCTCCCTGGATCCAAAGTCACTTCTCTATCCACCAGGGGAAGCTGCCTCGAACTTAGAAGAAAAAGAAAATCAAGTTCTAGGAATGAAGAGTCAGGAAAGATCACTCCAAGGTGGGGTGATCTGAGAAATATTCCTTGACAAGTATGGCATTTGACCTGGGCCTTGGAGGATAGGCAGGAGATTTCAGATACATACACATCCAATCCAATTGTCTCACCTGAATTTTCATCCCACACCACCAACTGTTTTTTGGATATTTCAAATTAGATGTCCTGTAGGCATTTCAAACTTAACATGTGCAAAAATATCTCATTATCTTCCCCCAAAAAAACACCTTTCTCTTCCTCCCCACTTCCTAACTACTCACCCAGGTTTACAACTTTGGAAACATCCTTGAATCCTTATTCTCATTCAACACATTCATGTAATTCACTGACCAATCTTGTTTTTCTGAATTCATAACCTCTTTTGTAAACATATCCTTCTGTCCGTCCATTCCCACAGCCCCTGGCCTAGCTCAGGACAGCATCATCTCTCACTTGGACTATTTAAATAGCCTTTTGATTGACTTCCCTGCCTCAGGTCTCTCTCTACCCCAGTCCATCTTCAACTCAGCCACCAAGTGATATTTCTCAAGAACAGGTCCCTGGCAACAGAACAAGTGCAACTTGAGAGCAGGGGCTATTTCCCCCCTTTCTTTGTATCTCCATCACTCAGACAGTACCTGGCAAAAGGTCAGGCCTTAACACATGTTTGTTAACTGATTGACTGGCTTATTGACTGAGGATAGGGTATTTCAAGTGAAAATGGACAGCACATGTGCAGGGAAAAGGGAGTAATTCAGTTTGGTTTTAGCACTGGGTATAAGAAGAGAAATAATAGGTGATAAGGAAGTTAGGCTAGAGTCATATTACACAGGGCCTAGAATCCTAAGCTAAAGAATCTAAACCATCTAGGAGGCAACAGGTAGCCAGCTGACCACTAAAAGTTTCTGAGCAGCAAGGTCATGTAATCAGGTTAGTAGAACTAACCTGTTGAAGAGTGGAAAGGAGAGAAATGGAAGAGAAAGAGGGGGAGGGAGAAGGGAGGGAAAGAGAAGGGAAGGGAGAGAAGTCTGGAGATTCATCTATTAAGCCTTTTCTGATAACACTAGACCACATTAGTCTCTTCTTCTGCCTTTACATCATGGATTACACAATGCACATAATAGACACAAATCAGGCATTCAATAAATAATGTTCAGTGACAGAAACATATTAACTAGTATAATATAACACCCATTTGCAAAAACATTCTGGCTAAATCTGCATATTTTTTAAAGTAGAAAACTAACACAGGTTAAAGAAAACATTTTATGGGACAAGAAGGGAAACTGTAGGATTCTTTATCAATTCCTTTGAAATGGTCTTGCAACGAATGGTTGCCATCACAACGCGTGGTGACAGATGAATGTGCCAGTACATCTGTCCACATAACTAGATTACCAATTTGCAAGGAGTAAAAGAGGAATGATAAGGGGAAAATAATATTAAGAAAATAGTAGGTACTTATTACACAAGACAAAAAACAAAAATTCTCTAGACTGAAGTTCAACAACAACAACAAAAAAATCCAAGATTGTCACCTCTGATAACATAATTACAAGTGTTTAAAAAAATGTGTTTTTCAAAATTATAGCAGAGACAGCACAGTAACAAAATCACAAATTTGAAATAAGGGGAAGATAAAAAGTAATCTGAGGTTGACTATAAAGAAACATTGCGACATAGTAGAGAGAACCGGCCTTCAAGTCCAAAAAAATCTGGGTTCAAGGTTGGTTTCTGATACATATTTACAGTGTGATTAGAGGTAAGTTATGTTACCAATCATCAGGGTTCTTGAGCAACTTGCTCAGAGAAAGGTTCTCAAACCAATGCCAGTGTCCTTGGACATTTAAACAAAACTGGTAGCTCTTCTTTTGGCCCAAGAGTATTGTGAAAAAAAATTACTGAGACAATAAATAGGAACTAAGAAAGTTAGGGAAGCTCTGCTCAAAGACTCTAAGTGGCAGAGAAAAGAACAACCCCAATTAGCAGACTCTCCTCATGTGGAAACTCCCTATAATAAGGAAATCAAAGGTCCAAGCCATATCCCTCTAAAGGAAGTCTGATGGTTTTAAAAATAATTCATTATTAAAGAGGGGCAGCTTTATGACTCTTGTTTATAGCAGTATAAATAAAAATATACACGAGTGCTAGTAAAGCAGGTAGGAAGCACAGTGCAAAGAGCACTAGGCTTGGAGTCATTATTCAATTCAAATATAGAGTCAATTCAAATATGGCCTCAGAAACTAGCTGTGTTACCCTGGGCAAGTCAGTTTATTTCTGCCTCGGTTTCCTCAACCCTCCAAGGGTTATTGTGGGGATCAAATGAGATAATAATTGTAAAGGGCTCTGCAAACCCTAGAGTGCTATAAAATGTTAGCTGTTAATAGTAGTCATAGTAAAGTACAAGTTGATAAAAAAAATTATATTTATAATGGGCCTCTATTATACAGTAACACATTAAATATATGATCATGAATTATCTTAAAACATACTCAAAGAACCATGAATTTCTTGATTTCTTGGTTTGAAAATATTAACTGCCCTTACTTTGAAAACTTGAAGGTGAAAATTTCAAATCTAAGATGGTGCCCTAATTACTACAAAATCAAAGTCAAGTTAAATAAAGAAGGTTTTACTGTATTTGTTTTCTTTCTATCTTTTGGTTAGGAATCTGACTAAAATATATGCAGTAAAAATCCACAGGAGAAAAGAAACCATTTTGAAAGTACTCAAGTACTGACTTACCAACTATGGTAACAAAAGCAAGATCCCAAGGGACTGGTAAATATCATGGATAGCATTATGACTCTCCCTCACATGGCGGCAAGTAGCAGACCAAGGATGCGGACCCAAGTCTGCTGAGTCCAATCTTCTTCCCACTGCACCACACCATCTCCTTTGTTCAAAGTAATAATGAAACTAAAAAGCAAATATACTTCAAAGAATTCCCTAAGTTGTATTCTTTCTCTTAATCTAATATGGTGACTGTTGCTCTGCAAATCCTAGCTACTGTCCTTATATATTGCATAAATTCGCATCTGAATGATTCAACATTTTCTTACTTATACAGAAAATGATGCCTTCTCTAAAGGACTCACTAACCTAAATCTGTGACTACTTCATGGCATACTCACAAGGGCCTTTAGTTTTGACTTCTTGAATAAGCAGCAAAATATGCCCTTAGCTAATGAATAAAGATTCATGGCAATGAGCCCAGAGATACAATAAATAGCATGAAGCCCTCATGTGGGAATCCCTAGTTCATGAGTGAGCCTGGCACTTCAAATCCCTAAACCACTGGACACCAGCTGCACTCAATAGGTCTTTGGGATGTCGCATAACACACAGCATTATTACAAGTTCCCATTAGGCAATGGAAAAAAAAAAATCAACCTTATTGTAAAGTCTTCAATCCACAGGAAGTGACCAGTAAGAGCAGCTAACAAATCATGTGAGATAAGTGAAAGCCATTATTAAGATGAAAATTTGATAGAAAGTTACAGAGCAGAAGGGAGAATCATGTAACATATAAAAAACTAGAAATACATGTTTCCCTAAAATTCAGACTTTCAAAGAAGAGCCCTTGAAAAAGTCTGACAATTGACTCTGGAAGCCATCAGAACAATCCTATAATAAGACCGTAAATTGGGCAGCATTCATACATTATTCTATAATTTATAAAATACTTGATGTGCATTGTCTTATTTGACTGTCCCTGTGAAGGTCTCTCACCTCAAAATCTGGTGCTTATCTATTATTATACTATGATATTCAGAGAGTGATGATGAAGTGATTATAAGGCCCCAGATGTAAAGGAAACTGCTGGATTTTGTTAATATTTTTCTTCTTAGATATCTAAAACCAAAAAAAAAAACCATAACTAAAAATAAAAACTATCCACTACCTTCACTAATAAGCAAATTCTTTAGGAGCTGCAGCTTCCTAATACATTATAGGTCATCAACTAGAGTCACTTCAAGGAGGAGCTTGCAATTGATCAGGGCAGACATAAACTTAATAATTTACTCTATAACCTTTTATAAATCAGGTATAAATTGTCAACATCTGCTACAGAAATTTCTATGTTCTACCTGTTTTTATTCTTCAAAAATCTAAAAGTAGCCCTTGAATCCTTTTGTTCATATGAAACAACAAAGCTCTTTGTATTGCTTTGATTTCCTTAACAGAAATAAAGTTTTTTCCTATTTAAAAACAAAACTACACACAAAGACTAGTACTAATGCTGCCTCAAGCCTTGGGGATAATATAACGCCTTTTGTCTTAACACTCGACAGGCGTGTGTGTGTGTGTGTGTGTGTGTGTGTGTGTGTGCATGTGTGTGTATAAACAATAACTGACGTGAGGCTCCAATCCAGCACACTGCTTAGATAATGAGGTATTCTTGTTAATTTAATTTTCTTGTTAGCTCAAGGCTAACCTGGAAATCCTTTTAGTTTTGACCTCTGTTATTAAGAAAATCTTTCTAAAATATATATATTTATTCATGAAAAGACAAGTACAGTAATACACTGTTAGTCGAACTATGAATTGCTCCAATCTTTCTGGCTATCAATTTGGAATTCTTTGGGAAAAGTAAGTTAAACCTTTAACCCCTTAATGGAGGGATTCCATTACTAAACATAAACCTCAACAAGTCGAAGAAAGGATGATTCCCATATTTACCCAAATATTCATAAAAGCATTTTTGTAATAAAGAACTAGAAACAAAGTGGGTTCCCATCAATTGAGTGAATGGCCGAATAAATTGTGGTTTATGAATGTAATGGAGTAATACTGTTCAGTGAAGTTCAACTCTGGTTAACCATAATGACCATTCTTGACCCAAACACAGCTGCCTCATCACAACATAGAGGAAAGGAACTAACTACAGGGACCAAATACTGCACATACAGTCACACACAATCACTCTGACAGTTATTTTTGCTCAACTGTTTCTTTTTTACAAGGCAGTGTTTAATTTTGGGGGGAATAATGGGAGAGGGGGATGCTCAATCCAGAAATGACTATGAGGGAAAAACAAAAGGAAGTAATAATACTTATTTTTTAAATGCATATATATTTAATATTTCATTATTTAATTTCATTCATATTTAATAATATGAATATATTATATTCATATATTCACATATACTCCTTTCTTGCTTTGGTCAAAAGAATGTGCTGAGCACAATTTAATCTTTCTCTGATGACTGAGAATCTTTCACTGACTCCAGATCACCATTTTAAGGATAAATGATAAGTACAGTACTACAGATGTGCATGAGATCAGACTGCCCTTCTCTCCCTACATCCCACAAATACAAGCTGAGTAATCTGCATGTGTAAAACAGAGGTAAAGATATATGCCTTGCCTGCCTCAAAAGGTGGCTGTAATCATACACTATCTACACAAGATTTTATAGAAAAAACGTGGTATAGTCAAAGAGCACTGTCACTGAGAGGTTAAGTGAAGCTGGGGCTCAGTCTCCTATCTGAGAAATAAGATTACATGAGACAAGGTAAAAGATTGTCCAGCTCTAAAAAGCTATAAAGCATGATATGAATAAGGTATAAGTCAATCTCAGAAAAGGATAGCTAAGTGAGTCAGTGGACAGTTTGGGGTCTGAGTTCTAATCTCACCTCAGATACTTACCCGCTATGCAACCCCGGGCAAGTCAATTCACCCATCTGTAAAATGTTAAGGAAGGCATGGCTCATCAGCCTCTATGGAGTGAAACCGTCTGGCTACACTGAGTGAGACTAACTTGTACTACAGCTGAAAGAATCCCAATTACCCTGAGACTGTTCAGCCGGGGACCGTCACACAGGCAATGAGAGGGATGACTGAAGTGACAACAATAAAATTAGCACCCAGTGTACCGACTCTGCTTAAGGACCAAGGACCCTAGTTAAAGTGGATGTACTCCATAAAAAGAAACAAGAGGATGATGTGCAGATAGGAGGGGTCATGAAGAAAGGTTTCAGGACACCCACTGGTGTAGATGGGAAGGCAGGATGCAGCAGATGAGCAGGTGGAACCAGTCAGTGGGGGGAGAACACATGCTCAGTATGGCCTACAGCCCTGGCAAAGGGCCGGTTAGGGTCAAGGAGTATGGGGAAATCTCTGCTAAGGATTCATTTTGGTGAGGGGGTCTAAGCCTTTCTTGCCCTCCCAGTTCCACTACTGACTCTCTAGGCTTTGCCCTGGAAACCTCTCCTTCACCCACTTACTGTTCACTTCCCTTTATGTGCTGTCCTTCCCTGTAGGGGTAAGAGCCTTGAGGACAGGGGCTGTCTTTCCTTATGCTTATGTTTATATCATTGGTCCTCAGCAGAGTGTCTGGTATCTAGTAAGTGCTCAATAAATGTTTGTTGAATGATTTATGTCAGGTAAAAAGTGTGAGTGTAACATAAGGAAACCCATAAATGTAATAAATCACTTTAATAATACAAAAAATAAAAATAAAAACAACATGATTATACCAAGAGATTCTGAAAAAAAAACTTCTGACAATATATAGAACTTATTTCTGTTAAAAATACTAGAAAGTATGAGAATAAAGTGTAAATAAATAATATCTATGCAAAACCAAGAGTAAATATTTTATATAATAGAGAAAGTTAGAAGCCTTTCCAAAAAGATCAGGGGTAAAACAAGGATGCCCAGTATCACTGCTACTGTTTAATTTAATCCTAGAAATGCTAGCTATTGTTATAAGAAAGAGAAATCGGGGGAACACTGATAGGCATAGGGGAAACAAAATCACTGCTTTTTGTTTAGAAAACCCTAAAAAGTCAGCCCAAAAACTAATAGGGAAAATAAATTCAGCAAAATTTCAGGATATAAAATAAATCCACATAAATCATCAGCATTCCTGTGTACCACCAACAAAATTTAGCAAGAAGGGCTAAAAAGAGAAATGCCATTCAAAATAATCATAGAACTTTTATATGAGTGAATCTACCAAGATACACCCAGGAACCACATGCATCCAAGTATAAAACACTCTATAGAAATAAAGATAAATCTAAAAAAATGAAAAAATATAAATTGCTTATGGGAAGGTCAAGTCAATATAACAACTTATACAGTGCCATTCCAATCAAACCACTACAAGAGGATATCATAGAACTGGAAAAGTATAGTAATGAAATTCATATGGAGGCACAAAAGATCAAGAATCTCAAGAGAAATAATGAAAAGAGAGGAAAGGGTAGGAAGAGTACAGAAGAATGTTCTACAAGTACCAAATCTCAATCTATACCAATGATCATTAAAATGATTTGATACTAGACAAAAAACAGAGAGGCTGATCAGCAGAACGTATTAGGAAAACATACAGAAGTAATCAACACAATAAGACAGTATTCAAAAAATCTTAAGATTCCAGTTACTGGGGAAAATTCACTATTTAACAAAAACTGCTGGGAAAACTGAATACCAAGTTATTCCAAATGGATACATGACAAACATAAAAGGTGACATTATAAGCAGATTAGAGGAGGAAAGAAGAAACTACTTTTCAGATTTAAGGATAGAGGAAGAGTTCAAGACTTTTAAAAAAGAGGATCACAAAAGACAAAACAGACAATCTGATTACATAAAATTTAAAAGACCTTACACAAACATATCTAATGTAATGAAAGTCAGAAAGGAAATAGGTAACTGGGAGAAAAAGTCTTTTTAGCAATCTTCTATGAGAAAGGTCTCATATCCAAGATATATAAAGAATTGCTTCAGTTATAAGATTAAGAGCCATTCTCCTATAGATAATGATCAATGTGTAGAACAGGCAGTTTTCAAAGGAAGAAATCCAAGCTATCTAAAACTATATGAAAAAAAATGTTCCAAATCACTAATAATTAGAGAAATACAAATTAAAGCAACTCTAAGCCTTCATTTAACATCCATTTGAAGGGCAAAGATGACAAGAAAGAAAAATTACAAGTTAGAAGGGCTATGGGAAAACAGGTACAATGATTCACTGTTAGTGGAGTTATGAATTGGTCCAGGCATGCTGGAAAATAATGTGATACTATGCCCAAAAAGATATTAAATTGTGCATACCCTTTGACCCAGCTACTATCAGTCCCGTACCTCAAAAAGAGACAAGAAAGAGGAAAAGGACCTCTCTGTACTAAAATTTTTACAGTAGTTCTTTTCACAGTAGCCAAAACTTGGAAAATCGGGGGAAATGAGTAAATAAATGTATGTATGTAAAAAAGTGTATGAAATGGAATATTATTTTGCCATAAGAAATGTTGAAATGAACAACTTCAAAGGAAAAGAGAAGACCTCTGATACAGAAGGAAGTGAGCAGAACTGGGAATACAATGAACAAGATGACAACATTGCAGAGAAAAGCAACTTGGAAAGATAATGATAAAGCACAAGTTCAGAAATCTAAAGATCAAACACACTACCTGCTTCCTCCCAAAGAGGTAACAGACTGAAAATGCAGAATGAGACAGTTTTAGACATGACCAATGTAAGAATGTGTTTTGCTAAACTAATGCACATTGTTATGAGTTTCTTCTTTCTTTTTATAATTGTTCAATGGGGGAAGTGGAATAGACTAAGATTCTCAACCACTGGAATGGAGTGGATTCATAGAAGGTGAAGAGGGAGGCAGTTCAAGGGGAGAGCTTAACAAAAAAAATAACACTAGCCTATAGATGAAAATAGTGCAGCTTGATGTTTTAGGGGGAAAAAAAGAATCTACCTTCTTGTTCTACTTTTTGACCTTGATCTCTGAGATCTATAGGATTTTCCTCGGCCCCTCGATCTACTCCGACTTCGTTTTCTTCTAGATCCATAAGAAGAGCTACTACTGGAACGGTGCCTGCGTCTGAAACAATTTTACAGTGATTATGTTTTAATGGGAATTGGCTGATGAGGTTGTCTCTATTGATATGAATAATATAATTTTACAGACTTGAAATATCACCAAATTTTTGCTAATATGTCCCCTTTCCTTCCAGACTATGAATTCTCTATAAAGTCTCCTCTGAACCACCCACTCTCACCTCAAAACCTGAAAATATACTCTCCCTTCAACTTCTATAGTAACTTTAACATTTTGTATTGAACTTCCAGTTCTCTTAGTTTCAAGTTGAAAATATTTGCTATCCATAGTACCAAAAGATAAATTCCATGATGGTGGTCACAAATTTATATTTGAATTTCTTTATAACTCTCCAGAGTACCTGGAATACTGCCTTGCACATAGTAGGTAGTACTTGGTTATTTAACTAAGTAATTAAGTATTAAGCACAAAGTATTCCTCTCTCTCCCTCCTTTAAACAAATGGAAACAAAACAAAGTATTTCTCCTCTAAATTCTAGTCACAAAACAGTAACTACCTGAAGGTATCCAAATTCCAGGGACAGTATAGTCTTTCTAATAATTTTAGCTATTCTGAGATATGTATGTGTGTGCGTATGTATTCCTATTTTGCAGTACATAAATGCATCATTAAAGTTTAATAAGAGTTTTTCATGCTTATAATTTCTAAGACAAAGGTCTGAATTTTTCAACTAGAAAAATAAATAGCCCCAAAACACAAGCTGATGGAGTTACTAAACTCTATATTGAATTTCCTCCCCTTTGCTGAATAACTGAAATTTCTGAGCTCACCTTCTATCATAAGAATGTGAGCGGGGCTGCAGATCTCTCGACCAAGATCTTGATTTGGACCTTGACTTCCTTCCTGTTTTCTTGCGACTGAAGGTTCTGCTCTCTGAAGAACTACTTGAAGAGGACCGTCTTCGATGTTTTTTTTTCCTCTTACTTCTACTCTCTTCTTCAGTATCTGATGAACGACGTCCCATTTTTATAAGCTGAAGTTAAAATAAAATAAAATTAGAATTATTTCTAATATAGAATTACATTATATGTGCATAGGTACATATATGCACACACACGGATATTATTCTTACAGGTGCTAGATAGAGAAATTTCAGAAGAGTATTTTGTAAAATTCAAGTCTTATTTCTAAAAGGCTGTAAATGTGCCAGCGTCCTTGATGTGACATGAGAAATAGCTAAGTTATGTTTTTTTGACATTTCAAAGAAATTGCTTTTAGAATTGATGGCTGATTTAAATTTTCCCCCAAATCTTCAAATGCCTTACAAGAAAGCTAATGCCAGTAAAGGACACTATGGAAGTTTTCTTTTATATCTTAAGCTACATTTATCATTAGAAAGCATGACATATGTTTGGGAGACTTTCTACCTAGTCTTTCAATTTCACATTTTCTGAAAACAAAAGATCTTCAAAACAAAGGCTTGAAGCTAAAAATATTTCAAGCCTTTTCTTCAAAAAATTAAATTTTTAAAATCACTGTATTAACTCAGTTCCTGTGAAGGAGAAGAAAATATTCAAGAATGCTACCTTTGTGACCTCTACCGAGGCCTTTCAGCACTATAAGCTTCAATGTCTTCATGTATAAAATGAAGGGTTGGCCTATAGAGTCTCAAAGTTTCTTTCTAGTTCTAAGTTCTATGATTATTTGAAAAATGTAAAATTTAAAAATATATTAAACATATCATGAAATTAAAAAAAAAGAAAGAAAAATATATGTGCATTCAGACTAAGACCTGGGAAAAGAAACCTAACAACACCATCCAAATGCAATACTGATGTTTATTTATACAAGTTTATATGGTTGCCACATTTTAAAACACCAATAGGATGTAAGTAAGCTCCTCAAAGTCGAGACCTGTTTCATTACTGTCTCTCTGTCCCAGCACCCAGAAGCGTACCTGGAACAAAGTTGGTGCTTCCTAAAGTCTTACTGATGAATGTCATTAGGTGGAGAACACACAGAAGAGGCCAGCAAGGACTTGACCCAGGTATTCTGACTCAAGTCCAATGGGTGTAGAAACATCATTAGACAGAAAATCAGGAAATCTGGGTTCTAGTCTCAGCTTTGTTCGATGGCCTTGGACAAATAACTCTACCTCTGCAGGACTCAATTTGTTCACCTGTTAAAAGGAGGTCTAAACAAGATAACATTCAAGGTTCCATCCAATTCTAACGTTTTATGATTTTAAAAATTCAATCATCTTTAATTCGCTGTTTAGATGCAATACAATGGGCTAGATATGGAGTGGAGTATATAATCTAATAAAGGGATGGTCATATACATAACTAAAGAGAATTCAATTGAAATGGGGCAATGCCTGGCAGAGTCGAAATGGAAAGAGACGAGAGGCTGAAGAGACAGGACAGGGATGGCTTCCAGGGAGGCACACTGACAAGGTTTCATGGAACAGGCAGCACCTGAGCTGTCTTAAAATCCTTTAACAGGCAAAGACATAGAAGACATTGTTCCAAGATATGGCCTATGCCACTGAAAAGGCAGGAAAAAGACAGACAGGATTCGAATAAGGAATAGCTTGTATTCCAATTTTACTGGGAAACAGTGTCTAGAGGGGAACAGAAAAAAATAAAGTTGGAAAAATGAAATTCTTTGAATGTCTACATGTATCACACTACACAACCACTTTTATAACTCTCCATTTACACATCACCTCAGATGCCCTTACGCCTACACATAATATTGTTAATGCATAACTTATCTGTTTAATATTTATACTTTTACATGATACTTTCTTTTTTTTCTGGAATGGTGACCTGCCTTAAATACAAATACCTAGAGGGCAGGAACTAAAGGTATCTAACTTCATCTTTAAAGAACTGGGCTTCATCATCCACAGAAACTCATCATTCTGTAAGATGAAATCAACTCAGAAACCCACATCTCCTCAGCACCCCCTTCCTGCCCCCTCTGACTGGAGAGGGCAAGGCGGACAGTAGAGAGCTCTTCTCGGATCCTCCACTATTTAAGGATGGCACCCATGGAATTCTCATCATTTCCCACCTGGCCACTTTCTTGGACTTCATCATCTCCAGAAACTTATCTTTCTACAAAATGAAATCAATTTGGAAACTCGATCCCTGCTCAGATCATTTCCCTACCCTACCCAGTCCCGTCCCCCCCTCCCCGGACTTCATCATGCCGATGGCTATTTTTATGTGTTGGCTCCCCAGGTAGGCTGTGAGCTCCTCAAGGGCAGTGGCTGCTTTCGCCCTTCTTTGGATTACTAGTGCTTAGCACTGTGCCTGGAGCATAACAGGTGCTTAATAAAAATGTTTAATGACTTTTGATTCTGAGGTTCCATGCCTGAAGAGACCAAATAAAAGCCCTCTGATTGGATAATAAATTGATCACAGGTTTCTCAAGAGTCCCATATACTAAATTCTTGTCAATTCAAATTGCCTACAAAGAGAACCGCCAGTGCAGATAACCCAACCAAAAGATGACCACAGCTGCTGATCTTCAACACTAGGAAACAAGGGTCTCTGGTCTAGTTCTTTATGGGCCACCTTCAGCTAGTCCTTATACAAGAAAACAAGGAAAATACTGACTACTGATAAACTATTTTAGAACTTTCAGATAAAAAAGTCACAACACTCTATGTTGCCAACTGAAGAAATGGAGTCAAAATAGGACTGTCCATGAAGAGAGACCAAAAGGTTTCATGACTAATGTCAATTTTATTGCATTTCTGTGTCAGGCTTTTGGTCCTCTTCCAGGTTTTAAGACCTTTTTGGAGGCTGAGAGCTGTCCTCATAATAAAAATTTTTTAAAATCAATGAAGACAAGTGTTCCCAAGTAGCACAAGTGTTTATACTCTCTTCAACTCATCATGTCTAAAACTGAAATCATCTTGCAGGAGAAACCTACCCTTCCTGTCTTCTCTATTTCTTTTCCCCATTTTTCCAGTGTCTCAGGGTCTTTGACACACTCACCCTCAGTCCATGTCCGATCAGTTACTACATCCTGTCATCTCTATCTCCGACTACAACTACCTTCAGCTTCTCATGGCGCCCATGATTTAATTATCACCTCTTTGCTAATGATTCCAAAATCTATGCTTCCCCAAACTCTCTGCTGACCTCCAACTCCACATCTAGACATCAAAAACTCAACCTATCCAAAAGGGAACTTATCATCTTTCTCCCAAACCGTCCCACAGTACCTTTCCATATTACTGTAGAAGGCAACACCATCTTTGCAGGCCCTCAGGCTCACAACTTAAGAGTTGTCCTGGATTGTTCATTATCTCTCACCACCCTCACTCCCACGTTGCCAAATTCTGTCCTTTTCACCTTCTTATATACTCAAATATACTCTCTTCTCTCCTCTGACACTGCCCCCACCCTGGCACAGGACTTCATCAACTAACACCTGGATTATTCCAATAGCCTGGTGGTGGGTCTGCTTGCTTTAAGTCTCTCCTCACTCTAATCCAAGTTCCATTGAGTCAGTTTCCTAAAGCAAAGGTCTGATCATGAGCTTCCAGGATCAAATACAAAGTGCTCTGTTTGGCACTTGAAGAACTTCATAACCTGGCCCCCTCCTGCCTTTGCAGTCTTCTTATACCTTACTCCCCAATAAATACTCTTCAATCTAGGGACACTGGTCTCCTGACTGTTCCACAAATAAAATATTCCATTTCTCTGACTTTTCCTCTGGTTGCCCCCATGTCTGGAATGTTCTCCCCTCCTCATCACTACGTACTGACTTCCTTCAAGTCCCAACAAAAATCCCAACTTCTACAAGAAATCTTACCCAATCTCTAATTCTGGTGTCCTCCCTCTATTAATTATTTCCTGTTTATCCTGTGTATAGCTTGCTTTGCACATATCTGTTTGTGTGTTGTCTCCTCTATTAGACTGTAAGCTCTGTGAGGGCAGGGACTGTCTTTTGTCTCTTTTTTTATCCCCAGCACATAGAGCAGTGCCTGGAAGGTAGTAGACGTTTATTCAATGTGGGCTGCTCGATTACTGATTCTATGATGCTATTGATTCTATGATGTTCCAAGGAACCCATCCCACTTCAGAAGATGTTCATAAGACAGGGCCTAAATGGTTTTTCAGTTTTGTCCTCTGGGACCAAACAGAATTAGTTGCTAGCCTGCCTCCATAGAACAGTACTTTAAATACTAGAATGACAGCTACAATGTCTCTTGTTCTCCCCCTAGGCTTTTCAAATGATTTTCATCTCACATGCTCTTAAAATGTGTAGTCATCCCATTCACCTTCCTTTTCTGGACATGCTCCCCAGAACTGCCCAACATCCTCTAGATACAGTCTTGTGTAGCTAACATCTCATACTACAGATTCCTGATGAATCCCAAGTCCATTAAAATGACCAAATCTCTTTAACCCAGTATTGTAACATGTGAATTCATCCCCAGTACACTTCATCTTAGGAGACGGAGTATCTGTCGAGATCTTTCAGAATCTTTCAGAATCTGCGCATTCTTGATAAGCGTGCCATCTAAGCCTTCATCAAAGTAGTCTATTTTGATAGTATCTTAACAAGGTCTTCCCAGACTATGGCCCATTTGTGCCTTCACCCCTCTATGACTGATACGGTCCACTGCCTAGCAAATAAAGTAAAAACTCACGACTGGCATTTAAAGTCCTCCACTACCTGGCTAACCTCAACCCACACTCCTTCACATCTTCTGTCTTTCAGCTAAATTAAGATTCTTCTCTAAGCCCCCTTACTTTTTGGAGCCCCCTTCCCTACTGAAGCCCATCCCCATAGCTGGGAGCCTCCCTGAAGCATGGAAACCTGAGATGTCACCTTCTCTTCACCCATGTAAGCCAGATTATTCTCAGGCAAACACAATCCCATCAGTAATCAGTAGACACATACACTCTCCCCAACCAGAAGGGGGACAGAGCTTTAGCTTGAGATTGCCATGGCATTAGAGATGCGCACATCTCTCCTAGTCAAGTCAACAAGCATTTATTAAGCTCCTACTTGCCAAGCACTGCACTAAGCGCTAAGCTGCATTACTGCCACCTTCCTTTTTTTTCTGGAAAGCTGAGGTGCATTCTTTGCACCCAATGCCCAGGAGAGGGAGGAGCTTGCTGGCTCATCAAATCTAAGCATCAGATGTTAGCTCTAAGGCGACCTTAAAGACTCATTCAGCCTCCTCATTCTTAGTCCCATTTAACAGTACTTCATAACTCCACTGCGTCAGTTCAGTTAAGAAGGTAGTGCAAATATTATCTGACTTTCACCCAGGGGAAACTGAGGATCAAGAGACACCACATGACTTACCCACGGTTAGGTTGCAAAAGCTGGATTTGAATTCAGAGAGATTTTTATTCCCAGGTGGTTCAATGGATAGAGCGCTGGGGCTGGAGTCAGGAAGATCTGAGTTCAAATTTGGCCTCAGATACTAGCTGGGTGATCATGGGCAAGTCACTTCACCTCTGTTTGCCTTAATCCACTGGAGAAGGAAACGGCGCACCGTTCCGGCATTCTTTGCCGAGAAAATCCCATGGGCCATATTGGCTTGATGTTGTCCACTGGGTCACGCAGAGTCAGACAAGACTCCATACTTTACACTAAACCCCAAACTCGATTCCCTACACAAAACTGCACCTTTTTTTTTCTCCTTCAAGGCTGACTTAGAACCAGGAGGAGAACACTCCAAGCCAGGCAACCTATTATGTTAATGGAACTGAGAAGCTGAAGGGGTAGCAGGGCCGGTGGGGCAGGTAACTATCAAGTCCCTGCTGACCCAGCCAGCGAGGTTGCATGGGAGCTGGGGGGAAGGGGGAGAAAATTAAAGACAGATAACATAGAAATGCAAGGAAGAAATATTGTTCTACGCCAACATTGCAACATGAGCTCTGAAATTAAAAAAAAAAAAAGCAATGCCATCCTCTCCACATTTCTCCTAACACTGGCCTGGTTCTCTACTGCTGCTTCCTCTCATGGGCTCTACATTACACCTGTCTTTGTGCTCATTTTCCCCATCTGATGGCAGAGGCAGGACCAGTGTTATACCTACGTTCACATCTCCAGAGCCCAACACGGGTCCCCCGCACACAGCAAGCACTTAAATGTTTACTGTAGGAGTCACAGGTTGTTCAACTTGGTAGTTACTAAACTGAAGCCAGATTTACACATAAACCAAATAGTACAAAACTGTTCCAGAACAGTTTTTCAGGGGCGGAGCCAAGATGGGGGCACAGAAACAGGAAAATTCTGTGGGCTCCCCCTACAACCACCTCAAATGCCCATAAAACATGGCTCTAAACAAATTTTAGAGCTATAGAACCCACAAAGTGACAGAGAGAAACAAATCTCCCGCCAAAGGCAGCCCTGGAGGCCGACAGGAAAGGGTCTATTGCACCGGGCTGGGAGTCGAGCCCAGCCCCCTGTGAGCCATGGTGTTAGCCTCTGAGTGGCCCTGAACAGTGGTGGCCTGACCAGACTTCAGGAGACTGAATTACCAGCAGCTGTGGTGAATCCCAGACTTACCAACCCATAAACACCAAAGACAAAGTAAAAGGTCAGTGCAGACTTCTGTTGGAACTGAGGGGGACACAAGAGCGCAGTCCAGCCCCTGCCCCTGTGGTGAGAAGGGGCGCAGTGTTGCACAGCTGTGCTGCCACCATGTCAGTGCTTCCAATTCTCCTGGCCTGCAGATCATAGGTGGACCAAGCAAACATTCAGAGGGTAAGCATTCTTGCTTTAACCTGCTTGGATCTGGATTTCTGTCTTGGGTGGAGGTCCTGGGGTGTTTGGCCAATGAGCCAGAGCTTGTGGGGGCTTCAGAGAGGGTACCCAACTAATAGCTCTGGCAGCTGAAAAAACCCCAGTGATTTGGGACAAAGCTCTCCTCTCAGGAAGAAGAGTTCTACCGTGGCAAGGAGCTCAAAAGTCAAGTAACTGACTGGCAACACGAGCAAGCAGAAGAAGCAAAGAAAGCAAGCAATTAAACCTTAGATTCATTTTTGGTGACAAAAAAAATCAAAGTATGGAACAGGAGGAAGACAACACATTCAGAACTCTTGCATCAAAAGCTTCCAAGAAAAATATGAACTGGTTACAGGCCATGGAGGAGCTCAAGAAGGATTTTGAAAATCAAGTAGGAGAAGTGGAGGAAAAATTGGGAAGAAAAATGAGAACAATTCAAAAAAATCATGAAAAGAGAGTCAACAATCTGACTGAAGAAAATAACACCTTAAAAAACAGACTAACTCAAATAGCAAAAGAGGCCCAAAAAGTCAATGAGGAGAAGAATGCCTTAAAAAATCAAATTGCCCAGATGGAAAAAGAATCTCAAAAGCTCACTGAAGAGAATAATTCCTTCAGAACTAGACTGGAGCAAATGGAAACTAATGACTTTATGAGAAACAAAGATACTATTAAACAAATCCAAACAAATGAAAAAACAGAAGTCAATGTGAAATATCTCACTGGAAAAACCACTGACCTGGAAAACAGATCCAGAAGAGACAATTCAAAAGTTACTGGACTACCTACCTGAAAGCTATGATCAAAAAAAGAACCTAGAAATTGTCCTTCAAGAAATTCTCAAGGAAATCTGCCCTGATATTTTAGAAACAGAGGGCAAAATAGAAATGGAAAGAATTCACTGATCACCTCTTGAAAAAGATCCCAAAAAGAAAACCCCCAGGAATATTATAGACAAATTCCAGAGTTCCCAAGTCAAGAAGAAAATACTATAAGCAGCCAGGAAGAAACAATTTTAATACTGTGGAAACACAATCAGGATAACACAAGATCTAGCAGCTTCTACATTCAGGGATCGAAGGGATTGGATTATGATATTCCAGAGGTCAAAGGAGCTAGGATTAAAACCAAGAATCACCTACCCAGTAAAACTGAATATAATGTTTCAGGGGAAAATATGGTCATTCAATGAAATAGAAGACTTTCAAGCGTTCTTGATGAAAAAACCAGAGTTGAATAGAAAAATCTGACTTTCAAATACAAGAAGCATGAGAAGGTAAAGAGGGAAAAGAAATCGTAAGAAACTTACTAAAGTTGAACTATTTACATTCCTACATGGAAAAATGATCATTGTAACTTATGAAACTTTTCTAAGTATGAGGATAGTTGAAGGGAATACAAATATGTGTATGTATACAGACATATGTATGTATACATACATATATGTTTATATAAGAGGGTATATGGGTGAATAAATACATATGTGAGTGGGTGTATATGTATCATGTATACATAGACAGGGCACAGGATGCCCTGTTTTTTATTAAAACATAAAATTAAGAGGTGAGAGGAATATGAGAGGAGACAGGGAGACAGAATAAGGTAAATTATCTCATATAAAAGAGGCAAGAGAAAACTGTTACAATGGAGGGGAAGAACAGGAAGGCAAAAGGGAATGGGTCAACCTTACTCTCATTGAATTTGGCTTAAGGAGGGAATAATATAGTCACTAAATTGGGTATCATACCCTACAGGAAAGTAGGGGGGAAGGGGATAAAAGAGAGAACAACAGATGGAAGGGCAAATTGGTGGGGAGGGTAGTTAGAACAGGGTCAAAGTAGAAAACAGAACAAGTGGGAGGAAGGTAGGATGGAGGGAAATAAAGTCAGTCTTGCACAATATATCCACTACGGAAATGTTTCGCATAACTACACATGTACAACCTATACTGAATTGCTTATCTTCCAAGTAAGGGTGGGTGATGAGGGAAGAAAGAAAAGAATCTAGAATTCAAAGTTTTAAAATCAAGTGTTTAAAAAATTATTTTTTTTTACATGCAACTGGGGAATAAGATATACAGGCACTGGAGTATGGAGATCCATTTTGCCACACTGGAAAGTTGAAAGGGGGATGGGGGAGGATCTAGGAGAGAGCAGACTGGGAGAGGGGGTATACAGTGGGATCACTGTTTTGGGGTGGTGGGTAGGGGAAAGACAGGGAGAAAATTGGTAACTCAAAATCTTGTGGAAATGCATGCTGTAAACTAAAAATAAACAGAACGGTTTTTCACATCATAATGTAGGTATTCAAATACCATTTTTCAATCTTTGTGTAACATAACTATCCCATACTGTCACTAATTAATATAATGTACTTCTTGTAAGAGATGAGATGTGACTTTGATGTAATCCCCTGATGTCTGAGTTGCAGGTTCCTGTATATGATGAGGATAATACTGTACTACTAGCCTCACAGGACTATTATGAGAATCCACGCACATAAAACTGTTTATAAACTAAACTGTGATACTGGAGAAGACTTTTGAGTCTCTTGGCCAACAAGAAGGTCAAATCAGTCAATACTTAAAGAAATTAATTCAGGCTATTCACCAAATACCAAAGCTAAAGTTTAAGTACTCTGGCCACATGATGAGAAGGTAGGACTCAGTGGAAAAGACCGTGGTGCTGGGAAAGATTGAAGGTAAAAGGAAATAAGGATGTCAGAGGATGAGATGGATAGAAAGTATCATAAATACAATGAAGATGAACTTGGACAAATATAAGAGATAGTAGAGGATAGATGGATCTGTAGCACTAAGGTGGCATGGAATCACAAAGAGCCAGACATGAATGAACAACATCAAAACCCACAGAGTCACCTACTGGGCAGCTTCTATGATCTATAATATCTGAGGTTAGAAAGGCCCCACTCATATACAGCACCAACACTAATCAAACAGCTGAAGGTTTCCAAACTGAACTGTGACCAAAGAAGAATGGCTGTAATATGAGAAATGGTGAAAGGGATGATTTCAGAGAATCCTGGGAAAACATGTATGAACTGATACAGAGTGAAGTGAGCAGACTGGGAGAACCATTTATACGGTGACCAGAACACAGTAAAGACAAACAACGCTCAAAGACTACAGAGCTCTAATCAACACGATGCTCAACCAGGATTCTAGAGAACCCACAAAGCAATCTGCTCCTCACCTTCTGACAGAGAAGTGATATGCTCATGGCATAATATGAGACATGCATATTTACTGACAGTGCCAATGAGAGGATCTGTTTCATTCAACCAGATAACATAAGGGTTTTACAGTTTGTTTTTTCAATGATGGCAAAAAACATTTTTGTTCATGAAATAACTTTTTTTTTTAATACCTGAATTCTAAACTTGTGTCTAACAGTTAAGCTAAAGGAACATATCATCATTTATGATTCTCACACTAAAATAAGATACCATCAATCAATCAACAAGTGTTTATGAAGCCCCTTGTGTGAGCCAGGTCCTCTGCTGGCACCTGTATCCCTACAAAGAATGAAATAATCCCTTCCTGCATGGAGCTTACACTTTAATAACAGAAAGTAACATGTGTGATGCACTTTTCAATTCAACGTTCCAAGAACTTTGCAAAGATGACCTTTTTGGGTCCTCTGCTCAAGGCCAATGACCACAGCAACTGCAAGGAAGTCTGCCTATGCAAGTCTTTCATGGACAAATTCTCCAAGAAGGGTATGGTACAGTGGAGAGACTGCTGGATTTGGAGGGGACAAGGTCAAATCTCATGTCTGACCTTGCTAGCAGTGTGACCAAGGGCAAGACATTTCACTGCTCACAGCCTCTGTCTGATGCCCTGGCCAGTTCTCTATATGTAATCTGGAAAATCCAAGAAGGGAATGCCAGCTGCAGCAGCGTTAAGAGAGGCTCTATGGGGGCGGCTAGGTGGCGCAGTGAAAAGAGCACCGGCCCAGGAGTACGTTCAAATCCGGCCTCAGACACTTAACACAAAAAAACTAGCCGTGTGACCTTGGGCAAGTCACTTAACCCCAACTGCCTTCCAAAGAGCAAAAAAAAAAAAAAAAAAAGAGAGGCTCTATGTCTAGAACAAACAAGGTGGCTGTCCTGCTATTTTCAGCTCTTGTCAAACTACATAAGAAATACTGTGTCCAATTCTGAGCGTGATGTGGCTGCTGACAAGCTAGGGTAGTAAACAAAGGCCTAAACTTGCAAACAGGAAGATCTGCCTTCAAATTCTGCATCTGAAACTTATTAGCTTCATGATCATGAGCAAATCACATCATTTCCTGATGCCTCAGCTTCCTCTTCTGTAAATGAAGGATTTGGATGAACTGGATCAGATTCTGAAATTCCTTCAGGTTCCAAATGGGCTCAGTACAGTGGCTGGAACAAATCAAGTGCTCAATCAATATTCTCTCTAAACTATTTGGAGTCATGGACCCTTCTGACAACTGAGCAAAGCCTCTGGACCCCTTCTCAGAATCACTATTTTTAAATTTATAGCTAATTGTTGTTGTTCACTTGTTTCAGTCATGTCCAACTCTTCATGGCCCCACTGGGGATTTCTTGGCAAAGACAACGGTAGTGGTTTGCTATTTCCTTCCCCAGCTCATTTTACAGATAAGGAAACTCAGGCAAAGAGGGTTAAGTGACTTGGCCAGGATCATACAACTAGTGTATGGGGTCATATCTGAACTTGGGTCTTCCTGATTCCAGGCACAGTACTCTAACCACTATGCCACCCAGCTGACCACAATCCGTAATTAAAGGAAATGCTAAATTTTCAATTGGTGGTAAGTAAAAACAAAGATATCAATATTTTCCATCTTTCTCATCCAGCTGTTGGGGACCAACCTGGAATACTACTGAGGAAGGTTAGGGGGTGGAGGAAAGTAAGTAGGAGAGCCGTGTCAGAGTGACTATCTCCACACACTGTATCTACACATTATACACAGAGTCCACACATATAATTCTTTCAAATATACACGTATGTATGCACACTCACAAGTTCATGTATATATATATATATATATATGCGCCCGCATACCTCTATCCACACTAAAATATCCTCACACACTGTTCTAGATACACATATCACATTTGCACTTAAATACATTCAGTCTCATACATGTATACTCTTACATACATGTGCATACACATGCACATATACATGTACACATGTGTGCATAAGGAAACATGATTGTCCATATATCATATATACCTATACACACTATATATATGAGTACACAGGGGGAGTGCTTGAGGGTGTGTTTGTGTGAGGATGTTATTTCTGTGTATGAGCAGGCGTGTGCACGAGTACGAGTGTAAGTGTACACACACACACACACACACACACACCCTCTCCTGGAAGCTAGGTGGCTCAGCAGGCTCCACCGAGCCTAGAATCGGGAAGACTAAAATTAAAATCCTACTTCAGATCCATAATAGCTGTGTGACCCCGGGCAAGTCACATACCATCTGAATGACTCACTTTGTCTTCCTCTTCCTCTATAAAATGAGGGTGATAACCAGTCCCACCTATACAAGGACCATATCACACGCATATGATATGATGCGCTACCATCAGTGCCTGGCACACAACAGGCGCCTAATACACGCACCCCTCTTTCCCGGCCCCTCTTGCAAACACACTTACACATAACACACAATCATGCAGTCATAGGGACACACATGCGTACACGCTCAAAGTACACACATGCACACTCGTTCTTGCATGCGCACATTACGCTCACACACACACTCGTACCTGCGCATTCAAATGCACACTCCTCCACACACGCGCGCGCACACTCATGCACACGCGCTCACACCCCTCCCAGACCCCCGCGTGTACTCACACGCATATGATATATATGGATACACACACACACACACACACACACACACACACACACATCCCTTCAAACACAAGCGGACACGCTCAGGACCCGCGCGTCCCGCCCCGTCCCCGCGCATGCGCAGAGCGCCCCACGTCCTCTTTTTTTTTTTTTTTTTTTTTTTTTCACCTTCTCCGGGACAGCCGGTGTCCACGCTGCCCCGGCCGGCCGGAGGGGAGATGGGGAGGGGGTTCTTCTCAGTGGTCCCCCTTTCCTCCTCTTCCCTTCCCCCTCCCCTCCTCCTCCTCAGGGCGGCCCGCCAGGCCTCCTCCACCGGCCGGGCCCGGACACGGGGCTCACCTGGCTCTGGGGCCCGGGGCCGCCACGTCGGCCGAGAGTGCAGCCCCTAGGAGCTGGAGCCGGGGCCGGAACCGCGGCGTGGACGCGACTCTGCCGCCTCCTCCCCCTCCTCCTCTTCCCCCTCCTCCTCTTCCTCCTCCTCAGCCGCCGCCGCCGCCGCGGCCTGGAGCCCACCTCAGTTCAAGCTCAGCGCCTTCCGGGGCCGTCGCCAGGCGGAGGCAGCCGAGATGCCGAGCGCATCGATGCAGGCGGCCGGGCGGCGAGACGGAGTACCGAAGGCGCGGATCGACCCGCTGGGTCCTCCTCCTCCTCCTCCTCCTCCTCCCCCCCCCCCCTCCCGGTTCCCCGAGAGCTCGAAGTTCGACCGCTGAGCGGCTGGGTGCGGCTCGCGGGTGGGCTAGGGCTTTCGTAATAAAGGTTAGCCGGGGCCGGTCCCGGGCCCGATACAAAATGGATAGGCCTTGGGGGAGTGGTGTTGGGGGTAGTCTTTCGGAAACCACTCTCACAGGGTTTGGGGGCGGCCAGCGGGGAGAAGCGTCCCCCCTGTGACCCGCCCTGGCCAGCGCCCCGCTGCTTAATTACAGGAGGGTGCTTGCAGAGGGGCCCCGGAGTCCTCAGTCCTCTGCCCCGCACAAGCAAGTGTGCAAGCTTTCTCGATGGAGGGAGGGGGGGTGGGCAAGGGTGCAGAAGGGAGGTTTCCCGGAGCTGGAAAGATGCTTGGAGAGTTCTCTACGTGGGAGGGTTTCTTTCTTCCTTTATGCCAAAAGCAATTAAAGCAGACTCGGCATTTTCTGAAAATGATACTGCGCTGGTTGTTTCCCACCCCAACTTCACCATCACCCTCAGTCTTGCGTGGAAGTTCATTTCCCTCCCCCCCCCTTTTTTTTTTTTTTTTTTTGGTTCTGCGGAGAGCGAAGCCTTCAGGGTCTGGAGCGAAAGGATCTTGAAGGTCTGATCTGGTCGGTATTGCTAGTCCCGAACTGTCCTATACCGCGACTACAATTACTCGCTGATGTTTGAGGCAGTAGCCAGCTTCTCCAGGCTACAAGTCCGACGAAGTGAATGCCCAAGTCGGACCCTTCCTCCCCCTCCTCAACCCCCCTCCAAAAAAATAAGTGCCATTTGTTATTCGGCGACTTGTTTGACATATATTTAAAATACTTATTGGAGTAAGAGGAAACCTTTGAAATGCTGTAAATCTGCAAACTTGTTCTTTAATAATAATAATAATAAACCCCTAATACTTTGAAACTCACTTTCAGAAATCCCTGCATCTCCTTACCTTCCCAGGCGGCAGGAGTGGAGGGGGACGAGGGGGTAGGATGGGGCCGAGAGTCTATATAGGAACTCCAAGGAAGCAGCATTATTAGAAATATGCAAAGTTAAGTGCAGAGCAATTTAAATTCTTGAATGGTTCAAATAAGCTGCAGCTCTAGGGACTCTGCGGCGGAGACACTGCAGAGCCAGGGTAAGTTCCTATTAGGACCAACAGCCGCCACACGCCAGCATCTTACACGCTTTAATTTAGCTGAATGAAGGACAAAGTTCTTTGTTTTTCGTCCTCTTCTGAATAACCGAACCTTTTGTTTGTTCTAAGGCCCAACCATTTACTGTTAAGAGAGTCAGTTCTGTCCGAAATTCACGACCTTAAAGTTAAGTTTGGACCGAAACATTAACCAAAAATAAAAATTAACCAAAAAAAAAAATCTAGGAAGAAACTAGATTAGCTGACTGTTTTACTGTCAGCTTCCCAGCCCTGCCAGTAACAGTGGATATTGTTGGGACGTCTTGACTATTTAAATGGAGGCCACATTTGGACAGTTCAGCGCTTCGAATTCATTTAATTGGCTGCGTTCTTGATCTTTCTCATAGGTCATCTGAAAATTGAATAAAAGAGGCCAAAGTTATATGTCCATTGTACTCTAGGTGCCCAAATACATCAGGAATCAAAACGCTTTCCTGGCAGTCTGTGAAGCAATTTTTAAAACCACTTATAAATTTACAAACCTCAGTAAATTTGGTGTGCATTGGGGGGTGTTTATTAAATTCTGATAGAAGTAAATGTTTCATATAATTTATTAAGAAAAGTTATATCCATAGAAAGCTAGGAAGAGCAGACCCACTTCTAATCTAAATACAATGATAAAATACGTTTATAAAATGGAAAGGGTTTTTTTTGGGCAGAGATCATATTATGGAAGTTATATCATTTGTGGAATCTGTAAAAACTGTCCCCAAAGTGGTATATAATCGAACCCTTGGAAGCTCTAATGCCCTGTGCAGAAATACATTTAATCTGAAAAAGGAAGACAGAAAGTCGTATCAAAAACAAGACAGGGTCTCCCTCTTACCTCAGGTCACCCGAGGAGGATTTTCGTGTGAGGAATGTATTTAGACTTTAGAACTACAATGGTTTCTCTTCCGAATTCGTTTTCTTTTTCTCACATTTGTGTCATTGCTCTTGAAGAAACTTTTCTAGTTCTTATCTAGCTGAATTTTCAGGTGATATGATGGTTCAGTGCTTTGGTATCTCAGTCCTGTCTTGTAGGAGGCTTCATATTGAACCAGCTTATTTGAATCAATATCAGAAACAATTATTTTTAATAATGAAACATCAGGGACCATAATGGATATGCCATCTTGAAAATTTCCAAAACAGGTGCGTATGGAAGGACATATATATGTATGTATATGTATACACACACACACACACACACCTAGTTGTATATAGTTGTAAGTAGATAAAGACAGATTTCTAGAGAGGTGTCCTTGTGTGCCTATAGGGACACACATCATACTCTACATAAATGGGTAGAATATTGTGGCCTTGGAATATAGATGTTTCTTAGGGGGAACTGTTTATATAAATTACCTTAGACGTATAATGTTAAGAACTTGAACACTTCCTTCTACCCCAAAGAAAAAATATTTCCGAACTTCTTCCTACAAAATGTTTTCCCCAACCTCTGTAAATTGCAGAATAAATGAAAGTGAGACATTGTACGCTTCCTACGAGTTAAACGACCAAGTGAGAGAGAGAGAGAGAGAATCTCTTGGCTGTTAAAAATTGGAAAGCCAAATAAAATGTAACCAAAATGCTAGATAACACGAAAAAGTGCGGCTTTAACAAAAAACAAATAGGTTTGAGTCGTCGCTGTTTTTGTTGTTATTTCAACGGAGAGATGATCTATGAAGAATATTAAAATGTCGGAGCTGAAAGGGTCGTCAGAGATGGGTTTTGCTTTGGTTTTTCCTGATAAAATATATCTAAGGTACGTTTAAAAACAGCTATTTCCCAACTCTTGGGCCTCAGTTTCTTAACCTGTAAAAAGAACAAGTCGGACAAAATGTTTTCCTTTAGCGAAAGTCCCCAAAGAAAATAAAAAAGTGACACCATTTGGAAGGATTCCTCTGCACAGAGGCAAGGAGAGTGGAATGGGGAAAAGGACACTGAACCTGGGCTGAAATGCGGTTTTCGGTAAGCATCTGTTCAAGAAATTGGACAAATCAACCTTTCCCAAGTACAACTCAATGCATTAGTAAAGGTCCTGAAAAAACAAACAAACAAAACCGAGATTGGTGGCAGCTGACCCACCCAAAACATCAGCAGCATCTAGGCTGGCCCACTCCGCTCCTCTTCCTTTCCTTGGGTAGCGGGAGGGTCACCTGCGAAGCTTGGCAGCAGCTCATGCTCTCTGCAAGCGGGGTAAGGAAGACGCTCTGAGGTAGAGCTGGCTCCTCCAGCTCTCCCTCTCTCCCCAAGCACCACTGTCAGTTCCACTTTGGCCCCTCCCCTGCAGATCCTGCCCGTCTCCCCTGTGTTTAACTAAGTCGGGATACTAGCGCAAGATCCACGCCTAATTAAATTAATTAGGGATTCTTGTCAATCCTGGATTAATGGCCGATAGCAACCCAGGCCACAATGATCTGAAAACCTGGAGGACCAGTGATCTTTTTTTTTTTTCCCTCCGCACCCCCACCTCCTCATTTCCCCCTCCCTTTTCCCTCCTCCTCCTATCCCTTG
>CM053600.1:193367477-193479076 GCA_028646575.1 Pseudocheirus occidentalis
GTGTGTGTGTGTGTGTGTGTGTGTGTACATTTTGCGATGCAGACATTGTTGTTATATTTATTCTACTAAAGTGCATTTTACTAGCTAGAGTATCTTGTGCCTAGTCTGGGCATAAGCCCGTGCAGAGGGAGAAAAAGTTCTAAGAGCAGGAGGCATCCTTTTTAGGCTGCCAGCAGTCTTTAGGTCGATCGCCTGTTACCGGCTTGAAGCTGAGAGAGACTCTTAGAACATAGTCTGAGAGGAAGGCTTCCTTTTTTAAGCTCATGCACTTTCCTCTTATAGAAAGATTTTCTTTCCTTCCTCTCCACCTTTCCTTCCTCTCTCCATCCTACCCTCCTCGTCACGAGCTCATTCTAGGGACTGCTGCGGCTTTCTTGATTGTCTTAATGTCTATGTATCCATTGAGTAAAGGACTCAGTAGTATCTTTGTACTTATAGAAATACCGCCCAACTGGATCTCGCAAAGTTATGCATTTTTGAAGAGGCCAATGGGTTTTTGCATTCTTTGGGGATTTTGTTTTGCTCAAAATTACTTTTCTGGTTCACGCTCCATAATAACTTTGGTCTTGAAAAAATTGAACTTTGGCCTCCAAGAGAGGGTTAGTCCAGAAAAACCCGAACAAACCACGGTTTTATGTCTATAGTAGAACATCCCCAAACTCAAAGACTTTCAATAATAGAAATTAATCTGGGACCTCACGTATACATTAGCTGGTGTGCAGCCATATTTTTCCAATTAGGAAAATATGTGGCAAGCATGGAATCAGCTATTTAAGCAAACAATTACCTTGTTTATAACATGATCTGTTCCTGTTTAGAGACGACTAAGCTGGGAGCCTGGCCTGACACATATATTGAATTAAATATATTAATCGATTTACAATTTGGAAAAATCTTTTCCCCCCTCTCCCTGCAGTCAAAAGTTTAAGATGCAGTCACCTCTGTCTGGGTGGCACGAAATGGGTAAAACATTTGTGCTTCTTTGGCGGATTCGGGTGCATATATTTCCCCACTAATATTTTACTGAAACAATTTCTTACTGCTTTGTAAAAATTGGTCCAGGATGTTTGATACAAATTTGCTCTGCCTGTCAGATTCGCGAAAAGGTCTAGATGTCTATCCAATTAGTAATTAGGAGAACAACAGCTAAAATGCATAGCAGTGTTAGGGCCGAAGGATTTGCTTTTCTTAACCTGGTTGTCTAGATTCATTCAATTTCTGTCTCCAAGTTTGGAGGATAATTTGGGGAAGTAATAGTAGTTTCGGGAACCGAATTCAAACGGCTAGTCTAGTGTTTGTATGTTCTAAGGGCCCTCTACACTTTGCCTGTTTAAGTTGGTTTTTAAACCTCGATCCAATCTGCAGGATCGTTTGTGTCAGAGCTTAGGCCAAATAGTGTTTCTCTTGCCTGTCGGAACTCTGTGGAGGGAGCATCTTCAGCAGCAGATTTTTATTAACAAACGTGGAGAGTGATTCCGGGTTGTGAAGAGCTAGGAGAGGGCGGTCCATGCTCGATCCGGACTCGGACTTCCAGCGCACAAATGTCATTGACAAGAGGTGGAATGGGAATCTGGGAGTTCTTGTTGAAGGGGACTCAGCTCTCTGACCTCAGAGGGAGCTGTAGCTCCTTCACCCGCAGAAGCTAGAGAGGACAATCGCTGGGGTGATTCCATAACCCAAAGTGTCCGTTAGAAAAGAAAAAGGAAGAAAGAAATGAGATGTATTAGCTGGCGTGTGTCAATTCGAGGCAGGAAAAAAAATGCATGTTTTATTAAACAACAGAGCTGTTGAATTCACGAAAAGGCAAAGAACAACCAATAGAAACACAGAATGGTAAATATACCACTTAAACCTGTTGATATATATGTATATATACATACACACATACACATGTGATGTACATATTTACACAAAGAGTTGGTACACGGTGAGGTTTTTGCTTTTGTTTCTTAAGGAAAGAAGGAGGAGGGAGAGTATAAACAGCACTGCTTTTCCTTTAACCTGCCCAAAGCTTTGTTTTTCCCTTCTCCGATGCTGGCAGTAACCTGGGATGCGGTACCTCCCCGAGGAAAGCAAACATGGCGTGGACAAGCCTTTGCTCCAGGGGCCAGAGGGAGAATGCTGGGCAGAGAAGACAGGAGTAATCAGGCAGCACTCGGGAGGGCCTGAGCCCTGAGCATAGGCGAAGCTGGTCCAAGCTGCTTGACTTGCTGCTGTCCCCCCAGCACCCAGGAACGCTGTTACCTACATTTTGACGTCTCAGCCTCTCCCTCCCTCCTTCGCATCCTTCCCCCACCCCCAAAACGCCTCACCCCCGGCTAGAATTGTTAGCAAATACGATCAGCAAGTTTGCAGAAGCCAGGGACTGTGAGGGTGGCCGAAGAGGATCTTTTTTTTCCACAGGTCAAACTAGGCTCTAGTGAGTCCAGAGCAAATAGCTCCAGCGCAGAAAGCCTAAAGGATCTCAAGTGGAGAGGGCCAGCGCAAGGGTTCGCAGGCGTAGGCATTAATCAATGGCCTAATTCCGCTACACAATAACCATCTATCTCCTGATCTTGGTGGGAGACAGAGTAAGGAATAGAGAGAAGACGGAGAGGAGAGGAGAGGAGAGGAGAGGAGAGGAGAGGAGAGAGAGAGAGAGAGAGAGAGAGAGAGAGAGAGAGAGAGAGAGAGAGAGAGAGAGAGAGAGAGAGAAACTGTTAGAACGTGCGGTGCCAGCCCTTGCCCTGAGAACCTTTGCCACGCCACTCGGAATGGTTGTGTTTGGCAGTGTGTGACAGAGATCGGAGAAATACCTCAGACCGTGTTACTGATATATTTCAAGAATCATCTAGCCCTCCTCATCTAGCAGTCCTCCAAGGCCAGCTTGACCTTTGGGCATTTCTGGGAGGATGGTCACGCTTATTTTCCCTTTTGCAGGACCCGAACTGTGCCAGTGTTTATAGGAAGGCGTAGGGAGCAGGTGGCCCAACCCTGGCACTTGGGCAAACCTTGTTTTTGTTGTCGCCCTCCGTGTGTGTGTTCATGTGTGTGCGCGCGTGTGTCCGCATCTGTATTTGTCCTACCCCCCCTTCCAGTCTCCCCCGAACTGAAGGATCGTAAGGACGATGCTAAAGTGATGGAGGACGAAGGACAGACCAAAATCAAGCAGAGACGCAGTCGGACCAATTTCACCTTGGAGCAGCTGAACGAGCTGGAGAGACTGTTCGATGAGACTCACTACCCGGACGCCTTCATGCGGGAAGAGCTGAGCCAGAGGCTGGGGCTGTCCGAGGCCCGAGTACAGGTAGCTGGGCTGCGGGGAACCCACTGGCTTGGTTGCGCTGGGCAAAGCCAAGTGGTGAGTGGGTGCGCGCGTGCACGCGAGTGTGTATGTGTCTGTGTGAGCGAGCGCGTGTGCGTGAGTGTGCGCGCGCGCTCCTGCGGACAGAAATTGGGCTGGGAGGGGGGATTGGGTCTATTGCTGGGGGGTTGCAGGACTAAAGAGGCAGCTCCTGCAGTATGTGTATCTGTGAGTCTATATGCACACAAACGAAGGGTGCGAAGTGCTTTCTTTCACTGAGTCGGGGGAAAATCTTTACGAAAGTCTCTTCCCCCGCCCCCGGCAGATTATAATTCTGTTGAGTTTTAATATTAATTTTCAAAAACGTATCTTCACAACAAAAACAAAGCTGTTCGTGGTTTGCTCTGAGGGTTTCACACTCGCAGCTTTATGCCGCTTACCTCCTAGTGAACCTTCTTTTATAAGCATTTAAAAAAATAAACAACCGTTTAATCCTTGACGTCTCGAGCTACCGCTGCTATTTTGCTCTTGTGAGCTGGGTTTTGTCTCGAATCTGCTCGAGGCTCTGGGTTTGCCAAGCGGATATGCCAATTAAGTTTATAGATGTAAAGACTATAAACTAAATTAGTAACTGTTAAGTGCAGAAATTTACAGTCCGCGGTTAACAGTTGATCTCAAACTGTGCGCATAGCAAAAACTGCATTCGGGGCGCGCGGTCTTTGTTCCCTGGTCCTAGATAGCTAGTTTTTTCGCGTGCTGTTTGTGCCTACCGGGAGCAAGTTTTTAAAATGTTCTCATCTCCTAATGCTGCTGCGCTTTCCAAAGCCTGGGATATCTGCAATAAAGCCATACCCAATTGGGTCAAGAATCAGACCTGATTGTCTTCTTTCCTTCTCTAGGGGTATTGGAATAGCAGAAACAGAAGAACGCTTTTCTTCTGTTTTTCGTTGTTTTTTTTTTCCCCTTTTGGGGAACCTCCAGCTTTCCCAACGAGAATAAATTTAAATGTCTCAGATTGTATTTCCGTTCAAATAATAAAATGGGAGAAAATTATGGTCATTATTTGTTTGAACACATGGAGTGGTTTTAGGCCCCAAACATCTGCAGCTGTTACAAAGTATCGCTGTAACAGATACTCTCCTCAAGCTTTGTGCGCAGAGACCACCATCTGCACCAGACTATGCACACAATTCTTATGGGGTTTCCCTGCGTCTTGTAATAGGATAAGGACATAAACAGAACAGTCACATTGGACCAAAAAAGTAATAGTAAGCAGCCTTTGTCATCACAGCCTCCGTCAGAGACCCTTCCTCTATTAGGTCTTTAATGCTTTTCTCTTGCCCACTGAGGGCTCTTCCTAAGGCTCAGACACTGTCTGAAATAATAATAATATAATAAAAGGAATAACAAAATTCTATTCCAAATCCAAATGCTTTAGAGTGTGTGTGTGTGTGTGTGTGTGTAGTAGTAGTAGTAGTAGTAGTAGTAGCAGTAGTAGTAGTAGTAGTACAAGATACTAGGGTAGGGAGATTTGCCATCTCCTCAAAAAACAAATCTAGAGGCAGAATCTTCACTCTCATCATGATAAATTGTAGAAAGATGTTTGTTAAGACTTATGTGGATGAAACACTTTCCATTGAAAGCAGACCAGGAAAAGTTAGGCAATCAAATTTTATGTGCTATTTGCATTGATTTTTTTTTTTTTTGCAAATTAAGGCTATTCTTGGAAACAGAGATGTGAAGGCAGACTGGGACTTTAAAAGATTTATTTGAATTTTTTGTTTGTATTGAAAGTAAATTTGCTTCTTTAAATGAAGAAGACGTAATATTCTAGAAGCTGCTCAATACAGAGCGTTCCTCTCCCACACTGAAATCTGAGACACCTTCTTCCTTTCCTCCCAGGAAGTAAACTTTATCATGGCCCCTCATTTCTACATAGTCTTTTTTTTTTGTTTGTTTTAAAGATAGCTTTTGGTTTGCAGCTTTCCAGTAACTTGAAATCTGTTTTTTTTTCCCTAAAGAAGCAAATTAGATTATCATAACGATGAGACAATTATTCTGATTCTGTGTTACATTCTACTACACAGAGGAGCAGAGAAATTCTCAACTTCTTTGTAGTGAGGCTTTTATGACACTAATTGCTCCTCATCCCCCAGTAAGTCATTAAATTCTTTGGTGTTAGTTTTTCTTGAAGATAAAGCTAATTAATATTACAGTCTATTAATGAGCACACTCTTCCCAGGTCTTACTGCTCAAACATCTAAACCCATTATCACAAGTTAGTATCAGGTATCAGGGAGTGATTTAGGTCTTTGGGGACTCTGTAATGTGGAAAGATGAAACCAGGGCCCTCAGTAATTTATCAAGAAACAATTTATCTTCCAAATGTCCATGAAATATATCTTTCTATTTTGAAGAGTTCCTTTTGGGTTTTTAACTTTGGAAAAATGAAACTGTACGATGGAGACTTTAAAGAAATGTAGAGTCCCCTAATATCCTTATATAATATGAATCAAATGTCCTGTGATATTTTTTATTTTGAACTGTAACTTCTATTTTTTTTCCATTTCATACTTTCAGGTTTGGTTTCAAAATCGAAGAGCTAAATGTAGAAAACAAGAAAACCAACTACACAAAGGTTTGTTTCTTAAAATATGCTTGGGGCGCCTCCTCCTACAGAACTCCCTTTCTAATATCTTCCCTAGGAGACAAGCACTCTCCGTCCTGAAATTACCTTGAAGCCTTTTGTGCATATCTTATATCTACTTATTTGTGTATATGATGTGCCTCTCAAGTAGACTGTAAACACCATGAGGACAGGAACTCTTCAGGGTTGTATTTTATCTCCTAATGTAGATGTTTAATGACTTTTTGTTGAGTTGAATTTCATTCTGTAAGAAGTCTTGTTGGATGTAATATTGCTTCAGAAGAAAGGCTTTCCAAGACGTTCTTGTTTACTTAATTTACGAGTTGCAATCTGCACCTTTGGAGGGAACATCCAGATGGATGAAATCACATATCCATTTGAGTATTTGCAGAACATTTGTAAGAGACCTTGGGGATACAGGTCTGGGATTTTGCATACACGTTGCAATTATGAGACAACATTAAAGTACTATGCTAAGAAGGTGGCTCTCACCACCCCAAACAATTAGAACAGAATTTATTCCACTTTGGTTTTCACCCCTATTGTTAACCACAGATGCACACACATATGTGTATACATATATATATGTGAACTCGTATATCTAAATATACACATATGTATGCGTATACATACACAATGTATAGTCTCTGTGTACACACATATAGAAATACGATGAATTGTAATTTTTAGTTTAAAAAACTGATGCTCTCCTTATTGTTGCAGGAGTGCTAATAGGAGCAGCAAGCCAGTTTGAAGCTTGTAGAGTCGCGCCATATGTCAACGTGGGTGCGCTGAGGATGCCATTTCAGCAGGCAAGTACTTGAAGTGTTGTGGATGACCCCCACTTCCTTCTCCCAGAGATTCCCCCAGCTGTTGACAGTGCACCTGTGGTATTGATGTCAGGATGATATTATAGACCCATACCCTTTAAAAAAGCAATACACTGTCTGGGATCTGCCTAAGAACCTCTTTTTGTCTTCACTGGGATCTACACAGAGGACAGGGAACAGTAACTATTGCTTTAAAAATGCACTAAAGATTGCACTTGGGGAGGAGAAAGCAAAGACTTTCCATTAAGAGTTTGTCAGTTCCGATGCAGAAGTTAGTGTAAAGGAATTCAAAGGCATCATTTGTGTGTTCGTGTCTATGTTCTCCAATTTTTAGTCTTATTAGTTCACTATTCTCTAAATTATTCTCCCTTTTAGTCATATTACATGTCTAATCCTAAAACAAAAAATAAGTGTTCCTAATGCAAACTGAGTTTTCAAAAGCTCCTTTCTGATAAAGATTCTTGCCATATTCTCTTCTAGCAGAAGAGAAAGAAATCAACCGTCTTCCCAGGACTTTCCCAATCCCCCTACTTATCAATAATGAAACCTTTAATACTACTTCTAAAAAGGACAGCTGGCAGCAATGATTTAATCCTGGAAAATCCCTCTTTCCCCCTTCTACGCCTTCTCTTCACTACTAGCTATTGCCCTTTTGGATCTTCTTTCCTGCGTCCCATCCACCTCTACTTTTTAGAAGTCGGATGTTTCAGTATTGTCATATGTGGTTACCTTAAGATCTGGGTTTCAGTTAGATATTTGGGTGAGGCTACCTTACCAGCCCCAAATGATTTGGTTGGTAGTGTGAAAATGATGACGAGTTGTCCAAGTTTATGGCCCATATTGAACCTGGCATTTTATCTTCTGAAAGGAGTGGAAAGACAACTGTTTTTTTTCGGTACTGGGCTGTGGGAATGGGGGTGCAGGTGTGGAATCTTCAAAGAGGAAGCCTAAGAAGCACATTTCGTACTTTTCCCATGGGTAGATACAGGCATAGTTGCAGGCCCAGAAACATTTGTTATATACCAGAAAAAGTTAGGGTTCTTGCCTAACTTACCTGTAATGCAATAGTTCAAATCCTTGCTCTATTACTCCTAACTGAGTAATCTGGGCGAAATCTTTTCTGTGGTTGTGTGGACTGTTGACTGAAAGAACCTCCCTACCATTATTTCCATTAGTTCTGGTTCTTGTGGAGATGATGAGCACTGAGGTCCAGTTGGACTAGATAGATGACTTCTGAAGCTACTTTCCAACTTGGAGATTCTGAGACATTTACGTCTCTGAGCCTCAATTTTCTCACTTACAGGGTTGTTGTCAAGGAAGTGTTTTTAAACTCAAGACTTGACTTGTGATGTTTTTGGTGTGGGAAATTCCTGAAGCTAAGCAGACAGGGAACTTGGCTGTAATTTATAGTCTTAAAAGTAGCTCTGGGTCCTTAAGTAATTTGCCCAAGATCATCACACAGTCAAGTATGTACCAGAGGCAGCACTTGAACCCATCTCTTACCCACTCCAATATTGGCTTTCTATCGAATATACAATGCTTCCTTTTTTTATCATCACCGTAATCACATATGATTGTTATTATTATGATAACAGTTGGTATTTATTATTACTATGTGTACAGCGATGGGGTTGGACAAGATGATGAAAATTCAATTGTAGCGAGCAAAGTATCTACCCCATATTTCCCCAAGGCAGTCTCATTAGTTTGCAGGATGAAAGATCGTCAGGTGCATTGCCACTTTCTCCTCCGCCCCAGCACACAGGGGACAGGACAGTAACCCGTAACCAGATAGGAACAGTAGAGGTGGTTTGGCAGACACAGGGAGGAAACACTCGGACAAATAGGTGAAGCTACGTTACTGAGGCACGAGGTGCGCTGCTCAGTTGGGGGGCAGTAACAGGGGGATACAGGTAGACAGGCGCCGCCAAAGCCCAGGTACTGAGAGGACGCAGACGAGCACTCCCCTCCCTACCCCCGGCCCCCATACCCCAGGTGCATTCCCACCGCGACCCAGGCCAGATCTACAGTCAAGCAGACCCCCCCCTCTCCCTCCACCCAGCTCAGCCACCCTTTGCCAGGCCGGACAGACTAGGGGCGCCGCGCGCAGGCCGGGCGGTGTTAATGCTCTGTTTTTATTTTATTCTCGTTGTCACCCTTAGGATAGTCATTGCAACGTGACGCCCTTGTCCTTTCAGGTTCAGGCTCAGCTGCAGCTGGACAGCGCCGTGGCAGCGCACGCGCACCACCACCTCCACCCGCACCTGGCGGCCCACGCCCCTTATATGATGTTCCCTGCGCCGCCCTTTGGCCTCCCGCTGGCTACGTTGGCGGCCGAGTCTGCCTCTGCCGCTTCTGTGGTGGCGGCCGCCGCGGCGGCCAAGACCACCAGCAAGAACTCCAGCATCGCAGACCTCAGACTGAAAGCCAAAAAGCACGCGGCGGCTCTGGGGCTGTGACTTCGCTGCTGCCACCACCTGGTCCTCCTCATCCTCATCCCAGCATTGATCCTCCGGCCACCGCCCATCCTTCCTGTCCTCTACCCCCTCCCGGGCTGCTGATACATCCGTCCCTTTTCTCCTTCTTTCCCTTGTCCTCCTTTTCTGAAGGACTCTGGCGCCGAGTCCCTATCCTAGGGACACCCAGGGCCAAATGTTCCTACATCTCCCCTACCCAGTCCTCGCCCCTGGGGGCCAGGCTAGAGGACCCCCGGCAGAGCCCCACGGCCTCCGCTCTCTGGCTTAGAAAGGGGCCAAGACTGATTTCTGCTTTTGTAAACTTCCCGCTGTAGGACGTGTTTAAGGGAGGAATTGGAGAGGGGGACAAGATGAGGAAAGGGAAAGTTTACCTCTTGGCAAAGCAGCACCAGAGGACCAATGCTTTGAAGACAAAAACAAAAACCCATTATTAATTCTAGAATCCCACAAAATAATGAAAAGCAAGAGAGAAAAAGAGATAAGGTTCTTATTTCTCATCTTCATGCACCAGAAGCTGGACGATCGTAACAGAATCAAGGAGGAAAAAAAAAGTAATTGCTATAACAAAAGTTTGGGAATTGACATGGACGAAACTCGAGGTCATTGGGGGAGGTACCAACTTGAAAGTTTTTTCTTTTTTCTTAATGGACAAAGATGGCGACAAGGAAGGAAGATGTATACTTATTTAAAGAATTAAGATGAAAAAAGACAAGCAGTTGGGAAGTTCACAGGTTTTGAAACTGACCTTTTTCTGCGAAGTTCACTTTAAATACAAGACATTTGATAAGAGAGGCGGGCCTCCTTTTACGTTGAGTCAGATACTTTTGAGTTTAAAACCCACCAAGTCTGGAAGAGCGAGAAGAAAGAAGGAAGAAGACAAACACGGAGAGAAATGATATTAAAATGAATAATAAGGACATGGACAATGATGATTTCTCTGCGAAATTCTCATGGCAAAACTGTCCGGACTCCTGACAGCAGAATGCCGGTTTGCATGTTTCTTATATTCCATAGATGGTGTCCCTTTCCTACCCTCCCTCTACTCCTCCCCCCCTTCACTTGCACTTCATCTTCATCTTTAGTAGGAAAAACAAAAATCAAATGCGGCTGGAAATGTATTTTTCTTCTCTCTTTTTAATCCTGGAAGATAAAAGAAAATTATCTGAAGGGGGAAAAATAGCCCACCCTCTGTATTGGTCCATTGTTTGTCCCGGGAGGAAGGAGGACAGAACAATGTGGGGGAAGAAAAGGGAGAGAGAGCAAAAGAGAAAGTGAATGTGAATATTTTTACTCTCTCTTGTTGGCTTCCCTGAGGTCCTAAGCGACAATTGTCCCCCCTCCCCCCATATTCCCATCCCTTCCAAATTTACCTTGAACAAAGTCCAACTAGGTCCAGGTACTAGGTACGTGTAAGATATGTTGATACACACGAACAAAGTTTATTTTGGCTATAACGTGTGACTTGATAGTTGACTATCAACATTTACATTTTATCTCACAAAGGTGTATCTATTCAAGTAATCTTGCCGATTTTTGTTTTATTTTGTTTTAGTTTCAATCCATAGAGATATTTAAGCTGGAGGTACTCCATCTAGGTCATTCGTATCTCAGTTCCCCATCCAGCCTCTTTGGGGTTTGTTTTTTGTTTTTTAAATTACAAGAAAGAAGAAAAGCTCTTCTAAAGGAACTCTTGTAAGCGGATGGGCTTTGTAACTATTTGTTCTCCATGAAAACAAAATTATTTATATTTACCATATTTTTTCTAGTGTGTTAACTTATTTCAAACAAGAAGATACTGTTATTTCAGGACCTGTGTTTTTGGTACAATATGTTTCCTTTCACCTTTTGTTAAACCTTTTTAATAAGTGCCAAGTTATCCATTGAAGACACTTTGTGATCAATTGGATGGAATCAGTAAAGTTTGCGTAGACGGGTTCTCATCATTTTTGTTCTTGTTTCTATTATAAATCACTTGTGATGTCCTTTCTTTCTGATGAACGTGTGTATATCTGGTGCTTGTGTGGAGCAAGGGCAGAAGCTACATTCTCCTTTTCCTTCTATGGAGTTGAACAACTTGTGTTTGATGAGAGTAAGAGGTTATTACCTTTCATTAACAATTAAGTCAGCCCCCCAGCCCCTTAAATCCCGAAAGCATTAGAAATCAGGTTCTCCAGTTTTATAATGTGTCCTCTTAAGGAAGATAGTCAGACTAGGTCATGTTCTAGTGAAGCTAATATATCTCTGCCCTAAAGGGGTTTCAATTAATGGGCATAAGAAAAGATGCTTCAATTGGGAGCCATATTTCCCCCAGGAAACTTCTTTGGGGGAAAAAAATTCTTCAGGGTAAATCTGGTCACTGAGTTATGGATGAATTCCAAGACCTGCACCCCCTTTTATATTCCTACATATTTTATATATTCTTTCCGAGGATCCCAGACTTCCCCTCTCCCCATCCCAAGTAGAGTGTTAGAACAGCTGGTTTTGTCTATTGCCTCCCTCCCCAACTCTCTATCTCTTTTCTATCTCTGTCCCCCACCTTTCTGTGTCTGTCTCTCTTTTTCTCTAAGAGAGCTGAGATGGATAGGGTGGGCACTCTAAGAGTCCAAAGCTACTGAATGAGCAGGGGTATAGTAAAGGTGATTGCATTTGTGAAAGATGCTGTAGACTCTGTTGTAGCTGGGCTATTTGAGGAGATAGTCAAAGATTTAACTAGCGGGAAGAAACTCCTGGCTTACCACTACTCCTTTCATCTAAGTCAGGGATTTCTAACCTGTACTCTACAAGCCCTGTGGATAAATTTCAGGGAGTATGTGAATCTGGATGGGGGGGGGGAGGAAGATGACATCTTTATTTTCAACACAATTTTCTTACTTTGTAATCTTAAGCATTTTATATGTTTAAAAGTATTGTTCTGAGAAGTAATCCACATATTTCGACAGACTGCCAAAGGGGTCCATGATACAAAAAAGGTTAAGAACTCCTAATCTATATGAAAATGATGCATTGTGTTGACTGGAGAGTATCTGACTTTTCTCCTAACAAAGTTAAGTGACAACAAAAGTCTCAGATATTTGAGGGATAAACTCCTTGTATTCCTAATTGACTCTGAAAAACTATTTCTCCCCTTTTGCTGAGAAGAGAGGTCAATAAGTAGGGTCTTCTTTTGTGGGTGTTCATTCTTCCTTCTATCAGAACATCCTTCTGTGAAACTCAGAGAGAGGGAATGTATGTGCTTTGGCTCTGGGAGTTTGGCCTGTGTGTGATTGGTTCACAATTCGTGTCACTCGTCCACAGATTCAGGGGAAGATTTTCCTGTCTTCTTTTTCTCCAGTTCCAAAGTGGTAGTCAAAGGCAGACGCCAGGCATTGGAGACAGCCTATATCTATATCTATATCTATATCTATATCTATATCTATATCTATATCTATATCTATATCTATACCTATATCTATATCTATATCTATATCTATATATCTATATTTAAAATCCATTCAAGAGGTAAAAGTTATGGTGGTCTTGGGCATTAAAAAAAAACCTAAAAAAGGGCAGGGGGGACTTCTATAAGCCATTAAAATAGTTTAGGATGGAGAGGAGGTGAAAAGAACCCAAGAATATGTGATTACCTGAAGTGGCATACCCTAGTGCTGTTGGAGCATTTCATTATTACTGCCTGAAATCTAACTGAACCTAGTTTTCTGTGGATAAGCACTGCTATTGGTTGCCCTTTCCTTCACCCCCCCCCCATTCTTAGTCCTAGAATCTATGGAACAGGACGGAATATATAGAAGTCACTTAAAGCAGTTCGTCCTCCTTCTTCCCTCACCACATAAACCTCTGTGCTAGGTTTGCCACCATGAGCCATCTTTGCTTGTCTTTCAGTTCCAAAATAACCTCATTTGACAGACAGAGTGCAGAAAGGGGTTAGGAGCCATTCAACTGCAAGTTAATTAATGCTCAACACACAAAAATGTTGCCCATTAAGACCTCTCTATAGATAAAGTCTTTGACTTCCACAGCTACCAAACAGAAGGGATTTGAACAGGGTGTTTTAAAACAAAACAAAACAAAACAAAAGCAACACTTTCTGAATAAGATTCTAATTACTGCCAGAATGACTTAGGACAAGTCACTTAACCCTTCTGGGCCTCAGTTTCCTCATCTGTAGAATGAGAGGGTTGGATTAGATGGATGTTGAGGGCCCCTCCGACTAAGTTTCTGATGCTACGATCAAGGTGAACCTCGCAATTTAGAGGCTCATAAAAGGAACCATGACTGGGGAAATGCTTTGAAGCATCTTAAAATCTGGTTTGAATTCTCAGCGGTACCGAATTGGGGAATTCTTCAGCAAGTTTAACAAAAAGTACAAGTTTAGGAACTAGGGAGGTGTAGGGATGGGACAGACCGCTCCACCTTGAACCCTCTTCACTCCTCAGCTCTGCCCTATTCCCGCCCTTCCTTCTCCCAGCCTCTGCATTCCCAATCTCTTTTAGCACCTCGGTGCAAAGTGAACTCAGCGGCACTAGGGGTTTGGTGAGGGAGACAGGCCTAGAAGATTTCCAGGCAAAATGGTGCCGTTGACCTGGGCTCGGTCTCTGGCTGACTTGGGGTAGGGCAGGGGATGGGGCAGACTCTGGAGTCTGGGCCCCAGTTGGTCCCCTGAGTATCTTCTTAGTCTTTAGTGAGGACGCTTAGGGGTGGTGACGATAAAGTCAGGAGAGAAATTATGGAGAGACAAGGGCTGCAGCCAAGGCGACTCCCGTCTCCTCTCCTCGCCCCTGCATTTGGCCCTTGCAGGGAAGCAAGGCACCCGCAAGAAAACAGAACATGTGCCCCAAGTCCGTTGGGCTCAGACTGGGAGATCTGTAGGTGAAGAGAGTTAGGAGGAAGACAGACCAGACCAGCAAGAGCTCCCAGGCTTCCTTTTTTTTTTTTTTTTGCCTTTTCCTCCCAAGGTACAAAACGTTAGGGACCGGACACTGTCTAGGTTCCCCCTAAGAAGAATTGACCCTCCTCTCGTCTGGGTAGGTTATCGGCCTCCTCCTGCGAGTGCCTGGGGTAGGGAAAAGTCAGGGCTAGGGAAGGAGCCTGGCAAAGAGGACTTTGTAAACTTCTGGAGTTCCCGGTGCCCAAGACTGAATCTTTGCTAACTGTTTTGGTAGAGGTTGATGAAGAAAAGCGACCAGGCGCTCGGTGGAGTTAAACCTTTGCTGCGCCCCGTCTCCCTCCCACCCCGCACCTGAGCACTCCAGGCACATTACTGACCCCTCCCAGTCCTGCTTTGCTGAGGTCGGGCTTCCAGATCAGGTCAGAGTTTCCGGTTAAAACTCAGTCTGTCCTGCCGCCTATGGAGCTCTCGGGAGAGCAGGCACAGGCTCCCTGGTGGCGTTAGGGAGAGGTCCTAACCCCCAGAGGCCATGGAGGAGCCCTGAAAAGGAGCCCAGAACAATTTCCCTTTAAATTTAAATTAGGCAGGAAGCGCGAAGATATTTTCTTTGTCAAAACTCAGGAACGATATTAAATTGATAAAGGAAACTTCCTGAAACCCTTACTTTAAAAAAAAAGAAAAGAAAAGAAAACCGAACCACGAAGAGGTTTTACAAAGCTTTCCAGTACCCCAGAATTCAGGTTTGGAGAAACACGGAATTAAATGGGATTATTCAAGACATCATTAATGTTAACAGCCTTGATGCAATAGGCCCAGGAAGATCAGAAACCCCGTCTCTGGAAGCTGAAACGATAAGCGTCTAATGGGAGGGGTTCCCCCCCCCTTTTATTTCCCTCCTGCTTATATTTCCCTCCAGCTCCTCAGATGGCAATGCTTATCTTGGAATAATGCAATTCTCAAATTTCAGGGCTATCTTGATTTTTGAAAAAATGCCTTTTTGGCTTCGGGAAGCATGGGGTCCTGTTGTCTCACAATCAGTTTACATCACAAATTGCAAACATTTGCAGGAAGATATGAGGGTTGTTTAGTTTATGTAACCTTCAGCGCTTGCACGCCAAATGCCAACCCAGAAAGTTTGGAAGATCGGGTTAATGGGTTTGAGAGAATGTAAGTCTCAGCAGGCCTTGGCAGTGCATAAACAAACAGGTCTAAGTTTTGACTGTCACCCCTTTCTAATTAACTGTTAATTTTAAGAGTTGTTCCATAGAGGAAACCATCACTAAAGTGTTCTTGATTTGGTAAAAAGTGTATAAAAGAAGAAACAAGCAAACAAACAAAAAAGACTGCCCAGAATCTCTCCCCCAATACTGCACTGGATGGTTTAAAACATTTTTTTCCCCAAGATATTTTAGTTCTAGCAAATAAAATGCGATTAATTCTAGACAATTAGACTTCTAATGGCTTCTTAGTGAGCAGAGAAACCAGTCAGTCAGGGTATGGTGTGTAACACCACTGCCAGAGAAATAATAAATGTGTCGATCTAATGGAAGTGTAAGTGTCTGGATAATTTATTCCAAGTAGTTCTTGCATTTCACATGGTATGTCTTAATATGACCAGCTTGAGTCCAGTGATTCCTGTTCTTTAAAATCTAATTTATATCAGCTCTGGATATACATAATTCATAACTCCTGTTGATATATGGATACACACCCCGAATTTTAAATCTTTACAATATGTTTCAGATGCAGACTGAAATAAAAACCTGGAAAAGTGTGATTTATTTTAAAAAGTAATTGTGGGCAAGCATTTATCCCCATGTATGTAGAAAAGAAGTAGTTTTATAAGAATTAGTGGAAAAGTTTAAAATTTGGAAAGGATTAGAATATGTGAAGACACATACCTAGACAAGGCACTGAAATATTCTGACATGGAATATTTTTACAGAGGGAATACTAAAAGCTTCCAGACCTAGAGGAGGGAGCTTGGAAAACTGCTGCTTTCTGGAAGGTTTCCTTTTAACTTCCTAATTCATAAAAAAAGGAGAAAACCTTCCAAGTCTTAGGACATTTTGTTTGGGGTATTTTATGGATCAGTCAATGTAAGTACTGCATATGCCTACAGTACAGAAAAATTTAGTCTCCTACTTCCACGGAGTTGTACTAGCATGTGGAGAGGATTTAGAGTACAATCAAATAAATCTTGTAGGGAGGAGTAAACACCCTTTTTTTCCTTGTTAAAGGAGTGATCACACATACTCAGCAGGGATTCTTGCAGATTTTTATTCAAAGGAGCAGTCATTGTTCTTCCAATAAGAATATTAGAAAGGACAAAACAAGGTAGATGCCTTGCTGGACAGAGCCAGAAATCAGCACCTTTTTCCACTTTCCTTCTTAGCAAGAAAAGATAATAAACAACATGGTAAAACCTTAACTAATGTATTGGGGGGGTATTATAAAACATACATGGGAAGAAAACTTCTTTTAAAAGCATTTTCTCTTGCATATAATACTGTTTTATATATATTATTAAAATTTTCTGGAGTAAAATAAAATAACTTACATTCATCAAGAAACATTTATTTGGTCTATTGTATACAGGGCATTCACCATATAGGCAGAGTCATTGGGGTGGGATGGTTAGAGTTCAGGGTCTTGGAATCAAGAAGACTTGGATTCAAATCCCCCATCTGACAACAGCTATGTCACCCACAGGCAAGTCACTTAACCTCTGTTTACTTCAGTTTCTTCATTTATGATATTAAGACTTGTAATATTTAGCTCACAAAGTTCTTAGGTGGCTCAAAGGACATTGTGCTAACACGGAGGGACTATATGAATATTAGTTATTATTAAGTAGGTGCTAAGGATATAAAAAGATAAAAGACAACCCTTCCCATCCCTTTTCTTTGGTATTAAGGGTCTTGATATCAGGACATGCACACAAAAGGAACCATACTCTACATGATGCATTCAAACATATGATTTCCATCTATGTGACCATGTAATATATGGAGGTTGTTGTAGCTTGGAAAATAATGAGCTTCCTTTAGAAATGACTAGTCTTACCAATGAATGGCAGTGGGACAAAGAGCTATGCACCTTTCCTGCAATTTATAGTCTTAGGGAGTTGCCTAGAGCAACAGTGTCAAACTCCAATAGAAATGGGGGCAACTGTACATAATGATCCCTGCAGATCACATATTGACTTAGAAAATTACATACTAACATTATCTATGTTCTATTGTGCTTGTATTTATTGTGTTAAACATTTCCCAAAGACATTTTAATCTGATTTGGCCAGCACTTGGGAGTCTTGTCAACAGACATGTCTTTGACACGTCTGGTCTGGAGTTCTGAGTTGCCCAGGATCACAGCTAATAGGTGTCAGAGGTGGCCAAGACCCTGCTCTTCCTGTCTCTAAGACCATCTCTCAATTCACTGTACATCTGTAACAGATCAAGAAAGTAAGTTTCTAATACCTCTTCTTTATTCCCCTTCTTTGTAGGGCCTTATGTAGAGGAAGTGCAGTTCATTATCAAATTATTCAGCCTCCTTGGAACCTTGTTTCCTTGTCTGAAAAACTAGGGGTTTAACAAGGTGTTGTCCCTTCTACTTCCAAATGGAATATTTGTACTATAAAGGACTTCAAGGGCTATCAGTCTAACCAACCTCCTCCATTTTACAAATGAGGAAACTGAGACCTAGGGAAGGTAAATGATTTAGATATCTCAGGTAGTAAGTATGGGACAAAGGATCTGAAATCAGATGCTCTTTCTACTCTGTTGCATTATCTCTTAGGATCCCCATTCAACTAGGAATGCTCATAATACTATCCTGGAGTGGAAATACAGGCTCTTCTTAAAGAGTTCAGAGACATTTTTAAACCTATATTTTTACTTTCCCCAAGGATGAACTTCACTCTCCCCCTTCCATTTTTTTTTGATACGGAAAGGTTAATGACTTAAGCAGACTGATCCAACAATCTAGGGAGAAATCAGTATGGGAATCAGTGTCTCCTAGGCATTTCTGTTAGAATTGCTTCCTGTGAATGTAAGTCTTGTGAATGAAATAAAGTCTTCATGTTTTGTGACGATCAAATGAGCTAACACATGTAAAGCACTTTGCGAGTTTTGAAGCACTATATAAATGCTGGCCATTATTATAATAGCTATTATTTGTGAAACTTTTTTTTTTTCTATGAGTAATGCTCCAGAAGGCCAGCTGCTTGGGACTCTTTGTCTAGCTGCGAGGCAACCTCTTTCTCCATAATAATTCAAGGGCATTCTCGATGCTAAGGTTGCCACTTTCTTTCATTTGACCTCAGATCCTTTATATTCCAGAATGTCTGCCTCCAAATTGAGCCCAGGCATTAACTATCTAGTTCCTTTGATATTGAATTGATTACTGTATTTCTGTCGCATACTTTTTGGGTGCATGTATGAGCTTCCAAGCAAAGAAAGACAAAGACAATGAAAATGATTTCAATGAATGTGTCAACAGACCAGAATTTGTACTAGCCCATAATTTTGAGGGATTCCAGAATTGGGGGCTCACCCATTCTTAAAATTCCCTCTACTGATGTAGATCAGAAAACACATCTGTAACTTTCATAGCCTTAGAGAAGACCTGGCCTGGATCATACTGTGTCAAAGTTAGGACTTGAACCCAGTTCTCCTGTCTCCAAGGCTGATCTTCTATTGTTATGACACATTTCCTCTTAAGGTACCTCATGACAATAACGACACATGTCACTTATATAACATTTTAATATTTATAGAGTGCTGTACGTACACAATCTCATTTGATGCTCAAAATCATCTGCAAGGTATGTGCTTCCCCCCCCACCAGCCTTGGTCCTGCAATTTCATTGGTAAAAGGGACTCCCAGGTGAGGAGATTCCCTCTTTCTTTCCTTCCTTCCTTCCTTCCTTCCTTTTAATGTTTTTGGTTACATTTTAAGTTTTGAACTATCTCCCTCCCTCCCCCACACTACACTAGAGAAGGCCACCATTTCTCCCCTCCCCGTCTCTGTCTCTGTCTCTCTGTCTCTGTCTCTGTCTCTCTGTCTCTGTCTCTGTCTCTCTCTGTCTCTGTCTCTGTCTCTCTGTCTCTGTCTCTGTCTCTCTGTCTCTGTCTCTGTCTCTGTCTCTCTGTCTCTGTCTCTGTCTCTCTGTCTCTCTCTGTCTCTCTCTCTCTGTCTCTCTCTGTCTCTGTCTCTGTCTCTCTGTCTCTCTCTGTCTCTCTCTCTCTGTCTCTCTCTGTCTCTGTCTCTCCCTCTCTGGTATGTGTATGTATCAACCATACTGTGCATACTTCTACTTATCAGTTCTTTCTCTGGAGGTGAAAGTATCTTCCTTCATAGGTCCTTTGTAGTTGATTTGAGTATTTATAATACTGATAATAAGTTAGTTGTCCACAGCAATATTGCTGTTACTATATACATTGTTCTCTTGGTTCTGCTCTTTTCATTCTTTGTTATTTTGTGCGTCTTTCCATGTTTTTCTAAGATCATTGTGCTCATCATTTCTTATAGCACGGTAGTATTCCACCACAATCATATATCACAACTTGTTCAACCATTCCCCATTGATGGGCATCCCCTCAATTTCCAGTTCTTTGCCACCACAAAGAGAGCTGCTTTAAATATTTTAGATCATAGAGGTTCTTTTCCTTTTTCCCTGATCACCTTGGGAAACAGATCTAATAGTGGTATTGCTGGGTCAAAGGGTATACATAGTTTTACAACTCTTTGGACATAATTCCATATTGCTCTCCACAAGGCCAGCTTTTCAGTTAAATTAAATAAACATTTATTATGTCTACTGTGTACTAAGCACTGTGCTATGCACCTGAGATATAATGAGAAAGGGAAAAACAGTCCTTGCTTTCAAGGAGCTTACAATCCAAAGAAAGGAAGACAGCACAAAGAGAAGCTGAAAAACAGAGAGGAGAAGGGATCGGTTGAGGGGCATGATTTTTTGGAAAGATTTTTTTTTCCTCCTGTACCCTTCAGCCCTCCACTCAGAGGGGCAGAAGCTACTAAAGTGAGGAGTTTCCTGGTGATTAACTCTGTATTCACTAAATCATGTTTCCTGTCTGTAAAGCAGTTTCTATAGGGATTATTATCCCAGTTTCATCAAGGAATCAGAGGCTCAGAGTATTCAGTCATTTGCCCAATGGCAAACAGTAAGTTTCTGAGGACAGATTTGAAAGTGCTTCTTTCTTGACCCATCCAGCTCTGTGGCCAATCGGTCAGGCCACTGACTTGAGTGATTTATCTGATTATGTGAATAACTTCAAATATGTTTCAATCTGGGAGGAACCAATCTATGCAGTAAAATTCTGACTTTGGGGGCATCCCTGTTCCATTTCACATAGTCTAATTCCATTTGGGAGGACTTGTGGACTAACACCACATTTTACATAGAATAGCATCCACATCAATAATGCTATTGTGCTAGAAGGGTTTGCCATTTCCTTCTCTGGTTCATTTTACATATGAGGAAATGAAGGCAAACAAGGTGAAGCGACTTGCCCAGGGTCACACAGGTAGGATGTATCTAAGGCTCAAGGAGGGCTACCAGCTCTGGTATAAAGGTTTGACAAGCCCTTTTAAGGGCTGCTCCTCTACCATTGGTATTCACCTCTCACCATTCTCACTAGTGGCTCCAAGAAGCTGAAGCATTCACAGTGACCACACCCCAGTAAACTAAACCAGACTGGGGGTAACTGATGCTCCACAAATCCATCAGTGAGTTAGGAGGGTGTCTAACTCAAGCATGTGAAGACTTTGGTAGAATGGGTTGTGATGATTAAAAAGATTCCAGAGACATAGTTTCTGGGTAATTTAATAATTTTATTAACAAGGCCAGCAGGTTACTAATAAAAGGATGGCCGTTGGTCATCTCTCTTAGACCAAAGACCCCCTCAATAGAGGTGGGGTCATAGTTGATATGCCTTTTGAAGACTATGTGTTCCCAAGGGGTGCCTGATCAGTTCTGATTGGTTAACACAATGGGAAGTGCGGTGGGTTATCTTGGGTATGTGACTTAAGTCACTTAAATCTTGGTCAAAGAAACTCCAAATTCCCTATCACCTGTTTTGATAGTAGGGAAAATTAAATTATTAAATATGAAAGAAATAATTTAATAATAACAATTATATATATAGTGTATAGTTTATTATTATTATTATACTTAATAATAATAATTATTATTATTATTATTATTATTGGATGAGAACAATTCATTGCAAAGACCATAAGGGTGACTGAAGCAGGCACTGTAGAGTGCTTAGAGCTTGGTCAGACATTGAAGGCACCAAGGTCATCCACTGCCTCCTGGGCAGCTGCCAGTTCTCCTGACTTTTGCTTTGCCACTAAACTCTAATGACTCTGGAAGAGAACATGAGGCTGATGACTTTGTGCACCTCTGCCTCACTAAAATTCAATTAACACACAAGTTAACACATCATCCATGATGTCATTAGTCCTCTTTGGAAAAGAAGGACAAAAACCAACTATTGTGTTAGAAGAGAAGGAAAATGTGTCAGTGACAGCACAACATATGTCAAGAGCCGTCACTGATGCTTTACAAACTACTTTGCGTATATGATCTCATTTGATCCTTACCACATCCCTATGAGCTGTGTAGTGTGAATAGTATTATCTCCATTTAACAGATCAGGAAAAGGAAATTCAGAGCAATAAAATAATTACCCAGTTTTGTACAAGTAATAAGTGGTCATTTTTATAACACCTCCCTATCTCTCCATGTCTTGGCCTTAATACCCTGAGATCAAGGATATCTCTGTAAAAGTTCGAAGGTTTGGGTCACACTAGGGAAGTAGAATTTTGGCAGATCCCATAGTGTGTCCCATTTTAACCTTTTTATGCAGAAAAAATAAGTTTAAAATGAATGCTAGGACATCCTTGGTGGGAAAAAAGAAGACCTCAAATGACAGGCTGAATAATGTACGTAAGACAAAGGGCAGTCCTACCAATTTGATGCTGTGTGATGGTATTTATGACTCTCTGCAATTTAAAAGTGATGAGAAACTATTCTCCTTTCCTTCTTTGGAAAGGTAGAGGACTAAGGGTGTGAACACAGTATGCACGGAGTGGTCACCTTTGGCCAAGTTAAAAACAACAAGAGAGAATCCCTAGAGAGAGTCATTAAAAAGAGGCTAGATGATCTTAGGAAAATGAATCTCCTGAGTGTCCTAAAAATTAAGAAATAATACGTTAGTTTGCTGAATCACACTGTTACCTAAATTCTGTTGTCCTGTTGAATCTTGATTATGAAATGTTATCTTTTGTTTGGGAATACTTTAAATTGAGAGTAGAAATGCCTTGTATAGGGAGACTTTGAAAGGTAAGAGAGATCCTTCTATCTTTGGAATTCTCTCTTTTTAATGCTCATAGTTAACTAATAAATTTCTTTCTCAGATTTGTGCCCCCACACAAAGTATATTGGATAGTTTTCACCACTTTCTACTGGGTAGATATTTTGGTTAGTTTTGCTAAATTGATTTTCTCTTCTTTTTAATTCTTTGTTATAAGAGCTAGTTCTCCAGGTAGGGAAAGAAGGATAGATATATTTGGAAATGAAGGTGATGAAAAAAAGAAAATGTATAAAAAAATCCAAGTAGCTCAGGACTTTTGTTACCAGACAGTGATTTCATTCATAGGCTGTTTTTCTGAGTGACTGCCCAAATAGGAATAGGAAGAAGTCCTTAAATTTCAGGGCTAGTAGATTCACAATAACCTATGGACAACTACTGAGGCACACATGAGCCATATTTCATAAAGTATATAATCACATTCAGAATTCTCAGTCATATGAAAATTTTTTGATAAGTAACCTTAAGAGGAGACTTCCAAAATTATATATTTTCTTTTATGAGAAATGAATCAATGAAATATAATTTGATATGTGAATTTGTTTTTAGTATTTATTGGAGTAAATTGGAGGCAGCCTACAAGATTGAGCCATGAAATTCTTTACTAATGTCCTGAAAGTGAAGGTTGGGGCAATTTGAACTTGTCTACAGAATTGGTTAAGGTAGATAGTAATGTGGTCCATGATTTTCAATATCCCATTCAACCTTTAACCTGTCCAGTTGAGACTATTGATCAAAGATAATAGCACCAATTGTGACATTGGCAGAGATTTTGTATGTATTCCCTCACTCAATATAAACATGGGTCTGACTTATACCAAGGACAATTGGATATTAGTAAGGTGGCTTGTGGGTCACTTTCCTAAGGTCACTAGGGTGGAGGGAGCAGAAGCAGCCTGGCATTGACTAGCCATAATTTGGGTTGCACTGGATGGCAGCTGTCCAGGGAAGCAAAATAACGTACCTTGGAAATGAGAACAGGGACTTAATGCTTGTAAAGCCCTTTGCAGATCTTAAAGAGCCACATAAATGTTACTTATTGTTATTTTTGTCCTCTTTTATAAACTGATTCATCATCAGTGTTTGGCTTTCCTTTTGTTCAATGTTTATCAACCATTGAATTATTTGTGAATTTAAAAATTTAATCCCTTCATAAAAATCCAGTCTTTATTGATAATACCATCTCCCTTTCAGTACCTCCTTCAGTAAGAAAAAAAGAAAAACAAAACTCTTGTAACAAATACATGTGATCAAGCAAAACAAACCCCACAATACTGGTATACGAAGATGTATGTTTCAATCTGTACCTTGGGTCCTTCCATTTCTGCAGAGCTTATTGGCAAAAAGGTTTTGTCAAAATGGAAAAGTAGGTTAAGGAGTCAATAGGTTTTGAGAGGGCAGCTCTGATAGGCTGGTCACATTGTTCAAATGCAAAACATGTGCTTGCCAAAATTTTATGGAGAACTCACTCAGGACATGGTGATCTGAGGAAGCCATACATGGACACTCTCAAGGTCTCTCTTAAGAACTTTGGAACTGATTGTGTGACAGGCGAGATTCTTGCATAGGACCACTCAGCATGGCATGCTCACATCAGAGAAGGTGCTGTGATATGTGAGCAAAGGAGAATTGAAACAGCTCAAAGAAAATGCAGGATGTGCGAATTTAGAGAATCCACCTCAAATGTTCACATGGACAATTTGTACCCGACCTGTGGCAGAGCATTCTGAGCTTGTACTGGAGCCACAGTAGGACACATTGAAACTTGACTGGCATAGTGATGTCATTTTGGTCCTCTGAGAACAAGAGACAGCAACCACCAAGTTCTGACATCTTGGTTGCTTTTTTTGGATAATTACAAGATTCACAATTTTGCCCTAGGGTTTTGATATTGCCCCTCTTTCATACACCTTGGGAATTAATTGATGAATTCTCTTAGAACTGTGGTATTTTCAGTATGAATTTTCTCTGTGTAGATTCCAATCTTGATCAGTTTTCTCAGCTTCATTGTCTTTAATGCCAGATTGCAGAATCATACTGGGGCCCTCCCCTCTCTTTCCTCTTTAGGCTATATATTATAAATTATATTAGGAAATTATTTTATTCTAAAATCTTTGGTCCCACTTAAGGGAGAAAACTTATCACAGTTTTCCTTTAATGATTAATTCCCCCAAACAATGTCTTGCTCTGAAATCTCTCAAAATAAATTTTAATGGAGACCTAGCCATTTTCTGAGAGGAAAACTGGACCAGTTTTTCAGAAGGAATTCCTTGAAAATAGATTAGAACGATAATGACAACAAAAGCAAAATATCTGGTAGCTATATAAAGAAGAAAATATTTTAAACTAACCACATTACCTATCTTTACTCTTGATCAAACTGAATGATCTAGAAAAATGATCCTTCAAGGACTCCCCATTTTAAGATTTTTTAAAAAAATTAATTAATCAAAACTGTTAATTGAACTTTCACATGAATTCTCTGTTTTGTCTTATTGTGGAATTTTGTCAATTTCCACTCAAAATTACTCTTGTCAGAGACATTGATAAAGGCATAGGGAAATTGTCCTTTTTTGGGTGTTTCTATTAAGAAAGAATACTTGTCTAATTACAATACTTTTATTAGTAAATTTGTCTCTGACAGGCTTGTGTCCGAAGCATAGGACTGAATTTTTTCATCCACTCTATCTACTCATGCAGAACATTAGAGACTGGATGTTAGAGATCAAAAGTGGTACCTCAACTGAAACTGATGGAAACCATAATTTGTTTTTTGTTGTTTGGTCATTTTGCAGTCATGTCCAACTCTGTGATCCCAATTGGGGTTTTCTTGGCAAAGATACTGGAATGGATCACCATTTCCTTCTCCAGCTGATTTTTTAGATGAGGAAACTGAGGTAATCAGAGGGAAGTGACTTGCCCAAGGTCATACAGCTAGTAAGTGTCTGAGGCCAGATTTGAACTCAGGTCTTCCTGATTCCAGGGCCAGTGCACTATTCACTGTGCCACCTAGCTGCTCCCAAAAGTATGAATTTTAATTTGTGTTTCAGCTATTTTAGTAACTAAAAAAACATAAACAACGTTTAATCAATGAGTACAGAAAGATAAATAATGGATGCATATGATTGCTGAGCTTTGGGTAGATTTGACTCAGCCAAAAACCTGTTTGTGCCTTAGAGATTAACCCACCTCAAGAGAAAAAAATAATTTCCCCTTAAAAAGTTTCCACCGTACTTCACTCAATACTTTGGCTTTAGATGACCAGCGTGGAACCAGCTTTGTCTCTTGTAAATGGATAGAATCACCTATAACAACATCTTATCCTGAAATAACATGCTAAGTTTTGCTGGTTAGATAATTCTGATTTCATAGCTAGTGATTCTTAATTATATGTTATTCAGTCAACATATTTAAGTACCTGCTGTGTTCCAGGGCAGCTAGATAACTAGGAGGATAGGACACTGGATCTGGAGTCTGGAAGCTCTGAACTCAAATTTGGTTTCAGAGCCTTACTAACTGTATTACCTTGGGCAGGTCACTTAACCTCTATTTGCCTTAATCTACTGGAGAAGGAAATGGCAAACTACTCCTGTATCTTTGCAGTATGGCCCATGGGGTCATGAAGAATTGGACAAGACTCAACGTCGATGATGACGCAGATGACGAATGGGTCAGGCACTGTTCTAGGGACTGAGGGTGCAAGTGCACTGGATGGAATGATCCCTGCTTTCACGGAGCTCCCATTCTAATGCCTACATGTTGCATTTTAATTTCTCCCATCACCCCTTATTCTCCTTAAAAAGTAAAATGTTATTTTGAATGTTCTTCATTGTTATTTTTTTTTCTGGTAGCTTAGATGTTTTCTTTTTATCATTATCATAATAGAGTTTAAACTATAATATGCTTATGACTGTTCAATCTTATTTTTTAAAACAAATCTTGTTAGGGTTATGTGAATTCTTTCTACTTGTATTTCTCACTTTTTGGAAGTTTTCTTTGAGGATTTCCTCAGCTATTATATTTACCCCCTCCCCATTTTCTGCATTTTCAATAACCCTGAGATTTTTGTTAATTAAACATTTTTGGGGGGATGGCTAGGTGGCATAGTGAAAAGAGTACTGGTTCTGGAGTCAGGAGGACCCGAGTTCAAATTTGGCCTCAGACACCACTTAACTAGCTGTGTGACCTTGGGCAAATCACTTAACCCCAATTGCCCTGCATTCCCCCCCCCCCAAAAGCAATATATATATATATTGGAAGGCAATTGAGGTTAAGTGGCTTGCCCAAAGTTACAAAGCTAGTAAGTGTGTCAAGTATCTGAAGTCATATTTCAACTCAGGTCCTCCTGATTCAGGGCCAATGCTCTATTTGCTGCTCCTCCTAGCCACTGCTCTACCTAGTCACCCCAATTCTGAGATCCCTAAGATGAACTGGCTTTCACATGTACCAGTCACTCTTTCTAATACTTTAGGTTATTCCTTGGGTTTTGGTCTACGTTTTGATTTGCTCTTTATCAGGTGCATTTTCTGTTTTCTGCTTCAGTAAGCCATTGTTTGATGCTTCCATGGCTCTGTTAAGGTTTTCTATTGTGTGCTCTACATTTTTTCCATTATTTTTCCTCCCCTCTCCCCTTGCTTTTTGAAACATCTTCTCATTCCTCCTTAAGTTCTCCCCGTGACTTTAAAAAAAAGGTTTTTCAGTTTTTTATTTGATCATGTGATTTTGTTATTTGTACTAATTCTTGCTTCTCTACTTTATATGCTGCATTTATCCATTTGATGGCATCTCTTGGGATGGCTAGTGTTTCTTTTTCCATCTGCGTAGCTGCTGGCACTTTTGTTCTTCCACTTGCTCTATAATTATTTTTTAAAATTGCATTGGCACTCTTTTTTTGGCTTGCTCATATTCTATTTTGGTTGGTTTTTATTTTCTTGTGTGGTTTCTTTGCTTTTTTTCCTCTTTAGTGTTTTTCTTTCTTTTTTTTTTTTGTTGAGGATCCTGATTGATTCCCTTTGAACCTCTCATTCTGTCCCCTTGAGTGGAAATTTCTTTTTTTTTTTTTTTTTTTTTTTTGCTTTTTGGAGGGCAGTTGGGGTTAAGTAACTTGCCCAAGGTCACACGGCTAGTTTTTTGTGTTAAGTGTCTGAGGCCAGATTTGAACTCAGGTACTCCTGACTCCAGGGCCGGTGCTCTATTCACTGCGCCACCTGGCCGCCCCCCTTGAGTGGAAATTTCAATGTGTAATTTCACTATTTTGGGGGGTGGACGGAGCAGTGGTGAGAGGTGGGCAGAATTTTGGTGGAGGATTTATGAAAGGGCATGGAGAACAACTGTGCTAGACAAACAGATATGGATGGGATGCAATCTACACTTGTGGAGGGAATGCCCACTGAAACCAGTGAGAAATGAACAATAACCGACATAGAGCTTTAAGATTGATGCTATACATAAAATGTTTGATTTGGTTCTCATAACAGCCCTATTAGGTAGATAATGCATGAATTATTATTCTATTTCAAAGAAAAAGAAACTCAGAAACAGGGAAATTAAATGACCTTTTCCCAAGTCACCCAATAGGTGTGACATTTGTCATACTGCAACGAGTATTGTCACACTGTCCACAGGGCAGGCATTCGAACCCAGATCATAGGAACGTAACTATAACTTTTGACTCTAAATTCAGTACTTTCCCCATTAAATGACAATTAAATCCCAAGTGTGAGCTACTGGGACATCCAGATATGTAACGAAATTTGTTCCTTGAATTTGTCTTCACGTTGTTCTTCCTTCTATATAATAACATATTTGTGTTAGAAAATGTAGATGTCGTGCAATGGAATATAGCCTCTGAGAGCAATTTACCAAAAGGATTAAAACTCAAAGAAAACAAAATATGGGTTCTTTAGATGAATAAATGCCTTTTGATGAATTGATTTATCTTCCATGTGACCACTCTGAGAATGGGCTGCTAGGTGGTGCAGTGGCTACATTGCCAAGCTGGGAGTCAGGAAGACTCATCTTTCTGAGTTCAAATTTAGCCTCAGACACTTCCTAGCTGTGTGACCTTGGGCACTTAAGTCACTTAACCCTGTTTGCCTCAGTTTCCTCATCTGTAAAATAAGTTGGAGAAGGAAGTGACAAACCACTCCAGTATCTTTGCTAAGAAACCCCCAAATGAGGTCATGGAAAGTTGGATACAACTGAAGAACAAGCTCTGAGAATATAGATTGTCTTGTAAAATCAATGGGAGGTAGTCTACCTTGCCCCTCCACTCCTGGCTAACTTAACTTCATGTTGCCTATATAAAGCTAGAGATGAACTTGTCATAACTCAGTTTCTATACTTTAAACTGATTGAAGCACCTTCTATTCCAGCTTCTGGATATACCTTTCCCCAGCAGAAGTAATTCTCCTCTCTTCTGGGTGGTATTTTCATTCTTTCAGTCCTTATGTCTCACTATGCTCTCTCTTGAGTTCTCCCTGTTAATGAGCATCTATACCTAGAAGATTCTATTTATCATTCTCTTCTCTTTAACTCCAAATTAAACACTGTACAAATTTTACTAGACCAATTACAGTATAAGAAACTGTCAGTGAGGCAGCTCCCTTTACCATGTAAACAACTATGTATGAAGAAGGTCTATACACAGTATAAACAGAAGGAAATCTCAGAGGGAAGGCACTAGCATTAAGGAGGACAGGAAGGGCTTCTTGCAAAAGGTAGGACTTTAGTGGAGACTGAAAGGAAGTGAAGAAAGCCAGAAGGCAGAGATGAGGAGAAAAAATTTCAAATATGGGGGATGGTCAGACAAAATGTCTGGAGCTGAGAGATTGAATGTCTTATGGGAGAACTTCAAGGAAGCCAGTGTCATTCGATCAAAGAACACATGAAGGGTAGTAAGGAGTAAGAAGCCTAAAAGGTAGGAAGGGGGTCATGTTATGAGGGGCTTTAAAAGCCAGAGTATTTTATATTTGATATGGAAGGTAATGGAGAGCCAATGGGGTGTGGTGAGTGGGAAGGGGATAGGTGTAACATGGTCAGACTTATGCTTTGGGAAACCTACTTTGGTAGCTGAATGGTGGATGGACTAGAGTAAAGAGATGATGCAAGAGACCAACCATAAGGCTATTGTAATCACTCAGGTGTGAGGTGATGGGGCTGTATCAAGGTGGTATTAATGTCAGAAGAGGAGAGAAGAGAACTTATAAGGAAGATTTTGTGAAGGTGGAATGGATGGCAGAGAGTAGGAAATTGAGGATGACACCTGGGTTGTGAACCTGGGGGACTAGGAGAATGCTAATGCCTTTGATAATATTGGGAAGTTAGCGAGATTTTGTTGAGGAAGTATAGCGAGTTCATTTCTGGATGTTTTGAGTTTAAGAAGTCTACTGGGCATCTAGTTGGAGATGAGAGGCAGTTGGAGATGAGAGGCTAAAGGTCAGGAGAGGTGTTAAGTAGATCTAGATAAAAGAGGCTAAGTAGATCTGAGAATCATTTGAGTAGAGACAATGACTGAATCAGTGCGAACCAATGAGATCATATCCTGAAGAGCATAGAAGGAGAGGAGAAGAGAGCCTAAGACAGAACCTTGGGGGACGCTTATGGTCAGAGGTGGGAGCTTGATGAAATCATCTAGCAAAGAAGCCTGAGAAGGAGTGGTCAAGGAAAAGAGGGTGAGCAGGAGTTTCAAAGACTGTAGAAAAGTCAAGAAGGATGAGGATTGAAGAAAGGTCATTAAACTTGGCAATTAAGAGATCACTGGTAACTTTTGAATGAACAGCTTCAGTTGTATGATGAGGTCGGAAGCTAGAATGCAGAAGAGAGCTTTCGACTTACCAGCTTTGTGACCTAATACAAGTCACTTAGACTCCCTATTTCTTCATCTGTAAAACAGAATAAATCCTAGCATCCTTCTCTCAGGATGGCTGTGAGGGTCAGATACAATAATATATGTCAAACGTAGAATGATATACGTAAAGCACTATACAAATGAAAGTTATTAGCTGGTAAGCAGTATTTTTAAGCACCTGTGCTAGTCATCGAGGATACAAATACCCCAAGGGAAACAATCCCAACTTCTTTTTTTTTTTAAATTTCCATGGACTCATTTATTTACTTTTAGTTTACAAGATTCAGTTCCACAATCCCTTGAGTTTCATATTTTCTCCCCTTCCTTCCCAGCTCCCCCCCCCGCCCCGCCCCATGGCAGCATGCTGTCAAGTACAGGATCTGCAAATACACATTGGGCATTGGTCTGGTTGTATAGAAGGGTTGTAACCAGTGGAGTGAACAATGGGAAAAAAGAAACAAAAGCAAACCTGGAAAAGAACAATAGCATGTGTTGCTTCAGTCTCCATTTAAACTCTGGTCCCTCTAGATCTTTCTCTGAATGCAGATATCTCCTTCCATACTGAGACTTGGAGAGTTGTCTTATAGCTGCGTGTTGTTGAGAAGAGTCCAGTTCATCAAGGTTGGTCATCACATGTATGATGTGTCTGTGATTAGCTAAGATTCTAATGGGAGAGGCAAAAAATGGATATATAAATATATAACACATGAATATAAAGTGACAAATATCAACATGTGCCAAGTAGGTCAATCAGAGAGAGTTTGGGAGGGAGGTGACTAGCAGAAGAAGGGTGGATCAGGAAGAAGGCTTTGTGCCTGAGTTCCATCTTGAAGGAAGAGAGGGCCTCTTTGTGGCAGAGGTGAGGAGAGCATGTGGGATGGCTAGAAGGACTGAAATGAGTTACCAAAGATGGGGAAGCATGGATTGCCAATGATTTTCACCATTGGAGGGAGGAGCCATATTCAATAAAGCAGAGATCTATTGAACTGGCATATTTCATTTCCATTTTACTAGTTTCATCTGGATTACCTCCTTTGAATTTTTTATGCACTAAGCTTCCCAGATTGAATACATTTATTTTGGACAAGATCACACAGAGAATAGTGATGAGAGGAGTTGTTGCCTTTTTCTTGTACTGTTTACCTGTTGCTCTGTAGCCCCCAAAAGCTTTTATTCATTCCCCACTTTGTTTTATTTTCAGGGTATATCACTTTGGGAGGCATCCTGAGCTCCTTTTCTCTTCAGAAATCACTGTTCCTGTGCCTTCTTTGGTGTGGAATAGTTGTGTATTTTTTAATCTTCTTTCCCTTTAAATATGGAGTTCTTTCTCCTGGTAACTTGAAGAATTTGTTGTCATTGAAATTGTTAAATTTAACCATTACCTATTTCAGAGTTCAGAGCACAGGAACTCTTTGCCTCCCTGACTTGCTCTCCAGGAGATGATCTATGGATGCTTTCAGTTGGCATTTTAGTTTTTGTGTTTGGAAGTTCCAGGCAATTGTGTGTGTGTGTGTGTGTGTGTGTGTGTATGTGTGTGTGTGTGTGTGTGTGTTATGGTGCTCAAGTTTTTTTTACTTCTAGTGTTCTTTTGGGAGATCTATGCTTTTTAAGCTCTCTCTATGCATCCATATGCTTTGCTTGTATGGAGATCATGTATTTTTTTGACATTATTGTGATTCAATTTTTGCAGTACAAAACACCTCCATCTCGTGGGTCATGTGACCTGGACAAATCTGATGTTCTGATTCAGACTAGGTAGCAATCCACAACCTGCTTCAATCCCACTATTATTAGTTCTGAGTGAAGTCCATGCAAAGACATGTCCCTGGCACTATTCTCTCTGATGCTTACTACTGGGTCTGATATGAGGAGAAAAGGATATAGGAATAGTAAGAAAGTACTAGAAGCTTCTAGACATTAATTTTCCGGGAAAGCTTGAGGAATCAAGAGGGAAACCCATAAGGTATTAACAAAGACTGTTGTTGTTGTTATTAAAGACTGGGTCTCCTAATCTCAGCTAAATTGGGATTACAGTGCCAACTTATTGTCTAATTGCACTGATCAGCATGAGATCTTTGTTTCTGACCTAAGGAGGGACTCATTTGCTCCTCCTTAGCCATCCTGGTGGCTTCCTATTCCCAGGGGGTCACCCCATTGGTACCAGGCTTAGTGAGAACACGTGATCTGCCTTAGCCTGATTGTAGCTCAGAACTCCCAAGTTCAAGTGATCCAGCAGCCTTGGCCTCCCAGGTTGCGGGGAATCAAAGGCATGGGCTGCCATGCTCAACCCAGCATCATTAGATTAGAAAATTTATAAAGGGAAGGGCTCTTCCTCTCATCTCATCTCCTGATTATAGGTCCTCATTTATAGGATGAGGGGATAGGACTAAATGGCCTCTACGGTCCTTTCCTAATTCTGTGATCCTGTAGAACAGTTGGATTTTTTGTCAGTGCCACCAACAATGTATGCTTCTCTTCCTACAGCACCTTTAACTTGGAGTATTTCTTTTTAGTTAAAAAAAGTGTAATTCTTGAAAAATAAGTCTATTCTTCCTGCATAGCCCACAACCTCTCTGAATTACAAAAGAGGCATCTTCCAAATACACTGAACAGTGGCTAGACTGTGTTGACTCCTAGGTTAACCACCCTAAAGAAGGAAGCATGCAGTCGAGTGTAGGAGGTGAAAGATGGTGGTCGCCAGGTCCATTTCACCACTTTGGAGCTGCACCTCACATTCCCTAGCTCCTTCGCTATTCTTCTGAGCTAATTTTCTTTTTATTTCCCACCTGTAGCGTGCTTTCCTCTAGAATCATTTGTATTATATTTGTGTTCTTTTCTTGGCAAACATTTATCTTCCAGATCAGTAGCATTTGCTAATTTCACTAAAGTTGTTTATTTCTTCTTCTAGGTTAGTTATTAAACAGGACCATGCTTAGTACAGAATCCTGTGTCAGAGCACCACACCAGTAGAGGGATGGCTATTCATTACTATTCTTTGTTTACTGTCTTTCCAATGAGTTTCAATCTATGAAACACTGCTCAGATCCAAGGCAATTTAGACTAATTTTCCAAGTAAATTTTCATGAGGCAGTGTATCGGATACTTTATCAGAATCCAAATGCATAACAGCTGTGTTCCACTTGCTTGCTAATTTTGACTTTCTATCAAAAACAGCCATGGAGATTGTCTGCTATAGACTGCCTCATAAACCTTTGCTGCTACCACCCACGATTCTCCAGTTTTCTGACCTCTTCTCTCATGCAGTCATCCTGTAGTGCTAATGCCAGAATTATCTGTGGATCTATGACACAATTATCCCCCTTAGTCCTTTGGGGATAGGCTTTCTTACTTCAGACTTCTAATTTACAGTGATTTGAAAAGATGCAATTTGCAGACGAATGATGTTAGTCATTTCTCTTCATATCCCGGAAGAGATACTTTTCAGATTTGCTGATCAGAAAATATTTTGATTCTTGAAGGATTCATTCACCTACTTTTTGTCATTAGCAATTTTTTTTCCAGGTGCATTTTGTAGACCCTCATCTTTGCCATACATCTAATGGATGCTGTGCTTGCAGCAGCATGGAGGGGGTGGAGGTGGGAAAATGCCTCTGCATATCCTGTAAGTTGACTCAAAGAATTTAGATGTAGGTGGATTGGTCTGATGCTTCAACCCTAGCAGAGAAAATCCATGACCTCTACTTCATAGATCACTGGCTATGAAGAGCTTGGGGCCACTTGTTAGGTACATATGTTTAAAAGAAGACTGCTTTATAATTTTTGAATCAAATACTTTAAAAGCCTGCGCAAATAATGCATATTTGATATTTGATGAGTTAGGCCCTGAGGGCCTGCTTACTGAAACACTTTAACTATTTGAATAAATGTCACCAAAATTTAATATTGAACAAACTCATAGGGATTCAGATATAGTATTATTTTATCAACTTTTATCAATATCAAAATCAAACTTTATCAAATTTATCAATATCGTACATTGGCATATAATGCAAGAAGAATAAAATTAATGCTCACTTAAGAGGTTTTTTTGTTTTGTTTTTAGAAAGGACTCAAAGGCCTATATTCTATGAAACTCTTGGTAAAAAAAAACCAAAAAAACTTTCTACCAATGGAGAGCCATATCTGCTCAGCAACTTAGAATCTTTGAGAATTGTTTGAGGGCATTTAGAGTAACTTGTTCAAGGTCACATGGTCCATATGTGTCAGAGACAGGACTTCCACCCTGGCCTTCTTTACTCCAAGTGGCTGTCTCCTGTGTCATAACTGATGTATCTAAATTAATAATTTTACATAAATTAGTATATTGGTTGTGACTCTTTCAATCTCCCTCTCTCTTTTCCTTCCTAATTCCTTCCTTTCTACTTTCTTTCTTCCCCTTTATCTCTCCTTTATCTCTCCTTCCATTCAAGGCTAAGCTAGCTTACAAATAGAAATTTCTTATTACAATCCTACAGTTCTTTTGTTTATTCTTGCATGCATCATGAATTAGTTAGCTTTTCTCTTTCTCCTCTTCTTTCTTTTCTCTTTTCCTCTCTTCCCTTCTCTATAAAATAGTAAGGTGAACTTCAGTAAAAGAGCAGACTTTTGGGGGTTTTAGACAACATAAATACATTATCCTATAAGAAGTTCCAAAAAGCTGAATATAGGTCACTGGAAGCCACATATCATTTCATTTCTCCCCACATTTGATATAGAGGTAACAACTTTCAACACATTTTTCTTCTCTACACTCTTTGCATTACCTACTTAATTAAGCAGGGCAACAACCATCTATTTCAACCATAAGAATCAATTCCATCGTCTGAAAAGGAAGGAAAAACTGTGGTCTTGAATACTTACTGTACATTTTTATTTGGGGTGGAGTGATAATTGGGGTTGGGAATTATATCTATTTATAATCAGAATTCTATAGGAAGGAATTAATCCAATCACCTTATAAAGAGAGAATTAATATTGCCTATTTATAACATTTAGTCAGATGACTCATGTATTTAAAATTATTTGGGCAACAACTTCATACTCTTTCTCTAGGAAACAATGAAAAAGACCAGTGTTTGAAACTAAGATTTCTATAAACTCATTTCTGCATCAGGACTATATTTTTGCAATTGGCATCCCCCATATATAGTCCATTTTATTTATTTTAAAAATAAGTCTTATTGATTACTTTGATTTTATACATTTTCAACTGGCATTCCCTATATAGTCCATTTGATCATGTTTATTTTTTAAAAACAAGTTTTTGACCTTATTGGGTACGTGTTCCATACCACTCAATTTTATTTCAATTACCTCAAAACAGGTATGGTACTTCTATTTCCTATAAATATAGAAAATGATTTCAACATCTTACCTTCAAACAAAGTCTTCAAAAAAAAGATCTTCTGACTTCAAATATAATGTCTTTTTTTCTTGTACGATGCATTTTCCCCAACTTGTAAAAAAGGGGTAAGTTATTCATTCTTATGTTTACAGGCTCAATTTACGATACTGTAATACCAAATTATATATTTGATTTTAGTTGTGGAGACACTTTTAATTGTTATTCAAATGAATTTTGGATACTACCTTTAATTGTTATAAAATTTATATTTTCAGTTTACAAGTATTTGTTGCTCCCCTCCCCAAAAGCCAGATTGCAGAAGGAAAGAGGAGTGAAAGGAAAGGAAGTGGAGGCAGCCAATTTAAACAAGTTTTTCTTTTTCCTTTCCTTTTCTTGTCTTTTTTTCTTTCTTTCGCTTTATTTCTCCCATCCTTTCTTTCTTTTCTCTCTTTCTGCCTTTCTCTTTTTCTCCTTTCTCTTTCTCCCTTTCCCTTCCTTCTTTCTTCTTGCCTTCTCTTCATTCCCTTCCTTCCTTCTTTCCTTCCTCTTCCTCTTCTTCCTTTTCCTTCTCTTCTTCTTCTTCTTCTTCTTCTTCTTCCTTTTCCTTCTCTTCTTCTTCTTCTCCTCCTCCTCCTCCTTCTCCTCCTCCTCCTCCTCTTCTCTCTCTGACTCTGTCTCTCTTTGTCTCTGTCTGTCTGTCTGTCTGTCTCTATCTCACTCAGGCTAAAAATTCAGCAGTCATTCACAAACCTGATCCCACTGCTGGACTGACACAGATGCAGTGACCTGCTTTTGTGACCAATCTGAACTTTTTCACTCCTCCTTAGGCAGATTGATGGCCCCCACTCCCAAGAACTTGCCATATTGGTATTAGACATAATGTGGGGATCCAATTTGTTTTAGTTCTACTGCAGCTCAAAACTCCCAAGCTCAAGTGACCCACTAGCCTCAACATCCAACCCCCTTTCCCTGCCACCTCCCAGGAGGCATTATAGACATGGCTATACAGTTTTTCAGAGTTTGGCTGAGAAAGGGACAGATATAGATCACAGGGGTGGGAAACCCGTGGCCTAGAGGCTACATGTTTACTTGAATAAAAGATTTTTCTGTTTTTGGTTTTGTTTTTTGTTTTAGAACAGAGGGGGCCTGAGAGGGAGGAGGTAGAGGTATGGTAGGCCTGAGAGAAGGGAAGGTTTGTAATGGCTTCTCTGTAGAATCACTTAGATAAAAATGAAAGGACCTCCTTGCTTCATCGAGGATTCAATAGAAGTCAGATGACATGCATTTGTCACTATACATTCAGGATGATCATGACACTTTCTCTAGCCATGTTCCATTACTCATGAGGGATGGAAAAGTTGGGTGGTAGTAAGTAATATTTCAGGAGGAAATTTTGGCAAGAGAAAAGAGGATAAGGGAGCAAAGTATATGAGAGCTGAGGTCAATTATTTTAGGGAGGGAGGAGAATGAAGTCTGAGCAGGAGTGGTGCCTGAGAACATATTTAGGGTGCAGAGAGGCTGTAGGCCTCGATGAGGGGAAAGGACAGGTATAAGAAGTGTGATGTCGAAAAGGAGATGTGGAATGATAAGAGACTGTGGCCAGAAAAAGGGACGTCAGTATTCCTCATGAGCATAGTAGAGCACTAATGAGTGACAGGGAGGCCTGGCAGGTGACCATGGGAGTGAGTAGCTTATGGGGGTTAAGGAGCTGAGGAATTGGGAGGTGAAGGAGCTTGAGGGAGTATCTATGTGGATATCACCCTCTAGTGTCATGGAAGGAGCTAGGCAAGAGAGGAAGATGGTGAGCCAGGGTGTGAATCCCTTGAGAAAGCAGTTGAGAATAACCTGGGAGTCAGTCTGCTGCAACCTCCATAACTTGGATTGGGTTGAAAATTTTGGTTGAATGGCCTTCAAAAGAAGAAAGGTTGCTGAGTGAAGGAGGTAGAGGGAGTCTGGAAGTGACACCTGGGAGGAAGGTCTATTTTGGCTTGTCTTCTGGAACCAATGTATGAGGGCCTTTTACAACAACATGGTAGTGTAAAGGATAGTCCAGCCAGTGTTGCAGAGGATATCACACTCTGAAGTGGTATCAGAAGGAAGCAAGGTCTCAGTTAGAGTTAATAGATCACAGGAATGGGAGACAAAGTGATCCAGGACAAAGGCTAGTTTGTCTACTATGGAATGGGATCCACAGGGAACAGCACAAAGGGGAGGAAGGGTTGAAGTGGGACGTAGGATAAGATTGGGAAGAATGGGAATGAGAAAACAAGGGTAGGCAACTGGGGACAGTTGGTGATTGAAACATCTGGTGATTGAATAGCATAGGGATAGGGAAAGAAACAGAAGTTATAGGGGCAGTAGTAGGTGGCAGTTAAAGATTGAAGTTCACAAATATTATGATACCCATTTTACAGATGAAGAAGTGAGGCTCAGGAGGTCAAATGACTCTGGTGACATCCCATGAATTGCTTGTCCTGTTGAATTCTTCAGCTATGATGTTGTTGCGACTTCCTTAGGGCCCACCATGCACCTCTCCTCTGCCTTCTGAGTAATTCTCAAATTCACGTCATCCCAGGAGACAATTTAAAGCATTCTACCTTAAAAAGCTTTTCCTAAAGATAGATGAATTAGGTCTGGCAAAATGCACTGAGTACAAGGAATGTTTACTTCAAATCAATGATATCATCCAAGCAATGGTATTGTGTCAGAGGTCAAGCAGAGAGACACAAACAATGAGTGTCTTCAGGTCTGGCTTCCTTTGTATGAATATTTAAATGGACACATCCACACATTTCAAATAGAAAAGAATACACATTTTTTTGGTTGTTGTTCAGGTGAAATTGCAATTCTGTATTTTGTTCTTTATAAAAAATAAAGTAGCAATGAATGTCTCTTACAACTCTAACATCCAAGTAAAAATGGAAAAATCCAGGCAGTAAGATATATTTTTCTAATGCCGACATATATGGCATTCCACTGGCATGATGGACAACAGATATTCCTCTGTCATATTTTTAAAGTATGAAATCTCGTTTAATTTTGCTTATTTTTTCTGCTTTTCCTGACTGCTTTTCCTGCTCAGTCTCAGAAAGCTTGCAAGAAGGTGCAATGTTCTTTATCAGGGCAGGCAGCCAATAATCAAGGAGTATGTATTGTACGCTGGGCACTGTCTAAGCGCTGGGCATAGAAATAGAAGGAAACAGAAGGGCAATCTCTGTCCTCAAAAGCTTACGTTGTAATGGCAGAGGACAGCACTTAAAAGGTAGGAACAAAGTTGAGGCTGGCAGGGGAGAGCATACCAAGGTGGGGGAATGGTGGCCAAGGCTCTCTTGGTGATGAAGCTTGCAGTTAGGAACACAGCCGGGAGGGAATGAAGCATAGCCAGGTTGGGCTCATCCCGCACATGGAGGCTCCCCAGAAGGAACTAGTCCACTCAAAGGCTCCAGGCCGAAGTCAGCTGAGTCATGATGAGGACATTGATCCAACACCAGAAAAGGAACAGAGTGGACTAGGGACTCAGAATGACCAGTGACATATGAACAGTACGACTCTCAGTTGAGGGGCAGGTACTGGGGCAGGTGAAAGCACAGATCCGGTCTGGCCTCCCTCCTCAAGAGTCTTATGTTCTATTTCCTTAAATGAAGGACTATTTTAAAATCAACACCTTCCCACAACAAAGTGTGACCTTGCGTTAAACTGGACATTCTGAGCAATTCCCTCTCATTTAAAGACTAAGAACACCAAATTTAGAATCAGAATGTAGCTCTTCTATTTATTTCTTGCATAGTCTTGGCTCAATTATTCCACCTGTCTGAGCCACAGTTTACTTATCTGTAAAATGAAGAGGTTGGACAAAATGATCTCTAATATTTCTTTTGGTGTTAAAATTGTGCTTAAGTGATAAAACTACATAGTTAAGGAGAGGCATAAGGGAGGCTCCATGGAGTGGTGGAAAGAACATTGATTCTTTGACCAGAAGATCTTGGATCCAGTGTCCTAAATAATAACTGTTTCTCTGTTGGCCAGGAACCCTGAGGGTCTTCCCCTCCCAGTTAGATTTTTTTAATTAAAGGGACTGTCTGTTGAGTAATAACTTAAAGAGTCTTATTCATTGAATTGGTGAATGTGAAAAGGCTGTAACCTAAAAAGTCTCCCATTGCATCCTGGGTCATCTCTAGTCATCCTGATGAAAACTGGTCACTGGACCCAGATGACTCTGGAGGAGAAAATGAGGCTGGTGACTCTGCACAGTCCTCCCTCACCCAAATCAAAGTCAACTGCAAGTCACATCATCATTTCCCTGATGCCACGGTCCTCTTAGAGAATGAAGGACAAACACGACCACAACAACCCATTTTCTTTACTTACTAGCAGTGTGACCTTGGGCTAATTACATGACCTAGCCCCAAACTGAGGCTTCTTTCCCCCTTCTGAGGGGAACCATCCTCTGAGAATAATACTCTGATTATCTAAGTTTCAATGTTGACCTAAAAATGTGATATAATCCCAAGTTATCCTTGGACATCCTATGTCTATTACGTGATGCAAGTACAAGTAATGACTCCCATAGAGTACTTTATGGCTCCCAACCTGTGAACTCTCAGAGCTATCTTGTTAGCAAAGAAGAAAGGCTAAGGTTTGCTGGAAAAGCAGCATTTTATTAATATATTTTAAAATAGAAAAGAACTCCCCTCCAGATAAAGTGATACCATTGGATACCCATTAAAGGGTAACCTATTTTAGTTTTTAGGATTGAAGAATTCTCTCCAAACCATGAACCAGCAAGAACTCTGCTCTAACGATCTTGCCAGGAGCCCCTCCTTTGTTCCTTGCTTATTTCTGTCAAAGTGTTTTTTTCTCATCCAAACAAAATGGACCTTTTTTTTTGACATTAGCCCATTACCTCAGTCCTAGAATCCCATGTGACCATTATTTCCCATTTCTTCCTTATTGTCTTGAAAGATTTATTCCATTCTTGACAACACTACTCATAAAAAGAGTCATGTGGTGTGAAGTGACCAGGTTTTATAGGGTTTGCCCAGAGCAATTTGGACTTTTTTGGATGGTGCTGCTTTTCAAAGTACAGATTTTGTCAAGATGTCAGCGTCATGAGCATCAAGAAAGTGTGTAGCAGCCCAGCTGGCTGGGTTTTTATGGAAGGAAGATTTTAAGTGGGGATGGATAGGGAGGACTAGGCATTTCATTGTTCAAGGGCTTCATCAACCCTCTTCATTAGACTCCAATTTGTTGTCTGTTGGATACAAAACGAAGCAGAAGGGACATCGGAGAGGCTTCTCTCTGGGAATTTTCTTGCTCATTAATTTTTGCTAGATAACCTAATATATGATAACAATAGTAATAACAAGCAAGATTTGAATCTACACTCTCTGATTCCAAAATCAAAACTCTTTTGACTCTATCAAATCACAAGTCTGAAGCAAAAACCCCCAAATCAAACCAAACAAACAAAAACCCTAACAAGACCTAAGTACTGATTGAAATAGATTCTACTTTCTCTACTTTTTTGTTTGTTTTATTCCCTTTAATGAAGCAAGGGTACAGAGAGTGAAGAGATGAGGAACCACTCAAATTGTTTATACCTCACCTCTTACCTTGTTTATAACTTAGAATGTGTGTATACTTGTCATAGTTTAAAAAAAAGGGGGGGGTAGCTGAAACAGAAGAACAATTAGCACATTCATTACTTAAGCTCCCATTGTATTTCTGTCAAGAAAATTTAGTCATGCAAACTTCTTGAAGCTAGGACTATCTTGCTTGCTTGTATTTTTGTTTTCATCCCTGGCTTCCACATGGTAAGCACTTAATAAATGTTTTATTATCTATTGAATTCTATATCTCTCCATTATTTGTATGTGTTTATATATATATCAGTGGTTCTCAACCTTCCTAATGCCACGACCCTTTAATATGGCTCCTCATGTTGTGGTGACTCCCAACCATAAAATTATTTTCGTTGCTACTTCATAACTGCAATTTTGCTGCTGTTATGAATCATAATGTAAATATCTGATATGCAGGATGTATTTCCATTGTTACAAATTGAACATAACCCACAGGTTGAGAACTGCTGATCTATATGTTTATGTATCTTTTTATCTACCATATATCTGTTCCTTTATTATCTATCTTTATCAGTCTCTTTCACATCTGCATCCATTATTTATGTGAATCATGTATCTCTATTATTTATCTTTTATTACTCTATTATCTATTTAAATTATTATCTATATCTGTTTATTTTATATTTTGACTTTTCTGTAGTCATTAACGAAGAGATAATGTGAGAACATTTCCACAAGTAAACCGAATTTCTCATACAGCTTTCCTTTTCTGCAGCAGGGCACGTTGAATTTTTCTTTTCACATAAGTGATATTAGTTATCAAGGCTTAGTAGACATAAACTAAAAAATGATAGACATTTCTGCAACTCTAATTCACCATTCTTGCTAATTGCTCTTCCTCACTCTTGTATTGGCTGCTGCTGCTTATTAACACAAAACTTCCTCAGGATCTGCAGAGTAAATCCAATTAGCCTTGTTTGAGGCATTGATAACTTGTGAGTGACACTAAGAATCTCCATGCTTTCTTTGAACTGAGCAGGGTTTCTCAGGCTGGGAGCTAGAACCCTGCAGGTGGTCATGGAAGAGTTCCCAGGGCAGCCAGGAAATAGAAGGGTGGGGAGCTGAAGGAGTATGTGATGGTGCCTGGGGTGGATGGGCTCCTTAGGATAACCTCCTCACCCTGCTATGATTACAGTTCTCTTTGCTTAACCTTCAAAGATTTGAAATTGGTAGTGGACAAAGTAGACAGGCAGGGCATTCTGAAAATCAATTCTGCTCCAGTGTTTTTGGATTGCAGACTAGCTTGGGACTATGTCTACACACATTCGTAATGTGTATATTTGGGCACTTGGTAAATAATATTTAATTACTACGGTAGTGATTTGTTTTGCCTTTATACTTATAACTTTTGCATGCTTGTCTCATATTTTTCTCAATGGTTTGCAATGTAACAGAGCTTGTTTAAAGCTCTCAAATGTTCCATTGTCAGCCTAATCAAATCTCTAGGGTCTAAGTGAGTAAATTAGTAGCCAATTACCTAGTTTGTATGTCTGTGGTATTTTTATGTTTTACTAATATGGTAATGAGATGAGAATATTGATTAGCTTGTAACAAAACTATGAAAGACCTGTCTGAAGTGTTACCTTGTTCCAAGGTCTGAAATTGTTAAGGGAATTTATTATTATTTTAAAAAATTCAGAGTATGTTGGAAGAAATCAATGAGTTTCCTGAAGATATTTACCTATCCTATCTTTGATTTTAATGAACTGACAGGGCTCCTTCCTGCTATAATTAGCAAAGACAGAAAGAGACTAAAGAAAGGGGTGTGTTTCTGAAGAATGTTAAGGATTTATTCCTGTAATCATACATTTCATTAGATGGGAAAATTTTAGGACATTGTGAGTTAAGGTTTCCACAGCAACCTTAAGTTTTTTCCCTTGTGTATATGAATGGCAGTGAGATGCCTTCATTAAGTGACCATCATGCAAAATATATGCAATAATACAGAAGGTTCTCTATGTGCATGGAAGGCAGGAGAGAAAGATGAAATTCAAATAAATCACCAGAACACAATTCAGTTATTGACTCAGGACCAAGGTTCTCACTAGGTCAAGCCCAGGCGATTCCCAGCGAAATGAGCAGGGCCAAGACATATGCATCCTAGGGCAGGGTCAGGACCCTGTTATTAATCTGCAGTAACATAGAATACTGTGAAGTGATGCCTTTAGCTAGGGCAAGGGACTCCAAATCCTTAAAAAAGGCTATGCAGTCTGGTGGCTTTGCTATATCATGAATTTCAAACAGGGAGATGTTGGTAAATGTTTAACAATTGACTCTCATCCCCAAAACACTGTTATCCATGATATACTTTTAGGCTTAATATGCATTGTTATAATTTTCTCCATTACTTTCTAAAGGCTAGACAATCAACAAAGCAGTAAATCAAACCTCCAAATGTAGGATTTGCTGATTTCTGAGGCATAAATGCTCACAGTAAATGTTCAACCATGGGCCTCCTCTGGTAGGTTTGAGCTCCAGCACAACCCTGATTGCAAGGATCTGTACTCACTGTCCTGACATAGCTTAGAATGTTCATTTTCTCCATTTTCTCTGACAGCACTTCTACAGCTCAACACAATACTTTAATCTCACTTGTCCCAAGTTCCCTTATGTGTAAAATTGGACTAATTCCTTTCTAGCTCTAAATTTATTATCTCATGTTTTGTTTTTGTTTATTAATTTTAGTCACGTCCAACTCTTTGTGACTCCATTTGAAATTTTTTTTACAAAGATAGTGGTTTGCCATCTCCTTCAGCTTATTTTACAAATGAATAGACTGAGGCAAACAGGGTTAAGTGACTTGCTCAGGGTCATACAGCTAATAAGTGTCTGAGCCCAGATTGAACTCATAAAGATGAATCTTCATGATTGCAGGTCTGGCATTGTCCCCAGTTACTTTCCAGAGTGACTAAACCAATGGTTCCACCCATAACACATAAATGTGCTTGTTTTCCTTTAGCACTTGCTGTTTTCTTTTTTAGGTCAACTTTGCTAATCTGATGGGTGTGAGGTGGAATGTCAAAGCTGCTTAATTTGTGTATCTCTAGTTATTACTGATTTGAAGCATTTTTATGTTACTATTGATAGCTTGAATTTATTTCTTAGAAAAATGCTTAATTAACATCCTTTGAACAATTTATCAGTTGGGGAATGGCTTGTATTCTTCTAAATTTGAATTTATTTATCTTGGAAATGATACCCTTACCTGAGAAACTTGTTACAAAGACTTTTTTCTCCTGTTAACCTGTTTCACTTCTAATTTTAGCTGCTTTGATTTTTTTCCCCTCATTTTTTTATATCTTAGGTAATCAAAAATTTCCATTTTATTTTTTGTGATCCTGTCTACTCCTTGTTTGGTCATGAACTCTTCTCCATCCATAGATATGAAAGGCAATCTTTTCTTTGCTCTTTTAATTTGTTTATGAGGTTACCCTTTATGTCTAGGTCATGCAACTATTTGGAATTTACCCTGGTATATATAGTGTGAGATGCTTGTCAATACTTAGTTTCTTGGGCTATGCCTAGTTTTATTGTTCACATATATAGTATATACATAGATACATATGTCTTTATGCATATATATGCATATATGTATTTCTTTTATATTTCCAGTAAACACTTATCAAGCACCTGCATCAAGCACCCAGGCATCCCCAGAACTGGGAATACAATTAATAAAAAGATAGTCCCTGCCTTCAAGATGCTTACAATCTAATTAGAGGGCAACAGATGAAAAGAGGCAGGAAAGGGTGGGAGCATGGGGAGGAGTGTGGTACTCTACACTTCAGCTTCCTGATCAGAGGAGCCTGAAGGAGGTGGCTTGAGTTAGCAGCACGGTGATTTTCGTGAATGTGGATAATACGTCTGTTTTTATAATTGTATGAGTTTTGGGACATAAACTCACTGAAAACACCTTTGGGACATCTCTGGTAACAATGATAAGGATGAAATAGACTTTATTCTCTTCCCACACATTTTAATTTCTTTCACTAGGTCTCTATATTTTTAAAGCCTTTCATTCCATGTAGTTTGGGATGTATGAGTATTTGGTGTGACAACCTCCATTAAGAATGATGTGCTTAAATTTTTGTGGATTGACAGTATGTCAATAATATCACTGGTGGTTTGTAGATGACAGTGATATTTACAATGATGCTCCTTTTTCAGCACAATTTATTTGTTGAACTCTTAGGGTTACATAGCATGAAGATTTGTCATTTGTGGGTTTATAAATGATAGTGAACTTCTGGTGTATAATTGCAGCCACCTGATTCCTGTCTTTCTAGGTATCCGGAAGATGCTAAATGTTTCTGACCTTCAGTGATTATGGTGCACAGTTTCAACCATTTCATTACATAATCAATAATTCCAGGAGCCTTTAAAATACCTTTTCTGTAATTTCTGGTAGAAAGGACACTGTCCTGATTTGCTGTCACAAACTCTTCTGTTTCTATAAAAAGGGATTCATGACAGCTGTTTCTTTGATACTTCTTTGTTGATGCACTGGTGGACATATTCATGTAGATGTAACCCATGGAGCAACTGGTGAGTTCTTCCTTGGGGGAAAGCCATTTGGTGGGTGCTTCCAGGAGATGATCCACTTTGGGTTCCATTTAGCAAACCCAGTGTCTTACACCCGTTTTCAGGTTTATTTGTTTGCCATTAAGGGAGGTCTATTTTTTTCAAAAGGATTTCTATATATTTTAAACATCTTAATTGTCCACTCTGAGAAGTGACTGTGGCAGAGTAGACAGAGAGTTAGACTCCCAGCAAGGAAGATTGGGGTTCAAATCCTGCTTCTGGCATGTGCTATCTGCATGACCCTGGAGAAGTCACATACTTTCTCAGTGTCCCAGGCAACTCTCCACCTGACTGTAAGTTACAAAGCTGATTCGCATTGATAGAGGGAGATTCTTTACTGGAAACTTCCAATATGAATGAAAATACAGCTTTGCCTCAAAAAAGGGCATGTACTCTGAGAAGAGTAACCCTTCTCCTTTTTGAAAAGAGGCATTAATCTTTATGTAGTGACCTCTGGGTAATGAGTCCAGTGTTTTGCTACTGTTGTTTGAGTTTTTGATGGATGCTCCCTAGATCTGCCCTTTTCTGCTTTTCCATGCCAGAAGTATATGTTAAGATTAGTATTGCATTGTGAATTGCACTAAATGTGTTCGTGCCATGAAAGTTTGACTCCAGGATGCCATTTGGTTTCTTAGCAGACACAGCCTCAGCTTTCACTTTTAGAATCTTGTGATTAATGTATCCTGACTGAACACCAAGGCGTTTGTGGGTAAAACCTTTCTTCTTCTGTATAGTTTAGCCTCTGGATTTCAGCTCAAAGCATTCAGCCAATATTTTTCCTCGATGCACATGAAGAATTTTACAATTAGATAAATATGTAGATAGAGCATTACATACTAAATTTTGGATATACAAATGCAATGAAGCCAGATGGTTCCTGTACTCAGTGCGTTTATGTTCTAGTTGGGAAAAACAACATAAAAAAGGCAGTTGGAAAAGGTCTTTGTGGAAGAAGGAGAGAAAGGTGGTATGGTATGGAGATGGCTTGGTTCTGGGTAAGACGAAATCAGTCTGACATCCCAACAGGGTCAGAGACCAAAGTTCTGGTGGTTTATCAAATCCAAATGACATTTTGGAATCATTGGAGACAGCTTCCTTGAGGAGCAGGACCTGCTGTTGTTCGTTTCCTAATAACTTGATATCTTCCTTCATGTATATCAAATGATTTACATGATATTTGGGACTAACCCTTCCTTGGCTTGAAACCCACTCAGTTTTATTCAGGAGTGATGGTAACAAAGACCAGGTAGAACCAGAGTGGGCTTAAAATGTCTCCTTGGAAGAGGTCACATTTTATATTGGTTGTTCTTGACATAACTGGTTAGTGACATGTGTTATATAGAGAAGGATTTTATAGGTTGTCAAACACTCCAGCTTACTTCTCATGTTTGAATCTTTTTTTACATATTTGTGCTATAAAACCAAGACATGAGTGCAGAATAAAGTAAATAAATGATAATAATGGTGGTGTAAATATCATGGTACCTTCAGCCTACTTGTGAATTAGTGAATTGTAATTACTGAATTGATGATGAATCATTCTTTTTTATTTTTTGAGGGGGGAATGCAGGGCAATTAGGGCTAAGTCACTTGCTAAGTGACTAGTCACACGGCTAGTAAGTGTTAAGTGTCTGAGGCTGGATTTGAACTCAGGTCCTCCTGACTCCAGGGCTGGTGCTCTATTCACTGCACCATCTAGCTGCCCCAATGAATCATTTTTTTTTACACCTGGGACTTTTTGGTCCATCTTTTTTGTTTCTCAGCTGAGAGATTATGTTCTATAAATCTGTATAAAATTTTTGGTAACATATGAGCTATGAGCATTTTATACAAAGCATATAAACACTTAACTGGCTTATGTTGGAAAGGGCCATTGGTATTCTTATGTTGTGGCAATGAATACATCATTATTTCTGTTAAGAAAGATGGAAGGGGGACGGCTAGGTGGCGCAGTGAATAGAGCACCAGCCCTGGAGTCAGGAGTACCTGAGTTCAAATCCGGCCTCAGACACTTAACACAAAAAAGCTAGCCGTGTGACCTTGGGCAAGTCACTTAACCCCAACTGCCCTCCAAAATAAAAAAAAAGAAAGATAGAAGGAAGGAAATAAGCATTTATGAGACACCTGCTGTATGCCAGGCATTATGCTAAATACTTTACAATATTGTATCATTTGATCTTAACAATAACCTTGGGAGGTGGGTGCTATTATTATCCCCATTTGACAACTGAAGATGCTGAGGCAGACAGAGGTTAAATGACTTGTCCAAAGTCACACAGCTACTAAGTGAATTTAGATTTGAACTCAGATCTTCCTGACTCAAACCCCAGTACTCTGTCTACTGTACCACCAACCTGCCTCTAGTGATCAGGCTTATATCAGAAAGGAAGCTGGCAAAGTCCTTTGTGAGTAATTCATTGGCCAGGGCAGAGCATTTGGATGAATAATTATGGATTATTATCTGGCCCCACTACTTTCCAGTTCTGTGGAGAAAGTAGAGTTTCAGTCACCTACCTTCACTCAAATATTCTGTCATTCTTGATATGGATAGTATGCGAGCTTTCTGTTTTGTGGTTGATGAAATTTTTGACTTCTTTTGACCATTTAGATGACCAGAAGTTTTCCATATTTTCTTCCTTGGGTGGGAGGTGGGTTCTCTCTCTTTTATAATGTTGTTGCTACACCATGGTTTTTGGTCATTATTCAACTGCTCATTTTGTTCTTTGTGCTGCTTAGGGACAGCCATGTGGGGCAGTGGCTAGATTGCTGGATCTAGAGTCAGCAAGATCTGAGTTCAAACTTGGCTTCAGATATTTCCAAGCTGTGTGACCTCAGACAAGTCGCTTAACTACTATCTGCCCTACTTTCCTCATGTGTAAAATTGAAATAATAATGGCATATGTTTCCCAGGATTATTGTGAGAATCAAATGAAATCATAATTTCAAAGTGCTCTGTACCATGCCTGGCACATAGTAGGTACTTAAGAGATCCTTCCATGTCATGTCAACCTTCTGACTTTTAGTTACAGTTTGTTGATAAAGGTTATTAAGAATAACCTCCTTCAGGGGCGGCTAGGTGGCGCAGTGAATAGAGCACAGGACCTGAGTTCAAATACGGCCTCAGACACTTAACACAAAAACTAGCCATGTGACCTTGGGCAAGTCACTTAACCCCAACTGCCCTCCAAAAAACAAAAAAAAAAAAAAGAAAAAAAAGAATAACCTCCTTCCTTCCTAATTCTGTTCTATTTCTTTTTCATTAATTTTAATTGAGTGCTATGGTTTTTATCCTATCTACTGAACATTCTGGCTAAAATATTGACTAAAAATATTGTTAATTGTTAAATATTCCAATGTCTTTCCATATGCATTAAATGTTTTTTTCTCAAACTGCTTCTGTTGGTGATATTTGATACCTATCCTTAGGCATATTCTTTTGGTCCTTACTTAATGAAGTTTTACATAAATATATTTATATATTTACACATAAATATATCTATATATGTATACATATATACATAAATATGTTTCTATTTACATATGAACATACATGCACATACACATTTATGTGTATATGTATGATTATATGTATATCTATAGCATCTATCTGTGCATATATGTACGTCTATCTCTATCTCTCTATTGTGCTTTGTCAACCTTCAAGCATTATAGAAATGCTATTACTATCATTACACACTTTGTCAATTATTATGAGAGAATGCATTCATTCATGATGGTTATAGTAAGTCCTTGGTCTTCCTGACTCCAAGGCTAGCTCTGTAGTCAGTACTGTGGCCAAAACATTCATCTCTTTAGGAATGATGACCATTTGGTCATAGGAGCCTCTCCCTCATTGGGGGTCCTTGGATCACAACCAGGACTGAAGGACTTCTCAGCTTGTAGGACCTGCCAGACCTGGTGCTCCACGGGGATGACCATTAGGATTGCAGGGTAGGGACTTTAGCAGAGGAGGACAGGAGTTAGATTATTAAAAGTAAGTGTGGTTGGGATTACCAGTTACTTTTGTTTATACATACTGACTGACAACTGAAATTGTCACCACTGTGGTTCATTGTTTCCTAGTTTCAAATAGAGACTCATATGTTTGGGAACTTGGGAAATGTCCATCCTCCGAGGAGGGAATATGCCTCACAAAAACAGGTATACCCCAAGAAAGCTGTACTCACAATCAGGAAGTAGCAATGGTTTTAGATTGTAGGAGAAGGTAGACTGGCTAGGCAGCTAGTGAACCAAGCGTGGCAGAATCTTCAAGCAGGTGGCACAGTGGAGCTGGAGGCTGGCCAGTAAGCCCAGTTCTTATGAGCCTTCCCAGAATGCATCGGTTTGATTTAACCCTCCAAGTGGGAGAAGCTGGGGCATTGCAGGGTGGGGGTGGGTGTTGCTTCTGTTTCTGGAAGGACCTTGAAGATAAAACGGGATGGTTCAGTGGTTAGTGTGATTTTTTTTTTTTAATTAGGAAGACCTGAGTTTGAATCCTGCCTCAGACTCTTACCAGCTGTGTGACTCTGGCAAATGTCTCTCAGGGCTTTTCTACATAAGTCATTTTGCCTCCCCTAGTCTCAATGTTCTCTGTAAACAGAACACAATAATAGCGCCCATCTTCCACAGTTGTTATAAGGATAGAACAAGATGACATGGAAAGCGCTTTACAAATTCTTACTATTGTTGCTAATTTTACTAAGATGACTGAGGCACAGCAAAGCTGCACATGGGGAGATGGACGGGGAAACCCCATGGAAGTAACCAAAACGACTTTGCACCTCTGGTTCTGCCCTAACCAAGAGGTCCAAGAAATGCACCCCAATGGTGACTGCCATGACTGACTCTCCAGAACAACAAACCCGTGTTTCGATGCTCGCCAGCATCAGCATCCATGGATTTCTGACATGGCTCTTCATATACCTCTTGGGCCCAAGTAAAGGCAGTTGATTCCCATCTGTGAGCCTGCCCTTTGCTGCTCTTGTGTACTTTGCCAGGCCTCTGCCAATTTAGGAGCATGAGTGCTTTGGAAGCAAGCGGCTCTATCTACCTGGATGTACCCTCTGGTCCCCTTGACAGCTCTGAGGAGTCTCTGACTTTTCTCATTGATGCATCCTGACCAAAGAGCTCCACCTCAGAGGAAGTCATTTGTCGATTGAGCTGTGTCTCCAGGGGTTCACGCTTCAGGGCTGTTTATGTTGGGTGAGTCCTATTGCCCAGCTTTGCCACTCGTGGTAACCAGGAGCCGGACTCCCTTTTCCTTGTGTTACTGGCCTCTATACTTTCTTTTTATCCATCTTCTTGGGTCGGCCATCTTCCTCTCACGTGTTTTCTCCAGATTTTTTTTTTGGGGGAAGATTAGTAATCCAGAACATGAAGGTTTACAGAGTGGTGCTAAGTCTAGGGCCATCTAGGTTATCCAGTGAGTAGAGAACTAGACTTGGAGTCTGGAAGACTTGACTTCAAATTCAGCCTCAGATCAGCTTCTTCATCTGTAAAATGTTAGCATCGACCTCCCTATCTTGCAGAGAGGATCAAAAGAAGTAATAATTATAAAGCACTTAGCGCAGGGTCTGGCACAGAGGAAGTGCTATATAGATGTTCACTATTATTATTGTAAAGCTTTGATAATTACTTTCTTTCTCTGATCTCTCCTGAATCACCTTCTCAAGTTTAGGTCTGGAAACATCACTTGCTTAACTGACTCTACATAAGATCACATCAGGAAATCCAGGGACCCTGAATTTTGTCCCCTTTATAAGAAAAGCCAAGAACAGATTTCTCTTCTTGTTCTTTTTCTTTTTTTTTTCTGGAGAGGGGAAGGCAGGGCAATTGGGGCTAAGTGACTTGCCCAAGGTCACATGGCTAGTAAGTGTTAAGTGTCTGAGGCTGGATTTGAACTCAGGTCCTCCTCATTCCAGGACCGGTTCTTTATTCACTGAGCCACCTAGCTGCACCTTATTTTGTTCTTATATATTGATCTGCTTCTGCATCACTGTGAGCACTCCCTCCATAAGCCCTCTATGTCCTAACTTTTTTTTTCTATTTTGGTACATTTTGGGGACCACCATAAAGAGGTCAAGCCAATATGTTGGCTTTTCTTCGGATCTCTTGATATTGCATTTGCTCTCAGAACCCAGCTGTCCCCCATTATTTTCTGGTCAGACATCTCACTGATGACATTATTTACATTATATGAGCATTATTCTTGTTTTTTTTTCCCTAAAGTTCTCATCTTGTAAGTGTAAAATAATTGAAATGGAGAAAACATCATATTTGAAGTAAAGTTTAAGTGATAGGAAATAGAATGGGAACCATCATAATTCTGACTTGACTGCCATGACACAAGAAATTAAGGATTTAACTTTTCTCATTGAAAATTTGTGGTGTCTGCATGACTGCAGGAAGAATTGCTAGACAAAGAGGAAAGACTTACAGAAGGGAAGAAATTCAGAGGAAGACATTTAAACTGTACTTAAAACCCCTCCAATTTCTTTTGTATTCAGATCTGCATTCTCTCCCTCCCACCCCTGCCACTGAGGAAGCAAGAAAAACAAACTCTTTATTGTAGTTGTGTATAGCCAAACTAAACACATGTCTGCACTGGCCGTGTCCAATATATTTGTGTGTGTCTGTCTGCACTCAGAGTTTCTCCCTCTCTCCCTCTCTACCAGGAGGTGGCTAGCATGTTTTGCCATTGGAACTGTGGCTGGTCATTGTGTTGATCAGAGTTCCTAAGTCTTTCAAAATCGTTCTCCCTTCCATTAATTTTGTTATTGTACACTTTGTTCTCCTGTTTCCACTCACTCTGTTCTGTATCATTTTGTACGACTGTTCCCAGGTTTGTCTAAAACTGTTCTCATCATCATTTCTTATTTCATAATAGTATTCCTTCACATTCCTATAGCCTGGCCTTTATAGTCATTCTTTTTTTTTTTTGGAGGGCAATTGGGGTTAAGTGAGTTGCCCAAGGTCACATGGCTATTTTTTTTTGGTGTGTGTGTTAAGTGCCCGAGGATGGATTTGAACTCAGGTCCTCCGGACTTCAGCACTGGTGCTCTATTCACTGCATTGCCTAGCCGCCCCTCTTTTTAGTCATACTTCAGTTGATAGGTACCTCCCTCTGAATTTCTAATTCTTTCCCACATTGAAAAGAGTCCATATTTTTTTCCCTGTAAGTCCCATTTCTCTTCCTTGGACGTCTTTGGTATTTAGACCTAAGAGCGGTGTCACTGGGTTAAAAGGCACACAGAATACATTGTTGTTCAGTCATTTCTTAGTTGGATCTACTTCTTCAAGACCACATTTGGAATTTTCTTGGCAAAGATCCTATAGTAGTGTGCCATTTCCTTCTCCAGCTTATTTTACATATGAGGAAACTGAGGCAGGTAGGGTTAAGTGACTTGTCCAGGGCCACACAGTTAATAAGTGTCTGAAGCCACATTTGACCTCAGGAAGATGAATATTCATGGTTCTAGGCCTGATGCTCTATTCATTGAACTGCCCAGCTGCAGAATATAAACTATGCTACTAATGTCTTAATTATGGCAGCATAGTATAGTGGATAGAGAGTCATCCTTGAAACCAAGAAGAGCTGGGTTTGTCCCACACTTTCTCAGTGTGTGAGACACTTTTTCCAGACCATGTGTAGCAGATGAAAGTGCTAACTGGCATAGGGAGAGGGAGTTTCCTCACCCAGCACTCCAGTCCCCACCCACTGCTGTGCACAGGGGTTCAAGGTCAGTTCTTCAGAAGTCCTGGTGGCCCAGCATCTTCAGAAATAGCACATGACTCCAAACCCACCATACTTGCTACCATAGAATTTGTAGGGAGTTGAAGCTTTGAAGGACCGACAGCAGCCTCTCTGCTCCTATTTTTATCTATGTTCTTGGTTATTTGTTGCCAAAGCATGATGGTTGTTCTTAATAATGTGCTAATCACATTACTAAAGAAATTGCTGGGAAGCCCTGGTTGTACTAGACAATCAGGAGGAGGCATTTGACAGAAACACAAACAAATCATTAGGAAACAAAAGGAGTGGGACTGCTACATCTTTTGACACGATGGTGATTTAATGATAGCCAGACTGGGTTACTTGGTTATCCTGGCTGCAAATGTGCCCTGTCACTGCACACAGCTGGGGTGTTGGTGTGCACACAAGAGCATCGTGGAGCCTGCCAGGAGGACTGAGAAAGTTCTGGAGAGTTCATGCAAGATGGATTCAAAGCCTCTACTTAAGTCATCATGTCATATTTAAATGAGCTGAAACAATGGAAATAAATGAGCCCTGTATTTGGAGCCATGTGGATTCCAATCCCAATTCTTCCCTTTACTATTGGTTGCTCTTACTATTGCCTGGGTATCCTTGGAGGAAGGACATTTAGCCTCCTTTGTAAGGTCAAATAGTGCAGTGGTTCTCAACCTGTGGGTCACGATCAATTTAGGGGGCTCCTAAGACCATTGGAAAACAGTTTCCAATGGTCTTAGGAACTGAGACACTCCTCCTCTACCCATCTCTAGGCGGGTCCACCCACATGCAGATACACCCACATACCAGTATTAAAGGGTCACCACATTAGGTCACATCCTTCCCTAGCATTAGCACAGTGCCTGGCATGTAATAGATGCTAAGTAAATGCTTGTTAACTTGTTGACTTATATTGAAGTGTTATCAATGAAAAGTTAGTTCTTTCTTGGATTTCAGGTATGGGCTAGAATGTAGGAGGGAAGTGTTGGGAAATCTTTTCCTTCCACACAAGGGGGCTTCTTTGATGCCCTTGATATTAAACCATAAAGACTACTGCTTACTCTCCCTACTGCTAAGGCTAGCCCATGTTTGTCCTTTGTTCTCAGAGAGGACCACTGACAGCCCTAAACTTCAGGGCATGAGTGCCATAGTGATTATTGGAAGACTGACATAAAGATATCGGAAAGATGTAATATTTCTAGTATTTGGCAGCATTTCCCTTGAAGGATACAAAAGTGGTAAGTGACCCTTAAAATGTATTCATGTTATTATGCTTGGAAATGCTTAAAATATTATTAAGGAATAGAAACTGTAGAAAAAGATGTGGAAAAAATAAGTCCTGCTGAACAGGCTTTGTGCTCTGTGTAATTTGTGCAGGATTATCTTGCATAAACTTATCAGAGAATGCCAGAGCCAGAGGAATGAGAATCTGACCTATAGGGGAAAAAAGACCTGACAGAACAAAGTTGAACTTTTATCCATGAATAATCAAGGAGGAGGAGCCTAGGAAATCAATAATGTTGAAGCTGAAAACCCAATACCCAACAGCTCACCTGTAAACAGAGAACAAGTTCCTCACAGGTATATTGCGACCCATCAGTTTAAAAGAAGTGTTGTTTAGTGAGAAGAGCCAAGAGAGTTCATGGTTCAAATCCCACCTCAGACATGTGGTTGTGGGCTAGACTTTTCACTTCTCTGAGGCTTGGTTCATTCATTTAGAAAACTGGGAAAATAATGGATCTTCCTCCTAGGGTAGTTGTGAGGATCAAAATAATCCATTTAGAGTCTTTTGTCAACTCTAAAGTGCTCTCTAAATGCCAACGATTATGGCTTCTGCCATGACCCAGGAGAAATCTGGGCCAAGAGCTACAAAATTCTCCATGATGCCATGGACTCACTCTCTCTGGAAGCTGCTGTTTCAGGCCGCACCATGGAGCCGGTGAAAACCAGAGGGAATTTTCAGAAAACCAGAGATAATTGTAAAGGACTTGGAAAGACTTCCTTTGGTTCAGAGAACTTATGACACAGATCTGTTCTGCCAAAGTTCTGTGTCAATAGCTTATCATGGTAATTAAGGCATCTGGACATCTCAACAGCTCGACTGTCCTGCTCTTCCAAGCCAGAAAGGCATAGATTAGGAGTCTGATAAAAGCAATCAAAGAATAAATCAACAAGCATTTGTTGTTTTTCCTGCTTTATGCCAGGCACTCTACTGGTGCTGGGGATGCAATAACCAAATAAACCATCCTTTCCTTCAGAGAGCTTACGTTCTATCATGGAAGCAAGTTATACACATATAAGTGGATGCAAAGTACATACGAACAAATGCAAGTAATTTCCTTATGGGAATAGCGCCAGCAACTACCTGGCGAGATCAGGAAAGGCTTCATGTAGGAAGTGGCATTTCGACTGAGTTTTGAAAGGGAGCTAGGAATTCTAAGAATAGAGATGAGGAGATGGTGTATTCTAGGTGTCAAGAAATGAAAGAATCCAAAGGCTTGTAGACTACTTGAAAGCACAATGCTTATTTACTATGAATATCCTTTTAAAGAAGAAGAGTCAGAAGACATTGTATATAAAAAGGAAAAGGCACTAAAAAAAGAAATTGACTGTATTTGGAGGAACAGGAATATCTTATTGTAGATACTGAAGTCATTTCAGAACACATTGTATGTATTCAGTCAGATTGTTTATTGATTAGAATAAAGGCCAAGGTAAATACCATCTTAGAGGAAAGGATTAGGTTCAGATGATGATATGTAGAATTACAATAGTCTTAATCCATCTCGTTAAAACAAATGATGGGCTTCAAAAATGGGAAATGGACAAAAATGAAAAATGCTGACTTGTCATTACTTAGAGAAATTTAACTCCCATGAAAGTGTCAATATCATGAATAGGTAGAGTCCAGAAACCACAGGAAGCTCTTGATTTCCTGGCCAAGCAGAGACACAGTAGTCAAAGGAAACAGTCGACTTAATGTTCATTAGTAAAATATTATGGAAGAAGTGAGGGGAAAGGGTGAATAGTACTAACTCAGGAATGTTGTGTAAGGTTGTTGAGAAAGCAAACTTGTAAAGAACATTGCTTGGGATCCAACCAAACCAAATTATCTTGAGGGTGTCTGTAGATGAAATTAGAGATATCACAAACAGATGAGAAGTGAGACAACTCTGCTGGCATTTGAATTCTACCATGTCAGTACCCAACATATCAGGTAAGCAAAGGGTAACGGGACTTAAGAAAATTAAGTTATAAAGAACAGCAAGACCTGACCAAATGCATACAAAAGCAATCTGTGTTAGAAGAAGCATACTTTTTCAGGCACTGACATGAGTTTTCCAGATATCTCAAAGACGGATTTCAAATGATCAGAAAAGACCATTGATTTTGACAGAGAAAATCTAGTTTCTCTTGACCCTTTGTTGCTTTTCCAGTTTTATAAAATGTTCATAAGGATAATTCACATATGTTAAAGGTAGTGGGGATGAAAAGAGAATTAGCAAGATTTTGTAGATAGTTTTCACTAGTATAAGATACCTTTGCCATCACATAACTAAAAAGTGTGAAGAAAATAAGAAACTCTTGTGTCTATTGTTTATTGATTAAAAACGGTTTGAGTTGGTACACCAAACTGAAATCCTAAATGCTTTCCTTATGCAAGTTACTATAGAGGAATATTTAAAAAATATAGAGAGATTAGTGATGTTGACTGTGGACATTGCTTTGTTGAATGATCCACGGTATACTCCCATCAAGTGACATACAAAATGGGAGAGCTCTATGTACACTTAGGCTATTCACCAGTGTCATGGAAGACATCTTCTGGAGACTTCCAAATACGACATTTCCTTGTCATTGGCAATGTTCTTCAGATACTCCTGTTTTTTTATTCATTGAATCCAGTCATACTTAGAACATTGAAAAGTTGATTCATTGAAATTCACAGAAGTTTTAAGGTGATTGACCTTAACATCCAAGTGCAAATACAAAGTTGGTTCAGTCAGGCACAGCCTCTCTAATCCATTGGTCCACTAATGTATATTTATCTTGGAGAGAAAACAGTATGCATCTATCTTGGACAATTGTTGCAGATGTATAATGAACAAAGTCCAGAATTATGTACAACGAGTACCTGTCCATGGGATGCATCTGTGAAATTACATTGTGATTTCCTTATTCTCATGCTGTTTTCTACTTAATAGATCATCTCTTTAATACTGATAGTTTTTCTATGGCACTAGAGGGCTGTGAACCATCGATACCTTTGTCTCAGGGGAATGAAACTCATTAGTAACCTGGTGGAAAAATCAAAAGACACATGGTGGATCCAAGTAGGATGGAACATGTTGTCAATGATGTTTATGCATGAGAATAGACATAAATGGCTTTATTGAAGACCTATATATCCAGAAAAGGAGATGGGCCCATAATGTAGTAAGAGTGAGAGTCAATAGAGTCATAGTTTGGGTAATATATGGTGCCTACGAGATATCAAAGGAAACAGTGCAAGATCTTCAGTGTGTGGGGTGAATTCTTCATGAAAGATCAGGATAAGATTAGTAAGTGAGTGCAAAAGACATAGAAGATTGGTTTTCTGGAGTTCAGTGGGGGTGGAGGAGGGGAGTACACACATCAACAAAACCACAGATCCATCCAAGTGCTGAAGTTAATTTAAAAAAAAAAATCAGGCAAGGGCACCTGCATATAAAACCTATATTTCTGAGTGCTGGCTGCATGGAGATGGCAAGAGAGTAGGAGATGAAATTTGGAATGTAATGAAATGGAAATGATTTAGACTGAATATCAAGGACATATATGTTAAGACATTTGGGAGATATGATAAACTATGGAATGCTCATTGAGAGAAACACCAGATTTTTTGAGATAAAATCAGTATAGATGAAAATGTAATGGATATATTTTAGCAAAACAATTCAGCACAAACTCAGGGATACCCTGATAATAGCTGACATTTCAATGGTGCTGGGGTTTTGTAAAATGCTTCATATAAGTATGCTCCTCACGTATCACTAGTAAGAAGGTACTATCAACATTAATATCCCCATTTTCCAGACTAGAAAATTGAGGTTAGGAAAGTGAATTGTCTGGTCCAGGTTTACATGGCTAATGAATATGAGAAATGGGGGTGAAGTGCAAGGATCTTCCAAATTTAGGTCTAGCAGCATTTCCTCTACCCCAGGCTACCTCTCAAAAGTAACTCAAATGACTAGAGAAACCTTGAGTTCAGCATTGCCTTACAACGCAAAACTTTTGATTCCTTTCATTTGGAGATCTATTTTATTCTCTTGAGCTCAGCCTTGCCAACTAACTTGGTCATGTTAGCAGCTTCCCACTCTCTGGTTCGTATTTTACATTCCAGTTAGAAAGCAAGCACTATTAATTAGCAGCTTCTGTTGCCTTATTTTGAAACTAAAGAATTTTCAATAGAGTTTAAGGTTGGGTAGTCAGCTCCTCCAGAGATGAATTGTATAAAATGTTGTTGTTAGAACATGTCTAACTCTTTGTGACCCCATTTGGCATTTTCTTGACAAAGATATTGGAAGGGTTTGCCATTTCTTTCTCCAGTGCATTTTACAGATGAGGAAATGGAGACAAATAGGGTTAAGTGACTTGTCTAGGGTCACACAGCTAGTAAGCATCTGTGGCCGGATTTGAACTCAGGAAGATGAGTCTTTATCCACTGCACCACCTAGCTGCCTATTTACAGAATAATTAGTAGCATTCTGGCCCTCAGTCTGCTATATTCATCATAGTTTGGATCACGTTATATGACTTTTAATACAGAAACATTGGGGAGCAGCAGTGGGATATGTTCTAGACTTTGAATTGAGAAAATCTGGGTAAAAATCCCTCCACTGACATTTTCTGGGTGACCCCGGGTAATTCACTTAATATCTGCAAGTCCCTTAATATGTCTGAGCCTCAGACAATTACCCAGACATCTCAACTAATTTTGACAAACAAAATTGATAATTCTATATTTTAAATGTTCTCATGGAGCTTCTTCTTGAAAAACCATTTTTGTTGTTTTTAAAAAGAGATTTATAATTAATTGTTGGTTGCTGTTTTTGTTATAGTTAATGTTACCCTCATGTCCCAATCTCTTTAGCCTACGTTTTTTGAGTGGTGTGTGTGGAGAATTTTCTCTATTGATCATACGCCATATTCTCTCCTACTAGGGAGGTGGAGGCTGGTGGTTTGCTTGAGCTTTGGAGTTTTGAGCTGCAGTGTGCTAAGCTAACTGGGTTTTTGCACTGTCTGCACCAATATGGTAAGCCCTGGGAGCAGAGGGTCACCAGACTTCTAAGGAGGGCCTTGCTGATCCAGGTTAGAAATGGAGCAGGTCAAAACTTCTGCACATATTAACCATGAGAGGCTGCTACCCTTTCAGTCTGGATGAAAGAGGTAGAAAGATCCAGTCTCCAGAAAAAAAAATCAAAATCATTAAACCTTTCCAACAAGATATACTTTCCAGAACTTTGTACCAAAAGTGTTTTGAAAATAAGCTGGTTTTCTTGGTGATGTCTAAACAACTGACATATTTGTAGAGAAATTTGTATGGTGTCTGGCACAGTGTATGTGATGAATAAATTCTTGTTTCCTTCCCCCCTTATTCAGTCAGTGTAACCACTAATTGAGGGAAGGTTAAAAAAGATACATTTTTTTTAACCAACTGATTGGCTGGTTAAGTTGTCCAATCAACTTTGCCAATATGGTAGTCCTGTCTAGACCCAACCTTGGAGGGAGTGACCATGTACAGGAGCTAGTTTTCAAAAACAGAGCCATCTGAATTCCCTTCTTGGTATGACTTCAGTCAGTCCAGGAAGATTCAAAAGTTTGTGATCCAGGACCTTCTATCTTCACTTTAGAAATTCTGATTTCACAGACTTAGTTTCTCTAGCTGTCAGTTTTAATATTCTTACTTGATTTGAATTCACCTCGCTTTATGAGTGAGTAATGCCTACCTTTTTACCTAAATGGACTACTCTCATAAATTCCCCTCATACAATTTATACACAGGAAGAAATCACTTTGATTTCAATTAGAAATCCTTTGTAAATCAGGATGCAAGAATTCCTATTTTTTAGACCTTTTTCATTTTATTTATTTTTTTGTCGCATGTCTTGAGTTTTGAGGGGGAAAAAATCCATCAATCCTCCAGAGACCTAGATGTAGTGGTATTGAAAGATTTTCCCCTGGTATTATAGAATCGGTTTCTAATTTGTCTGTGAATTCAGTGAGTTGATCTCTTTCTCAGTGAAACCTGAGACTCTCGTATTGTTAGTATTTGCACATAAGCCACATAAGGGAAAATTACGCTTTTTTATAGTCCTCAGATATTGCCAGTTCAAAGCAAGAAAAAATAATTTTATTGTCATTGTCTGTAATGATTCCAGGGTCATTTTTCAAGTTTAGATGTAATGAATCTAGTTAGAGGAAAAAATGGAGTGGAGGGGGGAGTTAAAATGAGAGAAAGATAAGTCAGAGTTCTCTGTGTTTCTTCCCAAATCAGTTAAAAATATTGACTCTATTATTTTTGCTACTCTTTGCTTTTTCTTTGGTGTTTCTTTTTTTCCCCTCCATGTTAATACAAAACAGTCATTTCTAATTATTTTATATAACAATACTCAATGGTACTGTTCTGATTTATCAACAAGGTTTTGAATATATTTTTTTTTCTTGGAAAACGGGCTGAATCCCTCTAGAGGTTCCAGATGCCAGACATGTACATGTGAGGCATTATTCCTACTGGAAGGTAAACTTTTGATTCTGATTTAAAAAAAATTAACAAACAATGCTCTAATAGATGAAAAAGATTACACAGTTGAGATAATAGGACAAAAACTAGTGAACAAGAGTTAACGGTGCCTTAAGAAACAACATGCAAGTAAAGAGAAAAAGAAACATTTTATAAAGCAAAGGTAGAATGAGTTGTTTTAGCAGACAGCAGGTTATATAATACAGTAAAGAAGGAAGACCAGGGAGGAAGACAAACAGGGAACAAAGCATTGAAGATGATAAGAAAAGAATCAAAAGAAATATTGAAGCAGGAATCATTTAGGCGAGGCTGAGGGATATGAGAAAACACAATATATTTTTAAAATGTAAGCAAGTAGAGTTGAAGCATCTGCAGTATTCCTCAAAGCAAAGCGTTGCAAACACATATGTATGTAATGTATAATCTGTATATTATGTATATATGTGTACATGCACATGCATGCATATGTGTGAGTGTGCACACATGCACACACACATCTGAGAAAAGCTTTCCAAAAGGAAAAAATGTGAAACACATACTTTCACAGTTATTACTTTCTTATTTAGATCATTGCCATCTTTGAAAAATCTTTCTAATAAGGATAGCATTTATAACAAGTCTTTGTTCCTTGGGTATTGTTTAACTCTATAATGTTTGTTTGTTTAATCAAATGCTGTCAGAGCAGAAATGGGAGTTGTAAAGGTATTATCTCAGAATAAAGACCTAATCGTGAGCATATATTTGGAAGAAAAATTTCTTATTATCACCCCAGCTGTCCTAAAAGCTTCTGAGGACCTAATAGTGATTAAAGCAGAGTTCACCCTGCCATGCTGGGAGTTACAGCCAATAATAATGTATTGACATTTATATGGTTGTGATGCTCTGACCTGAACTCACCCAAGGACTGCGGGTAAGAATTTCCAGGAGTCTCCCATTCGGTAGAACGCCAGACATGGAACCAGTGCAGTTGATTAGATATGTGAAGATGTTAATACAAAGCAATAAAATTAAACTCCTTCTGTGGAGCCTTTCCTGACAACCTGCCACCCCCTCCCTCATTCCCTGCTTAGTATGTTATCACAAAATAACCTTTCACACCGAAGTGATCAAAAAAGAATCTTTGCTAAACAGTTAGAACAGCCTGAGTGATGTAATGACAAGTCAGTTGGATGGGGGCAGTAATATGGATGCAGTTTCGAAAATACTATTTCTGTATAGCGGTTCCCCCAGGTCTTGTATCATGGTCATATTGTACTGGCAGACAGAATTTGAACTCAAGCCAATTTTAAGCATTTTTCATCTCAGTTAATATTGGGGACACCATGAAAAGTTGTGTGCTTGCTTTACAATTCTCTTTGGTTTTACCACCCCAGGTGATTCTTCTCTCCTTTCCTCCCCACCCTTCTATACCCCCTCCCCATTCTTTATGGTAATAAGGATACTAATAGATGCTTCCACTGATAGACTTCCTAGTTAAGGAGGACTAAAACCCAAAATGATCCTGCTTCTTTAAAAGTTTATCCCCGTGGCACCATCATGTAAGCATACATATGGGACAGTAAAAATGGAAGACGACACATTAAATGACATTATTATAAAATGCAATACTCTTGGAATGATCCCTTATTAAATTAGGCTCTATGATCTGAGATGAATTTCCCCGATCCCTAATCCATCATTGGAGAAATATTAAAAGATAGGTCTCAACTGGTGTTAGAATCGCACTCAATCTCTACTTTCATTATTTTGAATTAGGGTGCTACTGGGGGAAAGCCTCTTAATGAGAATTAGAGTGATTCACTGGCCTGCTTTTGGATTTTGACAAGTAAAATATTAACTCTTCAGTCACAGCTGTCTGAATTAAAATACTTGGCAGCCGCAGATGCACAAATTAAATTGGCCTTTATGTTTCCATATTGCTGACCTCCTTAGAGGCAAAAACATCAAACCCAACAATAACGGAAAAAGTCACAGTGTGTCATTTCCTGGCAAAAAAGAGATCTATTGAAGTTTCTATGTTTTGTCCCTGTTTTAGCAGATAATTGAGCAACTTGAGGACATTTTGCAGGAGACTTATTTTAATTTTGCTTCCTAGAAAACTTTAGCTCCAAATCCGTGATTCTAAATTATGAACCGGTTGTTTAAAAAAAACAAATGAAATAATTTTGGGATTTCTAAATGGTTTAAGTCACCATTAAGAATGCCTGTAAGCCAAACAGAGTAAATGTTTTGTGATAAAACAAATGTTTCTTTCTTTTTTTAAAAGATGCCGAGCTTCCCTCTCTCCCCTCAACTCACAAGTAGAGAACATAAAAGACGCAAAATTAATTGGAGACGCATACAATGATAATTATTTTTATGTAAATGGAATAAGCACTACAGTTGGTATTAAAACTGGTGATTACTCCCCCAAACCTGGTAATTCTGGATGTTAAAATACAGTGTGTGTTGGAATGGTCAATAGCCCTAGGATTTCAACCAAATGGTTTTCTTTGTGACAAATGGTTACTAAATGGAACCTGTAATCAGTGAACTAGGTTCTGAAAGACCAAGGGATATGAAGAATCCTCTCTGAGATCACATTCTAGTTTCTTGTTCTTTAACATTTCAATAGTCACTTCTAACATCTTCTCCTCCTCTCTAATGATTACTCATTGATCTGAACTGGTGATTGGTTGAACCATGTTTCAAGACAGACACTGATAAATGTATTTTGACCAGCTTACTTTTCACAACCGATTGTATGATGAACTTGCAGAAGTGTGGCATGGGTTCTAGAGACCCCTACCCTATACCCCAACCAAGCCATAACACTAAAAAGTGTATTTATGGAAAATGGCTCTTCTTCTTTTAATAAGATCTAACATATCCTGAAATGGTGTCCTCTTTTAGAGACTGAGCTCCCTATGACAATGGCCTTGACTATTTTATGGTCTATAATTCTGGAGATCTTGTCATACCTGCCTCTTCTATAATTACCTATCTTTAGTCACTTGCAACCCCAATGCAAAATTGTGTAGTGTTCGTTCTAAATTATCTACCTTATTTCATATATTATATACAAATATAAATAGTGAATACATACATACCTACAGATCCATCTCATTTTGCTGGTATACATACATAGATATACACTCCAAAATTCTTCTATTTCAGATGTAAATAAGTTAGACAATATCATGTGCAATGGAATTTCATGTCATTAATTTCATTCTCACAGGATTTATGGGTTTGCAATGTTAGACTGATTTACATATTAAAAATTTGGAGATCGCGTTTAAGCAAGGATTATTTTCATTTAACTAGCTTTTTATATTCTAAATTTGAACATTCTTTTCACCATGCTTAAAGAAAAGGTCCATTGAGACATTTGAGTTAAAGGAATTCAAATTCAAAAAGTCACCAAAGGAAATCTTAAAAGTTCCAATATACAAAAAAAAGAATGTCTTACTCTACACGTCTCAGGATGGAAGGAGATGTCTACATTCAGAAGAAGATCTAGAAAGAACAGAGCTTAAATGGAGACTGAAGTAATCTACATGCTTTTGTTCTTTTCATGTTTGGATTTGTTTCTTCTTTCCCATTGTTCACTCCATCAGTTACAACTCTTCTATGCAACCAGACTAATGTCCTATGTGAAAGTATTTGCAGATCCTATACTTGATTGCATGTTGCCATGGGTGGGGGGTGAGATTAGGGAGGGGAGAAAATGTGAAACTCAAGGGATTCTGGAACTGGATCTTGTAAACTAAAAGTAAATAAGCATATCAATTAATTAAAAAAAGAAAAAATGTCTTTAGGAAATGTAGTAGAATAACTCAGAGGCATTAGAACATGTCTGGTCATGCAGTAAAATGGACAATTGTAGAATTCTTGATAGCTCTTGGACCATAGTACAAGTTGTGCTATATTTGGAGTCATGGGAGTAGAGTTCAAATCAGTGCTGTTACTATCAGTGTGACTTTGAATGACTCTGGCTGTCCTTTTTTTTCACCTGAAAATTGGAGTCAAATTAGATTAGGGTTCTTAACTTTTTTGTGTATGCTTTTGGCAGGCTAGTAGGCCTATGGACCCCTTCTCAAAATAATGGTTCTAAATATATGAAATATATAGGATTGCAAAGCAAACCAATTACATTGAAATGCAGTTATCAAAATATTTAAAAGGTGGGTTCATGGAATTCATGAATTCAAAATCCTGTGATTCTGAACCTGCCCTTGTAAACGCTACTGCCCAGAGTCAAAAAGGAATTTCAGTTTCTTGAGAACAAGGGGAACTTTTGTTCTTGTCTTCGTATGCTCAACACCTAGTATGGTACCTGACACACAGTAGGTCTTAAGTAAGTGCTTATTGTGTTGTATCGAAATATATGAAAGATAAATTTGTCTGTATGTGCATTGATATTTTGTCCATACATGAGAGGATTACATAAGCGAGTAATTAAATTGAAAAGTAGTTATCATACGCATGTGCTATAATAGAGAAAGGGTTAATAAGGGCACTTGGAAGATCTGGGTTCAAGTATTTCTCATATCTATTGACCATGGCCAAATTCCTTAAGTTCTCTAACACTATAAACTATAGACAAGTTATCCATCTCTACTAGCGGAGGGAGTTTTCACACTGGGAGTTCACAGGCATGATTTCTCCCCCTTCTTCCATTCCCCCAATTTGCCTATTCCCCAAAAGTCTAAAAGATTTGAATTAAATTTTTAAAAAAAGAGCTTGTAATACTCTGAAATCTTCCTGGTTTCAGATTAGCCATGTGACCCTGGGCAAGACACTTAACACAACAGGGCTCTAGGTAAGTCTGAGTTGCAGAACTAATGCTGACCTGCATTGGTAGAGAGTTTTCTTCATGCGAGTATTCATTATACCCAACAAATCCCAAGTTCTCCTCCCTATCCCTCTTCTTAAAATTATTAATTTCTCAATACAGGATAAATGACTACATTAGGTCCTGCAGGCTGGGTTCCAGAATGTTGAATTGGTGGTGTCCCTGGTATGTATTTCTTTAACTTGCATACCAGGACCTCCACCAAAGTAATGTGATCCAATGATTGCCCATCATTCGAAGGAGAATTTAACAGTCTCAGAAATGTACCCTGTTACATACAAGTTGTCAGAATGCCTCAGTTGTGCCAATTCAACATCCCTGAAAAAAGACCTCAGAACCCACCCTATTTCATTTGGTCCAAATGACTATTTTACAAGAGCTCTGAATAGCAGAGCATAATGCAGCCAGATTACCAACACAGGAGACTCAGTCTCTGAATTAGTCTTTCACAAAACTACTTAATGCATCTTTTCTAGAATTAAATGTGCATGGAAACCTGCCATAGGGCAACCCACTAGGTGGTTTAATTTCTTTTTTTCGAACACATTAGTAGAACTCGATAAAGGGTCAAGTAATTTCATCCAAGTTGCCACTAGTTAGTTAAGAGAAAATGACAGTACTTGAGACTGACATTGTTACATTTCCACAAACATATTTTATAAAATCGGAGTTTAAAATTTCATTTTTTTTGCAGAAAGAGTGATTGCCACAGGAATCCTTCTTAGCTTTAAAATATTACCTCGCCTGTAGCTAAATAGGGCATTTTGATTAATATTTGCTATTTTGTAAGTAGGCTGAGATCTGAAATGAGATGGTTACTTTTTCGACAGGAGTGACTTTGGTTCCAAGGCTCACTTAGTTTCCAGGGAGGCTGCACTGGGAGTAATTTCAGCGAATTGTAAGCGGACAGTAACTCCACAGGGAGCCCTGGCAATCATGGCGGAAACAATGTTTGCATCGATCAGCTGTCATGGTGATTTATGGCTTCATTTTGCTGTAATGGAGAATTAGTGGAAAGATTATCAGGGACTCAACACTTGGGCTTGTTACCCATGTCCAGACGAGCAATTTGTCTCCCTGAAGCAGTGAAATACTTGTGACAGTTCCAACACTTGCCCTAATTCAATCAAGGGAAAATGTTGGAATTAATTTGTTACAAGAAAATTTAAATATGTTCAGCAAACAGTAACCGCAGAGCAGAAGGCTGATTTATTGTGCTCGGCAAGATATCGATCCGCTTCGATCGGGCCCATGTTGAGGTTTTAATGTGTAATAATTTCCAATTTAAAACTCCTTTTCAAGATCACGGGTTTAAAGAGAGGGCAGGCGAGGTCTCAAGACCTGATTAGGCGCCTGTTGCAGCGGTTTTGTCCGAAGCCTGTTTGAATGTAAATTCATAGTTATCTTTTGCACTATCTTTAATATTCTTGACATGGATTTTATTGTGTGTCAAACCTCAGGCCAGCTGCCTGCCACAACCATTAATGAAACATCTTAGGAAATAAATCTCAGTCTTTATACAATATTTTTTAAAAACCTGAAACATTAGATGTCAGGGAAGAAGGTTTAACAACATTCTTTTTTTTTCTTTAGTGAGTAAAACCATGTGATCATGTAGGACTTTTGGCTCTTGCCTATACAAGTAGATTGGATTATCGTGTAAATACCAAATGCCATAAGCTTTCATTGGAGTGTCTATGTGAATCCATGTAGGCACATGTACAAATCTGGCATGGGAGAGAGAACATAGGTGGTTTTGTATGGGGATTTGACAGGTTATGAAGTGTGTTTGTTTGATGAGTGTGTGTATGTGTGTGTGTGTGTGTGTCTGCGGGTATGCATTTGTGTTTGCTTTTCCCCTCTTCTTCTTCCCCCCAATTTGCTCCATAGTTGGCTCTAAGAAAATTTTTTTTTCTGGAGGTGGTTTTCTACAGCACCCATGAAGTCCCCATTGGTGTTTAACATTCATATATTAGAAATAAGTGAGGGACGAGGCAAGTGAAGGAGTCTTTACTTCTCCATTTCCCATTAAATGGAAGGATTGATGCATCTCGTGGCTATAGAGACACACCCTTTCTGAGCTTGCCCACTTTAGGATTTGTTATAAACCAGCTATTCCAGAGTGTCAGATTGCATGAAGGATGAGTAATGTGTCATTTGGTCAATTAAGTCTTTTAGCAAAATAAATATTTTGATGAGTCTTATTGGCACAAGGGAAATTCAAAGCTATTTGGCCCATGGAACACTAAAGAGCATGGCCATACCCCCATGTATGTCTAATTGTAAGTCTACTCTCTCAGTCTAATAGCTTTGTTAATATCAGGGGCTAATACGATCAGAGAATGATTCTGTTCATCTCAATCAATAAAAAAGTAGAGTCTTCCACCAGAGGGAATAGATGCAGCCTGCTACATTTTAGCTGAGTAGAGCAGCAGACACATATATTCCTTGGCCTGCCTTTCCTGGGTTTATTTTTAAATTTACAGTTATAAATATATGGGATCTTTTTTGAATAGCTTTTCTGTAGTTTTTTAAAAATTAATTTGCCTTTTATTTGCATATGAGAGTTCTGTGTCTGAGGCTATCCAGACTCTGAAGGACTCTCTTTATCCTGCCACAGCACAGATATGGCCAAGGGTATGATAAGGAATGGTTTTCCAATATGGTAGCCAAACTGCTCTTACCTTTTGACTAACCTAGAAGAGTTGTGGGGTCATGCCTCCAGATACATTAAGAATTTAATTTCTGCTGTTGATATTGGAGTCTATTTCTTAGGGTCTTTATGTTTGTGAGAGAGGATCCTACACCTCTGCTGGCTATAAGGAATGGCCTTCAAATGCTAGCTGAGGCATGAAGTAGAGCTGACCCATAGAGAATGAAACATTGTCACTTCTCTGATTGAAAAGACCTGAGCTCAAATCCTGTCTCTTAGATTTTCTACTTAGGTGACCATGTCTCTGGGCCTCAGGTTCCTCACCTGTAAGATAAGGGAACTGGGCCTGATGACCTATGAAGTCTCCCAGATCTAGATGTGTGAAATGGGATCTGTCTGTTTTTTGTGCCAAGGCCTTGTTAACATGTTCATGTCATATTGACACGTCAATAAGCAAAAGAGTTTGCTGACATGTCCAGAGACATACAAGCTGTGCAAAAAGGGCTCTCTGTAAAAAGTGGCACTTGATGGCAGTTTTGAAATAATCCAGAAGATAGTTGTGAGGAGAGAGAACATTTTAGGGGTGGGGGACACCAAGTACAAATGTGTAGAGTCTGGAAATTATGTGTCCTGTGTAAGAATTAGCAAGAAGTCAGATTGTAGAGTTTGTGGAAGGAAATAAAATATAAGAAGATTAGGAAGGAGCCCGATGGTGAAAGGTTTGAGAAGCTTAATTAATGCTCCTTGAAACCAATGCAGGGAGTACAGACAAGGTGGCAGAGTACAGACTGGGACCTAGCTGAACTCTCCTGACGTATCCTACTGAACAACTTTAAAATGATGCCTCAAACACAATTTTAAAGTGGTAGCATCAATATGAGATCAGAGGGAGACATTTTTTCTAGCCCAAGACAATTTAGGGGGCTCATAAGAGAGGTCTGTAATATTAGACTGAGCTCAGGTTTGGAGCATGGCAGGAGCACCATTGGTGGGCCTTGGAGGTGCAACATAAACCATTCTGGGTTCCAGTTCCAGGGTACAGAGGAGTACTTGTGTTTGGTTATAAGAGAGGAGGGGTTCTGGTCACAGTTCCAGAGCCAAGAGGAGCACTAGAACTTGCAGGTGCAGGAGAGCCGGGACCCTTCCTGGATAAAGACCAGAGCAGTGAACATACCTCTCCCGGGATAACACCACCTTGGAAGCAACAAAAACTTGTAGATCCCCAGAATTAGCTCTGAAAACAGCAGCACAGAAAAGCCCTGAAGCTTGGCATAGTGTCTTTCTACCCCCAGAAGAGCAGAGACCAACCATCATGTAGAGTTCAAAGTGAAGAAATAGTCTGGGAAAATGAACAAGCAACAAAAAGTGAACATGACTGTAAAAAGCCATTTTGGTGGTGAGGAAGATCAAGATATAAACTTAGAAGAAGACAACAATATGAAAAAAACTATGAACAAAGCCTCAAATGAATGCTAATTGGACTCAAGGCCAGCAAGAATTCCTGGAAGAGTTAAAGAAAGAGATAAAAGTGGTAGGTGAAAAGTTGGGAATAGAAATGAGAGTGATGCAAGAAAATTATGAAAAGAGAATTAACAGCTTGGTAAAACAGACACAATAAATACTGAAGAAAACAACACCTTATAAAAGAGAATTAGCCTAATGGCAGAGAAGGCACAAAAATTCACTGAAGAAAAGACCTCCTTAAAAAGCAGAACTGACCAAATGGAAAGAAGCACACAAAATCATTAAAGAAAATAATTTCTTAAAAATTAGTACTGGGCAAATGGAAGATAATGACTCCGTGAGACATAAGAAAACAAACCAGTAAAGAAAAGTCAAAAATATGGAAAAAAGAAGAAAATATGAATTGTTGCATTTGAAAAATAACAGATCTGGAAAATAGATCAAGGAGATTATAATTTAAAAATTATTGGACTACCTAAAAGTCATGATGAAATAAAGAGCCTACATGTCATAGATCAAGAAATTATAAAGGAAAACTACCCCAGTATCTTCAATTCAGTGGGTAAAATAGAAATTGAAAGAATTCACCAATTCACCAATCACCTCCTGAAAGATCCCAAAATGAAAACTACTGGTGAATTTCAGAGCTCCCAGGTCAAGGAGAAAATATTGTAAGCAATCAGAAAGAAACCAAATATAGTAGAACTATAGTTAGGATTTAGCAGCAGTTGAAGGAGCTAAGGGCTTTGGATATGATATTCTGGATGGCAAAGGAACTAGGATTACAATCAAGAATAACCTAATCAGCAAAACTGAGTATAATCCTTTGTTGGGGAAAATGAATATTTAATGAAATAGAGGACTTCCAAGCATTCCTGATGAAAAGACCAGAGCTTAATAGAAAATTTGATATTCAAACAGAAGACTCAAGATAAACATCAAAGAGTAATCATAAGGGACTCAACTGTTTAAATTCCTATATGATGATACTTTATTGTTATTAGGGCAATTAGAAGGAGTCTACATAGACAAAGGACATGGATGTGAGTTGTTCCTGTTGGGATGATCTCCAAAAAATAAATGTAGGGATGAAAAAGAGGGTTATACTGAGAGAAAGGGGAAGGTAAAGAAAGAATAGGGAGTTTTTATAGTGGAGGAAAAAAATGTGTGGTGTTAGTAGGCAATGCTTGAAACTTACTCTCGTTGGAATTTGTTGAAAAGAGAAAAATATATGTATGTATGTATGCACACACACACTCAGTTGGGTATAGAAATCTATCTTATCTAATAGGGAAATGAGAGGGGAAGAGAGTAAGAGAAATGCCAAGGGGGATGATAAAAGGGAGGGAGGGTTAAAAGAGGCAGAGGTAAGAATCAGAATAACCTTTTTTTTTGGGGGGAGAGAAGAAATAGGATGGAGGGAAATGAAGTTAATAAAAGTGATAAATGTAAATGAGATGACCTAACCCTTAAAATGGAAGCAGACAACTGAATGGATTAGAAGCCAGCATCCAACAACATTGTTGTGAGACACACCTGAAACAGAAAGATACATAGTTAAATTAAAGGGCTTGTACAGAATCTATTATGCTTCAGCTGAAGTAAAAAAGTCAGGGGTAGTGGTCATGATCTTAGACAAAGAAAAAAGTAAAAATAGACCAATGAAAAGAGATAAACTACATCTTGCAATAAAAATAGCATAGACAATGAAATAATATCAAAAATTTTACAGCAAGTTTCTCTGATAAAGGTCTTATTTCTCTAATATATAGGGAACCAAGCCAAATTCATAAAAATAAGAGCCACTTCATCTCTCCCCCCCCCCCCACCAGTTGATAAAAAGTCAAAGGATACGAACAGGTAGTTTTCAGAAGAAGAAATCAAGGCTATCTTTAGTCAAGAAAAAAATGCTCTAAATCACTACAAATTAGAGAAAGACAAATTAAAATACCTCTGAGGTACCACATTATATACGTATCAGAAATGACAAATGATGGAGGAGATGAGGGGAAAATGGGTACATTAATGAATTGTTGGTAGAGTAATGAACTGGTCCGACTATTCTGGAATAATACACAAAAAAATTCATCCATACTCCTGTATATTACCAACAAAATCCAGAAGGAAATTAAATGGAAAGAGAAATTGAATTCAAAATAGTTAGAGAACATATAAAATATTTGAGAATTTATCAATTAAGACATACCCAGAAATTATATAAATGCAATAACAAAGTACTTTTTACATAAATAAGATAGATTTGAATGAAACCAGGGTTTCCAGGCAAGTCTAGAATATTTCATATGAATCTTTAAAATTGCCATATAGAATGATGATTCAATCTTGCATGTGAGCATTAAAGTTGGTGTGAGAACTTTAGAGAGAAGAAATATTCTTCACTCATGCTTTAAGGAGGATGTTCATTGTTCCAGATTCTCTTAGTGACTGACTCTAGACACACATAGATAAAGAAACTTCTGATGGCAGACATGTTGGAAAAGCTGGCACCTCAAGCTGATTTTCAGCTTGTCCTCCCTAGAGACTGGAATTTCCTTGTAGGTGAAATTGTAGACTAACTCTTGATTGAGCTGACATATGTCTCACTCCTATCTAAAGAGCTAATTCACTCATGTAATTTTTGGTATATTCTAACCTGTAGAGCTCCTCTCATTTATGTCTGTTTTCTGCTTGGATAAATGGGTTTACTCACTATTTATTATTTGTGATGGTCTTTTGTGTAACTAGCATTTGATGGGATGGCATTAAGTTGATGAGAATAAACTTCACTTATCCTCTCACCTTTAAGAAAGAGCAGTAAAATAAGTGGCTTTTTGAACCTAAGAACATCATTACCCTAGGCCAGCAATATTTTGGATGAGGGGAATATAGACATAATTCTAGTCTAATATTCTCTTTCTCAGAGGAGGACAGAGGATTTAGCTTTATGTATGTTCTCTCCTTTTGCTCTCCTCAAGACCAGAAGAGGGTAGTGAGGTGGCATGGTGGATAGAGTACCGGGTTTGAAGTTGAGAAGATACATCTTCCTGAGTTTAAATCTGTCCTCAGACACTTACTAGCTGTGTGACCCTGGGTAAATCACTTTACTCTGCCTCAGTATCCTCATCTGTAAAATAAGCTGGAGAAAGAAATGGCAAACCACTGTAGAATCTTTGCCAAGAAAACTCCAAATGGAGACATGAAGAGTTGGTCATAACTGAATATAATGTTAACGGAAGTTGAAGATCTTCCCCACCCATTAATAAGCCTAGGGTGGAGCCCAACAAGAGAAGTTTCATTGAGGCAGACTTCATTTTTAGGAAAGCCTACACCTTTTGTTACTTTATAATTAATGGGTCATGAGGGCTGTGATGCCCTCTGACCCTAATGATATATATATATTTATATAAAGATATATGCATATATGTATATATTTATAATTAAATATTTATATATTAATACAAATATTAACACATAGTATATATATCATTATATAAAATATATAATATAATATGTAAAATATTTAATATATATTATATGTAATAAATATAAATCTGTGTGTGTATGTGTATGTGTATATATATATATATACATATATATATACACTACTTTAGGGTCAGAGGGCATCACAACCTTCTATATCTATATATGGATATAGATATAAATATAGATATAGACATAGACATAGACATAGATATAGATATAGATGTATATATAGCTGTAGATATAGATACACTCAGAGGTTAGCATTTTGCTTTGGGGCTCACTCAGTGTAACAGTGTTTGAGTGATGTGGCCAGATGAGACTCTCGGTAGTCTAAGGAGCCCTCTTTACCCTCTGGCTTTGAAAACTGGTGCTTCTCTCTCTGGTAACTATGTATGTGTGTAATGGGCAGACAGTTGGATGTATCTGTTGATCTTTGATGTATGTATTATTTGGTCAGATGGTTAGAAGCCCTGTCTATTGGTCTTTATGCTATTATTTCTACTTGTAATTTCTGTTTGTATTTTCTGAAGTTCAGGGTGCTTTTTCCTGGAACTAAGTAAATTATATATATATATATATATATATATATACACATATATATATATATACATATATATATGAATATGTAGATATGTATATGTCTGATTAAAATAAGGTTGTTGACCCCTTTTGAGTTGCTTCCTTTAGAAAAGTAGATCAAAGAACGTATGCTAGCAGCCATCCCGTGTGCTGATGTTATTGGTCTTACACCCCCACAGCAAGTGGCATTGCTGTTACACTGAACAACAACAATAAAGCAGGAAAAACAGTCTTTTTTCAAGAGGAGTGGTTCAGTTTCACCCTATTTGCTACATTTAGACAAAGTGGACTTACACATTTTACATGGGCAGCACCGTTTACCTTACACGAATAATTGGAATAAATTAATTGCTCATGGGGAATCATGTCAATATAATGAAAATAAATGTTACCTATGCTAATTTATTTATTCAATATCATACCAAAGAATTATTTTATAGAGTCACAAAAACAAAACAAATTCATCTGGAGGGAAAAAAAGATCAAGCGTTTAAAAGAAATAATGAAAAATAAAGTAAGAAAGGAGAGGATTTAGAAAGCAGTCTCATAGAAATTAGGTATAGACCAACATCTCACACTATATAACAAGATAAAGTTCAAATGGATACAGGACAGACATAAAGGGTTACAACATAAGCAAATTACTGCAGTAAGGAAGAAATTAACTTTTAGATCTATGGACAGAGGATGAGTGTGTGAGCAAACCAATAATAGACAGGGTCATATGAGATAGAATGAGCAATTTTGATTGTATACAATCGAAAAAGTTTTTGTATAAACAAATTTGTTTTTGTTCCATTGTTTCAGTCATATCTGACTGTGATTTTTTGGTGGTGGTGGGGTGTTTGTGTGGCAAAGATACTGGAGTGGTTTGCCATTTCCTTTTCCAGCTCATTTTACAGATGAGGAAACTGAGGTAAACAGGATTAAGTGACTTGCTCAGGGTCACACAGCTAATAGGTGTCTGAAGCCACATTTGAACTCAGGTTTTTCTGGCTCCAGACCCAGTGCTCTAGCCATTGTACCACCTAGCTGCCCCAGTACAAATAATTGTACAAACAATACCAATACAATTAAAATTATAAGAGAAACAGTTGGGGGAAATTTTGCCATAAGTTTATCTGATATTCAAGGTATATAAAGAATTGATTCAAATTTATAAGAATAAGAGCCATTCTCTAACAGATAAATGGCCAACACATAAGAAATTGGTTTTCAAAAGAACTCTAAATTATTATTGACCATAAGAAAAAATGCTCCAAATCACTAATAATTTGAGAAATGTAAATAAAAGTAATTCTGAGGCTCCACATCACACTGTCTGAAAACAACAAATGTTGGAAGGGCTGCAGGAAATTAGGGACATTAATGTACTGAGAATGGGGCTGTGAATTGGTCTAGCCATTCTGGAAATCATTTGGAGCCATGTTCCCAAAGCTACTAAACTATGACCTTTGATTCTGTGATACCTTTACTAGTCATATGGAAATCAAAGAAAGGAAAAGCACTATTGTACAAAAATGTTTGTAGCATTCATTTTTGTGAGTGCAAAGGACTAGAAACTACAGTTATCTCTTCCACATCACAGAAGTTTAGGGTGCAGCGCCCTTCCGATATAAAAAATGTGCATAAAGCTTTTTTAACCCTCCCTTTGTACCAGAGAAGAAGTCTGAATTATCATGTTATTAAAAGATAAAAATATGTTAATGTTATATAACACTATACATATATTTTTATGCATTTCTGAGTTTCTAAATATTTTCTGTGCCATCTACTGGCTTTTGTGTGTCATCTGCTGCTTCTGCAAAACTCCCCTCAAATTCTTGTTTAATTTTTATGCTGACCCGTAATATATTGAAGCTGTCATTGGAAAAATTGCAACATGGAAGGGATAACTGTAGTGCTCATTAAATTATGGTTAGACAAATTATGGTACCTGATGTAATGGAATATTATTGTGCCATAAAAATGACAAAATGAACAGATTCAGAGAAACCTAGGAAGACCTGTATGAACTGATGCAGAGGAAGTAAACAGAATCAAGAGAATAATTTATTCACAATAATTTAATTATTATTTACTTAATTTAAATGTAGAACAATTTAGCAACAACATTATATGCATAATGAGGAGTGGCACATATAAAGAATGCATGGTCATGTTTGGCTGATGCAAATTCTCCACTTGGAGAGACCGGGGAGCCTGCTTCTCAGAGATTAGTGATGATGGAACAGAAGAGATTTGGAGAGACTATGGAGCATGTGTAGACAGTAAGTTTTTATGTTCTAACCATATGGATAGAAGCTTTTACATTTTTTTTGTTCTGCCTGTAAAGCTGGAAAAAGAGGGAACTTCCAAAACGTTCAAGCCAGTCAATCTAATTTGGCCTTTTTCTCCCCAGATGAATTTTAATGGATATTTTGGACTCCTCTCATCCTCCCTCCCTCCCTCCCTCTCTACCTCCCTCCCTCCTTCTTTCCTTCCTTCCTTCCTTCCTTCCTTCCTTCCTTCCTTCCTTCCTTCCTTCCTTCCTTCCTTTCTTCCTTCCCTTCCCCCTTCCTTTCTCTCCTTCCCCCCTCTTTTGCTAGTACTGTCTAGTAATACACAATGCTATAAAGAAGTGGAGAGGACTTGACCTTCCCCACAGAGACTGTCATATGGTCCTATGAATACAGGCTTTTTTTTGGTCTTCTTTTGGCCTGCCTTAGAGTTGGTTCTTTGATTTGAAAGGAGAGCAGTGTTTCTACAACCTTATTTTGTAGTCAGCTCAATATTAATGCCTCAAGGAGAAATGGTTCATTTTGGGAGCTGTCTTCAGAACTGAACCTAACAGTAGCTAAGTTGAGGACTTATCTAGCAGCAATACCTCATTTGGATATGAACTTGGTGGGACCAATGTTATGGAAGAACTGATTTAAGAGTGAGCCCACTCCTTTTTGAGACCTAGGTGGGACAGAGGAGAGTGTGCCTCCAAGGTGGTTTTCTTGGGGGGGGGATTTTTATTTCTGTTCTTGTTACATGCTTGATGTAAATATCTGATTGTAAAATATAATTGATGTTAAGTGGATAAATGGAACTAGCTTGCTAATCACTGGTACCTAACAATGTGGGGAATGTAGCTTGTGGGACCTCAAGCTGATGGTATTAAAGAAAGACATACCTCTACAACTCTGGGTGCCCCTTAAACTTTATGGGAGGGTTATGTGACAGCATGGTTCTGTGTAATAAGCATTTATTATAGTATAGTCTTAGAGAATTGCATGGAAACCCATGATTCTAGATGACCAAAGATAAAAACCTTGTTACCTACTCATCCATGACAGAGAGATGATGGACTCATGACGGCAAATACATTTTTGGTCATGGCTAATGAGGAAATTTGCTTTTCTTGATGGTGCATATTTAACACAGGGGCTTTATTTTTTAATTTAATTTTTACTTAATTGGTAGAGGGGAAGGAAGGAGAGAGAATAAATTGTTATTAATTAATAAAGAAAATATTTCCTTATGGTTCATAGCTATAAACACCCACTTCTTATCAATTTTTGTGTTAGATATGATCCCTTGCAAAATTTTTGCCAGTCTCAAGGAAAAATTTTTTGTTGTGCTATGCTATAATAGCATCAATTGTTATTTATGTAATCAAATTATCATGTGAGAAAGGCTATGGAGATCTGCTGCCTCACCATTACTTTGTGCAGATTTCGAACCAACCAGGAAAACCCCTCTCAGTTGTGAATGCCCAGTTAAATCCATCCTCTTGGGGTTGGATGGGAGTGACATTGACCTCTCGGGGACAGGGAATGAGTCACTGTATTTCCTGGTTAGTTAGCTTATGCTATTAGTGCTAGGAGTTGAAACTGAAATGTAAGACTATGTAGGACTGGCACTCCCCAAACTAATGATGATCATTTTTTTCCTACTCAGTGTTTTTCCCTGGTGGAGGTTTTCCACACTCATTAAGCCACCAGCCTTAATGCCCTTGGAGGGAAGGTATCATTAGTCCTCTTTAGCAGCTAGAGAAATTATGGCAACAAGAGCTCAAGGGCCTTCATTCATGGCTGCTACTGATGTTAGAGAAGAGGACTAGAATTAGAAATTCATCAGGGAAGGTCCAGCTTCTTGGAGACCACGGCTCAATTGGAAATTACTTTCTCTGGAAATAGAAATCCTCCTTATGGATCGTGCAGGGTAATCATAATACAAAGGTAAGTCTCCCAGTAGCACACAAATCATTTAGCAGTAATTACTGTGATGATTACTAAATGATTTGTGTACTGATCAGGCTGGGAGTTCGCAGCACTGTATTCCCATATGTTCAGCCTTTCCCCCCACCCCATCTGTATCCCCATTCCATGAGTTCCTAAGACTATGGTGCTCACCACTCAATCCTAGTTTTCTATCGCCTGTTACCTCTGGCTGCTTGGGACTGTTAGACCCATTCTTTGGTGTTTAATATATACAAGTAAGAGAGTAACTAGTCTATCATGGCATGATAGACTGTTTTGTGGAATGCTTCTGAAACTGGCAAATTTGGTGTTCTGTGGGAGATGAAAGGGTCCAAGGAGCCTTTTTCAAGTCATTTTATTTTTTTTAGCTGGTTAATAATTTCCCTGTGATTTGCATCTATCTATTATTTTATATCTCTGGAAAACATTTAACTACTATCATTCTTTAATTTTTAATAGTCTCATGATTGTCAGTTAATTAAGCTTTAATAGAGTATTGGAAAAACACTCACACGCATGTGATTCTGATTGGTCAAGCTGCTCTTTTCATTAGGCTTGACAAGTCAGAGAAGACAAGGGACAAAGGGATATGTTTATGTCTTCTTAAAAGAATGGTGTATGTCACGGACCAGTGAAAGCTCCTTCTGTGCTCTGGATCATTCTTTAAAACCACAAGACAGCCAAGATGACATTCAAATGTGCCTGCTGGTACTAAGGCTGTATATTGGAGATTATCTGGATTCTCCATCTTGAATAGCTTGCTTTTTCATTCTCTCCTGCCCTCCACCTGCTTCTCCCTATCCCTTTGCTTTCCTCCTTCCCTATCTTCTCCTTCTTTCTTCTCTTTTCTCTCGTTCCCAGAAAGAAGCCAATCTCATCCCCCTTCCAATTCTTGGAAACTTGGAACCTAGGTGTCACAGCTGAGGACAGCGGGTAGAGATGCAGATTTCTGAGTTTCCAGAATCCTTTAGGACAGTGGTTCTCAACCTTCCTAATGTCTTGACCCTTTAATACTCATATGTGGGTTTATCTGCATGTGGGCAGACCCACCTGGAGATGGATAGAGGAGCAGTGTCTCGGTTCCTAAGACTGTTGGAAATATGTGTTTTCCGGTGGTCTTAGGCAACCCCTGTGACTCCTGTGAAAGGGTCGTTTGACCCCCAAAGGTGTTGCAATGCACAGGTTGAGAACCACTACCTTAGGAGGAAGCAGCAATGATGGGATGGCCAGAATGCTGTAGTTAGGGCTGGGAAGACATGGTTAAGGTCTCTGTGTAACCTCCAAGCACTATAAATAACAGCTGTTATTATAGCCCATAATAGTGTTTATTTAATGCTTTAAGGTTTGCAAAATGTTTGACAAATTTCATTTTATCCTCACAACAACCTTATTATCCCCATTCTACAGAGGAGTGAGGGAGACAGTAAGTACTGATGTAACACCTGCTCTGTGCCCGGGATGGTGCTAAGCACTTTTACAAATATTCTGTCATTTGAAGTAAGGAGATAAATCTAATTTTGGACTGAGGCAGATGGAGAATAAGTGACTAGTCCAGAGTCACGCAGCTAGTAAGTATCAGAGGCTGAATTTGAACTCATGTTTTCCTGACTCCAGGTCCAGTATTCTGTCTACTGTGCCATCTAATTGCCAATGTTACTATATTTTGAAATATTATTATATTTAAAGGTTTGACTTTATCTCCAAATCTTAAAGTTCTCTAGAATCGTGAAAGAAAGAAATATATTGTTGCTTTTTCAGGTGAAAATGTTTTAATCTCTTGCCTGGAAATCAATATAAACAGCAACAAATGCATAATAACATTTGCAGATTTAAAAATTTTTTATAGAAGAGCATTATTACCAGCTACTGGAAAACCACACTTTTTTCTTAAAGCCCAGGAGTGGAACCAAATCAGGTTCTTTGATTAAAGGTTAATATTCTACCCCTTTCCTGACAGAAGAAAAAGGGTCCAGTGCAAATATATTTCCATGTATCTATTTCCAAATTATAAATGGAAACTTTCAGCCACACCTTAGAGTTATCTCCTGTTTCCTTCAAAATAAAGCACAGGTTCATATCCCATTTAGTGATCCACATGGGCCATTTTGTCATCTACCATGAGGCTACACTTCTCCCCAAATGGAATAGCACTCATTGAAGGTGACCTCTGGGAATCATGACTTGAGGCCCTTGGACACTTAGTCCATTCAGCTTTGGAGCTCTTGCTTTAGGGTTGAGTAGTCTTAATAGTGAGTGAGAACAATCTTACCAAGCCTAGTGTATCTACCTGGCCCCAGACCAGCCAATTCTACCATCACATCTAACTGCCTAGCCATGCTACCATCTTGCCATCAGTCATGCCTGTATGATCTTCCATTGCTTTCTCCTGCTCCAGAGTGTAACACAATCACCCAGAGTCAAGATGAAGAAAAGGCTTCCCCTTGGACAAAACTGAGGATTGATGGACACCAAGGGGTGGAGGATTTGTGTGGTTGTTTAGTGATTGATTGTGTTGATGTATGGTTGCCCCATGAATGGAAGATGAATGTATGGTTGCTTCATGAGTGGAAGATTGATTATTGTATTGTGAATTGACTGAATGATTAAGTATTGATTTGCCCCATGAGTGGAAGGCTGAGTATTGTACTGTACCTTGATATGTTGTGAATATTATGTTGTGATGTATTGTGAATGTTTGCCTTGATTTGTAATGGAATAAACAGAGTGTTCACTATTACTGTGTAACCCAAACCTTAAAAGTTGTTCACAATAGCATTCTTTTGATAATCTGCTGGTGCATGGTGTTACAGAGAGCTAGATTTGGGCTTGATAAAGGAACAACCACAAAACTTTCCTAACAATCAAAGTTTTTCAGAAGTAGAAAACAGTGGGATTCCTCTCATTGGAAGTATTCAAGCAGAGTCTGGGCCACTTTTGAGGGATCTTCTTAATCTGTTCCAGGATGGGCTAGATGGCTTCTTCTAGATCTGAGCATCTGTGATTCTTTGAGGGTATGATAGAACCAGTGTAATTAGAGACATGTGAACCAGGGGCAGATACTCATTTGTTTCCTTACCTCTGACAACCAGCCCAAAAAAGTTGTCATGAATTTAATTAATATTTATTTCTCGAATACTCCAAGAATTATGAGGCTAAGAAAATAATTGTTGATGATAGGGATTTTTATTGTTTGGAGGCATCAGCTTTTTTTGGCTTTTGTGGCTTTTATGCTGTTGAAAAATTGCAGATACTTGTGGATCCCTCTAAATTCAGCATCCTGGGAAAAGATTCCATCACCTTGTCCTAGTTACAGCCCTGGTTTGCTGACCTGCTTAAACCTGCTTGCTACATTATCCAACCAAAGTCTTTTTTATGATTTTAAAGTAAAATTTATTGAATAATTTCTGTTTGCATCACCTGCTTTTTTCTTTTTTCCTTTTAAAAAATTTATTTAGTTTTAGTTTTCAGCATTCACTTTCACAAGATTTTGAGTTCTAAATTTCCCCCCTCCCTGCTGGCTTCCCTTGACCTGAGAGTGCTCTGCCCAAAAGAAAGTACATTTTGTTGGCTGAAAGCTACATCATCTACCTGGGGTTTACTGGCTAAATTTCTTTCTCAAAGATAGGGCCTTAAGCCCAATTCACTCTGGAGCTCATAGATTGGACAATAGTAGGTTGCTACCCTCCTAGCACAGAGTGAATGTAAATAGTAACTGTTTCTCTTTTGGCCAGCAGCCCTGAGGGTCTTCTAAAAAAAGTTTGACTTTTTTTTCTTAAAGGGGTCATCCCTTGACTCACTTCTTAAAGAGGGCTATTCGCTGAATGGGCATTAATTCTCTCTCAAAGTGGGAACCTGAAAAGAGCTTAGCTTAAAAGGACCAGGGTCTCTCATTGCATTCTGGGCCAAAAGACCTTAGCCTAAAAGGACCAGGGTTTCTCATTACATCCTGGGTCATCTCTAGTCATCCTGATGAATATCTGGCCACTGGACCCAGATGACTCTGGAGGAGAAAGTGAGACTGATGACCTTGCACAGCCGTCCCTCACTCAAATCCAAGTCAACTGCAAGTCATGTCATCATTTCCTGATGTCATGGTCCTCTTTGAGGACAAATGTCAACTTCAAGGTACTTCTCCCAGTGTGGAGCAGATCCCTGATGACTTGGGGAAAACAAAGGTAGGCAAACAAATCAGCAAGACTCAAAAGAGTCAATCTCTTAAAAACTTCTGTAAAGTAGGAGGACAAGTGAGGAGGAGTAAGCTATCAGCACAGAGAATCTTCCAGATGATAAGAAATCAACATTGGCCTTTGGTGGTCTTTTGTTGGCAGCTCAGTGCAGTGGACAGATGACAGGGCTAATCTGCAGTCTCCTGCTCTTCTACTGAGGCTTTGGGTTTCATGTTGAAAAGGGTAGAGTTTCCCACCAATGATTTAGAGTTTGCAAAGTGGCTTTAATTCTGTATCCTCATTAGAATGTAAATTCTTTGAGGGGAGGAAGCATATCCTACTTTTGTCTCTGTATGGCTGCAAGTCATGGAGTACTATGGACCTTGAAGAATTAAATGTCATCCAGAGGGCAATGGAGAGGCCCAGGGTTGGTATAATCTAGCTCTAACATATTATATACAAGGGATTATGAAAAATAACTGGAACTCTTCATTTTCTGTCAGCTGTTCTGCTTAATTTCAACTCCACAAACATCATGTCTCTCCCAGCATAAGTATATCACCTGAAATCTTGTAATAATGGAGTCTGATCCAGCTTGGACACTCATCACCTTCTCAGCACCATCAGCTACCTCTCCCCTCAGATGGGAAAGCAGAGGAATAAGCTCCTCCCAAAGCCTTCTTTTAGAGAGTGCTCAGAACTTTCTAGATAAACTTTTCATCTTCCATCAGCTGCTTTGCTTGGTTTCATCTCTATAAACACCATATCCTAGCACTGGATATTTTTTTTTGGAATTCTCCCAATTTCTTTTCCTTATCAGCTTTCTTTTATGTATTGTTAGATTGTAAGCTCATTGAGGGCCGGGATTGTTTTTTCTTATTTGTATCATCAGTGATTAGCACAGTGCCTCAGCTTAAGAAATAAATATTTATTAAAGGATGTCACTGAGTAAAAAAGGAGATAGATCAGTCATAGGTTAATGAAAAGGAATGTTAAACTGGGTGTAGTTCCTTTGCTTCATTGATGTCCTTTCAATGTCAAAAGCCCTCTGGAGGGACTCCAGAACCTTGGGTGGGTGGACCCTCTATGTTGAATTTATAGGAGGACATAGACAAGAATTGCACAAGTTTAGCAGTGAGGAAAAGATTGAAATTTTCATTACTGGAGAGAATATCCAAATCATTGTTATCATAGATACTCATGAGTGTTTCCAGTGCCTAGTATATGGCAGAAATTTAATAAATGCATCAATTAGTAACTCATAGCAACACTTTGAAGAAGATCATATAGCAGGGATTCTTAGCCTTGGGTCCAAGAACTTGTTTTAAAAATATTTTGATACCTGTATTTCATGTAATTAATCTCCTTTGTTAACTTAGGTATTTTATTTTATTCATTTAAAAACATTATTTTTGTGAAGGCTTTGTAGCCTTCACCAGATAATGAAATTAATCCATAACACAAAAAAGATTAAGATCTCTTGTCCTAGATTAAGATCTCTTGTTCTAGAGGCAGTATTATTTCCATTTTACAGACCAGGGAACTAAGCCTTCGAGAGGTAAGCTGGCTTGAGTCAACTTAGACTCATACTCATGATAAGTGACAGGTGAGATATTTGAACCTCTTTCTTTCTGGCCCAAGTGCAGGGCTCCGTTCTTTATTCCATGCTGCCTCATTGGGTATATAAGAGTGGTGCTTAGAGGAGCTTCAGATTCTAAGTGAATCTCCAGGCTCCCTAAATCCTATAGAGGAAAAAAAATGCTCCTCCTTCCTACTCAAATCAAACTACCTGCTCCAGGAAATCAGGGGAAGGAAAGAAAACTTGATCTCCCCCCATTGCCACAGGAACCAAACTATTAATCAGAGAGATGTGTTCTTTGGCCATCCCCATCCCCCAGCCTGAATTCTGAAATGAACTGGGTAGTCATTTTCACATTTATAAAATGGCAAATATCTTTCCAGGGATTTCCAATTTGAAAATTAATCACAGTCCCCCTTCTGAACCCAATTTACTGCAGTTACAAAGTCCCCCTTTTACTGTTGTTCTTTCCTGGCATTTGGATATTTATCACCATTGTCAAGGTAGGGCTTTATCTTTAAACTCTGTTTTCATAATGAAAACATGCAGAAACCTTCAGGCACAGGTGATCCACATAAAGTCCTTAATTAAATGAGCCAAGATGGTCTAATCATAAAAATGTTTTTTTTCCATTTTAAGTTGAGGGACCAGTTTCAACCAATTAACTGGAAATGAATTCCTAATTCTTAGGAGGTTGTCTTAGCTTGGAGTTCTTTTTTTTTTATAAAGGAAATCAGTTTTCAGAAAGGCAGTTCCAAAAATGATCATCTCCCCATTGTATGCTCTAATGGGGGAAAGCAGAGGCATTCATGATCCAAAGTAACAGATAATCTAAGAGCAATCTGGACCAAGCTTTGGAATGCATCTTATGAGTTTCTTGCAGCCGATTTGCCTACCTAATCATGCTTTGCTTGGACTGATACTAAAATGAGTTTCATATCCAGAGGAGACACTAATTGGAAGTTGAAGAGAGGTGTTTCATGATTAAAAATTCCCCACAGTTAATCCCAAAGCATGTTATCTACATAAAGATAATTAAGAGCTTAATGCATGTCCCATAATGGAATCAACAAGGACATAGGACTAGAGAGTGGAATGAAAGGCCAAGTGTAAGAAGGGTTGAATTTTTATTTAGTCAGTCAACAATACTTGTGAATGTCTACTTTGAAGAACACAAGACACAATGGGCAAGGAATCTGGGAATAACTTACAAATTCCCCTGTATTTCCTATGTGTATTTTTTTAAATCTCCTATTTTGATGAAGAAATAAGACTTTTTCCCCCCTTGAAGAATTCTCCTTTTTTGCATGCTGATAAAACTCTGAAGACACCATAAAATTAGTGTTTGTAAAAGGTAGAATGTTCAGCCCTTTATACAGGCTTTCCCCAAAAGTTCTTAGCTTTTATAAACAAAACAGCACTAAGACTTTTGGGACACCCCATAGAACAAATAATGTAAAAGATAACTGACTTGCCCTCTTTAGAAGGTTATTTATAATTAATGTTTTGGGGAAATAGGTGATTTCCTGCCTCACAAGACTTTTGCAACTAGAAGCTAATTAGATTTTACAGAAGGCATCCAGGATCATATATCCTTCTGGGCTTCTTCATGAAGTCTCATTCATGGTCATGGTTCATGTGACTTGTTATTTGTTTATTTATTTATTTGGTTCTTTGAGACTGGATTGAGGCAAAGGAATGGTGGATTTGGCTGCCCGTGCTCCTCTCTATAGAAGGATGCTGCCTTTAAAGTATATTTTAAAATCCTGACTGTCTCTGGTACAAATATGTAATGTCAAGCCAGCCTATAGAGGGTTGGAATGGAAGATTTAGCTACATTGCCTTTTCAGGTGGCCAAAATAGAACCTGAAGTACCATGTTATTTCTGACTGCCTCTCCCCTCCTCCCTTTCTGGTGAATTGGTCTTCTGTCTATAGGGTGGGGAACAAGCACTCTTGAAGGACTTAAGATGCTTTGGGAGAGCCAGATGCATGATAACACTCCCCACCTTCCAACTCCCAACCCTCCTTCCTCTCCTGCCTCCACAGTAGATTAGCCCAAAGGAAAAGCCCACCCAAAACAATTATGTAATATCAAATCTTGAGATTTGATATTACAGGAGATAGAATATAGCACCCTGTCCTTTATGACCAAGGGGCCCCTCTCTTCAGGATGTAGACATATGGTTAGGACTGGGTTCAGTCCTGGAAGAGTTTGGTCTTTAAGAAGAAGAATTAGACTGCCTTTTTTTTCTTCACATTTTTGGGCTCATTAAACCCCCGACCCAGAACCTAGGCAAAAATTTACTTATTATATTTATTAATATTATAAATAAGTTTATTGTGCATATTTATTGTTTATTATTATATTTATATTATATATGATCATAGATTTAATTATTCCTCATATGTAGAGTTTTTTTCAAAAAGGTAATGTAAAAAGCACTCAAAGTACAATATAGCTTAGGTATGGAACAGGTAATACAGAATAGTGAGGTGGCACAGTGGATAGACATAGGACATAACCAGGAAGACCTGAGTTCAAACACTGCCTCAAATGAGTGACTCTGGACAAGTCACTTAACATTTCTGTGTCTCAATTTCCCTGTTTGTAAAGTGGATATTAAATCATCGTAGTCCCTACTTCCCAGAGTTATTGTGAGGATTAAAAAGGTTACCATGTGTAAAGCACTAAAAGTGCATGTAAATCCTTGCTATTATTATTATTTACTTATTTCTGTGCACTTAAGAAATGCTAAAGAGAACAGACTCACAACATGCATCTACTGAAGGACTGAAACAGGATTTAGTAAGAATTTAAAATTGGTTAGTCTATTTTAGGCTGATACTTAAAGTTCCTTAGAATGTAAATCAGTTTGCTGGACTGCCCATTAGGCATCTTCTCTTTCATGTCAGTGCATCACTAGCCAAACAACTCTTGTGTTTTGTTTCTGGTAAATGGCCAGATTTGAGCCAATTCTCTTGTTTTCTTTAAACTTCTGGGGACTCCTCCTTCAGCCAAATTGGCTTTTTGGACCTTTGGAACTTTGAAGCCTAGACATATCCACCTTGGGAAAAAGCATCTTTACCTAAGATCAGGAAAGGACGGTCACAAATGGGTAGGGCCAACCCAGGCTGGAAATTTTTTGCTCATGGTTATATGGAGCCTGGTGGTGGAGAATGGGGCATGCATGGACCTTCAGAGGCTGTCTTATCCAACTCCCTCATTTGAGAGATGAGGAATGGGCCAGTTGGTTCTACTCATTACTCATTACTTTTCAAGGCATTTTATCAAGCCCCATATAAATAAGTGCAAATTATGACTATATAAATGAGTGCCTGAGTATTAAGGGACTTTGAATCCGAGGTATCACAATCATCGAGAATCAATCACAGAAAACATCTTTCAAAACATATGTTATGAAGGTGGTGAAAAACATTGGTCAACATCGCCAATGGAATGTGAATTAAAAGTGTGCTGTTAGGACCAATTAACTATAGGATAAAAGCTTGATAGGTGTGGTTTTTGTCAAAGAAGAGGGTGCTGATGATATTGATGGCATTGATGAGATAAAGGGGAGTTTGGGGAGAATGATCTGAATTCTGGGCAAAAATGTGTATCTTTAACTGAAAAATGGTAAGGAGCTTATGTTGTTTTACAAGGAGGATAGAAATGATCATGGAAAAGACAATTTTTGGCAACTGTATGTATGATGGACTAGATCAAAGAGCCCAACTGGGAGGCTGCTGGTAATTGAGATGTGAAATTCTGAGGCCTGGGTCACAGGGATGCCTGGGGAAACGGAAAGGAAGAAGGCAGAACCAAGTATTGTTTTGGAAAAAGAATTGGCAGAACTTGGTCCTAGGTTAAATGAGATGGCTAAGAGCAAGAGAGTAATTGAAAGTAACTGCAAGTTTTAGGCTGGGAGACCAGGAGTTTGGAGGCACCAAAAATATTCAGGAAATGAAAAGGATTTGTAAAGGAAGATGGCATGCTATGGTTTTTTGAAGTGTGAAATTTTATTTGCTCACGAGACACCCCAGTGGAATATTTTGGAGGCAATTTAGATTTGGGATAAGTTACTGGAATTTCTAGTTGATGCTAAAACAATGTGAATGCCTCCCCAACTAGTACAGGTTATAACCCATCCCTCCTTTAATAGACAGTTTCATGAGTTGTTGTTGTCTCTTTGTTCCCCAACCAAAAAAAAATTGTTACTTGCTGGTCAATGCTCTAGTGATGAACCTTTGCCCACGACTTTATTTTTAGCTAGGCTAATCCTTAGGTGGCATCAGCATAGTCCTGGGTGAGGAAGAGGGTATATCCTCCTTCAAGGAGATCATTTTAGCCACTGCTGTGGCCAGAGTGGACCCTTGGGGACTCAGGATACTTTATGAGACATATAGGGAAACTTATTTCATTACTTTATAGCCATACCTCATGGGGGGGGTGAGGGAGGAAAGAAAAAAGAAAACTGAACTGTCATTAATTAAGCAGTTACTAGCTTTCTCCCTATCACAATATAAAGTCTCTGTTTGGGGGGGGTAGATTTGTTAGTATTTATAGCACTTCAAATTTGGGAAAGTAATTTACAAATACTAGCCCATTTTATTCTCACAACAATCCTGGGAAGTGGTTGGTATCTTTATTCCTCTTTTACAGATGAACCTCACTAGTGGTCCTATCACATAGCACAGTACTGGCTACAGAGCATATGTTTCATAGATATTTCATTTATTTATTAATTTATTCATCAACTTGTTCATTTATTCACAGGAATTCTGAGTAAAACTTTGCCCTTAGATTCATGTTTATTTGATATTTTGTTGATTATTGTTGAGTTTATTGTGATACATTAAAAAAAAATCAGACACATGACTATAGCCACCATCCTAGACTAAGTCTGCAATGAGTATATTAGAGTTTTTGGTAGAGTCACTGAAAAATAGAAGCAGGAGAAAAATTGCAAGTCTGAAAAAAGAAGATTCTAGAGTAACCAGGGAGGGTCCCCCTGTTCTCTTCCATTTGAATGGAAATTGGATCTTCTCTGCCATTTCCCACTGCCAAGTTTGTTTGCCTATCTTGTGGAATAGATTGAAAGGGCTGCCCAAGAATGGAGACTAAATAAAGGTCTTATGCTGTGTACAGAGGGGATCATGGGAGGGAATCTTACCTTGGGCGCTGTGGCTGCAGATGTGGAAAATTTTGAAAAGATGAAGCTGATCACGTTTCTATTTATAGAACTAGTTTGATGGTTTCTGCTTTCCTGAGGCTACTGCAGGAAAACACATATGCTACTCATTGAGTCATCTGTTTTACCTTTTTGACAAATATGTAAATGATAAAGCAGAGGAAATGTCCAGGTATTAAAAGGCCACTAAAAACCATTTAAAAGAAAGATGATGGTAACTTACTTTTACATAGCAGTTTATGGTTCTAACTAAATGCTTCATGGACCTTATGATGTTTGATTCTTGAGAAAAGCCTAGGAGGCAGATCATTATTGCCTCTATTTTGTGAGTAGATAAGGGAAAAAAGTACCTTTTCAAAGTTATATGGCCTATAAGCTACAGATCCAGGATGCAAACCTAGATTTCCTTGAGAGTAGGGACTGCCACTTTTATGTTTATATTCCCAGTACCTGGCATGGGCCTGAGACATAGCAGGCATCCTGAGAAGTGTTCATTCAAATTCATTTGAAGACTGTGTACAATTTAGACCATTTTTATATGTTTATCTGAATGCTTTGTTTTGTCTGGTGTTATTTAGTTTATAATAAATTAACCAATGAGCCAGTAAACATCTATGAAGCGTTCACTCTATGCCAGGCACTGTGCTGAGTGATCTGGGTCACAAAGAAAGGTAAAAAACCAAACCAAAACGAAAGTTTGATCTTCTCTCAAGGAGCTCACATGATGAGGAAGACAACATGTAAACAATTATGTGAAAACAAGGTATATACAGGACAAATTGGAGATAATCAACAGCCAGAGGCACATTAAAAATAAAAAGGACATATGATGTAGCCACACATCTCTGCAGAAGTTAAGTTTTATAATAGAATTAGAACTGGAAGAGACCTTAGAGGTTGCTCATCTCCAACTCTCCATTTTACAGATGAAGAAAATAGATCCATAGTGTAGAAGTGACTTGCCCAAGGTCACACAGGTAATAAGCAGTAGAATTGGGTCCTCTAACTCCAAACCCAATGTAATACCTTATCTCCCAAAATATTCTTTTAAAAAAGATGATCTGTGTGGAGGGAACTAAGGTGATGGAATGGCCATTAGTTTAAAGTAGAATTTGGGGATATTTAAAGAACAGGCAACAATGAGAGGAAGTTCACAGGGGAGTGGCAGAAGACCCTTGTCAGGAGCCTATGATGCAACAGAACTGAGGGGCAAAGAGAGGGAGGGGTTTGCTCTCCATCTCTCACTGTGCTGTGGGAGACTGCAAAGGGCCTCCAGTGTGTGTCCTACTGGGGTTGCTTAGGAGAATCTAGCACAGCAGTTCTCAACCTGTGAGTTATGTTCAATTTGTAACAGTGAAAATATATCCTGCATATCAGATATTTACACTACGATTCATAACAGTAGCAGAATTATAGTCATGAAGTAGCAACGAAAATAATTTTGTGGTTGGGGGTCACCATAACACGAGGAACTGTATTAAAGGGTTGTGGCAGTAGGAAGGTTGAGAACCACTGATCTAGAAGAAACCTCAGGACAGATGAGAGGGTCATGTACAGAGAGCTGGGAGGGACCTCTGAGCTTGTCTAGTCCGACCTCATTTTGTGTTGTCCTTGATCTAGTTCTTGAAGAGGACTAAGGACGTCACGGGTGATGACTTAACTCACTTGTGAATCAGTTAAACAAGGCAGAGCTGTGCAAAGTTGTCTGCTCTCCTCCACAGTCCTTGAAGTCCAGTGGCGAGACAGAAGTCAGGACAACTGGAGACCTGTTTGGTTTTCATTTATGATTTCTTGAAATATAGCTCTGAAAAAACAAGCTTACAGGGAAAAAACCCATTGGCTTTCAAATGGGGCTCCTTGGCTATGCCTTTAAATCTCATTTTGTAGATGAGATAATTGGGTCCTATAGACATGAAATAACTTATCTAAGTTCCCACAGGTAGCATTAGAGCTACGGTTTCCAATGATGTCTGGTACCGTTGGGCAGGCTGGGGGACTGGCTTGAGAAGTGGGAGTCCGAGAGCTCCAAAAGACAACGTGGAGGAGAGCAGTTTCTCAGAATGAGTTTAAGGGAGATTAGAAAGGGAGGAGAATAAGTGTGGATGCCTGTGGTTATAAGCTCAGGTGCTGTGTTAGTGTGTTTAAAGCTCGGCATGAAAGCAGAAGGAGTGACCAAAGAATGGGTATGAGTGTGGGGGAGAACTTCAGGCCAGCCAGTGTATCTTGGGAGTGGCTCCCAAGGGTAGGAGCAAGGAGAAGCAGCATGACCACAAGGCAGGTACTTGGGCGTATTTCTACCCCCATGCAGTTGATAGCAGTCAGACGTGAGCACTGATAAATGGCTGAAAGAGCATATTCTTTCCTATACAGCTTATCTGAATCATAGGCATCTGAGCCCCTCCTGGATTCAGTTTCAGGAGGGCATTGGGCAAGGTGATATTCTGAAGGTGAAAATCTTCGCTGGAACTAGAGCAAAGTGAAGAATCCAACCAAGAACATCTCAAATCACATAAAGCCAGGATAGAAGAATCCTTTTCCTTCCCCAAACAAATTGATCTTAATGCTAATTGAAGAAATTAATGAGAATAATTGGGAGCTTTTACAATTGCATCAGGGAAAACAAATATGAGAGGGAGAGCTGGCCCATCAATAAATGAGGAGGGAGGAGAAATCAATGTGAGTTGTAAAATGACTGTGCTATTGAGCGGCTGTTTTCAGAGCACTTTATAAAGTAGAGGAGGTAGGGATAATTAGGAAGTAATTAAGGTCTTACCAACATTAAGGAGTTATTGATAATAAATAAGTAAATAATTACTGATTACATTAATAAAATGTGGGTGTGACCAAAAGAAATGAATTCTCTGATGAATTTCCATGATCCAATGACTCATTTTGCTGCTTTTTATGGATTGGAGGCAGGGCCAGAGGGAATAAAAATGGCAGTGATGGGCAAAACTAACCAAACAAAAAACACAAAACATAAAAGAATAAACTATTCAGACTGTCACAACCTTGAAGTCTGCCTTATATTCTTTAATAAAAAAAAACTACAGCAAATGGTCCTGAAGTTCTGCATGCACCAAGTCAATTCCAGGATAGAGTAGTACAAAATGCCCTTGGGAGCCATCCACTGTCTAGGGCTTTTGGAACCAATTGACTAACGATGTCCTTCAGATCCTAGAGAAGATTGTTTTATTTAAAATTCTGGATTATCTGTATTGAGTCTCTGTGCTAGTCATTCACTCAGTCAGCTAAAAAGCATTTATGAAGTATCTATAACATGCTAGGCACTGTGCTTAGCACTAGGAATTCAGAGAAAGTTCCTGCCCTCAGGGGAGCTTACGTTCTTATGGAAGAATCAGCTTGTAAATAACTAGGAACAGATATATACAGAGTAGAGTGGAAGGTAACCTCAAAGAGGAAGCACTATCATTCTGGGGCAGTTGATAGAGAGGGGGAGGAGAATTGGGAAAAGCCACCTACAGAAGGTGGAATTGGAATAGGGTCTTGAAGGATGCCAAGCAAACTGGGAAGCAGAAGGGAGGGGGAAGAGTATTCCAGGAGCAGGGAACAGCCAGTGCAAAGGCACCACAGTGCGTTTGCTAAAGAACAAAGTTGTCTAGCATCCCTTTCTTAAATTTTTTGCTCAATTATATAATTGATACAGGAATGGAATTTGATATATAGTGCATTCTGGTAAAGTCATAGTCCAAACATTCTCTTACAAATTAATTTATTTTCCTGGAAAATCTTAGAATGAACTAAAAAAAGTAATAATAAAAAATAAACATAAATAAAGGTTCTCCCCAGCCTGGTAAAAAATGTACTATAAACATCATGAATATGATTATGATTGATTGCAGATACATCCATATCTTTCTGTCATTTACTGACTGATAGAGGAAACAAAGACCCAGGACACCCAGATTCCACTCCTTACTCCTAGCTAATCTTAACTCCTTGGACAGATAAACAGAGTTTTTCTCAGGCTTAGTTTTCTCATCTATAAAATGGGCAATAGCTACATATTGTTTGAGTGGTAACTGTATAAGTATACAAAGGACTATACCAGGATCTGCTACCTAATTTCTTCTGTTTTCCCATGACTATAGCTCCTGCCATCGCTCATTCTAATAATTTATTTTCCATTTTTTCAATTTTTGTTTGTTTTTAAATTTAAAAATTTGTTTTTATTTTTTATCCTACTGTAATCATTGCTAAATTTTAAGCAACAATTTAAATTTTGAATATAATTGTTTAGGAATAATAATGATATGATTATAAAATGCAGTGTGTAACACATAGCAGGTGCTAAATGATGGTCTATTGAGTTAATGTTTTAAGGTTCACAAAGCATTTCTCTCACATTACACTTTGAAGAAGGGATTGCATGTGTAATCCTTTTTTTTTAACAGCTGAGGAAACTGAGTTATTATAAAGTGGTTTGCCCATAGTCACACTGCTAGGAAGAATATACCCAGCCTACAAACTTAGGTTTGCATAAAAATCATACCAAACATAGCTATTAAAACCATTTCTAATGAAATAGAGGCTCACACAAAAATATTATAGTAGTGTATTGGCAATGACTTCTCAATTTGCCTGATCAGCTGGAGCTCTTTTAGGCCAGAGACTGTCCTATTTGGTGCAAAGTAGGTGTTTGCTGAATGGTGCCTGACACAAAAGACTCGCAGTCTTGTTGGGGGACAAACATAGTACAGTCCCAGCATTGAAGGAATGTTAAATATTTGATGATGTGGACTGTGAATCCAGTGAGCATTTCAGAGCACTGAGAGATCTGTGTGGGGTAGAGTACTCAGGGAGGGATGCATGCTGGAGGTGGCACTTGATCTAGGATTAGACTGGAAAGATGAACAGGCAAAATATTCTGCCCCCTCACCTGCCTTTCAGGTGGGCAGAACACCCTTGGTGAAAGCCTGAAGTTGGGAAAGACATGGTTTTCATTTGTCCACTCAATAATTACCTATTAAGCAACACAGTGTGTATAGAACATTCCTCTAGGTGGTGAGGGAAAGACAAAGTTCCTATTGGATCCAACCTCTACTATCCCTCATGGAGTTCTGAGTTTAGGAGAAGATACACTCAAAGATAGCTGTAAGGTACAATGTTACACGATAAGTAAACAATGTAGATACAACGCAAAGTGCTGTGAAATCCAAGTGCAAGGTCATTCCTGGGGAGAGCAGATAAGGCTCTTTGATGAGAAAGATGGGCTGAGGACTTGAACTTTAAGGGGGAATGGGGATAAATATTGGGAGGTGGGACACTCCATGCACAAAAAACCAGGTCAAGCAGACACCGAGGTAGAAGAGCAGAACATTTGTTTGGGATGACAGAGAGTGGTCTAGTTTGTCTGGAGCTTAGAGGGCACGGAGGCAAGTCACATTAGCTAAGTTTGGAAAAGTAGGGTGGCATCTTGAACGTGAGGCAAAAGAATAGAAAATGATAAATTGAGCACTACTCACGGAATCTCAGTTGTAAAGGACCTTAGAGGCCTTGGAGGGCCACCTGTACCTGAAGAATTGTCCCTGTGTTGTATCTGACAAGTGACACTGAACGTTAGCTCACCCAGTTTTATTGGTCCAAAGTCCATTTCAATGCGGGGTAGACTATTAAGGGTTTGAAAAGTGGCTACTAGGGAGCCAGTGTTTGTTCCTGAGCCAGTAGAGGACTAGATGAAAGGTAAGCTTTTGGAAGATTAGTGCACAGGATAGTTTAGATGGGGCAAAGACTGGAGTCAGGAACACTAAATAGGAGATTCTTGTGGCAACTAAGTTATGAAATAATGAGAGACTGAACTAGGGTGGCAAGAACTGAAATTGAGAAGGAAAGGTGAAACCAAGGGAGATTTTGATGGAAGAAAACAAAGGACTTGGTGACAGGTAATAACTGTTTCCTCCCTAAGGACGTTATGATATTGTATGAAATAATGTAGGTGAAACAGCTGAGTTTAAATCCTACTGATCCGAAGGAAATTTCGAGGGCATCACTGATATGTTGCTATTTTTATTTGAATGTGATTTTTTTCCCTTTGTGAGCAGTATTGTTAACAATGTTTGAGTTTTTTTTAAATTTAAACTTGGGTTTACATTTACACTCAGTACATACGTTCCAGCTGTGTGTAAGTCACTTTGTATGTAGAAGAAATTTAATCAATATTTGTTGGCCTGTACTGAAAGCTCTTGTCTTTTTCTTCTAGAGGCTTCTTACAGTTCCTTCCACAATAATTTCACTTAAAATAGGATAACATGCAAGTAGTTGAGGGACTTTGAATATGAGGATAATATTCAGTGTTCCAGTATTCTGAATAAGAATCTTTCCTTGGCTTATTTTTGCTCTACCTATTTCCCAAGGGCCTTAGAGTTAACATAGATTCAAGTGTGGGATCATTCAGAGATAGCATCGGCTGAACACTTGGAGTGCAGAACACAGTTCAAATCCTACCTTTGACACTAGCTGAATGATTATGAGCCAATGATCTGAGCCTTACCTGACAAATTAGAGATGGTTTGTGATCTGCTTTAGGGTTCCGTAACAGATTCTTAACATGTGATCATAAAATTGTAGAACTTGAAGGGTAGCATGGCATAATAGATAGAATGATGGACTTTTGAGTCAACACCACCTGGATTCAAATCCCTCCACTGGCAAGTGTGACTCTGGGAAAATCCCTTCACCTTTCCAGGACTGCGTTTCCTCATTTTTAAAACAAGAATAACAATAGCACCTATCTCACGGGGTTGTTATAAGCTGATGCATTTAAAGTAAATGGTGAATTGAAGCACTATGTAGATGTCAGGTATTATTATTTTCTTATTCTTATCTTGTTTGATGGAATTCAGCTAGAAATGGTACAGGAACACTGTCCTTATCTGTCTATAATGGTTTTTTTAAACCAATGAGTCAACATTCGTGTTGGAAACAGATACCACATACCAGGAACTGTCTTGATCAATGTTCCATGGATTAGCATACAAATGGATCAATTGGTTTCTTTTTTATTTGAATAAAAATATAAGGACCTGAATTCATTTGTAATGACTGAAAATATCTTTGGGATGATGGGGATGGTCTGTGCTCCAAACTGTTCCCCCACATGCTTTATTTTTTCCACTGGTTCTCTGTACTTTGAAAGCTTTTCATTCTACATAGTTTGGAGATTGCATATTGAATGTGTTGACTTTCGTTAGAAACATTGTTTTTCCATTGGTATGGGTCAACGACGTGCCTGGGTGAGTATGGGCAACAATTTTATCTGTGATGATATTCTAGTCCAAGAGCAGTTCATTTGTTGAATTTGCATGCATCTATTGGGGTCTGCAATATGGAAATTTGCCACCTGTTTATAGAGTTTATAGAGGTCAGCAAGCTTTTGATTCATAATTCTGATGCATAATATATAATAATAACTATGATTATTTTTAGACCTTATAGACTCAATTGCCTGATCACCCAGCACTTAGCATAATGCCTGGCACATAGTAAATGCTTAATGAATGTTGATTGATTAACCTAAGAAGAAAACAAAACAGATATTCTACAAGAAGCAGGTGTAATGTCTTGCAGGCACAGCTTTTTCCAGGAACCATATGAGATTATGACATTTGGGCAATAATTTGACTTTTAGTCTTCTAGGTCCCATGGGAAAGGGGAAAATCCAAAGGGTGCATAGCTTTCATCTTTCAATCATAATCATTTTTTATTTTCAGAGAAAAAGCTTTTCTGGAACTAAAGTCAGGAATTTGCCATGTGAGATCTTGTCATCCCATTGAAGATCCCAAATTAGGGAGAAATATTCAATTACAGGCAAGAGTTAGGATTACAGGATGAGAGGAGGATTCACTTTAGACCAGTCTCATTTCTGGTTACTCTACAGTTATATGTAGAGATAAAAACATATTTGGGGGAAAAAAGAAATAAAAATGCTAAAAAGATAAAGTATTTGGGAGCAGAATGAGAAAGGATTTTGGTGAATGAGTTTGCTTAGCATTATGGTAGACGATTTCATGGATTTTCAGACCTGGAGGGGCCCTCAGAAGCCATCTACTCCAACTATCTAACTCTCCAACTAACCATCTATCAGGTTAGCTGCATTTTGCTCAAAGACCTCTAGTGAGAGGTAATCCATTTTCTTAGAGGTGGTTTGTTCCTCTTTGGAAAAGCTCTGATTTTTATAAAGTTTCTCTTTACCTTGAGCCAAAATGTGCCTCTCTACAATTTCTGACATTTGCTGGTGCCCCATTTAGTAGCAAGTAGAAGTATATAGAGAGTAGTCATCAGTCTATGAAGTTGCTTTCTGGAACCCCAGTGACTGAAATCTCAAAACCCTTTCGTTTTCCTAACTTTCCTGTTATTGCTGAGGGTACCATCTCTTCAGTGACCTTGGACTGCCATTTAGGTGTTATCCATGATTCTTCACCTCCTCCTACAGTCAGTATTCAATCCATTGCCAAGTCCTATCTATTCCACCTCCACGACATCTCTCAAAAATGCCCCCTTCCCTCCTCTGACACTGCCCCCACCCTGAGGTAGGCCCTTATTACCTTTGGTGCTGTTTAGTGGTTTTTCAGTTGTATCCACCTCTTTGTGATTCCATTTGGGGTTTTCTTGGCAAAGATACTGGAGTGGTTTGCCATTTCTTTCTCTAGCTCATTTTACAGAAGAGGAAACTTAGACAAACAGGGTTAAGTGACTTGTCCGGGGTCACACAGCTAGTGATTTATGTGTCGTCTCTCACATTAGAATATGAGCTCTCTGAGGGCAGGGGCTGTTTTTGTCTTTCTTTTTCACTTCCCACATAGTAAATGACTTAATGAATACTTGTTGAGTGACTAACTCAATGAGCTTGGATGGAAAAGAAAAAGTGTTTTTTAAAAAGTAATCCATGTTGCCCTGACTTTGGAATTGATGGAACCCTTAACACCCAGTCCATCTCACTTGTAACTAATGTCAAATTTTACCTTGGGCTTGCAATCCTGGAATACAATATGTACTGTATTTATAGTATATTTTTGTTGGATGGTTTAATCAAGATTCCCCTTGGCATCTGTAAGCAGTGTTAACATTTAGGCAGAATGCTCTGCTGATGTTCCTCTACTGGCCTTGGGCCATGCCAGTAATGAGTCTATTTGTGGCATTGTAGATTTCAGATGTAAGAGAAAGTTAAGCACTCCCGTCATCCTCTTGGTGTTTTTCTGGCATATATGGCATGATGGTCTGTGTTCCACTAATTCACTGAAATAATTTTTTCCAACGAGTTCTTTGACTGTTCCTCTCCCTCCCCACCTCAGACACTTAAGGTCCTGGGGAAGTAAACCTCATGTTTTTTTTCATTTTGTATAATGGCATTAATAATAGCACTTGTCTCACAGAGTTCAGTGAAATGTGTATAAAATTCTTTGTGAGCCTTAAAATATTGTGCAAAAATCAGATATTATTTTTATTATCATTGTTCCTTCCCATATTGCTTTGCATGGTCAAGACTTTCTAATGTTGAGTAACCTACTGAAGAAGACTGGTGCATGGTGGCTCCTTCTTCACATAACTAGGTTAACTTCTAATCTTGTTTCCTTATGGGCATTAGAGTGAGTCTTTATCTTGGGTACTGTCATCACTCCACATTTCTATGGTTTGGAATGTGATTTAGAAATCATTACCAGTCATAGGCTGAAAGACATTCCACTAGACTCAGTGACTAGACTTAAAAGAAATACAATGGCTGGCAAGCACAAACTTTAATTCAAAAGAACATTTGGATCCATCCACTGATCCAGGCCCAGGCAGAATTATTAAGTAGTTGAGTCTAATTCAATTCAATCCATCAAGCATTTGCTGAGAGCTTACTACAGGTAAGACAAGTTTGTCTTTAGTACCTCTTCATCTCCTCCTAAGGTATGTCTCTTTCCTGTCTCCTAGGTGCCCAGTGCCTTCCTCTTGACACTTAATTGTCCAAAACCACTTGTTGGAGGACCACCTTGAGAGGAGTGCCCTTCAAAGCTGACCTGATAATCTAATAACCCAAAACCCATGTTTTTATATGAACATGAATGGATTCATACTTTGACCTTTTTTCATAATACTTCTACATATTTACAGTGGCCTCCTGGAAACAATGACTTACACTAAGCAATGGCTGGATGGGCACTTCAGATCTGGGGGCAGGCTAATAGAAGAGGCACAGTTCATGATGGAGGGTTTTCAGCATCCTCCAAACAGCACCATCAAGCTCTCATAGTGCTGTCTGCTTGAATCAGGTAGTCTTCCTTTTGTGTCCCCATAAGCTGCATTATCCCAATGGCACTATTAAACTAAGGGAAAGACTTACCATTTGCCACTCAGGCAGCCTTTAATTTAGACTATTGCATTCAGAACTATGCCCAAAGGGCAACTAAACTCTGCATACCCTTTGATCCAATAATGTCACTTCTAGGTCTGTAGCTCAGAGAGATCATAAAAAAAGGAAAAGGACCCACATGCCCAAAAATATTTATAGCAGCACTTTTTGTGGTGGCAAAGAACTGGAAATTGGGGGGATGCTTATCTGTTGGGGAGTGATTAAACAAGTTGTGGTATTATGAATGTAATGAAATACTATTGTGCTGAAATGAGGAGCAGGCAGATTTCAGACTGGAAAAAGACTTAGATGAACTGATGCTGAGTAAAGCGAGCAGAACCAGGAGAACATTGTACACACTAACAACATTGTGTGATGATCAACTATGATAGACTTAGCTCTTCTCAGCAATACGATGATCCAAGACTATTTCAAAAGACTCTGCTGTCTGCCTCCAGAGAAAGAACTACAGAGTCTGAATGCAGATTGAAGCATATAATTTTTACTTTTTTGTGGCCTTTTCATTTTATCCTGCTTCTTCTTTCACAACATGACTAATGTGGAAATGTTTACATGGTTACACAGGTATAACCTATATCAGACTTGTCATCTTGGGAAGGGGGGTGTAAGGGAGCGAGAAAAAAATTGGAATTCAAAATATTACAAGAAATGAATGTTGAAGGCTATCTTTACATGTAATTGAAAAAAAAACTACCAAAAAAGTTAGACTATTTAAATTGCCTCTTAATTGGCACCCTTGTTCCCATCTGTCCATTTATCTCATATCTGCTAAACATAAAACACAGTTCTGACCATACCTCCCTTACTCAAAGAGCCACATAGGGGCTCTTTATGACTCTTCATTTAAAATTTTTCAGTCACTTCTTCCATCCTGAATCAATGTACTTTTCAAGCCTTATTTTACCTCTCTCTCTTTCATGAGCTCTTCCAGCTAAACTAGTAGTTGCTTCCCCATCTCAATATTCCATCTATTCCTTGGTTTTCTTCCCTCCTTCAGCCTCTGGTCATGTGGCATCTTCCATGGGAAGGATAGCTCCTAAGAAGTTCCTGTCCTAGAATAATTCCTAGAATTATCCTGTCAATATGTGTGTGTTTGCAAGTCCCATCCTCAGGAGAATGGAAGCTCTTCAAGAATAGAGATGGATTTTCATTTTGACTAAGTATCCCCAATGGCTGGCACAGGGTCTTATTTGTTGTTGTTGATTTGTTTTTCATTTGTGTCTGATGCTCTGTGACCCTCTTTGGGGTTTTCTTGGCAAAGATACTAGAGCAGTTTGTCATTTCCTTCTCCAGCTCATTTTACAGATGATGAAACTGAGGCCAGCAGAGTTCAGTGACTCACACAGGGTCACATGGCTAATAAATGTCTGAGGCCAGATTTGAACTCATGAAGATGAGTCTTTCTGATTCCAAGCCCAGTGCTCCGTCTACTGCACCGCCTGCCTCATATATAGTAGGGGCTTAATAAATGTACATTTGATTATATTAGATTGGGATCAAAGTATTCCCTGATGTCTCTAGATGTTAGAACTCTCTCTCTCCCTCCTCAAATTACTGTGTATTTAGTGATCTGTGAGTATATCCCATATCCTTCTAGCAGAATGAAGGCCCTTGAGGGTAGGGACCATTTCATTTTTGTCTTTGTATACCTAGAGCTTACACAGTAATTTGTATATAGTAGGCACTTAATAAATGCTTGATGAATTGAAGTCAGCTGAATTGAATCATTTTGATAATTAATAGGCTCTTCATGTGCTCTATGATGCTGTATCCATGTTGCAGGTGCTCATTACAATTTCAATCATTCAACAACAAAAAGACATTTGTATCTATTCAGTTTTTTTTAAAACATCAACCAAGAGCAGAACTTTGGTTGTTCCTAATATATGTATTAAAATAAAGGAGATAATTTCCAGGTAGCTTTGTTTTTTATTTTATTTTTGAATGAATCTATGATACCATTGGCATAAGGAATCCTGAAAAAAACTCCCTTTACCAATTTAGATAAGTGACTGTCATGTAAAGCATAGTCTTAGAGAATCTCACCCAGGAAACTGCGATGGTCAGAGATTTGCCCAGTGTCATATTGCTTACATATCTGAGTGCAAAACAGAGCACAGATTTTTGTGACTCAGAGGCTGACTGACTACCCACTGGGGCACACTGCCTCTCACTTGGCATTACTCTGGCAAACAACTCTCATCACCCCCCCTCCAATTTGAATCATATTCTTTATGAAATTGATGCAAATTCTGAGCTAATCATAACCAGGGAAAACTCCCTCTCCTGACCCTGAGTGTGACATCTTCTCCACAACACACTGCAAAGCACAAGCTTAGACTGTAAAGGGTTACCTCCACCTCCCACCCCCTTACTTTGGAAAACACGGTCCCTCCTAGATTCTGGTATTCACCATTTTAGCATTTGCATAAACCTGAAAGATTCCACGTTATTCTTCATGTTGCTCAATTAGTTTATTTAAGATTTATACTTTGTCTGTGACCAAAAAGGACAGGAGATGTCATGAATTAAGAGCAATGCTAAACAGGACAATTAGGATCAGAAAAGAACAAGAAGGAATTCAAAAGGAAAGGGGGCTAGATGCTCGTAGGCGAGCCCAGAGTCCGAGTGACTGACATGCCGATTAGCAGCCATTTCTTAGCTCCCTTTCATTCATTGGGGCAGCTGGGCCCTGAATTTCTCTCTGAGATACCAGGCAGCCGTGGCCAAAAGGGAAATGCAGTGTTCGTTTTCTGACCTAAGGGTTTCTTCTCCTTGTGCTCTGCAGTTAGCATGTGGAGATGCAGGTGAGCTTCCTGTGGAGCTCCCATCCATAAACCACGGGCAGATCCCTGGGGATGTTGGGATCTCACTTTTGAATGTGCTGATCTATAATCTTCAAGATCTCCCAGGAATTCCCCCTCCCACCCCTCCTGCACACAGCACTTTAAAGATGGCACTCCAGCTGGCCTTGTGGCATCTAAGGGGCCTATTCCGCATACTGACCGCCCCTGTGGTGGGATGCCCCATTTGTCTCTGCCTTGGAACGAGGGTCCATTTGACAGTGGCACGTCAGGAAGTGGGAGACCACTGCTCTTGGTCTGTGCTAAGAAATCATTATTACCAGACAGACCCAGAAGTATGGACTAGAGATAATGGGCCTCTCAGGCTGTCTAGAAATCATTACGCAGCTGAGGGAAAGGCAGCGACTGTTTTTAAATCCCATTAGTGTGGATGATGGCCTGTCTGCAACAGGATGCCCGTACCTGAACAAGCAGCTTCGAATCACTTCATCCGATTAACCCTCCAGTGCTGGGTCTTGTCATTCTCGACCCTGGATTGCACTGCAGGGCAGAAGGAATGCAACATGGAGGCTCAGTCTGGATGGAGGGAGGAGAGGACAGTGTATCATATGAATTACCCTGCTCGCTGGTCATGCTGATTACATTAGACTTGTAGATGTGTTTCTGGAGGCTGGAGGTGCCAATGTCTTCACCAGCCTCCAAACCCTGCTTTACTGTGTGCAGTTTCTACCCATCCCTATAGTTTCCCCTATCTCCCATTTCTTAAAAACAAACAAGAAACCAAAAAAACCCAACCCAACCAAAACAAAACAAAAAGAAACAATCATAAACAGCCAAGGTGAGAACACACAACTCCCAGCTGTCTTTGACAGATAGAAAATTAGCTCTTGTGTGTGATCAAAATTTTCAGAAAGATGTAAACAAAAGACAATAAGAGAAAGGGGGAAGGGAAAAAAAAAAGAAAAGGGAGCTGGCGCGTGTGGCTCAAGGCTCATTCAGTCCCAAGATCTAATTTCTTTTAGATTCTCGCTGGTTTTTCTTGGCCATTGGGGTCTCCTCATTCGTGTTCTCACTTGCCTGTGGGCTCCCTTTGGGTTTGTGGACAGTTTGATCTGTAACTTCAGTTGGGCATTTCTTGTGGGCTTGATGTTCAGACTGACAATCGAGATACTTTTACTAACCTTCGGAAGACTAAAGATCACACCTGTGATTTCATTGAAAAGTCTGATGAGGAAACTCTTCCAAAGTCACCTGATGTTTTCATAGCAATAGTCTTAGTGGACTGCTTGATATGCTTGGAGGTTAAAGGACTTATCTGTGGTCACAGAGTCAGTATATGTCAGAGGTTGAGGTGGTACAGTGGATAGAGTGCTGGACCTGGAGTTGGGAAGACCTGAGTTCAAATCCAGCCTTGGACACTTACTAGCTGTGTGACTCTGGAAAAGTCATTTAGCCTCAGTTTGCTTCAGTTTTCTCATTTGTAGAATGAGAATAATACTAGCACTCACCTCCAAGGGTTATAGTGAGGGTTAAATGAGATTATATTTATAAAGCATTTTTCAAACCTTAAAGTAGTATGTAAGAGCTATAATAATAAAAAAATAGTAATAGTAATCATTATTAATGATGACTTATAATAATTAACTATTGACTTGGGGCCCACTCTCTACCCATGGTACCATGATACCCCTCTTTAGTGACCTTTAGTAATTAGAGGAGGAATTAGGAAAAGGTAAAGAGAGCCTTCAGGATAATCCTCACAGACATTTTTGACCTGACGAGGCTTCCATTGTAGATATAACAAAACATCTTTATTAGAGGAGGCATCTGTAGGTAACTTGACAGTTTCTCAGCTTTTTCTCATTACGCTATTTTGGACTTTAAAAATATACTGCCAAAGTCATCTTTAAAAAAAGCCCAACTCCTAAATAATAGAAGGCTGTTTTGAGTTAAGGACCACTTAGTTTATCAAGACTGCAAAGGTGACACGAGGCTGAGGCTAATGTTTTAACCATTTCTAGGTCACTTCTTTTAAAGGATGGCCCCAACAGGCAGCATCCATGCAGTGGAAAGATCGATAAATCTGAAGTCTCAAGACCAAGGTTCCAGTCCCAATTTTGTTCCTTATTACCAGTGTGACCCTGAGCAAGATATCCTTTCTCTAGTCCTCAGTTTCCTTTTCTGTGAAATGACAGGGTGGGGTGGGGGAGAACTAGATAATCTCTAAGGTTCTTTCCAGTTCTAAGTTCTCTCTATAATTCCTAAGGTTTCTTCCAACCTCAAATTCCTCTTGTAGTCCTGTTGCATTTGGTGAGATCCAAAACCTTTATTCTTGAAAGCTTATGGGACTCTATGATTAATAAGAATTCAGCAGCCCTTGAAAAATACTGAGCTTGAAAAAGTTGGACCTCTGTTTCAGAGAGAAGGTTGGGTTTGTCAAAAGTTCTGTATATTTCTCCAAGGCTACTCTGCCAGAAATCAAAGAAGTGAACAGAATTCTAGACAAGCTAGATATGATAAATATCTGGAGAGAAGTGAATGGGAATAGAAAGGAATATGCTTTTTCTCAGCAGTTTATGGTACCTTTACAAAGACTGACCATATATTAGGGCATAAAAATTTTATAGTTCTTATTCCATTTTGAGATGAGCTAATTTTCCATTTTTATTATCTAAAACATATGCATGGGTCTTTACGTTGTTAACCCAGTTGCATATCATTGTTGATGTTGGGCCTTCAGCCATTTTTTCCTTTTTTTTTAAAAAAATTAGGCCAATTTTGGGGGAGTAATTATGGATAATCCTGAGGAAGTTCTGCAGTGTCCTTGTTTTCAGTCAGGACAACATCATGTGTGAATGGGATAATATGGAAGATGCCACCATTTCTAGAAGGAATCCTTCTTGGATTAGAAATCTGTCTTGGACATGCTTCATAGTGGTAGTGGACACCAGGGATGAACATACAATCTCTGCTTTATGCTTCCCTTGATAGAGAGTCATTAAACACAGTTCTTTCTTTTGGTACATCTTTCAGAGAATCTTGTGTAAGGGGTGTTTTTCCATTATGAGATGTATATATTCACTTGAGTTATTTAAATGTGGCTTGTGGGGGCAATATTGATAGATATCATTCCCTCTCCAAGGGAGACTTTGAATATGCATTTATACATATACACATATGTTTAAAATTATAATTGAGTCAACTTTGTTCTTTTTTCCCAAGGCAAATGAAGAGAGCTGGTCTGGAGTGAGGAAACCCTGGGTCCAAGTCCTAATGTACTGGTGTCATAGATACCAAATACAATTGACAAGATCCTTTATCATATAATTTAGCAAACATTCTCTTGGTAACATTCATTAAACACTAATTTTGTGCAAGGGATGGAGATACAAAGGTAACTTCACCAGCCATCCAAACAATCTCTCCCTTCAAGGGGGGGTACACTATTTGGGGAGGGATAGGGAAAATAACATGTACTCAGATAAGGAAAATATAAAGAGAACAAAGGAAATGATTTCAGAATGAAGATATTGCTAATATCTAGGGATAGAGGATGAGGAGAAGCTTTGAGAAGGAGGTAAAACCTAAACTGGGTTTTGAAATAGGTGGAGGATTTGGGGAAATGGAGAAGTGAAGAAGGAGGGCATTCTATCCATTGCGGTCCATTTATGGAATGACTGTCATGTCTTAGGAACAGATAATGGACAGTCTGACCAGAATGGAGCATCCATGGAATTGTTTTCTTGACTGTTTGGTTTTTCACAGAATTGTTTTCATGCTCCTCGGTTCTCCTCATACTTGTTTAGCCACTCTTTCTCATTCTCCTTTAGTGGATTTTCACCTACGTCCCATTTCCTAACAGTACATTTCTTTTAACTGCATGTTCTCTTTGGCCTTTTTTGGGTCTCTTTTTTCACTCTTTCGGTGATTAAGTCCCATGGGTTCAATTATCACCTCTATGTGAATGGCTCCCAGAACTATACATCCAATGCTAGTCTCTCTCCTGAGCTCCAGTCCCACATCACAAACAGCTTATTGGACGTTTTAGACAGGACATCCAATAGGCATCTTAAGCTCAACATGTCCAAAATGGAGATCATTGTCTCCCTCCATCCCTAAACCCACACCTCTTCCTAACTTCCTTATTTTTCCTCAGTAGTACCATAGTTCTTCTGGTCACTCAGGTTCAGAGCCTCAGAGTTATCTCTGAGTCTTCCTCATTCTCACCTTCTGTTTTAATCAGTTGCCCTATCTTCTTGATTCTACCTCCATGACATCATTCACAACTGGTCCCTTCTCTTCCTCACTTGGCTACTGCTAGTTTAGGTCCTCATTTCTGCTTGCCTGGACTATTATAATAACCTTTTCATTTATCTGTTTGCTTCACTACTCTTCCTTCACTAATTTATCCTACACATTACTTCCAAACTGATATTCCAAAAGTAGCAATCTGACCATGTTACTCCCCTGCTTAAAGAGTTCCAGGTGCCTCCCTTTGCTTCTAGGATGAAATGCAAACTCCCCAGGTTGGCACTGGAAGTCCTTCCCAATCTAACTCCTCCTTGCCTTTCTAGATTTATGTGGCACTGATATTTCATATGCATTCTATGATCTGGCCATTGTGGATTATATTCTGTAAAATGTATCTCAATCACAACATTCATCTCCCATCTCTATGTTTTCATACAGACTGTCCCTCATGTTTGAAATGCTCTCCCTCTTCACCTTCAGTGCTCAGAACCCTAATTTCCCTTTGATTCTCCATTGAAGTCCTGTCTTTAATGAAAAACACTTCCTGATCAGTGTTAGTGCTCCCCTTGAAAATTATGTTTTATTTAATACTTTGTATTTAGATCATTGGATTTAAAGATTTATTTGAAGGTTTATACATGTTGTTTCCCCCAACAGAACATGTTCTCCTTGAGGCAGTTATTGTTTCTTTTTGTCCTTGTGCTCAGCAAAGTCATATTAAACTCTTAGGACAGAGTAGTACTAAATACTTACTGAATAAATGAAAGAAAACAAACAGCATGAAAAAAGAAATAAATCAGGAAAACAAGCAAGAAAGACAGAGAGAAAGGAAGGAAAGAGACAAAACGACAGAAAAGAAGAGAAAGAGAAAAGAAGAAAGGAAGGAAGGAAAAAGAGAGAAATAACAAAAAGAGAGGGAGGGAAGAAGGAAAGAAAGAAGGAAGAGACAAAAAGACAGAAAAGAAGAGAAAGAAAGGAAGGAAGGAAAAAGAGAGAAAGAATAAAAACAGAGTGAGGGAGGGAAAGAAGGAAAGAAGAAAGAAGTCTTGGAAAAGAGAAATAAGTGGTCACTCTATTCTACTAAATGTCTGACTTGAGAAGTTCCTCTAAAATAGCAGCGAAGGGACGATTAAAAAATATTTGTAATGGATATAAATTAGTGTATGTGGAAAAGTACACCAACCAGGTCTGGTATTTATAGAAGTAAATACCACTGGTAAGGTTTAGCAAAGCACTTACAGTAGAGTGGCTTGGATGGAGTCCAGACTGTTCAATTGTTAATATATTATTTATATTAACAAAATGAAATGTTTGGCTGAGTGGGCATCAGCTCTTTCCCACTCCCTTAATACTGTATGTTTACCAAAGGTTATGACCCTTCTCAATAATTATTTGCCGATCATGAATTCTTATTTTTATCCATAATGGTGGTATTCTATGCAAAACATCCATGATAATATTTAAAGATGTATCTAGAAGGGAGTGAGCTGACATGAATGGAATCCTATTTTATCAATTTTGATTGATCCATATGGAGTTTATAGTTACCCTTTTTTGTAGTTAATCTACTTTTAAAAATCTTTTTAAAAAAACAAATTGAGGCTCTTTTTCATATCATTTTCATTTCCCATTGAGTTATTCCTCCCCCCAAATAGATCCTTCTATTTTAACCAAGAGGTATAATTAGGCAAAAAAAATCAACCTATTGACTTGTCTGACAAAATATTTCTCATTCTGTACCATTAATTTTCTACCTCCCTTCTGAGAAGAGAGGGGTATGTCTTCTGATGTCATGATTAGTTGTATATGACCCTTTACGTGGGTCAAAGCTCTGATGTCATTCGTTGTTGTTTTCCTTTATATCATTGTGTAAATTGTTCTTTTGTATTTACTTACCTCACTTTGCATCAGTTTATATAAGTCTTCTAACATTTTTCTGAATCCTTTATATTTTTCATATCTTACATTGCAACAGTATTCCACTTCATTCATGTAACAGAATTTGTTTGACAATGCCCCAATCCTTGAAACTGCTTCATGTTACTAAGATACTGTTATAAACCAGATCAGGTACCTGAAAGCTATGGCTAAGGGAAGTGATAGTAATCAAACAAAGGACAAAAGTGATCACAAAAGATAAAATATATAATTTTGGTTATATGAAATTGAAGATCTCTTATATGAACAAAATTAATGCAACAAGATAAGAGAATCTATCAAGTGGGGGGGGGAAGATTTGTATCAAATGTCACTAAGTCACCTCTAATTACAGTCACTATCAGCCATTTCTAGTGGATAAATGGTTTAAAGATTTTTTTAAACACAGATTTCTCAAAAGAATTGCAAACTGTCCATATGAAAGTTGCTAATATGAGAAATGCAATTCAAAATAATTCTTAAGTTTCACCTTACAGTTAGCAAATTAGCAAAGATAACAAAAAAAATGGAACAGTCAGTGTTGGGATACTATAGAGAGACAGAGGTATACTGATAGATTGTTTGTGGAGCTGTGAATTTGTTGAGATATTTTGGAAAGTGATTTGGAATAATGCTCAAAATGATTTTAAAAGATTATGGAAATTATTTTTTTATCTGAAATAATATATTGATTCACAGATTCTATGCCTTGGCATATTCTCCAGTGAGGTCAAAGGTAGAAAGAAAGGTCTTACATACATGGATATACTAGAGTTTTTAATGCTGTTACTCACAAGACCCTATGTGGTATCCTTCTTATTAATAAAGTAGTAGAACTCTTTTAGTTTTTAGTAAAGCTATTTGCCAGAAAGTTATAGGAAGAATAGTAATTACAAAAAAAGCCCCTTCTTTGTTGGAGGCACTCTCTCTTTGCACACATGAGGTTCCAGGGAATAGTAGAACTGTTTTTGGTGAAGGTTGAAGTAATGATCTTACCTTTCTAAGTGTGTAGACACCATTCCTTTTATCCTGTTATGGATGAAAAATTCAGTACTTTGCTCTTTCAGAACAAATTTATTACCTAAGTTCTATGTATCTCAGGGGTGGGGAGGAGAGGAAGAGAGAGAATGAGAGAAAGGAAGGAAAGAAGGAAGAATCAAAGTGATGTAAAGGAAAAGGGCTCCATTTTGCTTTTGAAAATCTTTCTGACTCAAGTCCCTTTTCTACTTACAATTTATAGGGTACAAGGAGAAAGCCAAATTATATTGTTGAGATTAAATAGGAATACAAAGCTTAGGTGACAGTTGCTGAAGAACTATAATAATTTGTCTTTTGTCACATGCTGGAGAATTGTTTACCTGAAACTATTCAATCCTTCTTTACTTATGCCCTCTAAGGATTAGCCTTTCAATGTGATCAAAGATGAACTCAAGAGATACTTCTATTAATTGAATTAATGAAAAGATGTCCTTGCTCTTAGTTTGATCATTGCTCTAATCAGTTTCAGGGAGGATTCCTTCCTGAGTTGACTAGAGTTCTCTCTTTAGAAGCTGGTTTTCCATAAAAATGTTTAACATGATTTCAGTGCAGGTCATTGTTTCAGAATTGACAGTTCAAGAAAGAATGATAAATATTTCATTCAGATTAGACCAAGGACTTTGAAACAAAGTAGTGTCTTAATATAATTTTGCAATATGTAGCCTAAGGAGGGAATTGTTGTGGGGACCTTAAAATTCTCCTTCAATGTATTCTAGAATTCAATGTATTACAAGGGCTGTAAGAAGCCTTTGATTCTGATTCTCTCATTTTTACAGATTAGGATAATTTTTCTCCCCAGGAATCGAAGGCATTTTCACCAAACTGAGATTTTAAAAACCAGCCTCAGACACATCACTTGTGGCTATATAACTCTAGTCAAGTCATTTAACCTCTGCCTCAACTTCCCCAAATGTAAAATGTGGGTCATAAGAGCTCCTACCTCCCCAGGTTATTGTGAGAATCGAAGGAGATATTTGTTAAGTGCTTAGCACAGTGCCTAGAACATAGTAGGTACTAAATAGTTGCTTGTTCCCTCTCCATCCCTCCCAAGACTGGATGACTGTGAGATGGCTATGAAAAGCACTTGACTTAAAAATTACAGATTAAATAAAAGGACTGTAGTAGAGCAGTGCTACATATCAAAAAGTTATATGTTGAATAGGAAATCCATAAAACAGGGTGAAGAAACAAGGTGGAGAGCTTTTGTATGGATAGAAGGAGAAAAAGAATCAGTATGTATTGTGGGAGGATCCTATAAACCACCTAGCCAGAATGAGGAAATGGATGATGGGGTTTGGAAAAAGAGCCCAAAGCTGGCATGGAAGTAGGATGTAGTGGTGATGGGGTGAGTCACCTTTTCATACATGTATATCAATAATGAGATATTCACAACACCCATGATGGTTATGAATATGTTGGTGTAGTTTTGGATCACAAAATATAGCAAACTCTCCACATGGAAGGCAGAACCAAGGTCTTTATTCAGAAACCATAACACTGAGTCCCAAAACCAGAAGGACAAGTCCCAAAACCAGAAAGCCAGAGTCATTATAATGGTCACAAAGT
>CM053600.1:193479576-193510137 GCA_028646575.1 Pseudocheirus occidentalis
CTGGCTTTATAAATGAGGAGATTGCCCCAGGTATTTCCAATCCACTCTCCTCTCAACTCCAGCTGTGATTACTCCTAAGGAGTTAACTGGAAGTAAGGAGCTAAGCCTTTGAGGTGCCAATAGAAAGGGGCATGGAAGATCTTCTGATTTCATTAACATTACAACATGTTAGAGCAGAGGAGAGGTTTGATTCCTGACCCACCTTGATGACAATTTCATCCTTCACAATATGGTGGAAGCATCAAGGAGAATCCTTATTCTGGATCTCCTTTAGACCAGAAAGAATGGACTGACTGATAGAGTAAACATTGGAGGGAATATAAGGAGGAAGTAATCACATCATCTTGGAGTTTATGTTAGATAAGGAGGGGTTAATTAATAAGGAGGGGAAAGTACCATGGTTTTCAAGAGAATAGCTTTTACAAGTTTCTGAGGATGGAAACTCAGAATGCCATGGCTTGAAATCCCCTGGGGAATGTCAGTCCAAGAGGAATGGGATGTTCTCATGAGTAAAATTCTTATGATATAAACACAGGTGCCATTAATGATCTTCTTCAGCCTGTGTTGTACCTACAATTTTCCATTCCATCTGGCAGTTTGCATATATGGGTAGTTTCCTTCCCTTGCCTCTATGTTTAACTTAGAAATCCTTTGATGAGATTTAAAAATGTTCAGGGAATTAGATCCCACCTATCACTTGTTCAAAGCTCTCCATCCCTGACCTGGTCCAGAAATCCAGCTCTCCATCACTGATATCTTCTTGACAATGACAGCTTACACTAAGGTGGTCATTCATAATTTCTAAAGCAATTTCTTCCTAAAACTCCATGAGGAAGCTAGTGCGAGCATTGTTTGCCCATTGTTCCTAATGAAGAGACTGATGCTTAGGTTAAATGACTTGCCCAGGGCTACATGACTAGTGAGTTGTTGATCCTGAACTCCAACCCAGGTTTCTTGGTTCCAAGTCGGGTCGACACTCTCTTGTGTGTGCTGTCTCCTGGTTTGCTTCCCATAAAACCTTCTTCTGAAGACTTCTAGCTTCAATCAGCAACAGTGACAAAATATCACTTGTGATCTGAGGGTTTGATGTTCCTTGTCCAGGATTTCATAGTTCCTGCGGGAACTTCTTGAGTTTCTTCTAAGGTATTATTGGTAGGCATTGCCTGTTCCTACATTAAACTCTAGCAATAAGTGTTGGTCATAAGTATTTAGCAAGTCTCAGGAGACCTTCCATTGCATTTTGATATGTGTCTTGGCTGAAGACACACTCCTCATAAGAGTCAGCTATGTGGCAAGGTGGTCTGGAAGACCTGAGTTCAAATGTGACCTCAGACACATTCTAGCTGTGGGACTCTGGGCAAATAACCTGACCTCTATTTGCCTTTGTTTCCTCAACTGTAAAATGGGGATGATAGCACCTGTCTTGCAGAGTTGTTGTGAGGATTAAGTGACATAATGATTGTAAAGTGCTTAGTGCAGTTCCAGGCACATAGTAGGTCTTCTATAAATGCTTATTCCATATTGTTCATGTCAGAGTAGCGCATGGTCTTCTGAAGCAGAGAATCAAGAATCATCATGACTTTCCTCCCTATGACCTATACGAGATGTCTTCTCTCCTTTTGGTACCTGCAAGCCTTCATCATTCCATTGAGCATGGAGAGCCATTTTCTGCTCTAGCCTTTCTTTTTATGGGAAAAGCCTAGAATGGACAGTATTAATTAACTATGTTAATCTTCCATGGGGGTCAGCCCAACCTTTTAGGGGCCTTCATCTAAGTCTCTTGGCATCATATGTATACCAGTGCAAAACTGTCTCAGTTAATGCCCATTCATGCTATGTGACCATCCTACTGCCTTTTCCTTTTAATAGTTTCTTTGATGATGGCTTTCACACCCTGTCTGGTTTGTCATTCTTCATTGTTAATATCCTGCCCAGTATTTATGGCCACCATGCATCTCTCCTTTGACCTCTGAGTGATTTGCAGTTTTGATTCTTCAGCAGTATGGATCCCTAATACTTGCCTATGTACCCGTCTGCTTTGGTAAAATATTTAAGAAGCCAATAATTTATTATGGCTGTATTGTCAGTTTCCTTTTTAGTCTAGTTTCCCCATCCCCACCATGGCTTCTCCTGTGTTCCAAAATAGGACCATTTTCTTGCTCTGTTTGAGTCTAAATTGTCCTTGGGACTTGGTGATCTGGGGCAATTTCCACAGGCAGATAAAGAGGGAGGCAACCAATGCAGTGGTGCTGGTGCCATGCCAAGGAAACGTGGACGGGTCAGTTGGTAGCTTCCCATTTCACCGCATTGTTCTGGCTACCTAGGCACAAAGCTCAGCCGTTTCTTTTCTATTTCAGATTGTGAATAATGTCAGAACCCTCCCAGTTTGGGTGCCCCAAGGCAAAGCCTTGGTCTCCCACTGTCCTTACATCTCTTTCTCCCTGCCTTTTGTTTCTCCCCTTTCTGGCTTCAGTTCTATAAAAGGGTCTAATTTATCCATAGTAGCTCCTCTGGAAACAACAGCAGGGGCAATGGTCATAATCTGTGTGAACCCTTTCCATATAAGCCATTCTTATGTCTGAGACTGCTCCCTTTGTCTTTATACATATGACTCTTGGAGGTATGCATAAAATAAACTTAATATACACGCCATCTAGTTTTAGTCTTAAGGACAGAAGCTGAGCAACATACAAATATATTGAATTAACCAAAAGACATATTATTTTTAATTGTAGACTTGTAAATGGGGGGAAATGTAGAAGGAAACTGAGCCTCTGAAAACTTTTTGAATACAATTTTGGTTTTCTGGGTTCAGCCTAATGGATTTAAGAAACTTAATCTTATAATTCCTCTAACATTTTCCACAAATAAAGAAAAAATTAGTATCAGTAAAAATTTTGTAGAAGGATTTATTATCTACCTTGATAATAAATGTACTGTCACATATGTGTGTAAACATGTTTGTAAGCATGCATACCAGCTTCATGCTATTGTGAAACTGAGTTTTGTGGAAGAGGTCATTCACGAGCATGAAATATACCCTGGGTCAGAGAATCAGGACCAACTTAAACTGTTGAAATCTTTCAATGATCTCAGTTTTCCCAGCTTAAAAAATATCAACCCAGGTCTAGAAGTTAAAGCAAGGAAATTAATTTCAGTGACAGAAATAAGGTGAATATAATTAGCAGTCCCAGGGCAGAGGCTCATTAGTGTGGTTACTTAGTAAATGAAATTTCAGCTGCATTGAATTAGACTATTTGTCTTCAGTTATTCTTTCTAAAAGGAATTACAGAATGAGTTACAACTGTTTTGGGTTAGCAGAACTTTTTTTTCCACAATGAAAATGTTTAGGATATCTCTCTCTCTCTCCCTCCCTCCCTTCCTCCCTCTCTCTCTCTCTCTCTCTCTCTCTCTCTCTCTCTCTCTCTCTCTCTCTCTCTCTCTCTCTCTCTGTCTGTCTTTCTGTCTATCTCTCTCTATCTCCCTCAGAAAGAAATAGTAATTTAGGGACAGATTTTATTAAAAGTTTCTGTATTAAGACTGAAAACATGAAACAAAACTAATTCTTCTCCCAAGTGGAAGAAGCTTCTAGTTGTTCACCCAAATGCCCCTTTTGATTTTGCTTTTACCCTTTTTGTCCAGCTCTATTTAAATTTGCTTTACCCTTTGGGAAAAGGGAAAATACTTTTGGGTGAGAGTCATTTAAAATCTAGATAAGCTAAAATGAATGATATTCTGTTGATAGATCACATATTGACTTTATTGTTCTCAAACGTTGGTTAAATATTGGTGAATGAAAAAAAAGTGAGCTTTGAAACTTGTTTACAATTTTCATTGCCAAGACCTTTTGTCTAAATGTCTTGAGACTGTCATTAGATTGGCTTTTTCTTTGATGCCTTTTTAGACAATGGTGGTAATATTGAGTCCTTGGAGGCTGTACACGTGGGGCACAAACTGTGGTTAGGTGGGGCTGACCTAGCTGGCAAGGCTCCCACTACAAGATTAAAGTTAACTTACGTGTCTATACTTTTAGGATAAACAAATACCTCAACTTGGCATTCACAGGTCTTCTCCGTCTGGCTCCAACTCACCTCCCAGCCTGATTTAACATGACTCCCCCTCATATACTCACTATTCCCATCAAACTGGCCTACCTACCATCCCCCACACATAACTTCCCATCTTCCTGTTGCATCATTTCACAGTGCTGTTTCCTGTTCCTGAAAGGTTCTTCTTCCTCACTCCTGCCTTTTAAAATTTCTAGGTTCTTTCGAGGTTTAAATGAGATGACATATCCCTTAGGAAGCTCTCCTTGTTCCCTGTAGTAGTTGGTGCTTTCCCCTACCCTGTCTCTCAAATTATCTTCTACTTCTCTGTGTGTCACCCATGTAAATTCTGAGGATCCTCATCCCAACTATCACCGTCACAAAGGAGTCTCAGGTCCTGAAGCAAGGCTGTATTTCCCCCACAGAGTTTGAAGGATGCCCCAAGGTGTCAGAGGTGACAGTGCAATACCATCAGTTCAAGCTTCCACTGACTTGCTTTTTCTGTAAGATTATCATTTGAGAATCTTTTAGTTACTTGGGCTCAAGGACTTTTTAGAAATGGGTGTTGACTGAGGTAACGTCAAAGAACACTTGGTAAAATATGCCTTCAGCAGTCTATATCACTTTTTCCCACAAGAACACACAGACTCCAAGGATAAGAGGGTTCAAGATTAGTTAGCACATATTGCAAAGGAGTAACCCATCTCCTAGTTGTTATAAATCTTCTCCCATTAGTGGGGTGCTCAAAAAAGTCCCTTATCACATGGTAAATCTGCATTCATTTTTCCTTGACTCCCAATGAAAATACAGCCGATAGTTGATCTGGGAATGTAACTAGGACTCTGAAGGAAGATGGGGTGAGCTCATAACCCTCCAGACCCTTCAGGGCTCAAAAGCTTTTTCTCTGGTCAAGGGTGGTGAGGAAGGAGACCTGGCCGAGGCTATTTCTGAGGCCTCTGCTTTACCCCCAGATAGTTGGTTCCTCCTGAGGGAAGTGCAGGAGACCCACATTGGTTCTAACCTCTTCCTCCAATTATGGTTCTCTAGCTTGATAGTTTATAGATGACTGCTGGGGCTTGCCCAAGTTTCTTTTGACCATTTGAACAGGATTCTAATATACAGTTGCTACAGATCAAATGATTTTTCACAGGTAGGCAATGCTAAGACAGAGGAGTAAGGCAGGAACTCATTTGGGTTCTCCCAGATTTCCGTCTAAATAATTTTAAAATAATGTCCCCAAACAAATTCTGGACTGGCAAAACCAACAAAAAGACAGGGTGAAACAATTTTCTAGCCCAAGACTACTTAGAAGATCATCAGGATCTGCCTGTCTATCTCACTAAGGCAAGAATGGAATGCAGTCCAGCTTGGATGACCTGGCAACAAGATCCCACACCACAACAATCCAGTGCAGCTCTTGGGGGCAACTGAATCAGCAGCAACCAACTCAGAGCTCTGAGTTCACAGATGGTAAGGGGACTGGAGAACTGGTCAGGAGGAGATTATAGGGGATACTTCCCCAGCACTCAATTCAGGACTCCATTGCATTACCAGAATGAGGATCTTAGCCACATACTTGGGTCACAGTCTCAGGGTAAGGAAGAGAGCACTAGCATAGTAGAGCATGCAGCCACAGGAGAATGGGAATCATAGTTACAGATCCAGGGAGGAAAACAGTGCATGTGGTCACTCATAGAGTCCAGAGTAAGGCAAGAAGAGCTGTGACAACACCTCTTCTTAGATCATACCACCTTGGAAGAACTAAAAACTTACATGTTGGAGTGGCTAGGTGGTTCAGTGAATAGAACACTGGCCCTGGAGTCAGGATTACCTGAGTTCAAATCCAGACTCAGACACTTGACACACTTACTAGCTGTGTGACTTTGGGCAACTGCCCTCCCAATTTTGCCCCAACTGCCCTCCAAAAAACAAGCAAATTACAACAACAACAAAAAACCTTACATGTCCCTAGAATTAGCTCTGAAAGGAGTAGCACAAAAAGACAGAAGCAAAGACAAGAAATAGGCTTGGAAAATGAGCAGAAAACAAACAAAAAAAAGAACCTGACCATACAAAATTACTCTGGTGACAGGGAAGAGCAAAACATAAACTCAGAAAAGGACAACAATGTCAAAACAGCTATATGTGTAGCCTCAAAGAAAAATGTGAATTGATTTCAGGCCCCAAAAGAACTCCTAGAAGAGCTTAAAAAGGTTTTAATCAAATAAGAGAAATAGAAATAGAAATAGAAGAAATGCAAGTGATGCAAGCGAATCATGAAAAAAGAGTCAACAGCTTGGTAAAGGAAGTACAAAAAAATACAAAAAAATCATTGAAGAAAAGAACTTTATTAGAATTGGCCAAATGGAAAAAGAGGTACATAAATTCACTGAAGAAAACAACTACTTGAAAAGTTAGTTTGGCCAAATGGAAAATGTGGTATGAAAGCTTGCTAAAGAAAATAATTCCTCAAAAATTAGAATTGGGTAAGCAGAAGCTAATGACTCCATGAGACATTAAGAACAGTAAAACCCAAAAGAACAGAAAAAGAAGAATATGTGAAATATCTCATTAGAGCAACAACTGACCTGGGAAACAGATCAAGGACAGATAATTTAGAAATTATTGGGCCACCTTAAAGCTATGATTTAAAAAAAGAGCTTAGACATCATCTCTCAAGAAATTACCAAGGAAAACTGGCCTGATATCCTAGAAAAAGGGGGTAAAATAGAAATGGAAAGAATCTACCAGGGAGGCTAGGCAGAACAGTGACTAGATCACCAGTCCTGGAGTCAGGAGGACCTGAGTTCAAATCTGGCCTCAGACACTTGACACACTTACTAGCTGTGTGACTTTGGGCAAGTCACTTAATCCCAATTGCCCTCCAAAAAGCAAAAAAAAAGAAAGGAAAAAAAGAAAGAATATACCCATCATTTCCTGAAAGAGATCCCCAAATGAAAACTTCCAGGAATATTATAGCCTAATTCCAGAACTCCCAGGCCAAGGAGAAAATACAGCAAACAACCAGAAAGAAACAATTCAGATATCATGGAGCCATAGTCAAGATTACACAGCATTAACCAGATTCTACATTAGAGACTTGGAATGTGACATTTTGGAAAGCAGAGGAACTAAGATTACAACCAAGAATAATCTATACTGAGTGTAATCCTTCAGGGGAAAATGGATATTTAATGAAATAGAGGACTTTTAAGCATTCCTGATAAAAAGACCAGAGCTAAACAAAAAATATGATTTTTCAGGCACAAGACTCAAGAAAAACATAAAAAGGTAAACATGAAAGAGAAAACACAAGGGATTCAATAGTTAAACTGTTTACATCCCTACACAGGAAGATGCTACTTGTAACTCTTAGGAACTTTGTCGCAGTTAGGCAAGTTAGAAGGAACATACATAGACAGAAGGTGTGGATGTGAGTTGACTATAATGGAATGATATCCAAAACCAAAGCAAAATAAAAGGGGTGAGAAAGAGGGATGTGGTGGGAGAAGAAGGAAGGGTGAGGTAGAATGGGATAAATTATATCACATAAAAGATATGTATAAGAGCTAGTATAATGGAGAGGAAGTCAGGGACAGTGGCAGGAAGTTCTTGAGCCTTACTCTCATCAGAAATGGGTCAAAGAGGGAATAAAATACGTATTCAGTTGGATATAGAAACCTGTCTTACCCTATAGGGAAGTAGGAAGGAAGGAGGGCAAGAAAGTAGAGGGGACTGAGAAAAGGGAGGGTAAATTTGGGGAGGGAGAAAGGAGAGAGAAAGGAATAAACAAAGGAAACTAGAAAGAAGGAAAACACATAGTAATCATAACTGTGAATATGAATAGGATGAATTCATCCATAAAATGGGAGCAGATAGCACAGTAGAAAAAAACCAACCCTGAATGCTGCAATATGTCGTTTACAAGAACACTTTTGAAACAGAGAGACACGTGCATGGAGTAAAGGTAAGGGGCTAGAGCAGAATCTATTATGCTTCAGCTGAAGTTGAAAGAAAGCAGAGGAAGCAGTTCGATCTCAGACAAAGCAAAAGCAAAAATAGATTTAATTAAAAGTGATAAGGAAAGAAATCACATCTTTCCAAAAGACACCATAGACAATCAAACAATATCAACACTAAACATATATGCACCAAATGGCATAGCATCCAGATTTTTAAAGGAAAAGTGAAATGAATTTACAGAACGAATGGGTAAAACTATTTTATTGTTAAATTATTTTTGCTTAATGGGAAGATCATTCCCATCCATTAATAGAACCATGCCCAGAGGAAGTTGGTCAGAGTGGTTAGAGCTGAGGGAGAGAGAGGAAGCAGGCAGTGAGTTGTAAGTTTGTGGGAAGATCCTAGCAGGGGGAAGACTTGGGGATGGTGGTACTCCCTGTGGTGTTATTGTATATAGATTTCTTTGTTGCTATGATGGATTTGACTTCCTGGTGTTTGAATAAATGTTTTGGTTCTGTCTTCCATGTGGAGAGTCTGTTATATTTTGCAATTCAGAATTATACCAGAATATTCACAGCCACCATAGACACTGTGAATATCATGCTGGCACTACAACTATAAGTTAGTGGGGGACCTTGATTTTCCCTTTTAGGACTAGATAAATCTAACCAAATAAACAAGACAGAAGTTATGGAGGTCAACAGAATTTTAGAAAAGTTAAATGATAGCCCTGTGGAGACAACTGAAGGGGAACAGAAAGAAATATGCCCTTTTCTCAGTAGTACATGGTACTTACACAACAATTGACCATGTTATTAGGACATAAAACCCACACAACCAAATGCAGAAAAGCAGAAATATTAAATACATCATTTTCAGATCATAATGCAGCAAAATTACATTCAGTAAATGTCCATGGAAATATAGATTACAAATTAATTGGAAATTAAATAGTCTAATCTTAATGTCTGAGGGGGGTCAAAGAACGAATCATGAAAACAATCAATAATTTCATTAACGAGAATGGCAACAGTGAGACCCTTCAAATCCCTGACAGTAGTATCATTACCCACACCACCATCCTACATCTTTACTCTGGGTGACATAGCTCCATTTCTTTATCAGTTCTCCTAGGTCATGACCTTAAGACCTTCACCATCATGGCCACCCTCCTTTAGTAGCATGTATTGAAGGCCCTGTCTTCTTGGATGCTGTTGTCAAAGACTCAGATGAAGGCCTACACAACATGCTCATAATTCTTAGATGACCGAAAGCTGAAGGTAGACCAATAAACTGCATAACAAAGTCAGGATCTGATTAACAGTAATTCAGATGACCAAAGTTGATAAGGAGCCAAGCATGGGGCAAGATGCCAATAGAGGTGATGGTCTTGCAGACTACATTAAGGGAAGGATAGTGTTTCTGGGAGGTGATAATTCCACTCTGCTCTAGAGTGCTCAGTCCACATTTAAGACATTACATTTAACATGGGCTCTAAATTTAAGAGAGCTATTGACAGATTTGATCATCTGTAGGAAGGCAAGAGTTCTGAAGGATACGGGAGCATTTTCATATGAAGAATAGACAAAGGTAAGAGGATGCTGAGCTTGGAGAAAAGGACAATTAGAAGGGCATGAGAGCAGTCTTCTAGGTCATGACCTTCATTCAAAGGGTTGTCACAGGTGAGAGAGAATTTACACCTAGAGTAGCTCCATGGGACAGAAGTAGGATCAATGGAAGGCCAGGTTTAGGGCTGGATGTATTTTAAATAATAAATAAGCCTCTTCAAAATGGAATGAGTTACTTCTACAACGTTAACAGTGTTTGGCATACGTTGTTGCTCAGTTGTTTCAACTGTGTCTGATATTTCATGACCCCATTTGGGGTTTTCTTAGAAAAGATACTAGAGCAGTTTGTCATTTCCTTCTCCAGCTCATTTTACAGATGTGGAAATTGAGGCAAACAGGGTGAAGTGACTTGCCTTCAGGTATTTGAAGGGTGATCATGAGGCAGGAGACTGTAGATTTGTTCTACTCAGCCCCAGAGGACAGTATAAAGAATAAAGGAGGAAGTAGTAGAGAGTCAAATCTTGGATTATTATAAGAAAAACTTGCCCCAAATTAGAGTTCTCTCAAAGAAGATCTGGGCTGCTTTAGTGGGAGCGGATTGTCTGACTAAATATTTTCAAGCAGCGGATGGATGATCAGTTGTTTGCTAAGTCATCATCAGGCATACTTATTTGGAGGCTCATTGGACTTCATGGCCACTGAGGTCTTGTCCAAACCTGAGATTCCGCTCTGTCAATTTTATTGGTGCAGGGGCATCTCAGAGCTCATTTTGAAAGGCTTTCCATAAAGCTAAACTTTGTTTTAAAGGTTGTCTCCAATTGTGAAGTCCTTAGTAGTGGGGACTGTCTTACTTTTTCTATTTGTCTCCCCAAAGTTTAGCACAGTGCTAAGGAAGCATTTACTCAATGTTTTTCATTCATTCATTCATTCATTCATTCATTCATTCATTCATTCTAGCCCTTCAAAGTGCTGGAAATAGAGGGAATTTACTAATTAGCACATTCAAATAAGTGATAGTTACTCCATTTCCAAAGTGTGTTGCTATTCTGGTGAGCTAGCTTTTGTGTAAGTCTGCAGTTTGTCCCAAGTACTTTATAAGGAGAAAACTGACTTTTATTTTATTGTACTTTGGCAGGTTATTTTTTTATTTTTACAAGTTGCTTGCTTATTATCGTTCAAGTTGGTATTATTATTTTATTGACTTTTGGAGCTGGAAGTTGAGTATTCTCTCTATGTCTGTCCAATGGTATTCGAAAGTCACAGAAAAAGCATAAAGTCTTTCTTTTCCAGCGGGATATTTAAGATAGCCATTACTTACGGTTTTAGAGATTTGAGAAGGAACAGGAATAGGAATATACTATGGGGCTGAGTGCCTCCTCTAAGCCCTAGGGAGGAAAGGATTGTGGAGAGATTTTTACACAATATAAGGTTTGTAAGTAAAGTCTTGTACTTCCCATATAGAAAACCATTGTCTGTCTTTCCATATTCAGTTGAATGTAAGCCTTTGGAAGGCAGGGAATTAAAAAATTCTTTGTCTCTAGCACCTATTTTTGGGGTGTTAGTAGTAGAAAAGCAGGCTCATGTCTTCACTCATATAGGCAGCTCCCCTTGAAGACACTTCCTCCGTCAATGTTGTTGAGATGTTTCAGTCATGACCAACTCTTCTTGACCCTATTTGGGGTTTTCATGGCAAAGATACTGGAGTGGTTCACTGTTTCTTTCTCCAGCTCATTTTGCAGATGAGAAAACTGAGGCAAACAGTGTTAAGTGACTTGCCCAGAATCACATGGCTAGGAAGTATCTGACACCAGACTTGAACTTAGATCTTCCTAACTATAGGACTGGCACTCTATCCACTGTGCCCCCCACACAGTTGCCACTAATGTAGATCTACTAATGCAGACCAGCAATTTGTTTGCATTTCATATTCTTACAGAGTTTCCGAGGCCATTGGAAGTTAAATGATTTGCCAAGTGTCAAAGGCAAAACTTGAACCCAGACCTTTTTCACTCCAAGGCAGGCTTAAAAAAATCTTTTATTGCTGCTCTTTTTTTTCTTGAGAGGAGCATTTAGCTCACTATGGTCTCTCTGCCTCTTCCTCCTTTTGTCCCCATTGAAAACAAAAATGTAAAGTAGACCCATTGCCCATGCCTGGAATTCAATATCTTTGCCTCTTAATGTCCACCTCATCATACTGTCCCTCCCCTTGCTCTTTCAAAAACGAAATACTTATTGAATTGAATTCTTTTGGCCCTAGTGGTAAAAAGTCCTAAGTCACCAGAGGCAAGATTGAAAAACCAATGGATAAATCTGGTCTACACTTTGCATAGGATGTAAAGATGCTCTCACTGGATTAAAAGATGGCACAGTTGATTGGGATTTTTCTCTGTAGATGTCACTGAAAATATCCAGACATGTCCAGCAGGCTTTTTTTTTTAATGGTGGGTTGGCTTGCACATAAAGCCAGTTCTTTGATCTGTGGCCCCAGCTGCTATTTTCAGAACCTGGCCTCTTTGATTCATGGCCTGCCCGAAACCTTAACTCAAAAAAAGTCTCATTCCCATTGCTGTCCACAAGGCTGGTCTGTCTGCAGCTGTGATTTCCCAGCAGTCCCCAGCCAGGCCATATGTGGTCTGACCATTAAGTGCCTCTTTTAGGGGGCTGTACTTCTATTGAGGCCAACTGAGCTGACCTGTAATGTTGTGAAATGGCTACAGCAGGTTTTGTGAACCTCTCTCCTTGGCTCTGAATGTAGTGGTCTGAGCCCCACGGAACTGTAGAATGTTCGAGCTGAATGAAACTTTAGGGGTCAGTTAGACCACCCCTCTCATCTAGAGGAAATGGAGGTCCAGGAAAGTCAAGCAATTTGTCCATCCTTCAAACCTGGAAAGAACCTTAGAGATCCAGGCTCCTCATTTTACAGATGGGGAGACTGAGGCACAGAGAAGATGGATGACCTAGGATCACATGACCACAGATAGAAAGCTGGAAGGCTCTTTATGAGCTACATAGACCAGCTTCTTCATTCTACATAGGAATAAAGGAAAGCCCAGAAAGGTTTAGCTTTTGGCCAAAGTGACATGGGTAGTAATTGTGAGACTTGGGATTTGAACTCAGCTCTCTGACTCCCATTCCTATGCCCTTTTGACCAAACCCAATGCTTGCCTTTAGCTTCCCCCCATGTAGCAATTTCTTGGGTACTTTGCTCCCATTCATTTCTTTTCCTGAAGCTTCTGAAGTTCATTTGCACATGATAGGAGCTCAATAGGTCTTAACAGATCAGGGAGGAATCCAGAGTTGGTTGAAAGAGCAGCAGTATTTTAATGGCCAGGAATAGACAGAGAGGCTCATCTCCAAAGACACCACTCTTTGGGCCCTAGGATGGTATTATTTCAGTTCATCCTCTGGATGAATTTTTCATTCGATAGCTTCGAGCCAATTAAGTGAGTCCCATTCTTTTTAAATCATTCAATTTCTTGCTTTTCTAAAAGAGCTTATAAGGGGAAGCTAATATCTTACATAAGATTGCATTTCTGATTATAGCCTGGCTGGTTTTTCTTCCCATGATGCGGTTCAGAACGAAAGCATTTTACATGGAGATCAGGTGCTAAAAATGGAGAAATTAACTGGTGAAGCAGTTTCCCTCCTCAGAAGAAAATAAACATTGTTAAAGAATTACAGACTAGCAAATCGAATTATGAACACGCAACCACAGAAAGCCTGTATCCCGGCATCTACTCCTGATCCCTTTCGTGAGCCAGCCCCGTCAGGCAGCCCTAATTTGGCTTTGCTTCAGAGGCTTCTGGAGTTACTACAAAATGTGACAATCTAAGAAATGAAGGCTAGGCATTCCCATCATGCCCTCCTTCGTGATGGTTTGGATGTATCTGTTATCAATAAATCTGACATTTTTCAGAATAATATCCTTTTTCTTGGTGCTTGGCTTCAAATTTTCTTAATGCAGTTAAACTGTTGCTAAGTAAGGAACCTACATTATTTGAAAGTTTCTATAATGTTTTACTTTCCATCAGTATGATGGGGAAAAGAAAATGTGAATAAAATAATAATAATCATATTTTACACTATAGAGCATTTGAAGGTTACAGAGCATTTCACACACATTCTTCTACTTGGCCCGCACTATAACCCCGTGAGATGGATATTATTGTCATTCTTGTTTTACAGATGAGGAAACCGAGGCCAGGTGATTTGCTCAGTGTTGTGCTGCTAGAACAGGAGCTTGAAGTAGGGCTTGAGCCCAGGCCAGGAAGCAGAGAAGAGCCCTTGAGAAGACAATGCCTGAACTCTACACCTCCATGACTACCTGCCATGTGTGATCATGGATAGAGTCATACAATGCCTGGTCCTCAGTTTCCTCATCTGTAAAATGAAGTTAGGCTTGGAAGGTTGTAATGATACTGAGATTTAAAGATATTCCATGCCCCTTGAACTTGCTGACAGCAGGAAGGGGTGGAGCAAGAGAACGCTGGAACCAAGCTACCATCTGTGCTGGTGACAGGAGGCAGCAGCGGCAGCTGTGTCTTCTAGCTCTAGGCCTAGGGTTCTCTGGTCTTCCTGATCCCAAGGCCAGGCTCTGACCATCCCACAAGATGTGATCATCTAGGTGGTAGAGAGTTTAATGCTCTTTTGTCTGAAGGTTTGTATGTGCGAAACAAGAACAGTTTGTCCTTGCCTATCTGGCCCGAAAGCACCTCTGTCTGGCTGAAGGGGGGTCGACATTCCAACTGCCCTTGGATTTCCCATCAACAAGGTCCTCACCTTCCTCCTTCTTGTGATTCTTTCATAGGATGGAAGAGACAGGTTTGAGTTGTACATTAGCTTGTCTGCCTCTGTCAAATTGTGACCTGAGGCAAGTCATGTAACCTTTCTGGCTCTCAGGGAACTCATTGGTAAGATCAGGGGGCTAGATTGGATGGCCTCTGAGGTCCTCCTAGCTCTGACTCTGATTCTATGGTCTTATTACCTTGAGTGTTCCACACAATGGTCTTAGAGTTACCTCAAAGCCTTGGAATCTTAATTCTCTCTTCCTTCCTTCCTTCCTTCCTTCCTTCCTTCCTTCCTTCCTTCCTTCCTTCCTTCCTTCCTTCCTTCCTTCCTTCCTTCCTTCCTTTCTTCCTTCCTTCCTTCTTTCTATCTCTTCCTTTTGTTTCTCTGTTCTCTATCTTTCTTCCTTACTCCATTTTCCTTCCTTTCTTTTCCTTTCCTTTTTTCCTTTTTTCTATTTAATTGCTTTTCTCTCTTCTTTCTTTAGTGATGATTTAAAAAGGAAAAGAAAGGAAGGAAAAGAATGATTTTTAATTTAATTTCCTTAGCTAATTTCAAGCCTCTCTAATGAGACTCCATTTAAGATTCTTCACTAAATGCCAGCTAGACCTATTTTGTTCTGTCGGCACCATTAGGGGATTTAAAAAAATGTCTTGAAGTATTATTAAAGAAAATACAACACAGATTAAATTCAGACCCTATGTATACAATATGTTCTACAGTATTACTGACCAGATTAGTTCAACAATTGGGCCACACAGGCTGTTTCATAAAGTTTAGACACTAGAATAACATCTTGAGGCAAGAGTAATTTGATTTTTCCCTAAATGTGTTGCCATAGATTTTCCTAAATGTTTTACAAACAGTTATTAAAAGCACATTGAGAATCTGAATTCCCTTGGGGCAAAACGTTTTTGTGCTTAACTTTCATTTATTTCAAAATTACATATGGTTTGAGTTGCAGAAAAAACATCAGAAAATCATAAGCGGTGATCACTGCCCCAATTCTTTACATCTCGACAGGAGGAAGGCCTCTCAAGGCACCTTAGGATGCCCAGGATTCAAGGTGTCTTGCAATAAAAATAAAAACAAACAAATCAGCCTAGCTTACCCTCAGGCGAGGAGAAGAGGGAAAAGGTCTCAATTTTGCTTCTCACAATTGGAAGGAGACTTTCCTGAGACGCTAATGAGAACGCTGCAAATGACCGGTGTATTCATGAAAAGGCTGGGCGCCAGAAGAGTAAAAAGTAGGTCTGGACAAAAGAATATCTGTGACTAGGGAAGTGCTCAGGCCGAACTAGGGAGGGCTTGGAAGAGCTCGGAATGAAAGGAATGGCTTGGAAGAGCTCGGAATGAAAGGAATGGCTCAGACTCAACGGACGGGCTTGTACCAATTGCAAATATTGAAAATGCCCATCTATGCCTTTTAAATCTTGCAGCTCCAATATGAACACATATGTGTCCGTCTAACTAGGCTTAGACTGGGGAACGTGCTGAAGAGGGCGTCTGCAGTGAGCCGCTGATGGACTGAACGAGCCGATTTGCATCTCTCTCCTTTCCGTTTTAGCCATACAGTTAGCAATGGCCATGTAACTGGGAAGCCCGGGTACCTTTCTTCTGACTTCAGGTCATGCTTATACAGTACAATGATAACTCCAAAGCTCTCATTTTACTCTCATAATAATCCCGAGGGAAGAGAATAATTATTTACATAGGGCCTACTGTGTGCTGGGAACTTTGCTAAGTACTTTTAAATAAATATGATTTTGTATGATCTTCATAATAATCCTGTGAACCAGTGTTATTACGGTCTCTAGTAATCGAAACTGTGGTAAACAGAGATTACCTGACTTAGCCAGGGTCACGCAGCTAGTGGATCTGAGACTGGGCTTGAACTCAGGTCTTCCTGACTCTAGATTCAGGGCCCCATCCACTGTACCTCTCAGGATCATAATCCTCATTTTATGGATGAGGCAGATAAGGCTTACATATGAAGTGACATGGTAAGGGTTGAGAAATTCCTTGTCACTCCTGTTACATCCCTGAATGTGAACCTGTGTCTTCACAATCTATTTCCAGGGCTCAAACCATGCCTGTCCCCCTCCCCCAGCTTCCACCTCCAGGAACTGTGTGGGCACCAGGACCACCAATATACTCCTTGATTGACATGTAAATGAATTGAGCCAGAACAAAATGGCAGGTGGGGTGGGGGTGGGGAGAGCAGGCTGGTTTTCCGTCCCTTCCTTTTCCAGTGTGTACCTCTTACATCCCCGAGAGCCCCAGACCCTGCAGATTTTAAAATATTCTTCTCCTAGTAAATAAATAATCTGTAGTCCTTGCAAATTATATGGTGGTGTATCTGAGCATAAGTGGCAGAGGTAGCTGGTGTCTCATGATGCCAAGTCCAATGACCAAAGAGTTGGAAAATTTCTTTTAAGATAATGAGTGGTGGAACATGGTAGGAAAATGCTAATATTAGGCCTAAGCAATTAGCAGCCAAAGAGCATCCTGTGTAGACTCAGGCTGGAACAAGTGGATCAGCCTGAAACGTCTACAGTGCCTTAATGCAAAAAAGCATCAGAAGCCTGAATTTTATTTATTTCGTTTTTGACCTGATGCATGGCTAGACAATGTCCTATTTTCCTCAGGGAGGCAGGTTCATGTCTCAGAAAGACCCAGAGGTAGAGTCAATACCCCTTAGGTCTGCATCCTGACCCTGACCCTGGCTCCATGTGGAACAATCCACTAAAACTCTTTGCATCTCAGTCTCCTTTTCTATGAAAACGAAATAGTACCAAGTTTACAGCCAGTCTCCAAGGGACCTTGAGAGGAAAGCACTTGGTAAACATTAGAGCACTATAGTTTTTCTGAGATCTGTGATTTCACCAGCATAGGGAGCTCCCCGTGAGGAGCCCATCTAGCAATGCACCCCACAAATGCACCTCTAGGTCTTGGAGAATTGCCGAGTGGGGCCCTTGGAGGCTACTGGAATTTTCTCCAGCTTGCACAGCCAGAGGAACCCCTTGGACTGAGGTCTCCATGACCCTGAGGCACACTCTCTAGTCCCTCTCATAAAGCAGCATATAAGTGGGAATTATTAGTGCTATTATTTCTTTCATGGATCTCAGGTGACCCAAAGGGCAACGCAAAGACGTGCAGCCCATGTAACCTATTGCCGAGGATGACCTTTTCATAAGAAGTGGCACAAAAATAAATGGAAGCATTTTGTGAAAGTCCCTGAATGACCAGAATTGGAGACAGTATGATACATATCTACTTGGCCAGTGGAAATAAAGACATTTCAGAAAGTATGGGGCAGTCACGGGTAGCGAGCCAGCCTCAGAGTTAGGAGGACCTAGGTCCAGTCCCACCTGATACACACCATCTGCATGACCCTGGCCAAGTCATTTCTCCTCTTCAATGTCCCCATGAAATGCGCTAAGACTCCAAGTTATACACCAGAAATTTATCTACTTTGCTAGGAGATTCCTTGGCAGAGTTCCGTACATTCATGAAATTCCAGGTCTGGACAAAATAATGAAAATTTTAAAAAATGGACAGAAAAGGAAATGAGTTTCTAGTATATTAGGAGTTAGGGATAATGGAGCACTTTTCTGAAGTCAAGTTCACAAAATATTCTAAGAAATAGATAATGGTCTTCACTACAAGGCAAGACTTAGAAGAGTAAATTTTAGTAGTTGACCCAGGTAAGAGTTGCATAGGATGAGGAAGCATAGATGGTTGTGAAGAAATATTTATAAAGCTGCTGCACGGTGCAATGGGACGCCTCAGAAAACAGTCCTTTCCCTCTCCCTGGGGTCTGGGCAGGGCCTGGATGGCTCTGTACTGTACCGTACTGGGGGTCCTTTTGGGGGTACATGTTAGATCAGGTGGATGCAGAAGTCTTACGTAATGCTGAGCTGAATTAAGTAAAATTGCCCCAGTGGAGAGAAGCTCCATATCGATGAAATCTCCAACCAAACGGTGTATTGAATTGTTATTATTATCATCCCTTGCTTGGCCAGTGCATAGAAAACAATCTCAAGAAATGTTCTGCTGATTTGTTTTGGCACATTGGCCACCAGGGTCCAGTTACCTGCCTCACCTAATCGTTTGTTTCCACCCCTCTGGTCCTCCCTAGGAAATATATTCTGAAGATCTGCTCCTTGTTCCCAGGTTGTCTGGATGCGGCCCTGATACTCATCTTCCTCTAACCTGGTGGTTCTTGTATGTAGACCTGGGATCTCTGAGGGACCCGGAGTCATTTACTGCAGAGAGTCACTGAATGCAAATTTATGAATAAGCACAAGAACTCCTTCTGCCATCGAATACATGATGTCTTTTATTATTATTTTAAGTGTATACAGCTGCTATTACAATGACTAAAACACAAACTCATTTAAAAGCAGTAAAGAATTCATATTAGGTCACGTGGTCACAGATTGAGAAAGGAAGGGGGCTTAGAGTTCAGTGAATCTTTATTTAACTTATAGACTGCAATAATTCAATTTATTGGTGACAAAACTGGTGTAGACAGGTAGAACTACTTTCTCAACTTGTATCTGAATAAGGATTTGAATCTGTGTCTTTTTGATGCCAAGACTAGGGAATCGTGTGCTCCATCCAGCTGCCTCTCTGGAACCCAGGAATCCAACCTACCTTTTTTTTTGTCATCACGCTTCTTTTTAATCAATAGATAACAGCACAGCTATTATGATGGAGGTACGGGGCTTAGGAGATTTTCCATATTAAACAGGGATTCTCACACTCAAAAAGGTCGGGGATTATTGCTGTAGCTTAATTCCTTTGGGCTTTCCTCCCTAATGAATGGCATGAGTTGTAGTTTTAGAAAATCACAATTGTAACAAGTGGATTGGGTAGATTTTTGAGGCAGAGACAGAACATTTTTTTCATTAGTTAATTGCATAAAGTGTTAATGAGGCTAATGGTAACTCGACTCTGCTCCTTCCAAACACGTTCTGAACTCTCCGTATTGGGGACAAAACGTAATTTTCTCAAGTTTCAGCAAGAGATCTTGAAGATGCTCCTGTTTCCTCAGATCCTCACCTGGTGGAATAGAAAACGAAATCAAGTTGCTGAGTAATGAGCACAAAGAATAATGTGCATTTTCAAAAACAGTGACAAGATGGCTACCTCTAGGAAATTTCAGAATTTCAGGAGGGACGCGACTCTTCAAAGTGTCATGTAATAAAGGGGAGAGTTTGCAGAAAAATGACTCCAGTCAAATGAAGAAATACCACACCATGTTGGAAGCACTGTGGAAAAACTGAATTATTTGGTGGCAGAGGGATACAATTCAGCCCAAAGATAGCTGGTTGATGAAAGTCCTGGTCAAAAAAAAAGGTCTGCTATTGCGCATTAAGTGAAACCAGACCCTTGACTACTATGAGGGAGAGTGGAAAAGAGTCTGTTTTAGCTTGTTCTATTCAACACGTATTCATTTAACACCTATTGGACCTATAACTGGGGTGGGATGGCATTATTGGAACTTTGCCACTGGGTGCAAATTTTCTATGGCACTTGTTTTAGAGAGTTCAAATAGCACTTTTAGTCCTTCAGAAGCAACATTTCTTAGCAATTAGTAGGTAGGAATAATTAATTAAAATAGGAAATAACTTAGTGGTGGGCTAAGGTATAGCCCTCCCAGCAGTTAGGTGGTATTCTCCTCAAAAGCAGCCTTCCTCTGTCTCCTCACTAAGAGGGGGGTTCACCTTTCCTCTCTTTCTTTTGAATACTTGCTCAATTCAATTTTTTCCAGGTGAGGATCATGGTACTGGTCCCAAATGCAACAATGACTTGTTATGACTCTGTGCCTATGTGAGAGGGACTGCATTTTCCCCTGGGTTTTTGAGGATGCCCAATTTGGGTAAGACTAATTCAACTATTAGGAGGGAAGGGTTCCCTGTGAGGCTCTAGTGCACTGGAAGACAAAAGTATTTAGGCTGGTGATTTAGGGTGTGCTGGCAGTGGTGATGGGGGGGCTCTTAAATCTCCTGGACATGCTGTCCGGGGCAATTTTTACCATTGTCCAGTTCCTTCATGGCGCCCATGCCCCACGGTTGCTTATGTTACAGTAGTCACACAGTAGATAGGTCAGGTAAAGACAATTGCGGTGCAAAGAGTTCAGAGTCAGAAAAGCTTGGTTAAAATATTGATCACAATCCTCACACTGCCATGACTACAGACAAATCCTGTTCTATCTGGGACTCAGTTTCCTCCTCTGGAAAATGAAAGTGTTCGACCAGTTGATCCCCAAGGTCCTTTCTGAATTTGAATCTGATGTAAACAGGACACTTCAGATGATGCATCTAACAAGGTGAGGGCCTTTTTTTTTTGGAGGGGAAGGAGAAGAGAGGGAAGGAGAGGAGGGGAGGGGAGGGGAGGAGAGGAGGGGAGGGGAGGAGAGGAGGGGAGGGGAGGGGAACGGAAAAAAGGGGAGGGGAGGGGAGGGGAGGAGAAGAGAGGAGGGGAGAGACAGAGATAGATATTGGGAAGAGAGAGAGATATGGGGGAAAGAGACAGATTGGGGAGAGAGAGATGGGGGAGAGAGGAGAGACAGAGAGATAGAGACAGAGGCAGAGACAGAGACAGAGAGAGACAGAGGGGGGAAGGATTCTATCAATATAGATTCAAAGTTAAATCTAGGATTATTATTGGTCTATCCCTTGTACCCTTCCCCAATTGCTTAGTCAACTTTTATAGTAAATACTTGTTCCAAATGCAATGAAAATCAGCTTATTTTCATCTGGAGACAAAATCCATGATAAAAGTGTAGACAGTAAATAAACAAGATTTTAAAAGAACAGCAAAATCTGGAGGTTGCCTTGCTATTTCTCTGGGGAATGTTGAGGCAGGGGAGAAAGAGTATGTGGAGAGGGCATAAATTAGCAGTGATAATCAGGGAAATGGCAAAATCTATGCAGGCAGGTCATTTCTGAAGCAGGTCAGTGAGCCACACAACATTTTAAACTATTCGTTATTATGTTCCATTAAGGTGCAGCAGTGATCTCTAATTGCAACAGGTCAGCTGCTGCTGCTGCTGCTGCTGCTGGTGTCCTTCTCTCCATAGAGCCCCAGAGTTTCTGGGATTACCGCCCTCCCTCTCTTCCCCTGGCACCTGCTCTCACATTCTGCCTCCCTTGATTCTTCAATTCTTCCTCCCGTCTGGGAAAACATTTTCTTCCCATGAGTTCCCTGGTAGATAAGGGCCTTCAGATGTATAGTTTGGTCTGAGAGTAGATGAAACTGAAATTTTGTCCATTAAAATGTCAGACTTTCCCCTGGCTTTGGAAATACAAAAGGGTTGTAATAAGAACAACGCTAGATTTGGAGTCAGGAGAGAGCTGAATTCAAATCTCAATTCTGATGTTATCTATGTGCTCATGGACAAAGTTTATATGCACATACATAAAAATATAGATTATACAATAATATATCATTTATGATATAATATTATATTATACATTTTATATTTTATATACATATACATAAGGGCAGCTTAGCTGGCTCAGTGGATAGAGTGCCAGGCTCAGAATCAGGAAGACTCATCTACATGAGTTCGAATCTGGTCTTAGTCTCTTACTACATGTGTGACTTTGGGCAAGTCACTTAACCCTGTTTGTCTCAGTTTTTTATCTGTAAAACGATCTGGAGAAGGAAATGCCAAACCACCCCTGGATCTTTGCCATAAAAATGCCAAATGGGGTCATGAAGAGTTGGACGAGACTGAAAACTAGTGAACAACATACATACATACCACACACACATACACACATATGTGTATGTATGTATATATGTATATGTATGTATACACACATATATTATATATATGTATATGTATGTATACACACACACACACATATATATATACTCATTTCATCCTCATAGATAGGTGCAATTATTATTACCATCTTACAGGAGAGGATACTGAGGTTAAGTGATTTGCCCAGAGTCACATCTGAGACAAAATTTAAACTCCAATCTTTCTGACTCTAAATCTGTCTAATACACCACCTGGCTGTCTACATATGCTAGAGAAATATCAGCTTTTATCGTCATCACTTCTACTTGGGTAACCTGTCCCCTGGGGACCAGTTCCTGTTCTCAGATATTGGGGTTTGGTCTGTTTTTGTTCCCTTAAGCAGCATAACACAGGAAGGTGTGAAGAGTGATGTCGGAGGAAGGTCCCAAAGCATGTATGGTTTGTGTGCAAACTGAACTCCATTTCTTCTATGCGCTATGATATACAGTATAGGGAATAACTTTGAATAAGAGGAAATGAGCAGGTCATATTCACCTAAGGAAATCCAGCAGATTCCAAGGGCTGCTGCCTTCCAAGGGATAATGGCTCAGACACTGGTGAATAAGGCCGAGACACAACCAAGAACAATTGATGGCATTCTAGCAGAGTCCAAATGAAAAAAATATGGAGAATGATTACTCTTTCCTGTAGACAAAATAAAATGATGGGAAAAAACCCCACAGTCTTGTTTATAGTCTTCTTACCAATTGAAGTCAGCTTGTCAAGTGGGATAGAAGAGCCATTTGGCACAAGTGAATTCGGTGACTTCAGAAGGCAGTCTACCAGGAAGCCCAGGGAGTCTCCAGCAGGTCTGATGGCATGGTAAAGCATTAAGAGATGGAGCAGATATCAACCCAAAATGAAATCACATGGCAGCACACTCATAACATGTAGATTGGAGAAAGAGAGCCTTTCTTTCTGTTCTGAAGTCCTCTTCCTCCTAAGAGAGTTCAATGCACACTGCTGATTTTCTCCGTGAGGGGTGCCCAGACTGCAGAGGTTGGGAAGTAAGCTGAGAGCTTGCTGCCTATGAGTTCTCTCCTTCTGGTCCCCCTGTGCTGGGATCCCAAGGAAATCATTGAAACTTCTCTTGTCCCATGGGACATTACCTGTTTTGTGCATTGAACAGTCTAAGTTATCTTCTCCTCTGAAATACTTTGTCTTCTATTACAATGTGCTGTTCCCAGTTAGAAACAACACATACATTTTTTACTTTGCAGAAATGGGATCAAACAGAGTTGTCGCAAAGAATTGACAATGAAAAAAAAGAACTATCCAAGCAATAGTGCCGACCATTCCTGGTCCTTTGCGGAAGGCGTTTAGTAGGAGTATCATATAGTAAAGTATACTTTACCAGTAGGGTAATGTATGAATTTGTTTTTAAGTCATTTTTCTGCCATGTTCGACTCTTTGTGACCCATATGGAGTTTTCTCAGCAAAGATCTTGGAATGTTTTGCCGTCTTCTTCTCTAGCCCAATTTACAGATGAGAAAACGGAGACAAACAGGATTAAAGGACTTGCCCATGGTCACACTGCTGGTAAGTGTCTGTGGCCAGATTTGAACTCATGAAGATAAATCTTCCTGGTTCCAAGCCAAGTACTTTATCTACTGCACTCCTAGCTTCTCCAAGAGTGTCAATAATATGGTTTTAAAATCAATAATGGACAGTCTTTACTATAGATCTTTATGAAGTATTGGTCAGCTGAGGGGATAGTTCACATTCAGATTGTCACATTTATGTGGGAGCTCATTAATGTGTCTGTTCCCTCCAGCTGTGCAGATTGCATCTGTCTATTTTTTATCCTAAGCCTCCTTCATGTCACCTCCATGTTTGCCACTGAGGTTTGGAGCATTTGTGGTCTCCATTCATTTCTTTTGACATCCTAAGGATGCCGGAAGAGCACAATGTTTGTCCCTCATTTGACCAAATGTCCAGCTCATCTTTTTTTTGTTGTTGTTGTTGTTCCTTCAGTTCTTCGTTGCTCTCTTTGTTCTTTATAATTCCTTATTTCTTATGTATTGCCCTAATCATGCCTACCACAAGACAACAAATGTCAAGTGCTTTGCAAACCTTAAAAAGTGACGTAAATGCTAGCTATTCTTATGGGCCTCTCCATTGCTTGCCGGGTGATCCTCAGTTTCAAGTGTTTGGAGAAGTTTGAGATCATGGAAGGAATCTACAATTTCTCAAAGGTGCTGTGACCATTGAGAGACCAAGTGAGATGATATTCAGATCTTCAGTCGTGTCTGACTCTGCATGACCTGATGGACCACAGCAAACCAGACCCTTCTATCCTGCACCATCTATCAAGTTCAAATTTCAAAATTCACATTTATGCTCACTGTTTCCATGAGGTTACCTTTCCATCTTATCCCCTGCCATCCCCTTTTCCTTTTGACTTCAATTTTTCCCAACATCAGGGTCTTTTCCAATAAGTCTCACCTTCTCATTAGATAACTATTTAAACTTTAGCTTCAGCATTTGGCCTTCCAGTGAATAGCCTGAATTAATTTCTTTAAGTATTGACAGATTTGATCTCCTTGATGTTCAAGGAACTCTCAAAAATCTTCTCCAGAACCACAATTCAAAAACATCGATTCTGCAGTGCTTGGATTTCTTTATAATCCAACTCTCACAGCCATATATTGCTACTGGAAAAATTATAGCATCAACTATGTCAGTAAGGTGATGTCTCTGCTTTTTAGTATGCGGTCCAGGGCTGCCATAGTTTTCCTTCCAAGGAGCAGGCATCTTACAATTTCATGGCTGCAGTTGCCATCTGCAGTGATCTTTGAGCCCAAGAATATAAAGTCTGACATTGTTTCCATTTCTTCTTGGTCAATTTGGCAGGAAGTGATGGAATCAGTTGCCAAGATCTTAGTTTTTTTGAGGTTAAACTCCAAGCCAGCTTTTACACTTTCCACTTCTACCCTCATCAAAAGGCTCCTTAAGTCTTCTTCGCTTTCTGCCATCAGAGTATGATCATCTGTATATTTGAGATTCTTTATATTTCTCCTGACAACCTTAATTCTGGCTTTTGATTCATTCTGGCATTTCACGTGATGTACTCTGCATGTAGGTTAAATAAATAAGGTGACAATACACAGTCTTGTTGTACTCCTTTTCCAGTATTAAACCAATCAGCTATTCCATGTTAACTTGGAAACGTTGCTTCTTGGCCCACATACAGGTTTCTCAGGAGACAAGATGATCTGGTCCTCCCATCTCTTTGAAGACTTTCCACATTTTGTTGTGATCTACACAGTCAGAGGCTTTGGTGTAGTCAATGAAGCAGAAGTAGATATTTTTCTGGAACTCCCTCACTTTCTCCACAATCCAGCAAATATTGGCAATTTGGTCTTTAGTTCCTCTGCCTCTTTGAAATCTGGCCTGCTCTTCCAGTAATTCTCTGTTCAAATATTGCTGAAGTCTAGCATGTAGAATCTTAAGCACAACATTGTTAGCATGTGAAATGAGTTCAGTTGTTTGTAAATTTGGACACTTCTTGCTATTGCTCTTTGTATCAGCAAGCGCCCTAGCATATCCAGGGCAGCTGCTAGCACAGGTTTTCAGATCTGCTTTTCTAAAGGAAAGCAACTCAAAATGGGTTAACAATCTTTCTTTAATCAGTCAAACATATCATTTACCTAGTTCAGGGGAAAAGTCAGCACCCTGAACTCCAGAGAATACAAACCCAAGTTACAAGCACAAGTTACAAGCAGACCAAGAAACAGATCAGCAGATGGGCTTCCAACCATCTGACCATCACATCCATTACCTATTCAAGTTACCAGAGAGGGAAGCATCAACATCTGGGTTTTTCAAAGCTGTGAGACTCAACGGCTTCCCAGAGTCTCATCTGGCCAAATCACACAACTCTTCTCAAAGTGGGCCCCAAAGCAAAGCCTCGCATCAGGGTGTATATATACCCTTCTCCTAGGTCAGAGAATGTTACAGCCCTCTTGACTCACTGTCCAATTACAAAGTAACAAGGTGTGACCATTCCTAAAAAACAAGCCTCCCTTCACGGGCTCCACATGACCACATTCAGCCTATTGGGGCAAGTATACTTTCAAATCAGGGAACATTCTCAGAGCCATTAAGCCTATCCAAGAGTCTAGGGGCAGGGAAGATCTTCAGATTCTCATTATGCTCTTTAGGACTGGGACATATGCTGATTTTTCCATTCAAGCAACCACTGCTGAATTTTCCAAATTTGTTGGCATAGTTTTGAGTACAGCACTTTAATAGCATCGTATTTTAGGATTTAAAATCGCTCATCCGGCATTCCATCACCTTGACTAGTCTTGTTGTTGACCATGCTTCCTAAGAACCAGTTGACTTCTTTCTCCAGGATGTCTGACTCTAGTCCAGTAACCACACCATCACAGTTCTTGGTGATGTTAAGATCTTCTTAATCTCTTCTGCTTCTGTCAAATCCCTACCATTTCCCTTTTTTATTATGCCCATTTTTTGCATGAAAGGCTACCTTGATATCTCTAATTTTCTTGAAGAGATTCTTGGTTTTCCACTTTTATTGTTTTCTTCTATTTCTTTGCATTGCTCATTTAAGAAAACCTTTTTTTATCTCTCCTTGCCATTCTCTGCAATTCTGCATTCAACTGGGTATATCTTCCCCTTTCTCCTTTCCCTTTCCTTCTTTCCTCGACTATTTGTAAAGTCTCATCAGATGGCCATTTTACTTTCTTGCTCTTCTTTTTCTTTGGAATCTTTTTTCATTTCTGCCTCCTGTACAACAGTGGAAGCCTTTGCTGCTTTTCTTCCAGCACTATATCTACCAGATGTAATCTTTAAATGTAGTCATCATCTCCGTTTCATATTCATATTCACCTTCCGTCAGAACTTTTCCCTGTGATCTGTCCATCTTGGGCAACCTTGCATAGCACAACTCAAGGTTTCATTGAGCGGCACAAGCCCCTCCCCCTTGACAAGTCAGTCATGGGGAGGGGGAGTGAGATTATAGCTGGTGACAACAGGCTGCATGCATGTAGCTCTTTAATGTTTGCAAAGTGCTTTATTTAGGCGATCTCCTTTGATTCTTACCACAACCCTTTGAAGTCTGTACCATTATGATTCCGCTGTACACACAGTGCCAGAAAATAAAAATGTAAACTCTTCAACATATTTTAAAAATACATCAAAATTTCTTTTATTAGATTTTTTTGGGTGGAGGAGAGAAATATGGTCAGTTATCATATACAGGATGCTTGTTGCCTTAGGATGCCGTGGAAACTGAGCTATAGGGCCAACAATGAATACATATAAAAATGAAGCAAGGAAAGATCTGGTGGTAAGCACTTGTGATGACAGGAGCCCTCAGATAAGTGCTGGCCCTACAAATACAAAAGTGAGGCAGCCCTGCCCTCAAGGAGCTTACATCCTTAAAGGGACAGAGGGCTCAAGAGAATGGGGGCCAAAGAGGAAGGGCTGTGCCAGCCAATTCCCACAATAAGAAAGAAATAAGAATGTGAACTTTCTGGCTTGTGTTTTGTAACCCCTCACTTACAATTGTTTTCTCAGGGCTATTTGTAATGAAAGTGAGAGAAAAGGGGACCCTCTTTAGTGGAATAAGGGATATCTTATTCCTAGATGGCTTTCCTTGCATATTTTTGGGTTCTCCTCTATTTTGAGTGGGCTTCTGGAGAAGGCCTGTACTCTGGGCCCTGCTAGGAGCTACCTGAAGTCTTGGCTACTGAGAACACATTGGATGCTGATAAATATGTATCACCAGGTCAGCAAGAACTCTCCTTGATAATCACTTACGCTGTTACTTGTAGTGTCAGAGATCTTGGGCTTTTGGCCGTTGAGGCCATAGGACTCTGACGGCTGTGTGGATTGGAAGTCTTAAGGTAGAGAAAGTAAGCAACACATATTTGTTAAATGGATGAATGAAGGGGACAAAGAGAAAATATACAATGCAACAGCTAACTCAAGTACAAGGAAAGGAAGATTAAACATTATAATGGGGGAAAGGTTAAGAATTTTTTACTTCTACCACCCACAGAGTGTCCCAGTTTGAAAATGCCCTCTTTTTGGGGGGGGGGTTGGTGGCGCAGTGAAAAGAGCATTGTCTCTGCAGTCAGGAGGACCTGAGTTCAAATCTGGCCTAAGACACTTGACATTTACTAGTTCTGTGACCTTGGGCAAGTCACTTAACCCCAATTACCTTGCCTTCTCCCCTCCAAAAATAAAAGAGTAGAAAATGCCCTCTTTAATAAGAAGCAGGGTGAGCTTTCTGTAATTTGAATATTTTATAGTTGGTATGTGTGCCCTCAAAGCACCTGGTGAATTGACAAGAATAATTTATCTGCAGATGCACAGTTACAAGGCATCTCCAGCTGATACTTAGTCCTGTGCTCTCTAATTCTCTAATTTACTCTCCCTTATATTTTATTTATGCCGTTTTGTTTCAAAACATAGAAAGGTTAATATGAGATTGTGGAGGTAAATCCAAGGTTAGGGCCTGCTAGTTATTTCTTATCTTTTATGATTTGAAACCATTCAAGTTTCCTTTTAGAGATGCTTTTTGCCCAATAAAGATCTAAATTAGTGGGGATTGTGTTAGATTTGGAAGCAGAGGACCTGCAATTTGTTACCTGTGTGACTTTGGATAAATCCTTTCCCTTTTTAGGCTTCCCATTTTTTCATGTATAAAATGAGGTTATGACATTATATGGCCCTAAGCCTGGTGCTTTGGTGGGGATAATTACTCATCAGAACCACATGAAGGATCTCAGTGGCCAGGGATCTTAGAAGTCATGTGGCCCAACCCACACCTAACCTCCATGACACTCTCCCGGAACAGTCATCCAGCCTTTGATGACTTCATGAAAGGGAGAACCCATTCCCTCCACAAGCAGACCATTCCACTTTGGGATAGCTCTCATTATCAGGAAGTTTTCCTTTATATTGAACTTAAAGCTGACTTTTCATAATGATGTCATTGATTTTTTTTTCATCAGAGGAAAGGCCTTCTTGTTTATTGAATACTGCAACATTCCAATGAATGTGAAATCTCATCAATGGGAGCATTTCCTCTAATAATTCAGGTTGCATCCCATCTACACCTGCCTGCCCATTCCATGAGACTCTTCCCTATTTACTCACAGGTTCCCCTCAGGGAGCATTCACTAATGAGCTGGGAGCCTTTCTAGCTTCTTTGTGCTGATCTATCTCCGTTCCTCATCTCTCTGGCTTCTTTCAAGTCTCAGCCAAAGCCTCTCCCAGCCTTCCCAAGGTAGTGCCTTTCCTCTGACAATACCCCCAGATGATTCCATCTATAGCTCGTTTGTACATAGTTGTCTACAAGTGGTCTCTCCAATCAGGTCGTGAGCTCCTTGAACTCGGTGGCTACTTTAGCCTTTCTCTTTATTCCTGGTACTTAGCACACAGCAGGTGCCTAATAAATGCTTGTTAACTTGACATCACCCAGTTTTACTGGATGGCTGGTCCACCTTCTTTTGTTGACATCCTTTACACTGGACCCCCATAATTCCATGTTCCTCATGGGCTGTGGCCAGCTCAATTCCCCCCCCCCATGCCCATCCACTGCCCCCGGGGGATAATCAATACCTGAATTTTTGTAAAATTCTCTTTTACTTGTGCACTGTAACGTTGGAAATACCTGTCGCTTTGCGGACTTCAGTTTTCCCAGTTACGAGTTCATCCACATGTCCTGTTGAGTATTGTGCAAATCCAATTTTAGAGACAGGCCTTCTGAACCGTGGACTCTAGAAACATCTTGCTCATGGCAGCAGCAGCAACTCCAGTGATTTTGTGACAAAATTCAGCACACAACGTGGTCTCTCAAGGCAAGTTTGCTTTCTGAGGGGAAATTTGGCACATCTGATGTTTCCCTGGGAGCAGGATGGCTGGGCTTCTTTGTGGGATCTCTTTGATGTCAATTTTCTAGCTGATTCTTGCAATTTCTGCTTGTATCCCTTAGGCAGGAAGAACTCTGGAGAGGTCCTAAGACAGCCCTGCAGACACAGCTACTGTTTCCTCTGTCTATTGGCTCTGAGACCTTCTCTCAATCCTGATGGACAATTATTAAGAAAACAACAAGGCTTCAGCCAGAAAAACCTCATGGCCCACATCAGTGGTGTCAGTTTAGATCCTGGGATCCCTGGTTCTCCTTATCTGACAGTAGTCAGCCAGTATCTATTTATTCAGCCATGCTTTCTTCTTCTTTCTTTCACTCCTTTATTCCTTCCCTCCCTCATTTCCTTCCTCTCTCCCTCCCTTCCTCCCTCCCTCCCTTCCTTCCTTCCTTCTTTCCTTCCTTCCTTCCTTCCTTCCTTCCTTCCTTCCTTCCTTCCTTCCTTCCTTCCTTCCTTCCTTCCTTCCTTCCTTC